>CATQJL010000326.1:26503523-27703523 GCA_958299035.1 Cylicocyclus nassatus
AAGCAGTGGTATCAACGCAGAGTACTCAAGCAGTGGTATCAACGCAGAGTACTGATCAAAATCTTTCGCGTCCTTAATGGATCTTATTGTGTTAGATTTAGTAGTTTGAGTTCTAGCCACTGAAATAGCTCTGATATTCAACTGAGCAGCTGAAGCATATGCAAGCACCATATTCAATACAGTGGGAGTTTTTGGGCGAAGGGAACACAATATCCGCAATGCGAGTGTCATAGAAGCGCTCACGGTGGAATTTCGACGAGATTTGCGATCTTTACAATTTGGGCAAAATTCATGAGAACGTGTTTTCATAGGCTCGTAACTCGGTGATTTTTACAGACTGGAGCCTGATTCATGCACCATTCGGTAGCGCAGTTCCTAGTAACTTTGACTGAGAAAAGCAAGCAGGCAAGGTTGCTGACAGATACACGAGAAGTGCGGGCCAATTTACGCACTTTCGTGGTGCAGTTACAGTCACCTCACCGTATCTCACCAAAAAGACCCTGCAATCCTCAAAGACCACGATTTTCGTAAAGAGCGTGTTCGAAAACCTCTATAAGCGAAGTTTCCTTACAATCCAGGAGCATCAACATTTTGACCAAAATCCATCGGCGAGCTTCCAGAGCGTAAAACGAGAAAAAATGAAATGACCCGAAAATCTCGGAAAACTTGCTCATAGTGGTTATCCGACCTGCTGGTTACGAAAATCACATCTGCTTAGCAAGAGAGCTTCATATTTTAGAGTTACGTTGAGAAAAATTTAGAAGGACATGATTTTTCCAGAATTCACCAGCCCTTCTAACTCCTTTGAAAAGGAGTGTGCGGCTACTTTCTAGCGCTCCATAATCTACAAAAGAAGTACTATTGAAAATTTCTTTCTGAATGTACTGGGGGCAATACGCGCTGCTTCACACCTTTGCGAAGAGACGTCCGCAGAAAGTTTTGAGAATACTGAAATCGAGATATCAAGGACATTCTGCATACCGAAAGATTTGCCTTGATGAGCTGAGCACAATGCATTTTTCGGATTCAGAAAATATCCACTCCAAAGAAAGTTACGGCAAGTAGAATCTGGAAACGAGTGATTTTTCCAGAATTTACCAACGCTTTTTTCTCTTTTGAAAAGAAGTCTGCGGCAGCTTACTAGCGCACTATAATGCACAAGAAGAGCACTTTCGAATGGTGCTTACTGGAAGCTTTCAAGTTGGATAGGCGCTGCGTTACATACTTGCAAAGGGACCTCCTCAGAACAATTTGAGAAAACTGAAAACAAGATATTGATGACATGATGTACGTAGAAAGATTCGCCTTCACGAGATGAACACAGTGCTGCTTTCGAATTTAGAATATATTAATTCCGAAGGAAGTTATGGCGCTGCATAATTTGCGATAATCCGGAATCGCGAAATTTCTGGAATTTCGCGCAATTCCCGTTCTGTGAGTGGTATTGTACATTGCACAGCACGCGCGGAATTCCGCGATATGTGCTCCTCATGCGATTTCCAACCATTTCCCTTTGTCTTCCTGCATTTTGGGACCCGTCATACTTCGCCGAGAAAAGCCCACTTTCACACATATCCATGCAGAATGAGCTGCCCAGTTTCACATATATCCATGCAGAATGAGCTCTTAAACTATACCTGCCCTATTTCTGCTATGCTCAATAGAATGTGTACGTAGCCTCTGGAATCAGCACACTGAATGGTCCATTCACACTAAAATTTCAGGAAAGAAACTTATATCCCACAACTAGGCACATCCGGTATATTGGAAGATGCGCCTCGCCGAGCTGAGTTGAATGGTACTCTTATATATAGAATTCATGAATTTTGAATCAAGATAAGGTCTTTTTTTATAAAAAGTTAGGCGTTGCGCGACAAAGTTAGGTGACTTTGGCCGCTTTTCCGCCGACTTTTGCCGCGCGACGCGGCAAAAGTCACCTAACTTCGGCGGCGCCGCGTAAGTTTTAAGTGCCGCCGCCATTTTTTTTCACAAATTACGGGTGGTATTGTAGGTGCCCATTGATGTACCGTTCTTTCGACTTGGAAATGGACCCCTCGCTCTCGCCGCTGTTATCATACAGGTCAGCGTACTCTTCTTCAGAAGCACTATCCAGATTTCAAAAATCGTGCCGAGAAGCACCCCAGCCAATGGCAGCGGTCTGAGAAAGTAGATGCGCTGCTGCCATTGGCTACTGCGCCTCTGAAGCGCTTCTAGATTTTCCTCCGAGTTAAAACTTATTGTTAGTTGGGAGCTATTTACTGTGCTAGAGTACTTGCTACAGAAAATATTATTATGTGTAAACCATTAAAGCTTGATTAACTGAGTTAGCTTACAAGGGAAGGATACTTGGTCGAAGTGGCGTTTCCATATGAAATGCACACTATTTTATAGAGCATGCAACGCTGATTCTAAATCTGTCTTCGTTATCTGCCGAGCGCCTCTGGACGCCGAGTTATGAGCGTTCCTTTGGTTGAAAAATTTAATGCGTAATTAGAGCAAAATTCGTCAGAATTGCTCAAATGGTCCGAAGTTGGTTATCAGAGCACTCCATTACAAAGGATACCTTCTGTCCAAAACACTCATACTACATGTTGCTCTATTTAGGCGCTGAAAAGTCCGTAATAGTTAATTTTACTTGAATTCTGAGTTCATTTTTCGCTCCAAAAAAATTTTATAACTCGACGTCCAGAAGCGCTCGGCAGATAATGAAGGCAGATTCGGAATCAGCGTTCAACGCTCTTCAAAATGGTATATGACCCATTTGGAAAGGCCACTTCGACTGATTCGACCTCCCTTGTTAGCCCAAAATTGTATCTACTTAAGCGTTGATCTTCAATTATCTCGGACACCTTCAATCCTACTTTCCAAATAATTATTTTAGCTGTGCTGCATCTGCTATCCACGTCTGATCACAGTATCTGTGATTCTGCAGATTATAGTGGCAGCATTGGCGCTATTTACACTTTCTCCAGCTATGACGAATGTATACTTTATGGTAAGCTCTTTTACTGCATGTTAATTCACTTCCTCTCACGTAATAGAGAAGTTATTGTTATTTTTGATGAAGGAGATTTGAAGAAAGTCAGGCAATGGTAGGAATTATATTATTTGCAATGTAAAAAGCACAATGTCTCATAAGAATTTCTTGAAAAAGCTTATCCAAGATAAAGGTTCCAACGGCTGGACAAGAATGTGCTACTGCTACAATTTCGGAATAGATATGTACAGTAAAAAAATAGTTAAGCAATCCCTCAACATATTTTTGTTCCTTGTTTTCGCAAAAAAAAATTTCTTGCCAAGCTCGATCTAACTCACTCAGAAAAGAAGAATGCTTTTGGAAAAATGCCCACTTTCAGTAATGTATTTTGAATCCGAAATTCGTTGTGTAATTGCTATACTTTCATAATTATTTCTCATATGGTTGTTATTTAGCAAGAAAAAATCAACACTGCTGGCATGCTTGGCGCAACTAGTCAACAACGAACAATCTACGATGTTGCGCTGATCTTAGCTGCTGGCGCTGCCTTAGCCTGCGTGCTGGCGACATTGTGTGGAGTCCTCTACAGCTTACTGAAGTTTGTTTTCTTTCACGTATGAGGTTAAAAATGACTACAGTCTGTTTCTATCGGAGTCACTTATAAAAATGACGTGAAGAGTGCATCAGAAACGGCTACGGTATGCATTGCGGGCGCGTGCAAAACCTTGGCCATTGCCAGCCGGAGACTGCAGAGAATGAGTAGGGGATAGACATGGTCCCGCCGCGACTTTGTTTATGAAGGCTTAACGTGACGCATATCCATGACGATATCAAGCAAACCTAGTCTGAGCTGATTCCGACAAGAATAGACTGTAGTAATCGTGAGTAGAGGCCTTCTAGAGGAGCTAGCAAATTTCCAGCAAAATACTAATTGGTGGATTTGATTTTTTATATAGTGTTCTTACGTTGCCGACAACATTTGCGCGTAAGCAATAGCAGTACGCCCTCTACGGCCATTTTTACGCTCAAGTCACAAGCAGACGTCCGTCGGCATTCACATGCACGACATTTATTGCGCGCGAACGTTGCCGTCACCGCAAGGACACCAAATGAACCTATGTGCAAACTTTAAGTCATTTTATTAGGTCTAGGTCGCCTTATCTCCTGCACTATCACTCAACATCACCGGATAGCACAGTGGTAGCCCCACTTGGAGATGAATCGTATCCGATAGGAACATCTCGTTCAAGTCATCGGATCGACACCGTCAGTGGTCGAAGTCCGGTGGGTTAGGATGACAACAAAATCTAAGGTAAAGTGCTTATGATTATGCGCTTAGATTCCTGTACAACAAATGGAAGAGCAGACTGTTTATTGGTCTGCTAGAGAGAATCCTTTTTATTATCACACATCAAAGCGATTCTATGGGCAGCCGTATCAAGTGGAATCAGGGTAGGTTAAGGTGCTAGGTCACGGTAGTAGGCTCAGTTGCTTAGAATACTTAGTTGCTTCAAAATAAGTTTTAGAAATTTCCTATTTTTGCTTAGAAAGAACAGTTTCCTTGCAGATTTTACGGCTACACTCTATCAAATGCCGAAAGAGAACCGCCGAGAATGTACCAGTCTAGCTCATCACAAACACAACTTGCTCACGTATTCACAGATTCGTATCGGCCATATGTTCGCGTTTAATTCGGAATATCAAAAAACCCGGAGCTTTCATCATTGTACCATAAAGATTCGTTAGTGTGCATTAATTTTGTGAGTTCAAGAGAGGTGATGAGAAACAAATAGGGCAAGCTGCTAGAAGCTGTCATACTAGAAGCTTCTGTAGCTGTCAAAATAAGGCAGCGGATGTTTGATGGAATGGATGGAAAAGATAAGAGCATTAAGTGTCTTGAGTGAGGAAAAAAGCGGTAGATAAAGATGACTCAGCTTGAGTCTATTATGATGAAATTGGGAAAGCTGAGATCATGCAATACGGTAGGGTGAACACAAAAAAGTGAATGTGTTACCATTTTAGACCAAGGCATGCTCTACAAGAAAAGATTTCCATATCAATTCATTTAACATACAAAATAAATAAATACATTTTCACTGTCATATTTGTATCAAGTAGATTTACCTAAATTTTAGAGCAAAATTTGAAATACTATAAATGCCTTAAATCGAAAAAAATCCTATCTCTTCCCAAAACTCCTATGGACCCCCAAATTGCGTATGGAATACACTCTCTTCTTCAAACACACGTATGCAGAGTTTCGTGATTTTTCCATGGCTAACTCAAAGGAGCGGAATTTCGCATACTTTTGCAAAAGCGGTCCTGGGCTTGTGGATGTCCTAGACTTTTTCCAAATGGTTAAATTTTTAGTATCAACTTTTAGAAGTATACCATTAATTTCCAGCTCTCTGAAAGTGCTAATTTTTTGAGAATTAAATTCAGCAAAAAAAACGAAAAAAAAGCGACATTTTTGTATTTACGCCCTATTTTTATTCTTCTTATTCTAGCAATGGAAGAAATTCAGCAGCAGTACATGTGAGTGTCTGATATAAAGAGTACTTGCATGAGCAAATTTGAGGTCCGTATGGATTCTAAGAAGAGACCGATTTTTCGATTTTTGAAAATGAGCTATATTTTGGCTTCAATACTGGATCAAAGTTTGTGCCAATGTTTGGAGGCCGTCTCGTAAAGTATGCTTTGCTCTATCAAATGGTTTTCCATTCACTGTCTTTTATTCATTCTGCCACGGTAGAATGTGTTGCATTATTTTCCAAACAACTAATAGATTGAAATCAGTAAAGGGAACTTGTAAGAGCACAAGTCGTGGGATTCCCTGGATATTTTGAGGTACACATGTTTCAGATGTAACGTAAATTAAAAGCCGCCTCCACATAATCGCCATTTTAGTGAAATTTATAGGATGGAAAAAGAGGTATAAAACGCAAATAGAAGGAAGAGTACATTTCAAATCATACCTGATATGTCCCACAGCTGTAGATAAACTTGCATGCCGTCGTCTAACTCGATCCGCTTTAGCGCGAAGTCTACTCCTATCTGTAATACTCTAAAATAAACTCTAAGTTGATAACGTAACGATAAAATACATTCGCTTAGAGTGATTAAAGTACCGTTGCTTTGTAGTTGGCTGTGAAAACATTGTGAACAAATCGTCTAATAATAGAAGTCTTTCCAGTGGCTGGGTCTCCTATGACAAGAATCTTGAACGAGTACTGTTTCTTTCCATCTGGACTGTGCATTTACAACTGGAAAAAGAAAAATCAAGATTGAGAATTTGGCAAAAGATAAGACCACAATCCACATGTAAACAACAAAATCAGTCGATTCGGGAACACATAAACGAGGGTGAACGGCTTATCAGGAACAGTAAATGTCACTCTGCAAGTAATATAGCTGTCCGTTATCATTTGTTTGACCGTTATGTCTTTACTGTAGTAGATAGGTATTGACACTTACCGCCTACGCTACCTCAGAACTACCTGTTTGCCATCGGAAAAACCAGCAAACCAAGAATACTCTATCTCTGGTCCGTTATAAAATCGTTAAGGCAAAAACAAAAAAATAACTAATGATCAATATCGAAACTCAATTACTATGAAGATCTTGCACTCATGCTAAACAATGAGATCTATTTGTTTGTCTGTACAATGTAAATACTACTCAAAAAATCAATAATACGGTTGTGATTACGATGGCACGATACTAGACCCACTTATACGCCATTGCTATAGTGGCATTGCTTCTCTAGGTGTTCCTGACTTCCTGACTTCTATTCGGCGTGCGTAGAGAGGAGTGTCGGGACCCTAGACAACCAATGGCAGCGGCGCAAATGTCCAATGTCACTGTCAATATCCCAACGGTGTTGGGATATTTATTGTAACATGGGTTGGGCAGCTCCTGAAGAGTAGGACAGTTGAAAAAGGTTAAGTTTGGGCCTTTAAAGGCTTCAGAAAAAATTGTAAGGATAGGCATTAGCTTAGTCTATATCGTGCGTATCTATAATCTAATCTAATATATGAAGAATCGTAAGCGAAATTCAAAAATCATCAGATAGCGGGAAACCGAGCAGGTCCCGAAGCGAGCGCGCCTTCTAGCACCTTTAAAGGCACCGTCCAAGCAAATTGGGGTTGGTGAGATTATGATACCTAGCAGATGCGGTGCCCGCAATTGTATGATTGCCCAACTCGCGCTGCCTGGTGTTGCTTCCGAACCGAGAAAATTGCTTCGGAAATCGCTTCAGGCCGCGTTCGCGACGCTGGCTCCTCCCTTTTCGGAGTGGGCGTGACGTTCGTCCCGCCCATCCGTGCGCGCCCAACCAATCACCGTACCGAAGAAATCGCTCTGCGGGTTCTGAAAACGGGGTTTTTCGTGGTTTTCGCGGATTTCCAACTTGATATTCGAAATCAGGAGTATGAGAAGGCCCTGGGACGGCAAAAACATGGAAGTCGAAATTTTGGGTGGACGGTGCCATTAAGGTTACTGGTTCACTAGTTCTTTCAATCTGTTGGGGCAAAACCGGCAAATCTGCTCAGGAATTCGTTAATAGCCACATGCAGTCACCTACTAAGCAAAAAGAATCGAAAATCTTACACACTGATCTGAACATATTCAAAATAACTTATTACATAATACTGCTTTGAAATTCTCTCCTTCGACACCATTATTGGCGATATGCGTTAACAACAGAATGTTTGATATAATATATAACAAAAGCAGTAATTCGCTTACCTTTTCACATTCGCATTCAGAATGGTTATTCTGAATAATATTTACGCAGACGCACCATGGGACGCTGATGCTACAAAGAGACTCCTCAACGATGTAAAACTGCAGAAATTACGTTAAATTACAAGCATAATAAAGTCTGATTTTATGGTTTTGGAATTGTGGCTTATTAGGTTTCTCAGAGGTTCTAACAAGAAGGTATCAAAGACTGTAAGACTGTTATTTCTGCCTTGCCCAGTTTTTTTTCACTTTGAAACTTTCAAACGATTCTTGAAAAGCTCAGTTGGTAAAAAGTTGAAAACCCTACCCCGAAAGACCCGCATATTTTACGTTAGTTCTCGATGCGTGGATTTTTTTAGATGATATTTCCAGCCGTAAGGCAAAGATTCACAAATCTCTCAATATTACAGGATGTAAGGTGAATTCAAAACGCTCTAAACTGCAATCGACATGATTTCGATTTTGTGATTACCGGATATACAAGTAGTCCGAGATCATGGGAGGAAAACGGAGTTCAGAAAAATTCTGTTATATCTTGGAAAAAAATCTGGAATTTGAATAATTCCTAGAAGTTCTAGAACGTTATTTTTGCACTATATAAAATACTTGATACAAAGTCGGGTAAAATGATGCGACAGTTTATGTAGTAAGTTAAGTAGCAAAGTTTTGTTTTGTTAAGTTACTTCGATACGTGCTCACGATACGTAGTACAATTTGATTAAGAATCTTAATCAAATTCATAATTTCATAATCATAATTTGCTCTAAAATCGCAATCTGTTTGAAATGAAAAGGCACAAAAAGTCATTTATTCGAGGAATCGACCTTTTGCCTTCCAGCAAAGCTTCTATTCGGAATGACAACTCCGATGCTCAGAGAATGTAGTAAGCTTTATCTCTTCTTTGCCTACTTTACTCTGAAAAAACAGTAGGAGTTTCAGAGACGAGTTTCAGAATCCAGGGGATGGGAGCTATGGTTAGTATATAAGGCTTGTGGGATACAGCTTCCACAAGGAGTTCCTCGATTGTACAAAATTCTTATATGAAGAAAGCAAAAACATCTAGCAAAGAGGTGGACTCCAGCTTTAATGAAAATTTCTTCTGTACATTAGCTCACTGGCCGTGTTTCTCACATTCCATACCTACAAAAAACCTCAAAACAGGTTCCGCACAAATTTTCGCCTTTCCAAAACCCTTTTTGCCTGAACGGAGCAAACACTGTAGCCGGAGCAAAAACTGGGACTGATTTATGCAAATGAAGGTAGCACCTTCATCCGGCTAACATCCATACATCAAATCTTGAAATATCATTAATAATGATTTTCTGATAGGCATTTATGAATAACCAGTAATTCTTGATACTGTAGTAGCAATAGTTAGTTGAATAATTGAGGACGGATAAAGAACATAATAACAACAATAATAATAATAAGACAAATAGTGATAATGATAATAATCACTATATTAATAATGATAATAATAGTGATATTGGATAATAAATGATAATTAATTAACAGTCACAGATATCAGCAAATTGAAATTATGATGCCGGGTAACAATAAATGGCGCTATTCCAGTATACCAACCCCAAAAATTAAAAATCTCGGATTTCGCTCAAACTCGGTGTAGGGAGGTTATTGGATCCGCTGATGCCAAATATCATATCGATTCCGTGCGATAGCGCCATTTTGTGGGGGTTACAGTGGGTATAGGTAGGGGGTCAAAATCACAAAATTCTCTGAAACCCGGTAAGAGAGGGTTATCCAACATGCTGAACACGAATACGATATTTATTCGTTACGGTAGTTCCTCATTCCGGGGTTGTGGTGGGTATACGGTAAGGGGTCAAAATCACGATATCCGCTGAAACTTCGTGTACGGGGGGGGGGGGTTATTCGACATGCTGATCACGATTATGATGTTTACTAGTTACGATAGTGCCTCATTCCGACGTTACGTTGGGTATACATTACCAGTACCACCGCTAGATCCAGATTCAGGGCTTGAAATCTCAGTCACACGTCGGAGATTTCCCTGCTTTGCTTAGGCGAAAGCCGCCGCAGGGTGTATCACGCGCGGCGGTGGGTGTGGAAAGCAGTGAATTAGACCCTCCTACAGTATACCCACCGTAACCCCGGAATGAGGTGCTACCGTAATGAGTGGATATCATATTCGTGTTCAGCATGTCAAATAACTCCCCTGCACCAAGTTTCAGAGAATTTTGTGATTTTGACCTCCTACCGTATACCCACCGTAACCCCCCGGAAAATGGCGCTATCGCACGGAATCGATATGATATTCGGCATTATCGGATCGAATAACTCCCCTATACCGAGTTTGAGCGAAATCCGAAATTTTTAATTTTTGGGGTCGGTATACTGGAATAGTACCCAATAAATCAATAAAGATATGAATTATGGAACATATTACTGATTGGTTCGTAACAAAAAATGTATTTGTCCAAAAGTAAGAGTCTTAGTCAAATCCACTAGATTGCTAGCAATGAATGAGTGTACGTAAGAACAGTATTACCAGCACCCTGTAGTTTTGCTGAAGACGTTGACATTCAACCGAATAACCGAGGAAAAATACCCATAATGTTTGGAATGATATAGTTATTACTTAAGACCGTTCAGCAAACTGAAACGCTGGTTTTTGAAGCAAATCTGGGATGTTAAAATTCCCACAATATTTTCCTGTTTCGCTGGAGGCATATAGCGCGGCAGGAAAGCGACGTAGGCAGTGCAAGTTCAGTAAACTAGTGAATCAGTAATTAAAGGTGCTAGACTGCATCCGGGCGCTTCACCGCACCGTGGTTTCCCGCTATTTGAAGATTTCTGAATTGAGCTAACGATTCTTTATATATTAGATAGCGATAGTGATATTGGATAATAAATAGTAATTAATTAACAGTCACAAATATTAACAAATTGAAATTATGATGCCGGGTAACAATAAAACAATAAAGATGATGAATTATGAAAAATATTACTGATTGGTTCGTAAAAAAGAATATATTTGTCCAAAAGTAAGAATTTTAGTCGCACTTATCCACTAGATTGCTAGCAATGAATAACTAACTGTACGTAAAAACAGTCTTTGATTCCGTAACTATTTCCAACACCCTGTAATTTTGCTGAAGACGTTGATATTCAACCGAATAACCGAGGAAATCATACACATAATATCTTGAATGATATAGTTATTACGTTAGACCGTTTAGCAATCTGAAACGCTGATTTTTGAAGCAAATTTGAAATGTTGAATTTTCCACGAGATTTTCCTGTTTCGCTGGAAGCATATAGCACAGCAGGAAAGCGGCGTAGGCAGTTTCTAGTAGATCGAGTCGGAAGCTCACAGATTTTAGTGGAACTAATGTGGGCGAGTGCATATTGCTTTATTTGCAAGCCAGTTGGAAATACAGGTGATAAATAGAGCTCCAAATGTGACTTAGAATTTTGAGACTTTCAAATTTCTCAAGTCCTTCTGTTTCCTTTGAGCACTTTTACTAGTCTGTAATGCTGAATGTTCACTCGTCATTTTTATAAACCCGTGAAGCATTGATTGAAGTTCCATAGATGATCTCTGTTCATTGCTGTTATCTGGCATGCGCGATTTTTATCAGCAGAATCGGGCTTGCATTATCTTCCCTATCTCAGAGGCTTATCGTGAGTAACAGTTGAGCGCAGAAGCTGCGTTAACAAACTATGAAGACCAGTCATAGCGACTTATAGTTCTGGTTTGATTTTATCTGGTCATGTAGAACTTACGAAAGTGTCATCCGTTTAAATGATCTAGAAAATCAATATATTGGTCATCCACATGTCAGACATTGATGTTTCCGGTGTCCAAAACCTCTCTGCTCTTCATTTTTCTGCTTCCGTTCTCTTTTTCGTTTCTTTCAATGTTTTTTAATATTCTCTATTACATTAATAGTTCCAGCCGGGTGCGTTTTAATGCTAATTCTGTACTAGCGACTGACACTTCATTAATAACTTAATCGGTTTGTATTTCTTGGATGGAGTTTAATGTATCCAAAACCCTAGCCGGACTAGACGCCTTTTGTGGAGATCGCTTCTGGGTAAGTACTATTGTTATCATTCTTTGTTGTGTCTTCTTTTTTATGTTTAAGCAGCACGGTTGTTTTGAACGACAGTTCAGCTGTCACACCGAAGTAATCGTTTCTGAAACTGGCTGAGTCTCATGTCCCTTATCAACTTTCCAGATTGTCTTTACTATTATCTTCTACGTCTATGAATGGCTCAAAGTCATTCGTCTTATGCTAGAAAAATCCCTAATTGTAATCTACATCTATTAGACATTCTCCTTTTGACAGTTTTTTGACTGATGAAAGGTTTTCAAAAAGTATACTACTTTGTGTTGTTGATGGTTTTCGATAATAAAACTAGGTAACGATGATAATGATATCTAGCTTATTCTTATAATGTTGTCACCTACCTTAATTTCTATATTTATTGCAACCACTCAGTCAGAATTTGATAGGTTTTTTAAGTTGTGAGATACACTTATTTAAGAAGTTGGCAGCAGTGCAGATCTGCACTATGAATGCATCGAACAGATCAATGAAGTTATTTTTTTCCAAAATCCCTCTATTCTTTGATGCATTCTTTCCATGCCTTTTGCATAGTATCAAATGTATAATCCTGATGTTTAGGATAACTCATTATGGCAAAAAAGTTACCCGACTTTAACCCGATGTTTTCAACATACGACCTTAGTATGGATCCCATGTCTGTTTCTATTCTGCATTTCTCCGATACTTACGGCTCAAATAACATACGGCAGAGGTTTGCCGCTTCCTTGGACCAGAAGGCTCATATTAAGATTGGTAAGATTGTCTAATAAATTCAAGCGTAAGGGTCTTCCGAGGAAGCTCATTTGAAACCCCTTCAAGGTATTTTCTATATTTCTTGCTTGTGATGCGTTATTTCTGTTTGCGACTTCGTTTATGAAGGCAGCTACTGTCCGAATTCCCCATGCTGTTGAATTTGTTTATCCTCTCATGTTATTTCTAGCCATGGTAAGTGGTTCTTTTTTGCTATATTGTAATTTTTACTCATTGATTCTTTTTCTAAAATTGTTTTTTTATTCCAGTATGCCTTTTATTTTTCTAGTCATGCATGTTATATGCCACATATTCATCTAGGTTCTGCACACTCTTTTCATATACGGTTGTCGACGGTGCGGTAAATTGACTTCCGGCGGTTTGTTCCTCTCTTGGTTGTTGTTCACGGTTTGCGGTTTTCCCGAAATGGTTTATTGGCTACATGCGACCTGGAACTTGAAGGTACCAAGTGGAGTGAATTTTTCGGGTAACTATCTAATTGCAGGATCATCGTGATGTAATGTTTTCGCAGTATCTTGCGCATATGGTTTGGTGGCCGACTTGTTTAGTCGAGTTGATACTGCATTGTTTCGCTGATACTCCGCCTATTTCATCCAAAATCTTCGATAAAGACAAGGTAAGTCAGACTTCGAGAAGAAACATTGAAGGGGCTGGTGCATCACGAGCGATGGTGGGATGAAATTTTTGAAGAAAAGCACTTTGAGTTGAATATAGGTTTGTTCATTTGGTTATTATCGTAGTGTTGAAACGCATCTGCTGAGTTAGGCCAACACTCCTTAGAATACAAAAATGAGATAAATTATTGGAAACTGTATGAGTACTCTGGCTGCTAGAACTAAGTATATTTCTAGTGACGTAGATGTGCTGTCGAATCTGTGCTTACATCTTCATTTGAAGGTCACCTCACCTGAAGTTACGTCGTCGTTCATCAATCGCATGACGATGTGGTGGTTTAATGACATCTGCCGAATAGGGGTGGAAAAACCATTGGAGGTTGGTCCAAGAGCTTGTTATTCTGTGTGCATTGTTGAGCAAACAGCTTTGTCTTAGTAGTTCTAAACTAAATAAATGCACCATGGGGGGGGGGGGGGTGAAAGACGTTTGCACATTGGCGACTATGTATAGTGGATTCGTCGCACGCAGAGACAGGACACTATTGCGGACAGTGTTGGCGTCTCTCTGATTTAGCGCACTTTCATCCATCCTACCGCCGTCGTCTCTTTTGAGCCTGAACCATCTTGGTCGGACGTAGGAAAGTCCAGTCTCTGCGTGCGATACTCGTTTTTATAGATGTCTTGGTAGTATTGTTTCATCTAGCAGAAGCTTCAGCTGAAGAACTGTAGATATTTGCCCAAAGATCTTTTTTTAAATTTGGAAAGACTAGCAGATTTTGAAATCAGAGTTTGGAAAGACTAGCTATTGTCTCGTATCTACAAATATATTCCAGCCCTCGGATCTGTATTCGTTGAATGATGGCGACTCTTCAGCTGTATTAGTACCGAGATGGACAAAATTGTGGGAGAGAAAGATGAGAGGTAAGAGACACTTTCTAGTCTTGTAGAAGTAACAACTTACAGCGAGTTTATTTTTGCGATCACATAACATGTCACCTTGTCTAGATCATGCATGATACGATTTTATGCTGTTATTACGTTGGGAATGTGTGTATTCTTTTGTATCTTTATATTCAGAATACAATCAGCGTTGCGCCCAGATGGCTGCACATAATGCTGACAGACCTAGGAATGGGCCTTTTCAGGCCGACACCACACCACTCTTGACAGATGGTGGTGATCAGGACAGTGTTTTTGAAGTACGTATTGCTTACGTCTTCTTCTACCTTTTTGCGAGAGTCGGTCATTTCTAGCACGATGATGTACCTACCCCAAACCTGACATCGCGAGTGAGCCCACCATCAATCATATATTGCTTGTTTCTGCTTTTTAAATGGGAAATAACTACTGCAATGTTTACGAAGGCTATCTCCGATCTCTTGCAGTTTTGCAATCCTCTGCTGCTCAGGTAATCAGTGACACATCCTTCGCATTAAAATCACCACCACTGTTTGAGATCTCTTATTCGATTTACGGAAAGTCCGGAAAGACCTCTTTGGGAGGGGATTATACTTGCTCTGACTATGTTTGCTACCTCTGAACTATCGTCTTTGATGCAGTCGCATTATTATTACCTCATGTATAGAGTGGGTACAAGAGTACAGACATGCTTAACAGCAGCTGTTTACAGAAAGGTAAGACTTGCAAATCAAATCAGCTTTAAGAGGTTTATTACTGCTTCCAGACTTTGAGGCTTTCTAATGCAGCGCGACGGTCAAAGACTGTAGGAGAAATTGTGAACCTGATGTCTATAGACATTGATCGCTTCCAACAGATCTCACCTCAAACCATGCAATACTGGAGCAACCCCCTGCAGGTGCATTTGTGTGTCTTTCAAGTTTACATACATCTCAAGTTTTTGTTAAGATTGGCCTTGCATTGTTCTTTCTGTGGCATCAGATTGGAATCGCTGTACTCAGTGGAGTAGCTGTTATGATGATGCTTTTCCCTATCAATTTTCTAATCACTATGCTTATACGAAAATGTCAAGTTGGTTGTTTTACTTCTCTGGTATAGGCTGCCCGAAAACCTTCCATTGTTCCAGATCCAACAGATGTGGTACAAGGATGAGCGCACGAAGATGGTCAACGAAGTTTTGAACGGGATCAAGGTGGAGAGATTCGTATGCATCCTAGATTGTACATCAGCATTAACGGACAACTTTTCAGGTGATTAAACTGTACGCTTGGGAGATACCCATGGAGAAGGTCATCATTGAATTACGTGAAAAAGAGCTGAGCCTTATCCGCAGAGCTGCTTTGCTACGAACGCTTTCGGATATGTTCAACTCAGCTTCTCCATTTTTGGTATGCTCATATCTTTCATATTTGTGTTTGTTTCTTGATTAGTACTTTTCTAGGTTGCTTTATCCACCTTCAGTACTTTCATCATACTTGATCAAAAAAATGTTTTGACTCCTGAGATCGCTTTTGTTTCTCTCACATTGTTCAACCAGCTGCGAACTCCCATGTCACAAGTGGCGGAAATGATTACTCAAACAGTGCAGGTGGATTGGATAGACCTTACTAAACGTTTTTCTAGATATTTCGCCACTTTTCAGATTATTGTATCTAACCGGCGACTTACCGAGTTTCTGGTATCGGAAGAACTGTCACCTATGTGTGTCGATAGTGCTGCTAGAGACAGTAATTTTTTCCTACCTGGAAATGGATTACCATCTCATGTTTTTGTCTTTGAGATAATGAAGTCATCAAGATCTCTGACTCATCGTTGGCTTGGGATAAGAATGAACCGCAAGCAGCTCTCACCAATCTCAATTTCACTGTCAAGAAAGGGCAGCTTGTTACTGTAGTTGGACGTGTTGGTCACGGAAAGAGCTCTTTGTTGCAGGCATTGTTGGGTGAGCCAGTTTCTGGAGTCATATTTTACAACTGTTCTTTTGCATCTTCTTCGTACTACCATTTGGGCAGTGGAAACATCTTGCCGTCGCCGCGCGATTAGGAGTACCAATTGTTGACGAAGTAATGGCTTGCGAGTCAACTGCCGAGCACGAAGTCCTACTGTATCCTGGCGCAATGCTATGTATAGGCGATTCATGACACGCAAAGACTGGGCGCCATTGCGTCCGAATAAATGAATCGGTTATAGCATGCTAGGCCTTATCTTTTGGCATAGTCTCTGCGGCTATTTGTCGCATTTCCGTTGAGGTATGAGCGGGGTAATGTCGAAAAAACTCGTTTTCAGGAGAGATGGACAGGCTAGAAGGTTACATTGGACTCACTGGCCGCGTGTCATACGTTCCGCAACAACCTTGGATGCAGAATCAGACTATACGAAGAAATATAACTTTTGGGAAAAAGTACGAATGGGTGGTTCAGCGCATCTCAACTAATATTCACGATTTTAAGATTCGATGAGTACTTCTACAATCGTGTGCTAGATGCTTGTGCACTTTACCCAGATCTCCAAATGCTGCCGATGGGCGACATGACGGAAATTGGTGAGAAGGTAGGTGAGGGATTTACCATAGTTGTAAGGTAGTCATTTTCATCCTTTGCCGTAGATTTTCTCGTCCAGCAGTTTATGCTTTACATTCCTCCTCGTGTCTGTAGATTTGACTTTACAATTGTACCTCATCAGGGAATCAACTTGTCGGGAGGACAGAAGGCGCGAATATCTTTAGCTCGTGCTGTGTATCAAAACCACGATGTTTACCTACTCGATGACCCAATGAGTGCTGTAGATTCGCATGTCGGGGCTCAGGTACTGCTTCACAATGTTTGATTCGCTATTTCAATGATTTTCACTCATGTTTCTAGCTATTTTCCTCAGTCATCGGACCAGAGGGAATGTTGAGAAACAAAACTAGAGTACTTGTAACGAACGAGTTAGCGTTTCTTAAACATTCTGATCTTGTTATCGTTATGAAGAGTAAGTTACTTGATCTGTACAAATTATAATACTCTCGTATGCTATGCTAATATAGATGGAATGGTTGAACATGTGGGTTCCTACCAAGAGTTGATGCAATCCGGAGGTTTACAGCCTCTGTTGGAAGAATGTGAAAGGGAGCATGAACGAAGAAAAAAGCAGGAAGAGCAGGATAGTGATTCTGAAGAAGGTAAGTTCATGAATTTTGCTTTAAGGTCTATAACATTTGTTTTCATTTTAGAATATGGCATGTCCGACTATGATGACGTAGTCGGCGAATCACCCATCATTGATTCAGTGAGTGCTAGTACTTACTGAAGTTGATGCTCGAATTAGTCAGACTTTGTTGTTTATTTACTAATTTGTTTTCTCTATTCATCGAACGCATAGTCTGGCCGTGTCTGCGGCGGCCGCAACGGGGGCTCAAGCTTTGCGAGAGGCGACTTGTAGTATAGTTGCGATTAGACTGGGACAAGCATTTTACCGCGAGTCGCGTGCGCTGCAGTGAAGGCTGGCCTGTGCATTTAATGTATCACCTATGCACTGTATTTTGTGTGTACATGTGGACCACTCCGACTAAAAGCAAGAAAAGATTTTTTTAGATCCTCGGTACCTCGTATATGTCCACCGTTTCTGGCATTGTGCGCCGTATCAGCACATCAACCATGAAGCAGCACCATAAAAGGCAAAGACACCCTACTCTTCGTAGCAATGTCAATGTTCTGGCGCCCACAGATGCATGCAGACAGCTGACGGTAGCTGAGCATGTCGAAACCGGCAGGGTACGTTGAATCTTCAACTTGATTTGGTTACATGTCTGCGCGTTCTTTGCTTCAGTATTGTTTGAACATGTTAAATTTTGCTTTTAGATCAAGTTTGACATTTATCTCAACTACTTTGGTGCTATGGGAACTACTCTCGCAGTGCTTTTTGTTTTGGGTATGATCCTGACGACGATCTTCTCTATGGCAAGAAACATGTGGTTGACTGACTGGTCAGTCCCAGTTCACTTAGAGACGTAATTTTGGTGCATATGACCGTTCCTTGTCCTGCAGGTCTGACTACAATACACGTGTCACGAATAGCACTATACGTCGCAGTACAATTCGAATGCGCCTTGGGATCTACGCCGCACTGGGTTTCAGCGAAGGTTGCGTTCTTCTTTCGTGTTTCCTCTGCTGTGCTAATGTACCTTTTCAGTATTTCTGCTTTTCATTGGTATCGTTTCGTTGCTTTTTGGTGGTGTGGCAGCTTCACGAAACCTTCACGCTCCGTTGCTTCATTCAATCTTTCGTGCGCCAATGTCCTTTTTTGATACAACTCCTTTTGGAAGGATACTGAATCGTATTGGGAAGGTGCGAATTTCTTAGTTGTATCAATTCGCCATCGTACATTCCATTGTAGGACATCGAAACTGTCGACATACTTCTTCCACTCAATGTCCAGTTCTTTATGCACTGTGTGATGCAAGTACTTTCCACGTTGGTGATTGTTATGATTTCGACTCCTATCTTTGGAATAGCCGTCATCCCACTCGCCTTCCTGTATTCGTTGATAATGGCAAGTAGTTTTTCTTCATACACGAAGTCGTAAGAACATAAACTGAATGTTTAACATTTTCTGATCCTTTTCTCTTTTTCCCCTACCTATGCATACAGTAGCAGAAACAGGCTTCCACTTAGCTTTGAAACTGAACCTATGAGAATACTGTGATATTACGGTCGGAATTTCCGAAGCTTCTCCGCTTCACATTGGTGTACAGAATTTTTATAAACCTACAGAAGTTGTCTTGCGTTTTCATATGGGATCTCTAGTATGTCACTTCATGTTCCGCTAAGTATCCAAGGTGTATATTTCATAGCAGTAGCTCGTATATTTTCAAACATTCCTATGTTAGACACATCTTCATGACATACTATCTTCAGAGATACTATATCGCAACTTCCCGACAGCTCAAAAGGCTGGAATCTATATCTCGGTCGCCGATTTACAGCCATCTTGGCGAGAGCATACAGGCTAGTCACTTATACTTTTGTTTGGATGCTTTTACTGTTTTGGTACAGGGAGCGTCTACCATTCGCGCTTATCGTCTCATGGAGCGCTTTGCCAAGATATCTGAACAAAAAGTCGACGCACATGTTCAGGTATTGTCCTTTATCATATGGAATACCTCGATTACATTTCCAACAGTTTCTGCCCTGTACCCTGTTGGGATTGGATTTTTGGTTCAGAATCAGTAGACTCTTTCAGTTATGTACAGGGTGCGTCAAAAGTCTGGGAGCCTAATACTTTTTCATACAAAATGAGAGTAGTACCTAGAGACTACAAATTTGGCGCACACATAATTCGATCCTTACAGATGCAGCTCAGTTCTTGAATTTCAAAATTGCCTCTTTTGGCTTCCACGCGGCCCTAAAAAATCATGGTAAGTCCACCTGTCATGGCACGCAGGTAGTCGTAATGAAATTTGCCCCACGCTCTCACAATAACTGCTTCTTTTACCTTGTCAAACATGCAGCATGATAGAGCAAGCTTTTGCCTACAACATACTTTCAAAAGTATTTTTTGCATTGTCTAGTAATAAAAATATTGGATTTTTTATTAGTAGCACGTATATGTCGCATGCCGGAAATTTGGCTACCATTGCGCGAAGGAAAGCGGAAAATTATCATTTAGAGAGTATAAAAAATGTTCCCTTGACCAAATTTCAGTAGATTCTTATTTGAAAGACGTATGCAAAAAAATATAGCCTTGGTCCCAGTGTCTGTTGCGCTTCTATAGCTTTTAAATGTGTTTCGAAGACGGATGGCCACTGGCACTAGATGACATTCGCAAACTTTTACTTTACTTTTATATAAAAACAGCTCCTGTCAAAAGCAAAACTATTTGATAGCGCAAAGTCTCTTCTATATCGTGTGCATCGAACTGTTGTAAAACATTGACAGCATCTCTAGCTATACCAAGAATTAAATAATAAATATTCTGGCTTTTTCGCTCTGCAAAAGTATTAGCTTGGTAATTTGCAATCTTACAAAAACATATGGCAGCCATTTCCAGCTAGGTAAAGTGTATTTTGTAGAGTATGACCGCAGCATCATGTGGCGTAAAACTGAAATCAAAACCTTCAGTATCTTCTTAACTGCAGTACTGCAAAGTTAGACTCCCAGACTTTTGACGCCTGTAAATTTCAATTTCATCAATGTATCTGCTGTGTAAGCATTTTCTGATGAGCATATGCACCCAAGTCTGGGTATCTTCAGGTGTTCCTTCACGATAAGTGCTTGTCTAGATGTCAGATGAGACCACAAGAAAATAAATAAATCATCTGATTAGTTTTTGGTCATCAAGCCTCAATTTTAGTGTCGTTACTTTGGTTATGTCGCCAATCGATGGATGTCTGTACGTTTGGAGTTACTGGGAAATTGTGTTGTGCTATTTGCTGCTTTATTCGCTGCACTTACAAGAGCAACAACTACTTCCGGTGTTATTGGTTTGTCTGTGTCCTACGCACTCAGCGTAAGTGGCTTTCACCAGCTTCTTATTTTTCATATGTTAGTTTCCGAATTTTTCCCCTCGTTTTATAGCTATGCTACTAGGAGAATTTACTCCGAATTGATAGACTTGCTGTCTCTAGTATCCAAATAAATTGATGGAGTGTTGTCGTTAACGGGTTGCGCTGCGAATACCTTTATGTGAAACCTTCGAGAATTTTTGGCCTTCGTCCGGTTTACTGTAACACGTTTGGGACCGGTAATTGGCGGAGGCTGCGGTATTCGCTATTCTACCCGTTGGTTATTTGAGTTACTCTCTTGAAAAGGTTTACACACAATGTCAACATATGTACAGAGAATGCGCTCTTTTGCCCGATTTATTTCTCTGAGAGTATCTGGATTTCTCTGATATAAAGAATGAAAGCGCAGTGCGCTGCGGGATTACGCTCCTCTCCACGAATGTTCTCTCACAAAATGTTCACAAAGTTCATTTTCAAGCGAACTCTGTCATGTGCATTCAGATCACCACTGTCCTCAACCTAGCTGTGCGTCAAATCAGCAAACTGGAGACAAACATAGTTTCAGTAGAGCGTATACGAGAGTACTCTAACACTGTATCAGAGGTTAGCAGCTAGTATCTGTATATTTTTTCTTCATCAACAATTTTGTCTTTTTATTTTACATGTGCATGAAGTGGAGCTGTGTAAAGTGATTTTTAGGCAGCCTGGGAATCTGAAATCGATCAGCGTCCTCCATCAGAATGGCCAAGTAAAGGGAACATTCGGATAGAAAACTATTCCTCTCGGTAATTTTCTTGCTGATCTTTCGAAGTCATCAAGTTGTTTTACATTCGAGATATACTTCATCTTTTTTCGAAACGAATGCAAAAAAAAATTCTGTGAAACATGGGAAAGAGCTCAAGTTGAGTTCGCCGCTGAATGAGCTTTTTTACAGATATCGACCTGGGCTAGATCTTGTCCTCAAATCATTGAATGCAACTATAGGGCCCCACGAGAAAGTTGGGATTGTTGGAAGGACGGGAGCAGGTATTTTTGTAGAAAATTGGATACGGTACAATGTGTCTTATGTAATTTCTAGGAAAATCGTCTGTCACGCTCGCGCTGTTCCGTATGGTAGAACCAGCTGCCGGACGAATAATTATAGATGGCATTGACATTGCTCGATTAGGACTTCATGATTTACGCAGCCATCTGACGATTATCCCCCAGGATCCAGTGCTTTTCTCCGGAACCCTGCGGTAATACTTCCGTAAATTAAGATTAGATAATGTAGAGACTTTTCCTTTTAGCTTTAATTTGGATCCGTTCCAAACACATAGCGATGACGAGATCTGGCATGCTTTGGAGTTGGCAAACCTCAAGCCTTTTGCGCAGTCGCAACCGTCGAAGCTAGACCATGAAATAACAGAAGGAGGAGAGAATATCAGGTCTTTTTGTATTTCTTTTTTCATTTTTTTGATTTTTTTCTGTAATTTTATATCATGGTAAAAACATTACTTCTTGATCTGAATGTGCTTTTTTTGAGTGTTGGACAAAGGCAGCTGGTATGTCTAGCACGTGCTTTGTTGAGAAAAACCCGCGTCTTAATCCTGGACGAAGCCACTGCTGCTGTCGATATGGGTACAGATGCTCTTATCCAACGCACTATTCGTAGAGAATTCTCACAAAGTACGGTTCTTACAATAGCTCATCGACTTAACACTATCATGGACTATGACAGGTAAGCACATTTGAACAAGTCCTTTTTTTTCTTGAAATGATGAATTTCGGCGATTTTTTAAGGATCATAGTACTGCATGATGGCCGAATATGCGAATTCGATAGCCCCTCTAGACTACTCAACAATAGGATGTCCGAGTTTTACTCGATGGCCAAAAAAGCAGGAATTGTACAGTAGTGTGCTCACAATATTTTTCAATTTGTCAGAAGTTCTCTATCCTGTGTGATCTGTTGTTTTACCATTTCAGAGTTTATGAGAAAATTGTTATAAAAATTTTCATAATTCACTTTGTTGATGTTTTTCTATGGTTCACTTGCTTTCGATATTTTTGGTTATCATAATTCTGGCATTGATAGTGATGGAAAACAATGCTTCACCAATTCTTTCTTATGCTAGAAGATAAGCAAACAGTGCACGAAGCTGCCTAGAAGGTTAGACGTCTTGCTATCTAGACCATCGACTCTTACCTAGGAAGTGGACAGCTTAACTTCGAATTGCATTGGTGTCATACGGCTGTCAAAATTATGAAAAAGTACATAGGCTCACATACAGCCAAGAACGGGTATATGTCAAGAATAACGATAGGTGGCAATAGTGGCACTCCGAGTGCCCGGGTGTCAATAAACGGTGCACTGGTAGCACCGCCACAGCAGCGGACGATCTTACGCAGGCCTTACATTTTGGAGCAGTAAATGCCCAAAACTTTGTTTTTCTTCAAAAATGCTTTATATTAAGGCTTCTGCTATTTTTTAAAGATGGAAATAATCAGCAATCACATCGCCATAAACATGAGATAGAAATGTTTTGGGCTCAATTTAGCATGTGAAGTACCTAAGCTTCTTTGGTCGTTGTAGAAAACGAACTTCAAAGAAGAGAACTGAAGTTTGAATGATTTCTCTCAACTTCATGAATGAGTGAGGGCGGGCTGTTCTGCGCGCGCGAGCAGCTGGCAGCTAGCGGCTGGCAGAGCTATCGTTATTCTTGACCGCCACCCGCCAAGAACTGAAGGTTTCGGGATAAGATCAATTCGATAGGCAGTCTTTCTTTCATTGATTGTTTCCTAAATCCAAAAGTGAGGAGCTGTTTTGGATTAGATTCATATTCGTAACGAAACAGCTATTGTCATGTTGTTTGATTTACTGTTGGACCAAATTCTTTCTAAGGGTCTCCGAACTATTAGCTGGTGTAGCAAAATTGGAGTAGTTAGGCACTCACGAATTTGATCCTCGCTATTGGTTGACTCAGCGAGATTTGACCAATAGCGAAGTGTAACAAGTATGTTGTGTGCCTTAGATTGGCTGCATTCTATCGTAATACCTCTTGCAAGGGTCGAAGTGGCGTTTACGTACAAAATGTATACTGTTTTATAGAGCACTAGCTGGCTTACCCGGCTCCGCCGTATCCGGACCAAACTTGGCACACATACTCTTCGGGCCCCGGCGGGTGTCACAGTCCACTTTTCGTTATCGATCGATGTCGATTTTACCGATTTTTATCGATTTTTTGCAGAGTTCACCTACAGGGCTAGGAGTTGGCACAGGGGGGGAAGTGAGCATGGGGATTCCGAATACAATATTAGTTTTCAGAATTATCGATTACTTTTATTGATTTTATCGATTTTTTGTAAATTTTGACATGCGAGGCTGGGATTTTGCACAGGGGGTAATCGAGCATGCTGATTACGAATACAATATTAGTTTTCAAGATCGTCCATTACTTTTATCGATTTTATCGATTTTTTGAAAATTTGAGTCGGAATCCCCATGCTCGATTACCCCCCCCCTGTGCGAACTCCCAGCCCCGTAGCTCAAACTTTGCAAAAAATCGATAAAATCGATAAAAGTAATCGATAATCCTGAAAACCGATATTGTATTCGGAATCTCCATGCTCGATTACCCCCCTGTGCCAACTCCCAGCCTCGTAGGTGAACTCAGCAAAAAAATCGATAAAAATCGATAAAATCGATATCGATCGATGACGAAAAGTAGCCTATGACACCCGCCGGGGCCCGAAGTGTATGTGTGCCAAGTTTGGTCCGGATCGGTTCAGAAATGGAATTTTCTATTCGGAACATACATACATACATACATACATACATACAGACAGACAGACATACAGACAAACAGACATTCAGCTTTATATATAAGAAGATGAAACGCTGAGTTCAAATCTACTTTCGATACCTGCAAAGCGCTTTTGGGAGGGGAAATATGGAAATTTTTTATGATAAAATTTGAAAGCGCCGCTACAATAAAATCATTCGGAACCTTAGTCCGTGAGTTCAGATGGGGCCACGATTGCTACCAGGGCATTTTATGGAACAAGGCTTTCAATCTAATAAGCTCATGTCAGTTATTACTTATTTCATGCGTCGAAAAGACCTCAACACCTATTTTTATCTTAGCCAAATCATTGAATTTCTACCTCAAAAAATTCGCATAACTCCCTTCCCAGAAACGCTTTGCAGATATTGAAAGCAGATCTGGAATCAGCGTTAAACGCTCTATAAAACATTATGCATCTTATACGGAAACGCTACTTCGACCAAGTATTCTTTCCTTGTTAGACAAGTCGCGTGACGCTTACAAAAATTCTTCTGATGAGAGCAATATTTTCACTCAATGGCGTGGCTCCAGCCCCTTTGCCAACATCCTTCATGTCCTTCATGTGGTAGCCATTTTGCTTTGAATCGATATCGGAGCTGTGAGAAAATTGGATATTTTCTTCTTTGAGAGTTCTGTGTTTGGAAAAGACAGAAAAGCTCACTTTAAAAATAATACATTCAATTCACCGCAAATATGACTATTATTCTTATCAAAATTGAAGGAAAACCAATCTATAGTAAATAGGATATCAATTATCAAAATTTTGCATTTACTACTCAAATGAATTCACGATACCATTGTTTGAAATGAGAAAACGAACTAGAGATCTTATATCGGAGAACTAAACCCAACAACATGAAATTTCCATATGCGTAAAGTCTGCATAAAAAATTTCCAAGAATCAGTCTGGATCAAGAATCAAATTTAAGAAATGTTTCCTACCACACACCTTCATCGCTCTTCTCTCGCTCAAACAGGCCCTAAGATAATATGTGACTTCGTTACGATAGTGAGCACAAGCATGTGCTTTATCCCATAAAAATGATGTCTCTTTGTAATACCTATACCATTTTCGTGCCACTTGTCTCCAAGCATGTCCATCGAGTTTAGTTTGCTCGATCTTTCTACCCTATTTTCAGGTGTATAAGCCGCACCCTTTTTGCTCTAAACGCGAGCAGACCCAGGCGTGTCGCCGCGCGTATGTCTCGCGAAGCGGTCGCCTTATCGCATACTGCTCTCACTTAAAGGCACCGTCCACCCAAAATTTCGACCTCCGTGTTTTTGCCGTTCCAGGGCCTTCTCATATCCCTGATTCCGAATATCAAGTTGAAAATCCGCGAAAACCACGAAAAACCCCTGCTTTCAGAACTCGCAGAGCGATTTCTTCGGTACGTGATTGGTTGGGCGCGCACGGATGGGCGGGACGAACGTCACGCCCACTCCGAAAGGGGAGGAGCCAACGTCGCGAACGCGGCCTGAAGCGATTTCCGAAGCAATTTTCTCGGTTCGGAAGCAACTTCAGGCAGCGCGAGTTGGGCAATCATTTAGTTGGGGGCCCCGCATCGGCTAGGTATCATAATTTTACCAACCCCAGTTTGGGTGGACGGTGCCTTTAACGCGCTCCATGATGACAGTCAGTCTGTTGGCGTGTTCGCCTTTAGGTGAAAAGGGTGCGGCTTATACACCTGAAAATAGGGTACTTCATTTCAGTTCCACTTAGTTCGCAAATGTTGCAGTGATCTTACAAGGGAACCGTGTCGAGTCGAAGTGGCCTTTCCAGATGAGACCCATACTGCTTTGAAGAGCATTAATCGATGATTCCAAATCTGCTTTCCAAATCTGCCAAGCGCCTCTGAACGCCGAGTTATGCTCGTTTTTCAGTTCAAAAAATTGAACGCAAAACTGAAGTAAAATCGCCCAAATTTGCTCAAATGGTCCAGTGTCGAGTATCAGAGCTGTTTATGCAATGGATACATTTTATTTTATATGTTAATACTTAACATTGCTTTATCTGAGCGCTGGAAAGATTGTAACAATCAATTTTACCTAAATTCTGCATTCATTTTTCGTTCCGAAAAACGGTCACAACTCAGCGTCCAGAGGCGCTTGACAGATTTGGAAAGCAGATTTGGAATCACCGCTTAATACTCTTCAAAGCAGTATGGGTCTCATCTGGAAAGGCCACTTCGACTTGACACGGTTCCCTTGTTAGAATATTTGGCACTATTCCAGTATACCGACCCCAAAATTAAAAATCTCGGATTTCGCTCAAACTCGGTATAGGGGGGTTGTTCGACCCGCTGATGCCAAATATATCGATTCCGTGCGATAGCGCCATTTTCCGGGGGTTGCGGTGGGTATACGGTAGGGGGTCAAAATCACAAAATTCTCTGGAACTAGGTAAGAGGGGGTTATCCGACATGCTGAACACGAATACGATATTCATTTGTTACGGTAGCTCCTCATTCCGGGGTTATGGTGGTTATACGGTAAGGGGTCAAAACCACGATATCCGCTGGAACTTCGTGTAGGGGGTTATTTGACATGCTGATCAGATTATGGTGTTTATTAGTTACGATAGTGCCTCATTCCGAGTTACTTTGGGTATACATTACCAATACCACCGCTAGATCGAGATGGGCTTGAAATCTCAGTCACACGTCGGAAATTTCCTCCCCCTGCTTTGCTTAGGCAAAAGCCGCCGCAGGGTGTATCGCGCGCGGCGGTGGGTGTGGAAAGCAGTGAATTAGACCCTCTTACAGTATACCCACCGTAATCCCGGAATGAGGTGCTAACGTAACGAATGGATATCATATTCGTGTTCAGCATGTCAAATAACCCCCCTGCACCAAGTTTCAGAGAATTTTGTGATTTTGACCTCCTACCATATACCCACCGTAACCCCCGGAAAATGGCACTATCGCACGGAATCGATATGATTTTCGGCATCAGCGGATCGAATAGCCCCCCTATACCGAGTTTGAGCGAAATCCGAGATTTTCAATTTTTGGGGTCGGTATACTGGAATAGTACCCTAATTGTGCTTTATTCACGCTTGCTTAAGCCTCAGCGTTCTCGAGACACCGTCGAATTTCAACTAACGTCTTAAAATATTTGTTACTTACTAACGACGGTAACAACAGTTTTTTGTATTGAAAGTCTGAATTCAGTTATCTAGCAACTAGCATGAAAATGGATTCGAGTCTATGATTATGGCTCTTCTGTAGGCGAAACAAAAAAAAAAACGGAAACTTTCGCTACGAAATGTTTTAACAGCCACTGAAGATCATGTTAGAGGTCTAATAATCAATCCCTGATATAGAACACAATTCCTGTCATCTTTCCATTCCCTTTCTAGGCAGTGTTTCTTGTTTTGTGTTTTTAGTCATTTTCTTGCCCCTCAACAAATTGCAGTACCTTCATTTTTGTAGCCCTAAATGGAGCTCCGTACTTGTTTAACACTTCTGTTGCAGATAGTTGCCGCCCCTAGCAAGGCTGACCTTACCATCGGAGATCAAGAAAACAGGCGCGAAGACGAGCGGCGAAGGAGCATTCCAAAACCTGTGTCGACATACGGCTAACTCATCTATTTATACGTATCGCTGGGTTACCACTACCATTAGCAGTTGGTAAGTATTTTTCGTTAGAAATGTTTCTCTGTCTCATTTTTCGACTCTTTCTTTTCTTCTTTTGCAGGTCAGGAGGATCGCATATAACGATCTCAATTGAATTTGCATAGCTGAGCAAATATACCATTCCACCATTGTTGTGATGCAAGACACGAGAAGTCTTATCCAAGGGTCCGGTCTAAGTTCAGAAAGTATAACGAATACAAGTGCTACAGTGTACGAAAATGAGTAGTGTCAGGTTTTTGTTGAATACAGTAAATAATAATACAAATGTTTTAGAACGAAGATGTCGCACCGAACAATATGGGTAGACTAGCGTCATGGAATGCTCGTCCACTTTTTTCTTTTGCGCAGAGATTAAGTCCGCAGCACTAATCAGAAAGGACACCTCTACAACACTGTTGGCAAAGGTACGATTTCGCATTCTTTGCAATAAATTCTCAGTTAATCTGACCTAAATGGGCCTTTGTACATAATTTTTGCTGAAGAAGAGTCTTTTATGGCCTAGCATTGAACATTGCACCTGGTAATAAGCTAACTAGTCGATTGAAAAACCCAAAAGGACTTTTAGCTGTATATTTTGGAGCTCTCATTAGGGGGGACGCGCGGGAGGAACCAAGGGCTTACCCGCCTGTATCTGCAAGAGGTACGCAAGCAGTAGCAGATTAAGAGAATTCGGAAAAACTTGTCAATGAATGTTAGAGACATTTGTGGAAGAGTTTTTTACAACTTGGAGTTTAGCAGAGTTCCTGCACCCTGCTGCTTTCGTAGGAATGCTCAGCATCCCAAGCCTCCCCCCCCCCCCTTCCCCTCCCACTCCCTCGAAGGCATTGGACACACTCACAGGGGCGAAAGGAGTGCTCAGCTCATAGCTTGGCCTCAATGTGCACTCATCTTGATCGTAAAGGTGCAGGTACTCATAAATAAGTATCTCAGTCTCATACTCAACTGGGAATGGTTTGAAAGATTGTTCTAGATTTTTTGGAGTTCAGTCAGTCAGTGGTTGCAGTAGTAGAATTCCATAGTTAGTATGAATATGCACTTCATTTATTTCAAGTAGTGCGCAGCATGGCACCACTGACTGTTGGCTGATGACAAATCAGTAGTCTGCGACTGCAGCCGGTCACAAAACCAGAAAATTAGTTTCATCGAATGAGCTCCAGCTCGTCGTTTTTAGAAGTAGCTACATATGAGATAAAATTAATAGATTTGTGGAAAACCCACATCATACTTGAAAAATTCAATGAAGTCTTTGATTTTACAGTGACAAAATATTAGGTTATCGAGAAAGTATTTTCGAGTTTTTTTTACTAAGCACCACATCAGCCAAATTACGATTAGTAGACGATTTTGGTCGCACATCGTGCAGCTTTTCTTCCTCTTTCTACCAATTATGAACTTGGAAGTTTCGAAGCTTTCGGGAAAAGTGCAGGACTTTTAAACTGGCTACAGCTACCACGTCTGAATCCAACCGTTTATGAGATTTCCGTCGCAGTTTTCGGCAAAGATTAGTGAACACTTAACAGCAACATTCTCGATTTGTGCCCGATAGTTGTAAATGAAGTCTAAGCAGTTCTTTTTTCTAATCATAGCTTCTGCGCTGTGAAAGAACGTCGATAGTTTAGCATTTTCCGCACGAATGGAATCTCTTATTGCTCATATCGAAATAACGGTTCAGCATCTTTCAAAAAGTTTCTCATTTACTAGATCTCGCTCAGTAAGTTTTGATAAGATCTGAGGACGATGCGAGCACATTCGCATGCGTTCGAATACTGAATTAGCGATTTGAACGCCACAATTGCAGCAGCCTGAGTTATATAAGTAACAATTACCAAGGTTCCAAAAACAGTTCCTGAATTCAGCCTGACTACCGGCTTTCGAGTTCTGTTTCCTTCAAGTTATTTTGGAAATCGGAATGCGAATAAAAATCTTCTGCTTACTCCTCTCCAGCCACTTTATGAGTGAAGTTAGGGGGATTTGATTCGGTACGTTTTCCAGTACCTCCTGAAAAGTTTTTTAGATCCGCCTCCTCAATGCTCGCGCTTTTTGTGCGTCTTGCGGCTACAAGGGGCAAGCATTTGCTTCATTCTGCTGCACCATTCTTTTTTGCGGTCAGTAAACGTATCACAAGTGTGATACTAATTGTTGGACATAAGGATGTTCTATTTGTACAGATTTTTGAGAGCACGATCTCACTCAAAGCGTTTAGTTGCGTCTTTTAGGTCGTACAGAATTGATGCGGGTTATTCGCAACTCTTTCACAGTGTTGAAACACAAGATTCCATTTTCTCAGAAAACTTCTATATCCTATAGTTGCACTCTTTTTCTGGTTTTCTAACCCATTGACGACGATGTGGACCACCGGTGGCCTACGCGCTTCTTGCTGCCAGGGACGATGTGGACTCCCGGTGACCCACATTTCTCGCAAAGTCGCATTATTTGCAGGTCTAACATTTTTCCCACATATGAATATTTTTTCCAATTTTCTGTACTCCTAGGACCTATAGGCTCTGTCGTTCAAGAAAATGATAATAGTTGTTTACAAAACAATGTTGTATTTCGTAAATAAGCACGAAACCTTTCCACACTGAAAGTGTTTTGCAAAATCGCGTCGTCCCACAGCGCCGCCGCGCAAAATCAGGCGTCGTCGTCAATGGGTTAAGCATGCTTTCGTATAGGAATGGGTTTATTTTGAACTTCGGCGTCTCAGAAAGCAAGAAACGAGTTCTTGAAATTTTTCGCTCTCTGCCTTCTAAACCCGAAAAGTCGAGTCAAATTGTGAATTGAGTTGTACTACAAAATTCACATTACAAAAAATCTTTCAAGATGGTTACGAACGAGAAATTTCATTTCAAAGTCAAAAGACTGCAGCGATATTTCTAAGGCGGCGTATTAAAACTTATGCACAAAACAATTGCAGATCTTTCGCTGTGTACAGAAGACGTAGCAGTTGATAGTAGAAGAACCACAAGTTATTAGGTTGTCTGGAAATCAATGCCCGTTTTGAATTTCAACCGCAATGAGTCATACACTTCTCACTTCTAAATAGGTAGGTTGCAAAGTACCATTCGATAGAGCAAAGCAAGCGCTATAAGATGGCTATCTAGTTTTTGCAACAGCTTTCATCCTCCTCGAGTTTCGAGCCAAAAACTAAAAAGACTCAGCAGCCCGAAATATCGAGAAAAAAAACAGTAACTAAGTCCATAAAAATCCTACAAAAATTCTTACTTGTTCATGTAAACACTATCCATATAAAACATCTATATACATCTTTGCCATATTTTCCCTCTGTTAGAGACCAAGAAAACGGAAATTTTCGTACATTTGCCAAAGTGATGCTGTGCCGTCCCCACATAGGTAGTTGTATACCTCAAGCCTGTAGAAGTACAGACTTAAATTGTCAGCTCTCTACAAGCTTTAGTTCTCGAGAAATACCGAATATAGCTTTCCCTAGTTAGGTGGTTCCAAGCTAAAATTCAAATTTCTCGAGAACTAAAGCTTGTAGAGAGCTGAAAATTTATGTTTGTACTTCTACTTGTTTGTAGTACACAATAACGCATGTGGGGACTACACAGAATCACTTTGGCAAATGCACGAAAATTTCCGTTTTCTTGATTTCTAACAGAGGAAAAAATACGGCAAAGGCTTATATAGGTGTTTTATGTGGATAGTTATTACGTGAGCAAGTAAGAAATTTTGTAGGATTTTTATGAACTGTTACGATTTTTTTCGATTTTTTGGGCTGCTGAGTCTTTTAAGTTTTTGGCTCGAAGCTCGAGGTGGATGAGAGCTGTTGCAAAAGCAAGATGGCCCTCTTGTAGAGCTTGCTTTGCTTTATCGAATGGTACTTTGAATCCCATTCAGTAGTGAGAAGTGTATGATTTATTGCGGTTGAAATTCAAAACGGGCATTAATTTCCGGGCAACCTAATATTTCCCTTCTGCGAGAAATTTGAAAATAGCAAAAAGGTAATAGAAAAATGAGTAAATCAAAAATTTTTGAAATATATTCTGGCATGTTTTATAGAAGCAAGCTTAGCACTGCACAGTCGAATGTGCCTACACAAAGAGTACAGTTTATGTTACTATATTGCGACGTAAGTCATGGTCACAAAACTCGCAGCACTCTTTGGGGCATGACCTGTAAAAATAATGCTTCAAATTCAAATTTTGAACACCTGCATCAATTCTGTTATAACCTAATAGTCGCTCAATCAGATCTTGGGACTGGGTTTTCCAAAAAATTTTAAATTGAGAGTTAACAACCACGTTTGAGCTAAAGAGATTCCTGAATCATTCCAAGAATTTTGCCACAGTGCAGCCAAACACATGTTGCAAGATGATAGCACTATACATCCCGAAATCCATCGAGTATATCCCCATGTGTTCCAGTGCTTTTTTGAGTAGTTCCGTGGTATGACGGTATCTGACGCAATGGTCTGTATTGTATTAGATCGGTTCGAAATCTTTCCGTTTTTCAACCTTTCATAGATACGTGAAATAAGGGTAGGCATAAAGTACTAACGGACGCAGTTTTTCTTCCTCTTTCCAACAGTCTTGTTTTGGGGCCATTTGCTTTGATGATTTCTGGGATAACTGACGAAGTCAAACCTATGATTTTTACTTTGCCCAACTTTTGGCAATTTTTCAAAACCTTCATTTGAACTTCTGGAAAAGCTTTTATATTATAGCATTTAGGTAACGTCAACAAAGTGCAATGCAGTGAAATGTTCTGGCCCCAATAGCTGGCTTTCCAAAGTTTTTAAAATTATATTTTTAATGCTATCAAGTTCCACTAGGCCATTTTAAAATTCACAGAACATCAAACGGAGCACAACTAAGGTGCTTCCAAAAGTCCAAAATGAAGATTTCGGGCACGGTAAAAATCATGAGTCTGAAATTTCGGCAATCATCTCAGAAACCACCAGAGCAAATGGTCCCAAAACATGACTTTTGGAAAGAGGAAGAAAACCTGCGTCCGATAATGTTTACAGCTTGGCCTGCCCTTATTTCACTGTTATTGTGAAAGGTTGAAGAAACGGAAAAAAACTTTCGGACCATAATATTTTGAGCATTTGCAAAAATCGCAAAACTAGTGCTACGAAAAAAAGTTTTGTGCGGTTTTCGTTTTCATATCTTTGCTTAGAGAAACTTCTCAATTGTTGTTATTATATCTAGTTGATGCTGCCCTGGGCTCTATAATATTTTGGGATTGTGAGAACACACTTTTCGAGGAAGCCCTCTTGCGTCCATTATACTGTTAGGTCAGCACGAAAGGCGCCCGCCATACTTGATCCGCTTGATCCGCTTAATCCACTTGATCCGCTTAATCCGCTTGATCCGCTTCGTGCAAAACGCACGCATATGCAGTTTGTCATTTGGAGTCGCGTACAGCCAAATTGCGTAACCATACGAAATTCCTTTTTACATACGCAACGCCAAATGACAAACTGCTTATGCGCGAGTTTTGCACGAAGCGGATCAAGTGGATTAAGCGGATCAAGCGGATCAAGTATGGCGGGTGCCTAAGCGGATTCGGTACCATTTGCTTCTTTTCAATGAGCAGAGAATGTTCGTTACAACTGTGTCATAGCCGCTTTTTGATGAGCATATGTTGCGTTTTTAAATTTCTCAAAATCACAACTTTTCATAGAGACTGCAATTCGCCCGTTCGGTTTCGTGAGGGTGACGCTATTTGATGTGTGTGTGTGTGTCGCTAAGTCGAACAGAAAAAACAAACTTTAATTTTTATTTTTATTATAAGTAAACTGATCATGTGCGAATAATGTGAAGCTTTTTCAGGGAAGTTCCGGGAGCACATGGTGGAATGGTGAAGTTGGTTGGCATTGGAGGTAAGTTAGTTTGTAAGGGTTTGGGTGAGAGAGGCAGTGAGTGTGAGTGTGTGAAAGGGGGAGAGCGAATGGAGAGGGTGCATGTGAGACAGGGTGAGGGTGAGAAAGTGCGTCAAGGAAAAAGGGTGAGGATGTGTGGGGGGAGTAAGTGTGGGTGAGAAGGAAGTGAAGGGAGAGAGGTGGCGAGTGTGAGGGTGTGGAAGGCGGAGTGTGAGCGAGGAAAGGGAGGGAGTTGGTAGGGAACTTCGGCGATACGGTAGGTGTAGTTGATTTTCATCTTCATTACTTTCATTGCCCTCCTGCAATCAACGTTAACCGCAATCAACGTTAACCTATTCTCTCCTCTAACATACCCTTTCTTACTCTCACCTTCTCCTCCCTTTCTCACACTATCTCCCTTCCACAGTCTCCCACACTCACCCTGTCGCACCCTCACACTCACCCGCCTTTCACGCCCACTTACTCCCCCAACTCACCTGATCCTCCAATCCTTCCCCTACTCTGTTCGACCTGTGACGTATTCGACTGTATAGAACGATTACCTAAAATAAACAATTTCCATAAAGCTGTCGTTCAAAACATACTACAGATCTATGAACTCACATATACAATACAGACAGCAGGGCGGGTTTGGTCAGCGCTTCACGAAGTGGCACTGCTTCAGCGAAGATAGATCCACCTAGAACGATTTACTGCGAATTCAGTATGCATCTTCAACCTCAACCTTATTTTATCTGAAACACCTCAAGATCAGGTTTTCAGACACACAGTAAGTGTTTTCTTGAAAGCTGAAAGGTTTCTCCGAGCAATGACATGTTAGGTTGGCACGAAGCAGCTTTTTTTTCTCAACGGATTGGCTTGCTTGTAAATCAGTATGGAGAAGTACTTCACGTTTTTTTAAACAGTACACTGGGAGTTTTTTATCGAGCGCACATTGCACAGAAATAAGCGGTAGCAAAAATACTTGAATCACTATTTTCTGTCTTTGCTTGGATTTGATTGCGATAAAAACTGAAGCTTTAGTACGTGTCTAATCGAGCAAACTTCGTGCAGATAGCATGTCACTATGAAAAGCTATAATTTTAAGAAATTTAGAGACAATGAAAAGATGGCAAATTTGATTTTTTTGGATTTTTTTCTACAATGAGAAGATGGCAAGTTTCATTTTTTATGGAATTTTTTTCTACAATGGTACCTTTCCATAGGGACATGCAACTAGCACACACTTCGCTTAAAACCAATAGTACCAACTTCTTCATATTGATTATCTCAAATCACCAAACAAAAGTTGAAAATTTTAGTAATTTTCCTCCACCGCCCGCTTCTTTCCATGCAACATGTGTTCATCAGAGAGCCGCTAAGATACATTCATAAAGAACATTTGGATATAGTGTAGCAAAACTTTCGTACTGTTCGGTAAATGGGACGAGGCTGGGAGACTCCGTATTGAAACACGTACGAATGTGGTTACATAACGAGAAAGCAACCAAATGCCTAGTGAGATAGCCCCCTGTTGCCCTACCATTAGGACTTTGTGAAAGACGAACCGTTAGGGACTCAAATGTTTTGTTGTTCAATAAGTGGTATTACATTTGTGATACGGTTAGTGACCTGCTTGCCCCCTGCCTCCACAAGAGGCGCAAGAAGCACGAGCATTAGGAAAAATGCAAGATCCAAAAAAGCTTCTCAGGAAGTGTTGGAGAAATTCGAACCTAATCAGATCATCATAACTTCACTTGTAAAATGACTGAAGTGGGGTGAGCAAAAGGTTCAGACTCGCTTTTCGATTTAAAAGAATGGACTGGAGGAAATAGGACTCGAAAGCCAGTAGCCTCTGGAATCAGGACCTGTTTGAGAACTTGAATGTTACTAATATCACTCAGTTTGCAAATTGTGACGCTCAAAAAGCTAATTGAAAATTTCATCAGAGCTCACCCAGCAAGGTTTAGCAAATAACAAACTTTCTAAAAAATGCGGCACCGTTATTTCGACATGAGCAATAAGTTCTAGATTGTGAGTGAGAGAGAGATTGAGATTCCAGTGTCAAATGATATACTATGGACGTTCTCTCATAGCGCAGATGCGACGACTTCGCTTTTCCCGCTGTTGGAAAAACCGTTGAACTGCTTAGACTCCAATTTTTTCTCGAAAAATATATTGTTTGGTAAAACTCATAAAATAAAGTTCTTGATCGTCCGTAGCAGCTTTCAAATTTTAACCTTTGATGAATGCACCTCAAAATGCTGTGATCAAGTCCATTCCTTAGAACTTCAGCCATTTTTCTAGTGAAATTAGGATGATTTCGCAGAAGTTTGTAGCATCTCCACAAGCACATGATTAGCATCACTTCGCACCCAGGAAGACTCCCGGTCCTCCGCAGTTGGGGGGGGGGGGGGGGGAAGGAGTGCGGCCTTTTTTAAATTGTTCAGTGTAGCGACGCTCCTCTGATTGGTCGGCACTTCGACGATGGCCAGGCTTTGAGCAAGGGCGGAGAATCGGACGAGTTGCCGAATATGCTCCACTCCTATATACATCATTTATTAACTTTTTTAGCGGCGCTGCACGCGGCTAAACGAGCATCGCGCGCGCATGGTTTAAGAGGGTTTATAGCCCCTTCGGACCCTTCGGACCTCGGATAAAGCCCAGCCCACTGTTCTACCTATCTATTGACCTCATTGAAGGTTATTGCAATGATAAAATGTGGGTAGAAGGGTAGAGTGGGTAGAAGAGAACATTGGCGGTTTGGGTTTTCAAATCATCCGGTAATTGCTAATTAGTACTGCTTACGGTAACACATATTCCAAAAAACGAAGACAAAGAGTGCAATAATTCCTAGACTTCCCAGTGGCAATTCGAGTCTTTCACCGTAGTTCTTTAGAAAATTCTGGTAGTAGCTTACTAGACATACATGGTTTTTCTTCTTAACGAATTAAGTGTGAGGCGCAATGATATCCAGTATGTAAAAACATAATCTTCTCCAATCTTCACTTGAAGTAGTCAAGTAATAATTGCCAGATGCAAATAGGACCAAGGTATAGCAGCAGTCATCCAAGTTCTTGTCAAACAAATGGTTATTGAAAAAACATTGTATATCGTCTCATATGATGATCTTTCCTTTCGAAATTAAGTGATCCATTGCATGTAGTACCAATCCGAAGTATTTTGCAAAAAATCGAAAAAGAGAGACCACATATTCGGCTATTCAAATAATGGAGCGATCAATCCTTGACAGGAGTTTGTTAGATCGAAGTAGACAGCATTCGGTTTATTGAAGTGCGGCATGCATTTATGGCTAGCTGACCTAACAATAAGTTATGAAAAAGAATTGTTACATAGGGTTGTCTCAAAAATGATTTCGCTCTTTTCAAAGGCCGCTACAGTTTGCAGAGCGAAGAGATACATTGGAACCATTCGATGCAGTTTTTTATCCTCTTTCACATGCTTATGTTTCTATTGCAGCGCACTCAAGCTCAAAAAAACCATCTAAAGGATATTCATCGACGACTGCCCCGACTCGTGCAATTACACCACCTTGGGAGTGCCTTATTGGGGCCTTTCCAGCTTGACAGTGCACTGAAGCTCGCGGATACTTGGTAGCTCGCAGCATCCCTGTCCGTTCCTTGTCCTGTCCTGTCCTACTGTCAAGCTGGAAAGGTCCATAAAAAACACGCCCGCGGTAGAGTAACTGCACTAGTTGGGGCAGTCATCGATGAATATCCTTTAACACTGCATCTTATCGTAGTACTTCACTATTTTTCTGACTTTTATATCTTATTCATTGCAAAATCATTTTTCAAGAATTCTGAGATCTAGTTCTGAGTGTAGTAGGTGATTGCACCTAAGTTTTCGACTTTTACTTGGAACTCTATCGGACGCAGCTATGCTTTGGCTTGGCGCTAAGCAACCAGAGTTTTTGAGAAAAAGCTATTTGATCAAGCAAAATTCGAGAATGTCCAGCTAGAAATCCTGATGTTAATATACTGCTAGGTATAGGGCTTATCAAACGGAGTGTCGCTTGCATCAGCATCTCCACTCTCGCGATGGACTCTGCATTTCTTCCGAGAACATGCTCTCTGATTACTTCCCCAGGGCGAGCGTGGGAAAGGAGGAGCCTCAACCGATTGGAAGTGATTAGAGAGCATATTCGCGGAAGAGACGCAGAGTCCAGCGCGGGAATGGAGATGCTGATGCAAGCGACACTGCGTTTGGTAAGCCCTGTAGCTTTAGCTGAGCACTAATCTTCACCGAAAACTGCAAGGGAAATCTCAGAAAATGATTATTCATGTTTGGTAGTCGTAGCCAGTTGAAAAGTCCTGCACTTTTCTGGAAAGCTTCGAATGTAAACATAAGTGGTAGAAAGAGGATGGAAAGCTGCATTGGATGCACTAAAATCGTCTACTAATCTGGAATTCGACTGATGCGACTCCTAAAAAAATCATAATGGCCTAATACTTTGCCAAGGTAAAATCAGAGACTTGCTCGAGTCTCTCAAATATTGTATAGTTTTTTCACGAAAAAATAAGACTTATCTTTTATGTAGCTTTTGGAACGACTTTCCTTTTCTTTTTTGTTTTATGACCAGCCGAAGGCTACCGCTTTGTCTCTAGTCAACAGTCATCAGGTGGCCATGCGCATTTGAGTAGTATGAAGTCCATATTCATATTCAGTAGTTCAAACTACTACTAACGCAATCATCTGCTAAGGGAGAGGGTGGAGGAGGGCTGGAGGGCTGGAGATGCTAAGTACCCCTGCAAGGAAAGGCACCTAGGGTTCATGAACTGTGCTAAGCTGCCAACTTGTGAGAGTTTGTTCCACGATCTCTCCATTATTCCCATACAGGGCCCGGCGGGGGTGGCGCTTTCACAAGCTGGATATCGTTTTTGGCCCGAAAAAGCAAAGGGGAAGTCGTAATTTGGGGTCCGGGGCTCCGCCCCGGACCCCAAAATACGGATTCCCCTTTGTTTACCGATAAACAATGTACATATCATTCGTTATTCATCATTCCTTGTTGATGCTACTGTCCTATGAACTTAGATTCCAACAATGTGAAGATTCTGTGCCCCGATCGCTAGCCTGCCCGCAGGCGGGAATTCAAATCGCAATTCTTGTAAGAGGAAAATAACAAAATAGGCTCGTTTTCAAAGCACAAGTAACGATATGGCACCAAATTTGCTGTGTAGTTGGAGGACCATGAGCACAAAAAAAGTATGAAGAATTATGAGAAACTTATGTGAATCTAAAAAATGGTAAGAGTTTTTCGAAATTAGGTGGCTCCCGCGCCACCTGGGAGCCACCTGAGGTGGCTCCCTGCTTCCCTTCACATAATTTCCCAGATTTCTTTACATGAATGTGGACTAGGGCAAAAGTGTTACTACTTACACAAACCCGCTTTTCAAACTATTGTCTCTTCTCTTTGCTACGGCCTTAAAAGCTATAATGGATGAACATAGAGGCTTGGAAAACGCGCTCCAATCGCATAACTGTGCGCCTCGGACGGACAGCAGGATTTGCAATCCTACATTTCTTTTCAACCTAATTGTTTGCTATGTACATTCCGCACCTTTCTTGTTTTCGTGTTTCTTTTACATAGCCGCTGTTTACATCACGGACAACATACTTCCATTCTTTTTAGGGTTTCGTGGCAGTAATGATGATCGAAACCGAAAGATCACAAAGGAGACGATGCGCATCAAACAGCGGAGATTCCCATGGAAAGATGTATGGATCGAAAAAGTATACATTTGAAGATTTTTTGCTCATGAGGTAACTGTGAAGGGCAGTGCAAGGTAGGTGAGGATAATTGTATGGTTCTGTGACGATTTTTTCGTGGTTTCTACTTTGTATTTGACTTTTACAGCTTGGGGGAGTTGAAAAAGCAAGGAATCGATGCGCTACATGGTGTTTGGATAAGAACGACGCGTTTCTACCTAGAAGGGTAAGGTAAGAATCTTTTGTCAGTGACTATCTTACTTATATTACTTTAGGACAAAATGGGTTTTTCTTTCATTTCGGCCGTTTTTTATAACTAGTTGCATTTTCGTTTGAAAAAACGAGCTTTTTAGTCTCTCTCATTATGTAGGAAATTCTGTCATTGGATAAGCGTTTATGATTGAAATATTTAAGCGCATGTCCATGAAACTTTGCTCGTACACGCAGTTTTATAGCGTATCATCTTGAGATGGTAGACTTGTAAAGGCTATGTACACATGTCTTACGATGTCCATCTTATTTTAATTGGTTCTATATCCCAGATGATCTAGGAAGTGCTAGTGTTAACTTCTTAATTACACTTGTGCATTTCGAATCTGTTAGTCTTAGGATGATTATTATCCGTAGTCAGTCGAGATTTTCGATTCCTTAGACTAAATTTCTTAGTTTTCACCCACAAAACATGGACTTCCTGAGACTAAATATACCCTTTAGTACCGTATACTTCGGAACATATTGTCAAGATTAGAAAATTTGCATCTAGTGACTTTATGCAATCAGGCAGTTTATCGCTTTTCAGGCGAATCTCGTCGACTGTATCGTGGAGTTATGTAAATGATGACGCATTACTAGAAGTAAGAAATCAGCATTGAGGTAGTCAATTATTGCTGTTTGCTGTTTAGCTTATAAGTGCTTCTTGCTCTATCCTTCGTTTCCAAAATTTTCTCATTCTTCGATTTTCAGAATCATAAGTTGTTTCTTCTAGAAAAGCGGTTGGAACGAAAACAGCTGTTGCTGTACATTTTCAATTTGGGCAGCTAGAATGGAGCATTGCTTCGATTTGAATTTAGCCGCAGGGGTGACCAAATTCTGTTTTGACATTAGCTTATTCTCGTAAATTGGTAAGCGGTGTCAAAAACGTTGTTCCTTCCAAAAAAAAACTTTTTGCAGATGTCGAGCCGACATAGGAAGATGTGCTAAAATCTAAATTGTCAAGTTGCCAATTCGTTGCCCTTGACGAGGAGTAGCTGGCAACGAAGCTTTTCAACTTTAAGCCTATGTCGCCAATCAGCGTAGGAGCGTAGGTTCTATGGGGCACCAAGAGACTGAATTAATAGTGTCTAGCTTCATCCTTCTCCATTTTTCTTTTCATAGCGTCTCAATAGATTCTAGTGAAAGTTTATTGAATGTTAATTGAAGTGGAGTGAGTAAGAATTCAAACGAAATTCTATTTTGTCCTTTTCCTCTGCATACTGCTGCTCAAAAACAATTGCGTTTTGAAGTTGGAATCTCTTTGCGAAGCAAATAGGTTTTAGCATAACATAACACTATCAGCATTGGCGAGTTGTCCCATATATCTTAGAGCTGTCATTTCTAGTAGGATCTTTTCATACTATCCTATTGAGTGTTGTTCGGCGGATGCTTTTGTATTATAAACATCCCCGTTTTCTCTTGTTACATTAAAATAAAGCTTTTTCTTCGCTACTACGGGAATTTTGGAGAATCACGGCAGATTTTCCGTTTTCTGATTAGAAAAATCACGTGGGTTACCTTTCACCCACATCTAGCCAACGCTTCAGTAATTTTGACCAAATTTTTTGGGTCGAGAATGGCCCACATTTGCATTTACTTTTACGCGAAAGGAAAACGGTGGTTTCTTAAGTTGTAGATTCAACGTCTGAACTTACTAAGAAATCCTTTCTTTCCACTTCTGTATGTCACCTTCTTATAAAGAGGCCAGAATTATTTACTACCATAACGCTACAGTAGAGATATAGGCCCTGGGTATACCTCTCGCGATTTCAGTTGCAAAGCGATTTGGCCATTTGTCAGACCTCTTTAAACCCAACACTCGCAGACCACAAATGCTTTTATGCTCAACTTTTGTGAGTCCATAAAATGTGCCATTTCGTATGCTCGAATTGGGTTTGCGTTGAGGAGCAGCTAGAATGTTGCCAAGTCTAGCGCGACTGAAATCGCGTGAGGTATGTCCGGGCGTAAGGCAAAAGCTGACAATAACAGAACAGACTCGAGAATTTTTTTCGAAGGTGTGATTCAGAGAAGTGATCAAGATAACCCTCTGTTCAAACTAACTTTGAACCACTAATTCACACATTGTCGCGCTTATAAGTTCAAATTATGTATATAATCTATGAGTGAGGGCATCAAAGGAAAAGTCGTAAAAGTGTTGAAAGTCAAAGGGGATATAGTTTTCGAAAATCTGAAATGCCACCTCCTGCCGGGCCCTGTTCCCATAGTTTCCTGAATGTTTGCCGGATCTCTCCCACCGCTTGCGCCCTTCGTCTCATGCGGATACAGGGAGGTAAGCTTTTGGTTATAGCTGCCGACCTTTTTACAGCTCCAGAAGTCTGTTATGAAAATCCCCAACAAAAATTGCAAAGAAGCGCAGTTCATGCACCATGATAGACTCTTCTTCAGCAAAGGATGAGTTTTTAGGCAAGGGGTCAACCGAGAATCGGCAGAAAAAAATCGAAATCGTACCTTACTGCTAATGTACTTGCAGAGAGTGGTCGTAAATGCAGAAAAGAGTAGGCCCAGCACCAATGGTTTACGTCCCGTCCTTTCTGTTCGCACGTGACATCTTCATTTGAATCTGTCAATTTAGCATTTGTCTCTGCTGTATTAAGTAGATTTGATGCTACTCACTACTGCATCCTCGTATACTACCACCACTGCAGATGTTACTATCATCTGGAATGGAGACTTGAGGCTCTTGTAGCAACGGTGGAAGTGGACGACCATTGCTCATTTCGGTGAGCTCTTGACCAGCTGTCAGTCCAATCTCCTTGACCTGAAAAAGGAAAACGAATCAAGAAATGAGGTAGCAAATGAAACGGTACCGCAGAAAACTCTATACCAATTAGCCCGATAGGTGTGGTGGTGGCTGCTAGCCGAGAGGGTTGAGGTGGCACCCCCATGACCAGCGAAATGAAGAAAGGAGCGAACAGCCAGCTTCAGACGTACGTACTCCGGCATGGGCGATGTCGATAAAGGTTCTAGAAGACTTTGCCCGGTCTTCCGCGCAGTTTCTTGATCTCCAATGCGTCAATCTCGCTGAGGGCGTCAATCTGCAACGGTTTCTCAGAATTGACCAAGAATATTGATCAGGCCCTAAAAAACCTTTTTATGATCAGAAGCATAACATAGCACATAGAAAGCTTTGTTATTCCTTACTCAACTACTGAGTGAGAGGCAGAGTTGAGTAAGAGGTCAGTCTTCTAAGACCCCCCCCCCCTGAAAACTCATAAGCGACCCCTTTTCCTTCCTCTTCAGCTCCGGAACCTTGGAGTATGACGCTCTAGGAAACATCATTCTGTCCTAAGGAGTTTTTGAATTTTTGACTGTATGCCCGATTTGTGACTGCACTCAAGCAAACGGAATTTTAGCCGGGCTATTATCTGAATGAGCCTGTCGAAAGAGCCATAATTTCCCTAGGGATGGTCGTTTCAGCTCACTTTTCGAATATCAAAGACTCGAACCAAGATAAAAAAGCTATTATCATTAAGGTCTCATGCTCAGATCTGTGAAAGAAAGCAATCCCATGAAAGCATGATGCATTCATGATAAGAGAAGATTCGATAACGAAGAATATCTAGTTATAGTAGCTAAGGTTCAGAGTATACAAAATTTGTTTACAAAGTACAAAATGTACAAAATGAGCAACCACAGTCCTTGATGAATGACTAGAAACAAAAAAAAACACCGTTTTGCAATGGTATAGAATGGCGGCAACAATTGTGCCATATCTTGGATGGATTGATTAGTGGATCTTTATAAAATGATCTCCACTGTCTCCAATGCACCCTTCAGACTATCGCAAAAATTTTCGTGTTTTCAGGTTAGAGAAAAGTTGATTAATGATCATGGCGTGATCTTCAAGCCGCTAGCTATAGTGTACTTGATTCAGATTATGTGAGAAGTTTGTTCTAATTCGTTTTAACTGAATCTAAACGCCGCTCGCTTAGTTACAAAAATAAAATTCAAAAAACAAATGTGTTCTCTTTGTGCGAACGCGAAAGTTTGTCGAACTAGGAGGTATAACTTGGAACAAAAAGAAGAGTTGATTTGTAAACAATTATTTAGAAAGAAGATAGCGTGAACATCAAAACGACATTAAAAATGATCTTTGTGAAATCAAGCAGAGCTTTCACACACATCATAAGTCAAAAATTATCTTAGGGGCAAGAAGAGGGAGGAGCAGTGAACATTTGTTACAATGCAATCGCTTTTGAAAGTCTTACTATTTTGCAAAACTCGATTTCTACTGTCCGCAAAGTTTCTAAGGAGGTAGGTACATCGCATAATGATTTATCTGTGGTATAGTTTTCAAAAGTATAGAAACACTTACAACATTTAGGTTGTGCAAGATAAGGTATGCTTGCTTGACTGTGCACATTCATCCGTAGTACGCCGAATGTCAGATCAATAGAGCTCTGCTCTATGGTTCTAACAAGGGAAGGATACCAGGTCGCAGTGGAGAACTAAAATGATATGCATATCATTAGATGCGTCTTGATGGGCTGATTCCAAATCTTCCTTTCCTATCTGCTACGAGCTTCTCTAGAAGAAGTTATGGGCGTTTCAAGATGTGAGATTGTTGGGATTTTGACCCATAACCCGCTCTAGAAACTAGCTTGGGAGTGATCAATTGGCATCGTTTTGAATACACTGACTACAAGAAATGCATACATACACCGAACACACGAGTAAGCGTCTTTGAACACGTAGTTCTTGAAGATGTGGCACTAATGTTTGCTAAATTTGGATATTCAAACGTACATAGCGTCTTCTAGAGAAGCTCGTAGCAGATAGGAATGGTAGATTTGGAATCAGCTCATCAAAACGCACCGAATGATATGCATATCATTTCGGTACGCCACTGCGATCTGGTATCCTCTCCTTGTAAGAAGCAGATTGATTAGGTTGATGATTCTTGCACCATAATTTTTAAAATTTTGTTACCTTCCCCAACTTCAAAGAAATCTTATAATTTAATACGTGATAGATAGAGAGAAAATCTTGCCCTTGCTGCATGTGCTTAAGACAAAATTCCTTGAGGGCGTATGCCAACGATGTAAGCTGATTAAAGAATAACCCAAAAAGTAATTTTTCGTTTTGATCACTAAAATTGCTTAAACGTCTATTATGATTTGAATTGATTTTTAGTCTTGGTTTTATGATCTACTTTTCTGACTATAAAAAAAGGTTAGTGATTGGATGTCTCTACGAATAAATATGAATTTCGGGTTTTTCAATTCGACTCAGTCATTTTGTTTCATATTGATTTTCTAAAATGCACTATAAAACACTACTTTTGATATAATAATAACAAAATAATATATAATAGATAGCAAAGAGCATACTGCGTAAATCGACTAGTTTGTTTAAACATTTTTGAAACGAATTTCTCTATTTTTTGGTGCAAGGAATGTGCATCAACCTCATACATTGCACACATAGTCATGCACACTATGTTCTTAGCTCATCACGGAACCTAGTGAGAAGCAGAATCCGAGTTTTAAAGCTCAGAAGTGTGCGAGCCAAAGCCCTCTACAGGTCAATAAAAATCATGAAATCTCATATTCTTTTGACCGTGGTCATACACAAGATGATGTATATCATAGTTGTAACGAACGGAAATTTTCATCGAATAAACGAATATCGAATAATTGAATTTTGAAAAAATTTCGAACGAATGGATATCGAATAATTGATTTTCGAATTTTTTTCGAGCGAATGAATATCGAATATTTGATTTTCGAAAATTCTTCGAATGAACGAATATTATTTGACTTTCAATTTTCATTTTATTCGAATTCGAATATTCGAATATTGGCACATTCCAAAATTCGAATGAACGAATACTTGAATAACCGAACTTGATCGACTATTCGAATAATCGAATAAATGGACTTTCTCGAATATTCGACTATTCGAATATTCAAGTAGTCGAATATTTCGAATAAATTATTCGAACACGAATATTCGGTGCTAATTATAATGTATATCAATTGATGTAATTTTGAATACCAACTTTGAACCTGTTTTTCTCATCTGAAACAATTTTTTTGAGCGAGATATTTACTCTACAGTTGATTTGCACTGCTGCTTGAGAGTAGGGCTATCGATAGGGGATCTTGTTGTGTTTTGTGTACCAAATCTAACTGAAATCACACATAATGCTTGACATGAGTCAATGATTTTAGTTTGCCAAAAACAGCGTCTCGAATAGTTCTGTTAATTACTCGGAATTATGTATCTTTAACCAAAAAAGTCTAACTTTTAGTAGAGCGTTTCCAGTTTGCGTATCAGCGAAATCTAAAGCTATTTTCGGAATCACACTCCGAAAGCGTTTTACGCTTTGGAGAAATAGCACGTTTTTCTTCTCAAATTGCCCTAGGTCCAGTGTGTAGCAGATATCTCAGACCTTAGGAGTGTAGTTCTACGTGTAAGCTTGTGAGTCAGAATTCCCAGCGTTGAACAAAAAAAAGAAGCTTTACTTATAATTACCCTCCCGAACGTGTTCGGCACACATTGCTTTACTAAGATGACACCAAAATTTTTTTGTGCTACGTATACTGCCGGCTACGCTCTTATGTGGCTAATGGTTACCGAAATTTCCTTCGGAAGCACGAAATCCTCAAAACAAGGGAACTTGTACAAACATATACCGCACTTTATAATCGCCTAGAGCACTTGTTTTTTGCCGTTCTCAGAAAACTGTGGAACTTGTATTGTTCATTTCTGCTAAAGAACCTAAAAAATAAAAAGGCTTGTAAAAAAAACCATGAAATATTTGGAAAACTGGGAGGGAAGCCAAAACCGCAGCGGCGGGCTTTTCCGCACGGCCCTTTCATAACGGGGACACCGCTCCCCTCGCCGCAGGGATATTAGTGCATACGGGCCTAGGACGGGGATTTTGGGGTTTTCGCGGATTCTCGACTTCGTATTCCAAGTCAGAGACATGAGGAGACCAGGAACAGTCAGAACATAAGTCAAGAATCTGGGTGGACGGTGCCTTTAACTTGCTCTCAAATGTACTAAGATAGCGCAAATTTTGCTCATTACATAGCCGATGGTCGGTTGTGCAATGAAATGAAATATGGATTCCACAACATTCTGCGAGAAAATTCTGCAAAAAATTGAAAATACCCAGTTTTTTCAGCATTTTGGATTTTGGTTTTTCAATCCAAAAAACTGCCTTGGTGATTTTTTCATTTTTTCCCTCTAAAAGACGAGGAAATGCCGCCGTTTTCCTATTATTAGTTGTACTAGGTCCAATTTAGGTGCAGAGCAAAAGTTGTACAATCGCTTTTTGCTTGAGATTTTTATGCGGCAAAGATGAGCCTCATCATTTTTTACGTCAGCCAAGTTTGACCTAAAATTTTTCTGCTTAAGATTTCCCAAAAATCCAGTATTAATGAGCTTTTCGTAGCATAAACCTCGCAATCGTTATGCATATTTTTGAAGAAAATCCGACCATTTTTTGAATATAGAACAAGGAGCGTGAATGCAAAGAATTTTATGTTTCAGTCACCTGTCTTTGAAGGCCTGTAAATCTGGATCAAACATAGATTTGCGATGACGAAAGCACAGATCAGAAAGTGGAAGAATCGGATTTGAGACACTAAAAAGAGTTCTAAAAAAAGGGTTTTTCCTTGAGAATCACCTTTTTTGAGAAGAGATGAGAAAGACGTGCATTAATAATAAGACAACCTAATATGTCAAGTTTGAACCGGCATGGCATGTAAACAGGGCTTGGCACAAGTGGCTCACAAAGCAAGCTGGATGTCGTTTTGGAGTGAAAAGCAAAGAGAATATCGTTGTAGGAATAGGAAGGGAATACCGGAGAGCTCCGAAAAATGTATGTATAAGCTTACTTTGTTGTGTACTAATATATCGCCGATCCCTTCGTGCAAAATCGGAGTATCACGATTGGGAAGAATATCTAAACAAACCTTCCGGTACAAGGAACTCAAAAGTGCATTTAAAAAAAATTAAGGAGTATAAAAAACTCGACGGTGTGGTCACTTTCCGCCCAATAAGTCAGCAATTTTCTCAGCCCTCTTCCCCCTTCCCCCCCCCCCCCCCCGCTTAAAAACAAAACTTATCGCTGTTATTACATGAGTCGTGAACATAGATACTCCCAATATTTATCACATCCTCCCAACTTTCATCTCTCCTCCCCCCCCCCCCCCCACTCCACAACTGCCACCCCTTCCCCTCTTTCATATCGTTCGTCTTCTGGAGACGTCGCAAGTGCCAACAGAGCCCCAACTATCCAATTCCGTAAAAACCAGCAAAAAACCCAGCTCCAATATGTTCGCCGCGCAAGCGCGGGAATTCAGATTTGCCCCCGGGATAAGGAATCGGCTTGTTTACAACGAATAGGAAATGATATGACACCAAAACTGGTGTATAGATGCGCGATAGGGAGCTGGAACTATGCGTGAGAAATTACGAAAAAGTTATGTGAACTGAACAAGTGGCAAACTTTTTTCGGAGTTAGGTGGCTTTCCAGTCACCTGGACAGCCACCTGAGGTGACTGTGAAAAAAAAAGTCATAAATTTTTCTTCCTTCACACAATTTTTTCACATGTTTTACATGGCTTTGTTCTACATCAAAACCCTATTATTGAGTTTTAAAATCTCCCCAAACCCCCTCCTCCTTGCCTAGTTACAGCCCTCCAAATATTTTGAATGGCGACGGCAAGCCTTCCCTATAGGGCACCATCGCGCTTATAAGCGCGCGATGGTGCGCGCCGGACACAGCACGCCGCCAATTCCGAGATTATGAACTTCTTTGATTCTTTTTCGCTTGTTCAATGTTATTTTATGTTTTGCTCAATTATTTTTTGTGTTGTTTTTTTTATCCGCATATGATCGCGTCATAGGTGATGTCGTTTTTTTTGTGTCGAAGACTACGGGGACTTCGTTTTCAAAAGATTGGAAAAGCCACTTCAAGCCGAGCCCTGCATGTAAAACAAGGCTCAAAATGTGAAATCAAATGGATTTTCATGGTTTACGTTAGTAGCGGACATCAACAGACATAAATCGTTTCTATTTTTCATAGGATACCTGTACATCAGCTTGTAATTCTACAGTGTCGTAGGACCCTTTACCTAACTACTAAATGAAGATTAGACAGGGACAGATCAAACGTCCTCGATTTAATAAAGATGATTGATCTCTAACTTACGCGAGTGTCTGCAGTTCTTCACTCCTCGACCGCTCGCTGTGGAGCACGTCGCACTCAGTTATGCTTTTCGTGAGATTCGTCGGAGATCCAGTAGATTGAGCAGAGCACATACATGATATCTCTTCTCCGAAGGTTGTATATACAAACTACAATGGAGAAGCAGGTGTGAAGCCTGTACATGTGAAAGTCAAGATCATACATGAACATGCCAAGATTATTGTGAGTCTCAGGTCTATAACATGCCTGCGCACATGAGCCTAAAAATTTTCCTCGGCAAGTATTAGAACCGTTAGCGTTTTGAATCCTGGGTACAGAGGGACTTATGAGAAGTACGAGTAGAATATTCGGATCAAGTCACTCCGGTTGCCCACTATAAATGAAATGTGCAAGTTCTGGACAGGATTTAAATAATGAACGTAATTTAGAGGTCAAATACATACTAATTAATGTTAGTAACGCAGGCAATAACTACTGACTAGCACCGAGAAACTGGCGTAACGCCTGACTCAAACTTCAGTAAGTAGTAGAGAATGTAATGAAATTCCTCAAGCCTAAATCTTCTTCCGACTGTGAACCCTTCCGTCAAATTTCCGTACTTGATTCTCCACCCAAAAAAAGCCGGTTATCCATCAAGGCTGGGACAAATTCACAAAAGAGAAGAAAGCGAAAAGAGGCTTCCCATTTACTCTGATCTCAATCACAACTGAAGCTGGATTTGATAATTCGTAATTTGGTATTGTAAAGCAAAGGCATAGGTGTGTGATAGTCTGATCGTGAGCCAAATCTCATCCCCTTCTCACTTTGGAGCAGGAACTGCCCCCTTCCCTTCACTTAATTGAGAAATACTTTCGTTAGCAATAACACACCGGCAACAGAGCATCCGAGAAAGTTTTTACAGGTGACTGTGGTATTCTAGCAGAGTCCGTTCTTCTAATACTTCAGTGATTTTTTTTTAACTGTTGAGCGATGGCCAAAAAACGCGTAATCAAAAATTAGAAGCAACTGAGGTCAGTTAGGCTAACATCGTATGAAATTACTGAATTCGGCACGAAGAAATTCCTAAATTCTAAAAAAACTTTGTGATTTTGTGCTGTACACCAAAACCTGTCCAGTTTGTTTCCTAATCATTGTCTTGAAAGGGAACAATACGTAAAAATGCGAATTTCATAGCCTCGTACCAACAAATCTGAATCGCCTTAGTCGAATATATACCATTGCTGCGACTAAACTGTAGCCAGTCGATATTTTCAAATGCTCAAAATGAATAAGCCAAGTGTAGAAAACAGTAGTAAGAGTTAAGCTATAGAATTGCTTGAATAACAAGCTGACATGTTTGTCAAAAGATTTCATAGCTTAAAAGGGTATGAAATTGGTCTTTGCAATGATTGGAACGAATATTGACGAGGTTACAAAAATGTGACTGGCCAAAGTGTTGCTGAAATACAAGAACTGTGATTTCCTGATGAATCTCAAGAAAATGGCGGATTTACAAAAACTGAGGAGTGAGCTCTGATTTCCCTACAGAACTACAAAAAAAAAACGAACGTCCAGCATATTTTGCTGGGAAGAGCAAGCAATTAGTCATGGACTGAGTTTTGGGGTTGCTCCAGGAAGAGATGCTCAAAGAATATTATGCGCAAAAGAAGAAACTTCCATGTATCAATGGCCTACAATCCATATTACGCAGAATCAATCCTTTGAGAGAACCTTTACTATTCATAAACGAACATTGCCAAAAAAGTATAAAGTGATAACAAAATCGATAATCATGCAAAACTAAAATGAAATGATGGTTATGAAAGCAGAAGACGATATTCTTTACTGTATCTCCAAGTACGCTTCCAAATTTCTGTCTTTCACTTTCCCAATTTCTAGTGGGGCCGAGTACGGCCCTAACCAGCCATAAGTGGACAGAGCAGATCCTGTAACATAACTTTGAAATAGCAGCCTCAACACTTCTCAAGTTCTCCTTCTTCTCACTTCTTTTCTTTCTATCATAAAACGTTCTACAATAAACTTATGTCACAGAAACCAATCAATTTCTAGAAAACAGCCAATAAAACGTTAAATATCTAGAACGAGTTCTCGTTAACGCTAAGTATCGAACGTCTCGAGTGAAGTTCTATTCATCTATGAGTACAAAAGAATGACCGCATATAGAGAGTGAAGCGTCGGGCGGCATTTTCATCTTTCTTTTTTTTCACTTTGCAGTGTGCTTACAGCTATTGATAAACTCTAGTTTCGGGCGAATTCTCAGCCGTTAGTGCACTACCTGAGCTGCCGGTTAGGCGGTGGCTCAGTTAGGGCCCAAAAGTAATTTCCACGTAAGAGCCCCATAGTCCAGATTTGCTGGACGCTGCCTTTACGAAAGTGAAAACAAATGTTGTATTAGTGCGGAAAATAGTGTTTAAATCACTGCTCCTACTAGTGCAACGATGCGCCAGAAAAGTTTTGTAAAAAAACATTTTCCACGCCTCAGCTCCACATAGATTGACTTATTTAGTGACAATAAAGGGAATAAGAAACAGAGTTGAGGAGCGAGATTAGTTTATTTTTTGAGTAGAGCACACGCTAATCAGCATCTGGTTCAGGCTGGCATTTATTGTATAGGCGAGAGGTGCGGTAGCCTAAACTATCCAGGAGCAATATAGATACAGGGCCAGATTTCTCCACAATGGTGCAATTGCAACTCATTAAGAATATGTAATTACTAGCTGGCTTACCCGGCTCCGCCGTATGTTCCGAATAGAAAATTCCATTTCTCAACCGATCCGGACCAAACTTGGCACACATACACTTCGGGCCCCGGCGGGTGTCACAGTCCACTTTTCGTTATCGATCGATGTCGATTTTACCGATTTTTATCGATTTTTTTGCAGAGTTCACCTACAGGGCTAGGAGTTGGCACAGGGGGGAAGTGAGCATGGGGATTCCGAATACAATATTAGTTTTCAGAATTATCGATTGCTTTTATTGATTCTATCGATTTTTTGGCAGAGTTCACCTACAGGGCTAGGAGTTGGCACAGGGGGGAAGTGAGCATGGGGATTCCGAATACAATATTAGTTTTCAGGATCGTCCATTACTTTTATCGATTTTATCGATTTTTTTGCAAAGTTTGACCTGCGGGGCTTGGAGTTTGCACAGAGGGTAATCGAGCATGCAGATTACGAATACAATATTACTTTTCAAGATCGTCCATTACTTTTATCAATTTTATCGATTTTTTGAAAATTTGAGCTAGGGGGCTGGAATTTGGCACAGGGGTGTTCGAGCATGCTGATCACCCCCCTTGGGGATGATCAGCATGCTCGATTACCCCCCTGTGCCAACTCCCAGCCCCCTAGCTCAAACTTTGCAAAAAAATCGATAAAATCGATAAAAGTAATCGATAATCCTGAAAACCAATATTGTATTCGGAATCCCCATGCTCGATTACCCCCCTGTGCGAACTCCCAGCCCCGTAGCTCAAACTTTGCAAAAAAATCGATAAAATCGATAAAAGTAATCGATAATCCTGAAAACCAATATTGTATTCGGAATCCCCATGCTCGATTACCCCCCTGTGCCAACTCCCAGCCCCGTAGCTCAAACTCTGCAAAAAAATCGATACTTATCGATTACTTTTATCGATAAAATCGATAAAAGTAATCGATAATCCTGAAAACCAATATTGTATTCGGAATCCCCATGCTCGATTACCCCCCTGTGCCAACTCCCAGCCCCGTAGGTGAACTCAGCAAAAAAATCGATAAAAATCGATAAAATCGATATCGATCGATGACGAAAAGTAGCCTATGACACCCGCCGGGGCCCGTAGTGTATGTGTGCCAAGTTTGGTCCGGATCGGTTCAGAAATGGAATTTTCTATTCGGAACATACGTACACACAGACATACATACAGACAGACAGACAGACAGACAGACATACAGACAAACAGACATTTATATATAAGATTTTCCTAGCACATTATATAAGAGAGTCAAGGATATCTCCTATATGAGAGCGTACTATTCTCAAATTTTCTTGCAAATGATGGACGACGAGAGAGAGCATAGCGCAGCAGCCAAGTTCCCGAAACAAACGAATATCGAAAAATCAAATTCCGAACATAGCCCAAATAGCCTCATGCTTAAATGATCTTTTCTTTCGCAATAATGTGGATTCCAAAAATTTGTACATTTTCCAGCTGGTCGCTCAAACACTTGTGTTGAAAAGTTAAACTTTTAATATAGGTCAATCTTTGATTTGTTTGATCGAAATATTCCAGCCCGGATTTCAATGACTGTGCACAAGGATAGCTAGAAATGTATTCTTTAGCAGAATGTATTGCTCTAATCAAAGTACAATCACACTCTTGATCAAGTTTCCCAAGTATGCTATGATTCTTGCAGATTATCAAACCTACTTTGTTTGTAGCTGTTGTAAAAACAATGAGCTGGACCTCAGCTGAGTCTTGTAAAGTTAACTACTCACAATCGAATTTCTGCACACTGTCGTCCTAATTGCGTTAACTTTGTGGATCAAGATCGTGGACCCTTGGACAAAGCTTCTGCGTGTCTTCCATCACCGTGGTTGAAAATGGGGAAGCATTATCCATAAGAGTGAGCCCCGTATGGCCGTAAAGGTTCTGGTCCTCCTAACCTGCAAAAAGAAAACAAAATCAAGAAAAGAGACATTAGAAGAAACGCTACTGCATGGAAGTATAGTACTTACCAACTTTTGGCAAGTAGAAGGTTAAAATGGGCTCTAGATGTGCAGCGCCCCGGCAGTCGCAATGCCGCCGCTGAGGTTCTAGAAGGTTTTCTTCCCGCATTATTCTTTAATCATCGATGGTAGATCGGCTTCAAACTCGAGACGGATTTGAACCGGTGCGAAAACAAGAGCATCATCTCGTAGAGCTTGCTTTGCTCTATCACATGGTATCTTGAAACCTATCGAATTGAGAAGTTCATGACTTAATGCGATTGGAAGTTATAATGGACGGAACTTATGTGACAACCTTGCTATTGGGTAAGTTCAGACAAGTTCTACCTCGCGGCTTTTGTTGTCATGATAGATCTGAACAGTCATTCCTCGTGCATCGCCTTGCAATCATCGAAATAAGCAATCCGTTAAATTATTTTTCAGCTTCAACGTGGCTCAACTAGTGTTATTTTTTGAAATTTTCTTTCTATTTGAGTGGAGCTCGAAGACTTAAAAAATTTTTCGCATTTAGCAGCACTACGTCACCTTTTAATTTCACATTCGACCTACGCCAAGATAAAAGTGGTGAGCGAGACGTTTGAAAGATGCATGACCGAAATAGTACTGTTTTTACACACAAAAACATTTCTGTTGAGTTGTAAGGCATCCTTTAGAGAGAAATCATCACTTATATAGGTCCCTTAGCTACGACGACTATCCCGCAGCCATCACTGGTGAGATGGACGTATTTTCAACAGGACTGTCAGGCTACAACAGCGGAATCACAGTTCTTCACAAATCTTCACGTCTGACATCTCTGACATGCGTGACGCACATTTTCTAACTTGTGGTGGTCCGGATATACAGCGTGAATTTCCCAGCCAATACTTTAATTATGCTAAAATTGGCATAGAGTCCGCCTCGCTAGCTTCATCACACCTACGACTGCTCGTCTGCTCTCTCTACAATCTCTTCGCTCTCTTTGAAGTGCACACATGCAGCACCTCTAGCGCTGTAAACGCGCAAATTTACGCCAACGGTTCAGCCTGATCCGATGGGACAGGCTTACGCCGGATTTTTGCAGAACATGTGTTCAAAAAGTTGGAAAGTGATGTAAACGTTCAAGAATGTATTAGTTGTCAGTAATATCTGTGACTGCCAATTTTGTTGGATTGTGGTCATTGACCACACTCAATAATCCATGATCGGATGTCGCAGTTTTCCATGGCAAGTACGTGTCTATAATCAGAGGATAATAAGCGAAGAATAGAGAAGACAGATCAAACAGAATATTCACAGGAAATGAGTTGTCTGATCATTTTCGGCAAAAAAATCGTTGAAGACAACCGCTGAAAAGTAATTGCAACTCAGAGTTCAAATGCTGATTGTAACAGCCTAGTATGCATAGATGACTTGAACGATTGCCATTATGAGGAAGTGTGCTTTTTATATTCTATAGTCATGTGTTCCATGGCTAAAGCCTCCTTTAACGTTATTGAAGTATTACTGTGTATAATTGTTATTTCACCTTGTTTAGTAAAATCATGAACTCTCACATTTTTCATCTAGACAGCGAGCTGATTTATAGTAGGTGTCTCATGATTAATGCTTGTCTGATCACTTCAGTGCCATTTTTGAGAAGGGGAAATGCATTTTTTTTGAGATTTGCTTTTCTTCTGGAAGCCTTATAGACGCTAGGGTTTAGACAGCGTTATATCTCCATTTTTTGTAATTTTGTTCAATTCAAGATTCCTCATTTCTGAGATGAGTAAGAAAAACTTGGCCTTTTCTTTTACTCAAGGGCGACTTTGGTAGGTACCACGTTTTGTGAAAGACTAGACAGCAGAATGTCAACCCAAGAAACGTTTCCCTAGATTTTGGGTTAAGAATAATTAAAAAGTCAAAAGGTCATAAAATGTTCTCGTGAAACTTGCAAGGTCAACGTCCATGCAGTCTTCAATCATGCCGATGCTGATGAAGTAGCGTTGACTTAAAATTTGGTAAAATGACCAGAAATCTTCGCTTGAGGAGGGCTTCTTAGAAATTTTTTTGTGATGTTACCAGATAGGCCTTGTCATGGGTCACGGCTCCGACAATTGAAGGGCGGAATCACCGTTGAGGAGCTACTTTAAGCAATTTTCTTATTTGAAGACATTCGCAATGGATTGGGCATTTATTCAGTTAAGTGTCTCCCCATCGTACCACTTTACTCATCATACCCATTTGCTTAAAAGGTGTCTTTATCGATTCAAGAGTTTTTATATTTTTCCCTTTTGGGCACGGTAATGCCACAAAACATTGATCTTCGGACTACGAATTTGGTACGCATGTCCCTTCATCATACGATTATTCCTTTAGATGGTCTGTATCGCGTTAGAAGGTGGTCAAACTATTGAGTAATGATTAGTGACAAAGCAAAATGGAATTCAATGAAGGTACTGCTAGATAGCGAGAGTGAGTCTTCTGACAAAGTATTTCAAAACATGTTCGATTCAAAGTGCATCTAAAAGTAACTGCTTACTTTTATCTATTTGGTTAACCTTGATAAATTGATTTGACACTAATCACAACTCAACCAATAATTGTAGAAAAGGTTTTAAAAACGTAAGGGTTGAGAACATGATTTACTGATACAAGTATAGTGTATTGTCAAGTGTGGTCCTAGTCTTTTGAATCTTCTCAAGCAATTTCAAAAGCGTTCTTCTCACTTTCCACTTCTGCAAAATATGAACCCCCTAAACAGATTAAGGATGATGGACACTTCTGCCACGGACAAGATACTTTTTAAGAATGTAGCAACATAGACTTAAGAGGAATTTCGACCCATTCTTGGGAGTGGGGAGCCGGGGAGTTCTAAAATTGTTAAATCTGGCCTACTTGAGTTATAAAGCTGCACAATGAAGTTTTTCGATCGAGGGTAAATGTGTTTTTTTTTTGAATTCTTCGCAAAGTTCAAATCAAATCAAACACAATTTCAGGCAGCTACGATTTTAAGAAGCATCAAAAAATTCCTCTTTTTTTATGATAGAGTACATTCCATGATTGATATAGTGCCTATGGTGGTGACAAACTTGTCGCTGAAAGGGAAGTTCCACGCAGACATTTGTAACAAATTCTGCAACTCTACACATTATGAGCTCGTGTTAGCTGTCCGCGCAAATTGAGTTTATCGGTTGTACGCATATTGTCCCCTTCCATTTGTGCGTAGAAAAAAAACGGCCATTGTGCGCACGCTTTATGCGCCTAACGGCGTTATTTACGCGCAAGTGTTGTCAGCAACGCAGTGACACTACGAACGAATTGGCTGAACTGGTGAATAAACGGACCGCTTCATGTTTCCCACATGTGCAAAAGGACATGTATGGTCAAGTGTTTCAGAACAACAACGCCGATGTTTGTGCTGTCGATAATTATGCTCACATTTCGAAACAGCTGCACTCCCCCTCTGCAGCGCTCGATCTCTTTTTTTCCTCACGACGGCTGCAAGCTTTTTCTCCGTGCAGATTCTCTGGAAATCGAACAACTTGTGAAACAAGCAAATTGTTGTGATGAATAAGGTCTACGATATTGTTGAAAATACCATAGTTATGAATAAGGAGCAGAATTTCGAATTATATTCTGAAACATTGGCGAATCTGTGCGAGGTCAGAGTTCACCAGCTGATCCTTGCCTATTGCCAAGTGCAAGCAGCATTGCGAAAAGGTGAGGAAGAAACATGTTATCAGCTTATCGCCGGTGTCGCCTATCATTTGAGTAGATTATACAACCAAGACAATTTTTAGCCATCTACATTCGCCCTTCGGCTCGCTCCGTGAAGCGGACTTAGTAAGCGTTCGCTTACTAATCCGTGTGTTATGAAGATTATTCTCATTGTTGTAGTAAAGTGTTCGTATCACGCAGTCCTAGGGGGATGTCCCTGCGTCGCGCACTCGCTAGAGTGGATCATTCGCAACCATTCGTGCTAATTCTGGAGAAATTTCTTTTTCAAGATTTCCTATTCACTTTCCAGCAAGATCAGGCGCATTTTCTAGTTGCTGCGTTTGTGAGTTTACGAAGCGATCAATATGGCGACAATTCGTTGCCTCGAAAACGGACAGCGCGAGTCAATATGAGCTAAAGCTTTGCTTGCTGATTTTTTATATGCCCAGGAATTGTTCCTTCAGTTGGTTCACAAAACCCTTGTCATTTAGATTGTAACTTTCCCAGCAAATGGTACCAGCTAGCTTTGTCAAGAAAGCTATATTTAGAGCACGAACCTGGACATTGAACACATTGTTGTTTTGCCGCGGAATCATTGCTAAGCGCCATTTTAACTTCCTAAACGCCTCTAAAATAATCTCTTGCACATTCTCATATGCCGATTTTGACACTGTAAGCCATTGTAATGCCGCTTACAGGTTTTTCCATATTTTGTTTTTGTTTCATTTGGCTTTTCAATGTTATCGATACCATCGTTGTCGCTTGTTTACCCATACTTCCTAGCATGATCGCTAGGACAGCAAAATTTTACAACACCATCTGCTGTCCAACTAACACTGCACATTTGCACCGTAATTCTATAGAACTCATGTTTTTCACATTTTTTCTTTGCTCTTCTAGGATGCCTGTGCTCGCTAGAAAAGTCCATTTCTCACCATCTCTTGATATCTCCTGGCAGGAGAAATAAAACATACCAATTGTCTATATTGTGAATAATACAAGAATTGCATTTCGCGCACACAATTGAGATATTAGTGGTGAAATGAAAAGTAAAAAAGTGAAAACGCAATGTCTTTCAAGACCAGGTTTTTGTTGCGAACAACTCCCCTATTGCATCATTTGGCTTAGCCGCTGGGTCTTCTTCTGATCAGACATTACCGTACCTTTCCCGATCTAAAAATTTAACTACCTAACAGTAAAAACTAACCTCATTTTTCTTCCTAGTATGTATCAGAATTATTTCCTTTATTCTCTTCTAAAAATTCAAAAAGAAATTCAGTGTATTGCAGTTACCTTATTTTCTCTCATAAGATATTAGATCGAGAAATTTCACCATTACCTCCATGAAACTTTTCCAGGATGGTGAGAGATAGATCGAATGGAAAGACGGAACTGGTTAATTATGCCAAGGAGAACAAAACATTTTTGAAGACCGCATCCGCACTAAATGTCGCATTCCTCATTTCCGCTCTGGTCAGTTCAACTTACATTCTCTTCACAGTTTTATCTACTAATCCTGATTGAATGATTTTCCTCGCTTTGGCTCTTCTAAAACGATTTTTTTCCGAATTTGGCTTGCCGCTAATCTTAGGTTTTCTGACGATATCAGTGCGACTCCAAACTCTAAACCTTCAACTCTGACGTAGTGATGGTGTGGTCTCATGGATTGCTATGCGCTGAGTTAGAAGAAATTCTGAGTAACTCCAAACGCGCTGCTAGTACAATTCACAACAATACTATATAGTATTAGATTGAACCGAAAGTTCTGTCGCACCATTTTCAAAAAATCATAACTTCTTTGACTCACAAGGATTTTGCGCAATTCAAATTTTATCTGAAAGCGTAAAGCAAGTAGTTTCCAACAGTTTCCTGAGAACTTTCCAAGCTGCTCAGTTTGCAGAGATAAAAATGAAAGAACGAGATCATCCGAAATTCGGAATTTTTAAGCAAGAATTCTAAAAATTCGGAAACTGTGCGATAAAATCCAGAAGAACCATTATCCTAATCTTTCTTACATTTGATTACTATCTGAGTCAAGTTTGCGCTGATCGAGGTCTTCTTTCAGAAGTTATGATTTTTTGAAAAATAATGCCGAAAATCAATTAAGAATTCTTAAGAAATGGATTTTTTGGCATTTTTTTTCAAAAAATCATAACTTCTGAAAGAAGACCTCGATTAGCGCAAACTTGACTCAGATAGTAATCAAATGTAAGAAAGATTAGGACAATGGCTTTTCTGGATTTTATCGCGCTGTTTCTGATTTTCTAGAACTCTTGCTTAAAAATTCCGAATTTCGGATGATTTCGTTCTTTCATTTTTATCTCTGCAACCTGAGCACCTTGGAAAGTCCTCAGGAGACTGTTGGAAGTTACTTGCTTTACGCTTCCAGACAAAATTTGATTTGCGCAAAGTCGTGGTGACCGAAAGAAGTTATGATTTTTTGAAAATGGTGCGACAGAACTTTCGGTTCAACCTAATATATTCGCAAATGCTAACCGCAGCACGGAGTCGTGACAATAGTTTAACAAGAATGTTGTGTGCATTTGATGTTAGTTTATGAAAATTTACAATCGAGTCATTTGCAGTTGAAACCCGAGGCACCCCATGATAATTTCATTGTAAAGAGTGAAAGAACGAAAATCTTTCATCTGAAGAGTTATGTTCCAACGAAGGAACAAAAGAAATTATCTGGAATTATCACTTGTAAGGGCATCGTGGAAATTCACCGTAGTTTGCAGTGCCTATATACATGATTTATGAGCGACAATCAACTGATTACTTTGTATTGAGTTGTTTTATTATTAATGTACAGGGTGGGGCAAAAGTCTGGGAGCCTACTTTGCAGTGCTGTAAATCAAGAAACTACCGATGATTTTGACTCCAAATTTGTGACACATATTGCTGCGATCATCCTCTACAAAACACACTTTGGCTGGCTGAAAATGCTTGCTATATGTTTTTGTAGGAGTTGGATTTATCAAACAAGTGCTCTGCGAAACGAGAAAATAGAAATTTTTGTTCTTCACAACTTATTTCGTAACTAACGATACAGTGGATATTCTAAAGCACTTCGATGCGTATAATGTAGAGGAGACTTCGCGCTATCAATTCTTAGCCGTTGCATTTGTCAGATACTATTCTTTTAAAAACGCAAAATAAAAATTTGCGAATACCAGCTGCGTGCCAGCGGCCATTTTTCTCTAAAATAAATTTTAAAGCTATAGGGGCACAGCAGGCACTGAATTCTAGGCCATATTCTTTCCATGAGTCTTTTATGCAAGCGTGTACAGGTGTTCGATCGATCAAGCAATTTCAATACATTTCAGATTACGATTCTTCGCTCCCGTTCGCGCAATCGCATCCAGATTTCCAGTATACGAGTACACTTGCCTTTGATTAAAATTTTAAAATTTTTTCCTGAACACTGCGAAAAAAAATTCTTCGCAGTGCGTTGTAGCCAAAAGCTTGCTCTATCACATCGCATATTTGCCTGGTGAAATAAGCAGTTATCGTAAAGGCGTGGGACGAATTTCATCACCACTGTCTGCGTGCCACGACAGTCGGACTCGCCAAGATTTCAAAGGGCTGCTTTGAAGCCAGAAGAGGCAATCTCAAAATTAGAAAGCAGCGCTGTATTAGTAAAGGTTCAATTTATGTGTTGCCCCAAATTTTTTGTTCCTAGGCACTTTCCTTCTGGTTTTATTTGAAAAGGTACTAGGCTCCCAGACTTTTGCCCCACCCTGTATTAGATTGTCCCAAAAGTAAACTCCATTCTCATATAAATTGAGCTGTTCTTGTTCTCTCAACAGACACAAGGTACCGTTCGATAGAGCGGAGCAAGCTCTACAAAAAGACCGCCAAACATCCACCTGAATCGTAATCCAAGTAAAATCTGAGGCCAAAAATCAAAAATTTTCAGCTACTCTAAAAATCGGATCTCCTTCCAGAGAATTCTACGGACTTCCAACTTAGTCTTTATATAGTTCACACATAGTAGTAACCAAAAAAGTACTTGGTGGATTTTTTTGGGCTCAGAATTGAGAAAAAAGATGGTCCGAAAATGCCAAATGCCACTTTTTTGGTTTTTTTTATGTAAAACTTAGTATTTCTCGAATATAAAAGCGCATACAGGGGTAAGGATTTGAAATTATGCTTAGTAAGGCTTGTAGTATGCAGTGACATATGTGGGAGGCGCTAGGGGCGGAGTTTGCCATTTTCGGACAATTTTTGTTTCTCGCTTTCTATGCTCGGAAAAAATTCGGCAAAGGCGTGTACTACTATTTACCTACGTATAATGACCAAGTTGGAGGTCTGTAGGATTCTTTATCGCAGAAATCCAGATTTCAGGTGACAAAATTTTTTCCAATCTTAGCTTCTAACTTTCCAAGAAATGCGACTTAGGCGGATCCTTTGTAGATATTTTGTAGATATTGATCTGCCCTATCGAATGATGCCCTAAATTAACTGGGAAAACAAAAACAGCTTGAATTATTTAAAAAAGGAGTTTACTTTTGGGACAACCTAATATGTTCCTTGCGATGACTGAGAATTATAAATGTAAAATTTTATATTGTCAAGCTCTACAAGACATTTCAATATTTTAAGAGTTTGAAACATTTGAAGTGTGGAGGCAATCCAAAAAAGTCTCAAGCGTCCAAAAATCGAATTCTCGTCCAGAACGCTTCTGCAAACTTCCAACTTGTCCACGCATTGATAACAACATAGTAAAGTGATTCATATATACAGCTGTTCTACTTTCCGATGGCTGGAAATCGAGAAAACGAAAACTGGCCTGTTTAAAGTCTTCCCATCCCCACATAGATACACCTTTTACGAGAGTTCTTGAGATAATTTCAACTTTAGCACAGAAAAAATCAAAAAAGACGACATCTGTTTCTGATGCTGAATATCGTAGGAGGGTTCCAAAAACTGCAAATTAAGCTTTCTGGTCTGTAAAGTATACTTTATACAAGTTGGAGGTTTTTACAGCTTTCTCGGAAGATCCGGTTTTCATTTTAAAGATTTGTAATTTCGGCTCCTAAGCAGATGTGGGTTTTTGCGAATATCTGGACGCCATCTTATGGAACTAGTTTTGTTTTGCAAACTATTGTGCTTTTCAATTTTTATCCACTCTACGGCGCTTGCGCGCATGGATTGATTCAATCAACCTTACAACTGATAAAAGTCGTTAGTACGCAGTTCCTGCGTTGCTGACAATAATTGCGCGTAAACTAGAGCGTGTGCTGGATGTGATTGGTGCATGGTCATACAGTCATCAAAGCACAAATCGCAAGCAAAATGTTCGCATTTACAAGCATGCCATTTAGTTTCAAATGTTCTCTACCAAACTGTAAATTCACTAAATCTCTATTACACAGATCGTATAGTCCAATTTTTTCGAAGTATCAGTGCATTGACTGATTTTGTCCTGTGATGTAGTACAGTGAACCCACTTCATGAGAGTAGAATAGATAACAGAGTTCAACGACACCAGATGTACTTGATAGTAAAATCAAAGTATAGCCAAAGCTGTGGTAGTTAACTTCAGTGGTGCCATAGTGACTGACACCTACTTAGCTGTCTTGCGATTAGCTGAATTAGCCGATTAGAGCAAAAACTTGTGAACAACCGCTTATGAACGAGACAGTTCCGTTCGTGATGTTTAGTCTGTCATGTCAGCACCACAAACCGAAACTTGACTCGAAAACTATTCAGGGTGACAGATTATGGATGTTCGCCATTGGTCTGTTTCTGCACCAACTCGGAGGCATCACATGGATCGCTATTCATCAGCTGATGGACTCGCTATCCAAGCTGGTGCTCACTCCAGTACTGGGATCCTTGCTGGACAAAACGAATAGGAACAGAGGTTGCTGCTAAGATTCCTCTCAATAAAAAGAGAATAATGCGAAAGAATAATGCGAAGATGTTTTCAAGAGAGAAAAACCTTGTCATCAAACACTCTGCTAAGTATATCTTTCTAAGAAATTTTTGCATGTTGTAAGAAATAAAATTAGGTTGTCACGAAAGTTTTGTCGGTTTTTTTCATCGCTCACCAAAATTCAAAGAACACCAACCCATGATTGGCATAGGTGCCGTTCTGTTCAAATTTTTATCCTCTTTCTTTCAACTATATTTGCTCTCTGATCTACCCCGTCTTTGCGATCTTATCGCCAAGGCTTTTTGAGCACGTCAGATTAGCCCCAAATCTTTCCTGAAATTTAAAAATTTTTATCCTAATATTTTCAAAGAACGCTGGTAACTGTTATGTAGAGCAAACCTTTGGCTACATTGTACCAATTATAGATTACGTGGGCCACGTTTATCATATCCGTATTAGTTATTTATTTGAGAAAAACCGCTTCTTTTTGAGTACGTAAGTATCGAACGCATCTTGAAACTCATTCAGCTCTTTACTGTGCGTGATTTTATAGTGGTTTGAAGAAACCGACAAAACTTCCAGGACAACCTGATACATAATGATCAACAGCCCAACTTTCTGGAGTCAGCAAATGAATTGTTGAACAAAAAAAAAAAAGCAAACATAAATTTGGCGCCTCGAAACTTCTCTACCCCTCCCCTCCCCCGAAAAATCTGGTCTCGTCATTTTCAGAAAAGAATCTGAACGGGCAATGGTTAATCTGTCACGAGGAAATTTAGCTTTTGGAATTTCTGGAGCTTTGTTGTCCATTTAGTTAACATTTCTTGTTGATGAAAGAAAAGCACCTTGAGTTACAGACATTTTTTGCGATATATCAGACGATAGCCATCCAGTTTTTGTTGTTAAAATGTCGGAACCTATTTCTATACCAAATGTTGCAGTCGTTGTTTAAATGTTTCTGTCAAAACGAATCGACGACAAAGTCTGAACATGCTTTTTATCGCTTCAGGAATGCAGGCAGTGCTTTTTGTAAACAACGTGACAATATCCCTTTCGGCACTAATATTCTTCTTCAATTTATCGGAAGCTCACCAATCCGAGGGACATTCCAAAACAGTGAGTGGAAAAAAGTAGTCTAGCCATCTTAAGCCTCTTCTATCACTTTAGGTCTATCTTCTTCTTGCCATATTGTTTGGTTCAATTTCTCGAGTTGCATCTGAAGCTCAGAAAACTGCGTTTACTAAAGACTGGATAGTGGTGGTGATATCTGGGACAAAAGGAGCTCGTTTATCCAGTAAGGATCATTTATTCTCTTACAGGCTGGTAGATTGACGAATAAAATAGTACCCTTGCCATGGCGACAACGCTTGCGCGTAAAATAACGCTAATGTTCTGATTTTCACAGCCTGCTTGCGATTGTAAAAATGACCGCATTGCGCACATTTCCATTTTCTACGCGCAAATGTTGTCGGCAATGCATGAACACCATTAGCCGTCATCACCGGCCAATAATGCATGTCTCGTTTTCCAGCACAAAATGCCGCAATGACGGTAATTGATCAGGCTTCCGCACTTTTGAGCCCAATCATTGCTGGAGTTATGCTTGATTCTATGACAAAGGCCTGGTGCTGCATTGTCATCATCGCTTGGAATATTATCTCATGGAGTGTCGAGGGTTCGCTGCTACTGTGGATTTACAGAAGAATTCCAGCACTTTCGCAAAGATCCGTGGATGCGCAGAGATCCCGCAGCCGTTAGTGCCTTTTTATATATATTGTGTATCAACTGCAGTGTCCTTGCGCTGTAACGCATCCGCACCGCGAGGACCTCCGATCAAGCGGCCGACTTGACTGCGCAAGGCAAACGCCCGCGAACGCCGCGCAAGGCACTCGCAACGCGGATGTGCGTAGCAGGGACATTGCGGGAGATGACTGTATGACATGAATTGAACCACCTTCAGAATCATCAACGAAAGACTCATACAAGGAACGAACTACTTCACCTCTGGCCGCATATTCTGCCTATTGGCGCCAGAGCGCCTTCCGCGCAGCCTTCGGTTTGGCTCTGCTGTACATGACAGTGCTTGGATTCGATAATGTAACACCTCTATCATTGACTCTCTGAACTCAGAGAAAGCAATGAAGTCCTCCTTTTTAGCTGGCCTTATCCTACGGGGCTTCGCAGGGCATGTCCGCCTCCACTCTCGGACTCTTCCGCTCTATCGGATCTCTTCTTGGACTGCTCGGAGCCCTTTCGTACACCGGTCTAGAGCGTTCACTAGGTCTCCTTTGGACAGGCTTAATCGGATTACTGGTGAGATCATCTTTTTTGGCGATATTTTGGACTGATTTGATCATTTCAGCTCCAAAATCTCTTCTTGAACCTCTGCACAGTTTCGATCACATTACCAGGAAGCCCTTTCGATGCCACCGGCTACTTCTCCTCGCTCACCACAACGGTAAGACAACCAAGTCCAAATGGATACTTCACAGCTTCCTTTTTAGAAATGGATTGAGGGCGTAAGGTCGAAGGTTGTTGGTGGTTTGAATGCTACCGAAGACGTCCCTCCTCTTCCATTTTCGCAGCTGAGCCCTTCGATCATAGTTTTCTTCTTCGGAATCACTCTAGCACGATTCGGTCAGCAGAGTCGAACCTTTTGTCTTGAAAAGTCTTTGAATTGACAACTTCCAGGCCTCTGGATTGCGGACCCATCTATCACCCAGATTATGCAGGAAACCATTCCGGAGAGAGAGCGGTACTCAGTATTCGGGGTACAGACGAGCATTTGCGAGCTATTCTCGGTTCTCAAAGATTTGATGGTACGCAGGAAGCAACTTGTTTTTTTTTTCTTTATGAAAATCGCGCATAGGCGGAAATTCTTTCCGAATCAAGAGGAGTGGCTAACACCACATCTTCCAAAAAAAAACTTAGGCTGCTCCTACAATTTCTGTTAACGTATACTTCCAAATTCTGAGAAAGGAGGGATGGAAAGGAAATGAAATATTTACTGACAAAGCTAATTTAAATGAAAGAGATCGTTATCATGGAAAGAACTGCACAGTTTTACAACTCACTCACATCACCGGAATTCCGCGGAGCATTTCCTTGGGTTGTATCCCTTAAAGGCAGCGGCTCGGCAGATTGACCTACCTCAGACTTTGACACAGATGGATAGGAGGCCCTCCAAGTGAACCAAAACAGCAACTCCGCGCCAAAAATGTCAGCTCTGCAAGCCAGGGGGCGGCCCAAGCGCCGCTCCCCTTCCTCCTTTCGCTCCCCTAACACCTTGTTCGGACGAGTATTCTCCGCTAGACGGCGCGGGACCTTCCAACCGCTTTCCCGCATTGTGCATGCTATACAAAGCCAAAATTACAAGCAGCAGGGTCTTCGTGCCAGGGCCTCCCGACTGTCCTTTGAAAATTCTCGTCCGAGCTGCCTTCTGGAAATTGGAAAAAACGCCCCGAAAAAGGCCTTTTCACCCCTTTTAAAGCTCAGCTTCGGGATATACGGGTAAGGCTCAAAACATCAAAAAGATGGAAATGCAAAATCTGCCGAGCCGCTGCCTTTAACCTTTGAATAACGCTCAATTCACCTATCCTCACCAGTAATATACATGATAGTTATAGGCAGCGTCCAGGCAGATCTGGGCCTATGGGAATTTTACGTGGAAAGTACTTTTGGGGCCCTAACTAAGGCACTGCCCAAACGGCAGCGCAGGTAGTGCTCTGACGGCTGAGATATACCCCTTGAAACTGGACCCGGCGATCGTATTCCCATAAATTCATGGCAGTTTCGCGCCAAGATCCACGCATTGCGCCAAGAATCCATGCGAAATACGATCGCGGGGTCCGGTTTCGAGTAATCTCAGCCGTTAAAGCATTACCTGAGCTGCCGGTTGGGCAGTGGCTTAGTTAGGGCCCCAAAATTACTATCCACGTGAGATCCCCATGTGTCCAGACTTGCCTGGACGCTGCCTTTAATGATAGATAAGTACCCTGATAAGTATCTCTGGAGACAACTTTGAAATCCTTGGTTTTAGGTTATCGCTCTTCCGGAGACGCGTAGTTTCGGAGTTTTAATTATCATATCTTGTACATTCGTGTTCACCGGTTTCATTTTCTACTTCTCATACTTCATCAAGGTATGCGTGCTCTTGAACAGGTTGAGAAATAAAATATTTGGAACTGACTTTTACAGAGCACGTGCGCTAGATCCCGATGTCGATCTGGAGGAACGGAACTGAATGACATGAAGCAACCAGAACAAGAACAACTGGTAAAGAACCACTCAGCAGTTGATACGAGTCCTTCCGATGACTGATAGGAATCTGTAAGAGTACTTAGTATTGAGCACTAACCGATTGTCTGTGAGTTCTATGGGTAATTTTGATCACTTACAATTTGCAATCATTGTACGACCTCAAGACTAGATTTTTTTTGATTTTGTCATTACCTTATACCTACTTTGAAACTTCCATTTTATCAATGTCATTCAGCGATTTGCTTGTTGCTCAACATTCTAGAGGCCTTCTCATTGTTGCAACAATTTACTGGTGTTACTGTGTATTTTGAGATTTCAATCATGTGTAAAAAAGATTCTATATTTGTAAGTTAGCATGTTTCAGCACATTGCAAACTCTCATAAGACTCTCATAACTCATCCAAGCAATAACTCTTCGGTTTTGAACTGCATCGAAAATTGTTAGTTTTATTGAAAAGGAGTGGCCCGTCTTGTTTTGCTTAAAGGCACCGTCCACTCAAAATTTCGACCTCCATGTTCTTGCCGTTCCAGGGCCTTCTCATACCCCTGATTCCGAAAATCAAGTTGGAAATCCGCGAAAACTACGAAAAACCCCTGTTTTCGAAACCCACAGAGCGATTTCTTCGGAACGGCGATTGGTTGGGTGCGCACGGATGGGCGGGACGAACGTCACGCCTACCCGAAAGGGGAGGAGCCAACGTGGCGAACCGTCACCTGAAGCGATTTCCGAAGCAATTTTCTCGCTTCGGAGGCAACTTTAAGTAGCGCGAGTTGGGCAATCATACAGTCGTGGCCTCGCAGCTACTAGGTATCATAATCTCACCAACCCCAATTTGAGTGGAGGGTGCCTTTAAGGACCTGCTTCTGATCTGGTCACACTTGATGCTGTTCTACTCAAGCATCAGAAACAAATGTGCACAGCCAATCCAAGAAGCGAAGAGATGACATCCAATAACAATGTCATCACAAAAAGAAAAGCAGGGGGCTCCAGAGATCTATTTTGTAATTGAACTGTCTCAAGACATGCTTGCGCCTATGTTATCCCCTTACCCACAGATATGTGATGCAGCGCTTTTGATAACTTCGCAAGCAGTGCCGAGACAAATCAAATTTCAATTTCATCAGAAAAAACAACGCATATCTCAACAACAGCTATGAACAACCTGTACAAGTAACAACAATTATCAAGAACTATGAGAGATGCATCGACTAGTAAAGAATAGCCTAAACTCTTAATCGGAACCTAATTTACACAAGATTCCAAAGAATCTTTTGATAAAGACACAAGCAGTTCTAAAGAAGGCACTTCTTGCAAGCTTAGAAGCTTTGCCATAAAGCTAATCTCAATTCAAATAAGAAAAAACTTGAGCAGTGTGATGGAACAATTTCTAATGGTTACGAAGGAAGTTGTTGTAAACTACCAGGTAAGTGTTGGCAGCTCTTCTCGCAAAGACTGCATCGCTTGGATCAAGAAAGGCGTCTAGCGACACAGGCTAAACGTATCAAAAACTAGAAGCTATTTGAGGGTTACAGAAAAACGTACTTGGACTTGATTTTCATCTTGCGCATCAGTGCCAACATTTTGATCAGCTGTGGCACCTTCATAAATCGCTCTTCCAAGCTTCTTGAGAAACTCGTGCCTAAACAAGAATGGCCACTCACAGAGCAGTTAATAAAGTTCAAAAGTACCTGTTTCGAATGCTGCTGTGCGAACAACGGAGAATGAATGGATGCTTGACAATCACAGAATTAGGTAGACGCATGACTTTGTGGACGTAATTATAGTTGGCAGTGACGAATTTCGCATCTAGAAATCCAAAACTTAGAGAAAAAAGTAAAACGGTTCAACCCTCATACTCACCCATCATGAACACTCTTGGATCGGATATGATTATTTGCTTGATTTCCTTTGGGGTAAACTCAAATTCTTTGTTGAATAAATTTACTAGGCGCTGTAATCATAGCATGTTCCACAACAAAATGTCAAACAACATCCATCTCACTTACCTGTAATGGCCCTAATCCAAACATTAGAATACGAGCTTCTTTGCGAATGAGGTTTCGCACTTCGTTACCGCTCAACATGAATTGCTGCTGAATCCATCCCAACCGTGAATCCATTGTTTTTACATCAACATTTAACCAATACCTGCAACATACGATAAAGTCCACAATTACTACCCGTAACATTACCTACCTAAAGTCTTTTATTATCTTACATACGTCTTCATTTGAAAACTTCATCGAGTTCAAGTAATTTACCCGGGCCTAAAAATGATAACGAAGAGTCCTTGGCTATCCGAAAAGGATACGCACCTGCATATCACTCAAATCTTGGAGAAGAAAGAAAGGATTGCGGGTTAAATAATCACCCAAATCGCTAGGTTCAAAACCAAGAGACACCAACCATTGCAGCTAAACAAGAGGGAATCTCTATAATCATGAGATGGATAAATTCAGAATTACCTTAGGCTTCACATCTTTGTCCATATCTAAGCGCAAGAGAAACTTGGCAGCATGAGTGCTTTGCTCGATCTAAAAAGAAAGAGTTGGAAGCTCACCCGCGACAACAATAAATCTACCTCGAACAAATTCACACCAATATCAACCAACGCTTGCAGAAGAGGATAATGATTGACGAAAGGGACGAGCGTACGACTATAAACAGGAGCAGCGTGCTTGGAAGGGTCGAATGGATGAGGATTTGTTCTAGAACACCAGATATATACGTATACATCGATACTGAGTATATGGACTATTGTGAATGTTAAAAAAAACAGAAACCTCACATAAAGAGCATTCCACATAACAGAAAATAAAACGAACTCACGCAGATGGAGGAGAGTTGAGATCTGACTCTTTCAACTCCCCTTCATTATAAACTATTGGTCGGAAGAAAACCTTCCCGGTCTTCCGTTTTAACTCCATTTCTTCCGGAGTCAAGCGTTTCGTCTGAATACATGTGAATATACAATGAACTATACTCAAGCACTCAACCGACCAGGGGTAATATTCCGCGACTACCCTCTTCGTTAGCAGTAATGCTGAGATTTGTCATGAGATCTTCGGTTCGTTCTGACCACTCGCGCTCTTCCTCCTCAACCTTCTGCAGAAACTCCTTTTCACTAATTCGTTCCATGGCATTTGGGTCAGCAGATGCTTCTTGACTACCCTGTGGTATTAGTTTAGAAACTTCTTCTTATCTGCAACGATAAACACCTCGGGCAACAGTGCGTTCCTGCTTTTCCATCTTTTGATTCGTTTCCGAGTTTCACGGAGAGCTGCCTCTTTTTTTGCACAAGTTTCGCGTTGCGAGCGGCTCGTACCTTCACCAGAATCATTCTAGAATAACAGCCTTCAAGCAGTTCATCACAACAATAAAAATGAAAATACCTGATCACTTGCATAAGATGCAACCAATTCCGCTTCTTGCAACTGCCGGCATAGGCACCTTATTGTTGTACTAAAACGCGTTCTGAGTATTCGTGCGCTAAACATCTATAAATAATAATCATAAAAAACGAACAAACATCCTAAACTTTCGCCATCTGCAAATCATAATTTTCTACAATTAATATGAATTCAAACAACGTTACTCAAAAAGGTTAGATTTTCCAACACGCAAACATGGACCCCATTTGCAGATCTGAATTCGTCAGGAATCAGAATTTTAACACCTTGTAGTGTTCAGAAAAATTCACACTCTGATATCCCTTCATTCGTAGCCTTTTCTGAGTGCTCCATTTCAGCTGAAAGCTTCGAAAAAAAAAAACATTTTGTTTGCTTTTCAAAGAGCCACTTGAAGATGACTATAGATAAATCATCTGTTCTAGCCCGATCAAATATGGAGGTCGTCGCAATCACACCTCTTTTCCCCTAAGCAAATCAAAATAGTGCATGGAGAGACTTGGGGCGCTATACTACATTAGACCCACAAATCTGTATGGGTTTAGCACGCTGGTCACGAACATTTTCAAAGACCGTGATGGCTATAAGTGGACCAAAATCCCAGCTCTCTGTTCTTCAAGATAGTAAAGGCGATTATTCAAGTTACGCTAAGTAGATGGTATGCATTTTCCTTAGTACGCAAATGGATGTTCAACGCACAATAAACCGCATTCGCAAGCATGCCCCCCCCCCTCTCAGACACATGCAAAAATTCAAAATTACGTACGATCTATTCCACTGCCATGGGAAATCAATGTTCATGACGAGTACGTCAAGTAAAAAAAAGAAAGTTATTTTCTTAAAACGTATCAGCTGCATCACCAAAAAGTAGAAATCAACCTCAACCTGGAGGCTGCCTTCACAGCTTGCTAACTGATGACAACGGTAGATATTAGATGAAACTCTCAGATCCAAATTTCTTTCAACAGCAAACTATACGCAATAGTTTATTGCATTTATCACAGGTGTAATAAAATTCCCACATAGAAATCTGTCTGGTGAATCTCAATCACAGACCAAACCCATAATCACGAGCAGTTAGTTATAAGAAGATAAAACATTCAACACTGAGCAGACTGCAGCCATCGATAATAAAAAGTTCAGAGTTAGTTAACGTGACAACAAAATAACAAATCGGAAAGCGCATGGCATGTCAAGAAGAACAACTGAATTTAGTGCTACGCATACAGGATAGAAGGACCCGAAAGTTCTATACAAATTTCTACTACCTATAACAATATAATGGAGAGTGCGATTCAAATTCGAGATAGGTGTTTGACAATGTCGACCCAATCCCATCCACGCTCTTTACCCGTACCTTCATTCCTGTCCCACATCCGCCTCTTGGCCGCTTTTGTCATCGGCCCTTCCTTTTGACGATCTTCCACCTTTACTATTTCCTCACTGGGAGCTTGCGTCTTCCAGTGAGAAGTTAACTCGTCGAAATTCGAAGAAACATAATCAATCAGTGTGAAAGAAACTGCCATACCCTCATTTTCTTTTGCGACTTCAAGTACCTTGCCTCGAATCTCCTGCCGTACATTGTCGTCTATGTGACTATTATAGAAAACATCCATGTTGATGTTGGGACAGACTTCAGGATAGTCCGGTGGCCATTCGATTTCCATCACAAAGCTTTTCGAAGTGTCAGCGCCGAATTTGTATTGAATGCGGGTATCACTCATGACTTTGAAGTTTTCGTCGGCATCATAGATGGACTGCAGCACTTCCATTTCCGTCACCTGCTCTTCATTCGGCGGCATCTCGAAGTGTTTGCCACACTCCTGCAAACAAAATTTTAGAAAATCAAAGCAGAACCGAAAGATATGAAATATTCTACGACTACATGAAATCTCAACTGCCTTTTGAGAAACAACACATGAGCGAAGAACGCTACAATGAGACATAAGTCATATATAATCAGAACCGACAAAACATAAGTGCAATCTTTCATTACAGAAAAACTTGCTTGGAGGAAATACGCAAAGCAATCCAAAAAAGTCCTTTCATGCAGAAGATTTCAGAAGCTGGGAAAGATTGAGGACCAGTAATAAATACCCTCCACGCAATTTAAAAAACACCGAGTTCCACAATGCGCATCCCAAATTTTTTTAGTCTTCTGTGGAAACAGATTTGTATGAGGAGACGGGCACTATACACTACAAGCCCATTATGAGAAACCTATTGTCGCGCAAGACCACGTCTTTGGACGGTAGGTATACGGCAAGGGCTTCAACTTCGTAGACTGGGCATGGAGGGGAACGGAACTTCCACCCAAAAATTTGCCCTAGCTCAGCTCAGAACTGTCAGCAACGCTGTAAGCATCCGATTTGCACCGTGGCGGAGCTGATATGCACATTCTAGCCCTGCCCTCATCCTGCAATGCATGAAACCGTAATTTCGTTAACTCAAAACTTCAGAAGCTTTTTTCTTCTCATTGGGATAAATAATGGTATTTAACACATTCACGACAAGGATGACTCTCTTTCATTCTCGATGACTGCCATTTTAGATAGAGCATATTTCGCAATATTGACTTTGCATAATATTATCAAGTCACTGATGGGTCTTCTGGTCTGAAGTGTTAATCATTTGGGAAGTATTCCAAGAGGTGTATACAGAAGTTTACTCAATTTGCTCTAGAAGTTTCAACGTAAACTAGCAAAATAAAAACTTCAGGAAGCATACAACTCACCGGTGGGTCGTATTGTCCGAAATGGCAGGACAGGTACGACCCACCGGTGGATTGTATTGTCGTGAATGTCCTAAGGTTTTCTACCACAGTGTTTCCAAATATGTTGGTGATTTTGCTTAAAACCTTGAATTTTATCAAAAATGCGTTTTTCATAAGTTTCACTGCAAATTTTGAAGATCTATTTGTTTCTGTCATAGTGTTCCCAATATGCTGGTGGTTTTGTTGGAGACTTTTGGAGTTTTTCTTTTGAGATATGGAGTTCCTTATAAATTTTGAACAATCGAAAAATTCCGAAACAAACAGCTGATTCCAACTATCAATATAACACGCTCCACTGCTATTTTCGAATTCAAAGATGAAAACGAAATTTTAGTATTCTCAGTTCTGACGTTTACTTCCTCGAACAAAAATCTGTTTTTAAGTAAAACAGGCTTTATGCAAATCCACCAGCATATTCGGGAACACTATGAGAGAAAATTCCTGCAACTTTTTCCCCGATCGGATATTTTAGGTTTGGAATTTCAAAATCTCGGTTTCATGTATCACAGGATGAGGGCAAGTTACTAGGTGCAGGAATCAGCTTTGTTACAAAGGTGTTAGATGTGCAAAGGTGTTAGACAGCGTTGCTGACTGTTCATAACTAAGCGGCAAGTCTAAGCGGATAGGAATAAGAGGGTGGATAAGTTTCCTTACTCGGCATGGAAGGTTCGTTTTTAGACAGATAATACGCTGATGTACTGTACTGGTTACGAATGCACTTATGTCTAAGGCAGACGGCCTTGCCAACGTGAAATCTGCAAGCTGCAGTCGGCTGGATAATTTATACTGGAAATTCTGATTGCACAGGAATCACCTTGTCACAGACTTGCAATGTTATTTACATTCAAATCACAAATGCATAGTACTTGAACTGCCAACTTCTCGCGCACTCTCGGGTAGGTAAACCGTACAAATTCCGCTCTCTTCATAGAAACGACTTTTGTAAAAAAAAGTCAGAGGCACATGTCGTACCGCTAGAACTCAGAAACCAATCCGAGATATTACCGCCAACTTAAATGACTAACAAATCGCAATTCCCAGTTACTTCCATTCTTTACACTTATCACCGACAATCCACGCTTTGTCTCAACAAAAAAAGAAAGAAATGGGCCGTAATCAAAGCAGCCTTTGCTTCATTCAAAGTCGAACAGTACTACAGGGAGAATGCTGCGACAGATGGAATGAAGAAGACATTTCTCAGACTTATCATTCTTTGAAATGCGCCTCGAGTCAGCATTCGGCAGAAAAAGAGGACAAGATCATACTTCATACAAGCTTAATAAAAAAGGTCTAAGAAATTCAAGAATGGAGACTGTAGAGAGTAAACTCGCAAAGATCAAAGGTAACTATCCTATTTTGAGAAGAAAATAGAAAAATGAACTTCTACTCATGAGACCCCACATGCCATCTGGGGGACGGTCAGGAGGTACGATCGGCGCGAAATTTTCGCGAAGCGACGCCGCAACGTACTCCAGCCGATACAACAGTAGCGCTCCTGGCGCAGTGTTACTTAAGGCATCCAGTCATGTATCTGCCCCATCCCCACCCCCCTGTTTTTGCCGCGGGGAATCTTCAACAGCGGGGGTTTTGTGGGCCCCAAGATTCGAACGCAGCGGAGCGGCCGCCGCGCGCGGCGTACTTCCTGACGTGCAGCCCATGCCATCTAGGCTATGCGCTAACCAGTACCAAGTACACACGGTAATAACCAACTGGGAAAGCATTAAAACTTCCTTCTATTGCAAAATTATTTTGAAAATGAAAATCGAGTTGGGCAACTCGTCCATCTATCATCGAAAAGTCGCACAATCCGCGCAGGACCGTGCAGCTCGAGCTTTCACGCTACACGATGCGCACACCCACTGCATACCGTAGTCCAATTCGACACAGCTCGCTATCGTACTTTAGTGTTCGTTGATCAATGCCACATGTACATCGGCCACACGAGATATGAACGCCTTTCGATCTGTTCACAAGCGGGTCAATTGCCGAAAATGGCAGACATTCCTTTCTCTTCATTTGTCATGATGATGTGCCAGAGTTACATGACTACTATTGTATCTCACCTCTTCTTTGGTTCCCGTCTTCTGCGCAAGCCTCAAATTTCTGTGTATTTCTCGCCCTTTATTTGACATTTCAGAAAACATGGCTCCAAAGCAACGTATGAATGTTGCCAATTCACAATTCAGCAAAAACGTTACTAATCGCGGAAATGTCGCTAAATCCCTGGTGGGTTGGATGGATAATCCGTTTTTGTTCCAAATTGGAATTCATACTTTCGTTCCTTTTTTCATTGACTTATAATCAAGGAAGCTTATGATATCACCAAGTGTTATCTTCCATTCATCTTTCTGTTGAAATCACTTTATCTACTTCATCACATGATTGTACAAACGTGCTACGCAAGAAGCTCATTCTTTCTGCTAGATTTTCCATTCGATGGTTTCATCGAAATAACACATGTTGCTCATTTCGATCGGCTTGGTCTCTATATCTTGTCATATTATTCTCATACAGTCCTAGCCAATACAGTTATTTTACGGTATTCAGTCTGTTTTTGAATTTTGTCACATTTTCGAACATAACTTGAGAATAATGCAAGGTCTTGGGGAAACCATTATCCGTCGGAATCCGTAGGTCTTGGTTCCATTTTTGAAAACCGGGAGATTCCATATTCTGACCTATTATTGATTCACGACCCGTTTATAAGTATGCATTCAGAAACCCCAAGAAGACAAGTATCCAGCCGCTCCTTGGCTGATTGGACTCTTCGTATTTGTGGTTTGCGGGTCAGGTAAGCAGAGCAGTGATTCTCGCAGAAGGGTCAAAAATCATGACTGTGATTTCAGCTATCTTTGAGATCATTCGGTACGTGAAGATGGGATGGTAGATAAAAATCCAAATGCTAGCGCATTGCATCCTCATCTTCCCTTATGTCCCCCAGAAAGAAGGCTATTTACGAAAACGTGCCGGTCAGAATGTGATAAAACATACTTTGTATTTAATTTTTCTTTTTTCCTCGTTTGTGTTGGTTAACCCATACATCACGTAAAGTCACGTGCGAGTTGAGTGGTTCAGCTACTGAATCAACAGTTTCAGTCTATTAAGCAAGTGATTTTTGATGCATAGTCTTTGGTTATATCAATAAGGTAATTATTATACACTTTATGGTTTTATTGACATTTTGTCTGTTTTTTTTATCAGATCTATTTTTTGCTTTTGAAGAGTTTTATCCAAGAGTGCTTAAAATGTTCATTGATTTTTAGTCATTCTTGTTTTGGTATCTGGTATGATGTTGAAGCGGTTGCGTTTTTCAAATGAAGATGTGTCAGTGATTCAAAAGTCTTTTTTCAAAGGAAGTCGATTACAGGCATCATAATCTATTAACTGCGTTGTCATCACGCAAGTATAAGGTTAGCAAAAAGTTATAGAATGAGACAATAAGTGTACCATTAGAGCAGTCTGTTTATAGTATCGGTGAGAGCTGACAGAATGCTAATTATTACGAGTATTGTGACAAATACTAGTCAGAATAATTCCTACTCTGCAGCTTGATAACCTACTCAGTTTCCATTGTGAAGGTGGGGTGTGTGTTCTGTGATTTCAATCCTTTGTATTTGTTTTTCTTTCTTTTTATGTGTAGCATATTTAGCGGCAACAGATCTGCAAGAAGATGTGGAATTGTGCACTGCACGACAAGACTTTTAAGGAACGCAGCTTACAGTTTCAGCTGTAAGCTGCGTTTCTGTCTCATCCCGGATTAGTTCAAACGCATGATGCGCGTTCGCACCGCTATTGGTTTCATATGCAAAAAGTTAACGTTATTGAACTGGCTGAAAAGCTTATTTCCTTTAGTTATATGATAAAGTTGTGGATGATTGACTTATTTTGTGCATTTGCACCATAAGACGGAATGCTTCTAGCACCTTACCAATATGGCAGTTGCTCAGCCTGTGGCAAGCAGCTGTTTCTTCTAATAAATTTTCCATCGAAGGAAAAGGCGCTTAAGGCATGTTCACGTGTTGCGGCATATTGAGCTGTGGCAGTAGTCAAAAATCGCTTGCGATTTTCGATGCAGTCTTGTAAATCTTACGATTATCCTAGTGCCCCATGCAGTGGCCTTAACTTCTGCACGGGAAAAGGCCACACTTGAATACCAACAGCTTGCTTGCTTGGGACTCGCTCCTGGAAAAATGGCCTTGGAGCGCACAATTTTCGCTTGCTCGCAAAGGTCGGCAACGCGGAAACTCTTGTTATGAAGCGTCATGTCTCTAGTTGAACATGCATTAGGCCCAGGTCAGACTTCACGCGACTTAATCGTCGCGATCTAATCACCAAGATTTCCATTCATTTTCATTTCACATTCAAAAATTTCGGGCTGGAAAAGTATCACAACCGAATGCAAGTTGATCTGCATGGAATGGTGTTGTAACAGTTGTCTCGTCGCAATTCAGTCGCGACGATCAAATCGCGTGAAGTCTGCCCGGGGCCTTAGGTTGGTCTTCACTGTACAAGTATCATTCATTCTTTGACTAGGAGACACGAGTACGCTTTGCATACGTTTGGTCAACAAGTGAGTAAGTTACAACGCGTTTTGGTTGATTCACTATTAGGTTTTTGCAAGAACATGTTCGAGCTCGTCGAACAACGCGAGTTCAGACATGTTTTTCCAGGTATCTCTAGTAATGATTTACAAAACGCTTCAAACGCCCTCGTAACTTTGTTAATCATACATACGGAAAGTGTGCTCGTGTCTTTTAGTCAGAAAATGAATGATAACTTATAATCTTCACACTCTGTGATGACAACATCATCTCCTTCATCTTATCTATCTTGCTTTTCAACGGAATTTTTTGATGCACAGTATACTTTGGAATATTCGAGAATTTTTTCGAATAATCGAATAACCGAATATATTCGAAAATCAAAAATGTCGAATAATCGAATTTCGAATATTTTTAAAAACAAAAAATGTCGAATATTCGAATATCGAATATTTTCGAGAAACAAAAATGTCGAATAATCGAATATCGAATATTTTCGAGAAACAAAAACGTCGAATAATCGAATATCGAATATATTCGAATTGAAAAAAATCCGAATATTCGAATATATTTGAGAAAAACAATCCGAATAAACGAATATTTTGCATCGATTTTGTCGAATATTCAAACAAATTTTGATCGAATTAGCACAATAAAGGGCTCCATGCAGTGGGCAACTTGGTCAACAACCGATGGTTGCTGGTATAGCAATCAAAATTGTGACGCTGTCATTTAGTTATTCGATTATACGAAATTGTCGAATAATCGAATAACTTTTGAAAATAAATATCCGAATGTTCGAATATTTTCGAAAATCAAATTTTTCGAATAACCGAATAATCGAATAATTTCGAAATTGACAAATTTCGAATAAGCGAATATCGAATATATTCGAGATTTTTAAATTTTCGAATAATCGAAAATTTATTCGAATACTTTATTCGAATACTCGAATATTTATTCGATTCGGTCCAAAGTATAATGCACAGCTGCTAGCGCTTTGTAAGTATCTATGGGCGGATTAGAAGCGCTTACTGCTGGTTGGTTTCTCCCTGCTGCCGCTTATGTATGAGATTGATCCTCTTAGGCATGATAGACCGATGAAGTTTTTACGAAATGGGTGAGTTATTGCCTGAATGAGTCGATTGACTGCCTAATAGTGCACCCAGAGCGTACCGGAAGAGGACTGGTTGTAATGTTTCTGCTCTACCTCAAATGACATTTACCTATAGTTACGCTACCAATAAGTGTGGGGTTGCAATGAGGCAATTCTGGTCAGTGGGCGAGCAACGTGCGTATGAGGATCTAGAGTTGGTCTCACTCGGAGTGCCGTTTGAGCTGCACTGCGACCGTTTGGCAAGGCCTTGCGTGCGAATGTAAATCGTTGAGAGGAGGTGCGCTGAGAGCACAGCCTCAAAAAGGGGTGGCTGCCACACCTTTTTGGGGTTATGCCACACCTTAACTGGTCACAAAAACAATCCCAGCGAATAATGTTTATATGAATCAATAGCTTAAACCTCGTAGATTTCACAGAAGTGATTTGAGCCTGACTCTTCTTCTTTGCTAGTTGGTGAACAATGAGCTACAATGTGCTCGCCGCCGGTACTCCACGAGATAAGAGATACTCTGTGACGGTAGGAATAATCAGGCTCTGAAAATATCTTTCAAACATAAGTTTTGTAGACCTTGCGCGCTGAGATCCTAAGATACAAAGAACTACTAGATGGTGTGGGTCCCTCAGAGAATCGCGGTCTTGGCCTTGGCGGTGACGGCGGCGGCTCCGGCGGCATTGGTGGGTGACGAATATTTCGTAAGTTTCTCTAAAAAAACGTTGTTTCGCCGATATACTCAGACACTCGCTGTTGACTCGCGCAGCCCAAAGTTTTGTGTAAGCGCTGAATGAAGGCGCGACACAAGTAATCGGCCTCGCGACGAAATTCCGAGACAGCATTATGTGTCGGAACAATGCTGCCCGAGACCACGCTTTGACGCGACCCGCATCTTGCAGGAAATACGCGGCAGCTCGAGGGCGACATCCTGATGTTCGGACGCAACTGGAGCGCGTTATCTCGCACTAGTAATTTCGCTATATCCCTACTTGCTGTACATTACATATATGTATATACTTACATGTATATGTATAAATATACATTATATATACATATATATGAATGTACATATATGTATATATGTGTACATAAATATATGTATATATGTACGCGTATATATATGAATTCTACAAAGTCTAAACTAACCAATTTATTACTTCTAATGACATAAGGATTAATTGGTAACTTCATTAGCACATAGTGAATTTACTTCAATCTTAGGAACATTTTAATGTTCCTAAGATTGAAGTAGTTATGTTAGAGTTATGAGTTAGAGTCATGTTCAGTGGAGCCACGCAAGAAAATCAAATAAGAACTTCGGGGGAGTCAAACTACTATGTTTACTATCTTAAAGTTTCACGATATGGTGAAACATGATGAGATAGAAGTGTACTTGGTAATCTTCTAAACAATGAGAATCTCGGAATGCAATTAAGTGATACGCAAAAGCGGGAGTAGAGTTAAGGCAAATGGTATGATAGTGATATGTAAGTACAGCAAATTAGAAAAAAGTAGTAGCAGATCGACTAAAACTCGTCGGGGCTGGTCTTTTCTAGTTCCTTGACAGCAGAAGAGCTGCTTGCCGTAGTCTCGATTACACGCTTCTTCTGAAAAGAAAAAAACCATGTCGACGAAGACTGGGAATAAGTGCACTGATATCTTACCTTTGGAGGAAGGAGTTTAGCTCTTACCGGATTCAGTGCATAAGCCCGTACATCTCCCATCTACGTCTCCATCTCCATCATCATGCCTTGAAATACCTTGAATGCCTCAGATGTTCCCTAAACCAATGTAATACGAACTCAAATTCCACAATCCCACAATCACGGAGATAGTAGAGCTTCGATTTCTAAAGAAGAAGCTTCAAAACTGGATTTCAAATAAACTTAATTTTGGATTGGAATGAAATAATGGAAAGAAGAGGGACGGTGGGATGGATGGAATGCACGAATTGAAAATAGGTAGCAAAAAAAACCTGGAATGATGCAATATGAGCTGAGATTTGAAATGCGCGTCGATATTGCGAAACTGCTCTCTGAGTCATTCATCATCTCCCGATTTACTCCGCGACCATCCGCAAAAACTGTCAAAATATTGTCTCGCGCATGTCTACGCCCTTTCCCGCGAATCCCTCAAAAAGGGGCGGATCTCCGGCGCGAGTCAACAGCGAGTGTCTGAGTACGATTCGGGCGGATATCTGCCACAAATCGTGCTTTTCTACTCCAGCAGTCCGCACAGGCGGAACAATGCAATAAAGACTAATCACTGTTCTTTTTTCTTATTCAGAAGGCGCCTCCAGCATAGTTGGTGGAGTGTACGAGCCTTACAGAACAAGAGGGGATATCGGTGGAACTGTCGAAACCCGTGACTACAGGTACACATCCTCCACAACCACATCCCGAAATGGAGGTATCGGTGGCGGTGTGACTGTCACCAGCACGGCTGATTACACCTTGAGAGATGAGCGAGGTTCCAGAACTGGTGTTGACTACGCGATGCAACGCTCAGCCCAGGGGAACGTCACGATCGGGGTGGGCTCTCCTTTAGAATAAATTTAACTTGTAAGCTTAGCTAAGCGTAATTGCTCTAGAGAGTGGCTAGAGACGGGTCCTATGTGACCGTCGAGAATACTTCCCCGGACATTGACCAGCACATTGGTGAATGGACGCTCCGCAGTACAAGCTCCTCCCTGAAACAAGTTTCATACACCTTCCCTCGTGGATTCATCCTAGCCCCTCGAAGCACCGTCCAGGTACGATTTTTAAACGTATAACGTCGTATTGACGCTCAGAATGTGATAGTCTATTGACGACAACATTCGCGCGTAAACAAATGCCATGCATGCATATACCGGCAAATTGCTTGCGAGAGGCGCGTGAAAAAGAGTCATGCGAGCCCACGTTGCCAAAAGCCACGCGAAAATGTTGTCGGCAAGCAGAACACTACATTGAGCGTAAAATAGGCTATACACACGATTTTCGAACGAATCCCCTGAATTAACTGTAGGTCTTTGCCCGTGGAAAGGGCATTCACGATCCACCCTGTTCGCTTGTATGCGAGGTTGAGAGCACATTCGCAACGGGCGAAGATCTGGCCATCTACCTTTACGACAACAATAACGAGGTAAAAAATTACAGTTCTTCAATCTCAATTAGCAAATTTTAACAGACCAAGGTTCCTTCTCAAAATAAAATTTTCTCAGGAACGTGCTTGTCTCACTCAACGTGGGTTCTTCGCCACAGGTGGTGATTCTGCATTTTAACTTGATGTCTACAACAAAACTGCCGTCTGGCACCTGCCTGTTTTTCGTTCTGTTATATTGGACGAACAATATCCGAAAGATTGTATTTGCTTGCTCAGATATAAATCATGTAGTCATTTGTCTGCAGTCTGCATGTAAAAGGTTAAGATCCTGGACGATGTATCTCAATATGTATGAAAAATGAATAAGAATATGAGAAAAGTTACATCTTTCGTGCGAAGGGAGTCCGCATCTGCAGAAAGAGAACATTATATCTTATTCGCCTATGTAATTGCTTCTCATGTTAGAGATGAAGGAAAATAACATTTCCATTTGCTTACCGAGAAGGCGAGGTTTTGCTTCGGCTCGTAGGCCAATAATGTGCAAAAAAGTTCTGTCCTGCTCCTCCCCCACCCCTCAAGTTTTACATATTCAAGTTTGCATGAGAGAAAAGACATAAGAGCAGGGCTCGGCACGAGGTGCCTTCAGTTGGCAAAGACGGCGTCGCTACGGAGCTGTCGCGTTTCGCGCATCGAGCGCTCTTTTACCTCTCTTGCCGTCTGCTGTCTCTCGCATGCAAGAATTATCTTAGTCCGCGCAAAGACGTCGAGTCGGTGCATGCGATGAATCGCCTATAGCTTCCCGAAAATGTCAAAAACGAAGTCCCCGTTGACCCTAAATCCTAAACGTGGAAAACCCTCAAGAAACGAAGCGTCAACTTAAAAAGTAACCTCGGTTGTGGTTTTTCCGGCCACAAAAACGATTTCCCCTTTTTTTTGTCCTAGACACGATATCCAGGCTTATAAAACACCTGTGCCGAACCCTGCCTAGAAGACGAAGTTTATTTTAGTGACTGAATGACTGGGTAATAAATTGTGGTCCTGCAGTCTCTGTTTTTCGCACTTTTTTTGTTATTTATTTGGATGGATTATGTATCTGAGTTTGTCTACTACGAAAAAGATTGTAAAAATAAGTTCTGCGTCTAACGATAGCACTACTTGAAGGTTATGTTAGCGGGCAACATATCCATATAGCATGTCTAACTCTGTAGACAATGTTTAAGCGAATTCCGAAGTTTCAAGATACTGGGTCACCCAAATGAAATCGCCATTTTCCAACATGATTAACTTTGTTTCAAAGGTGAAGTAGCTAACTGTTTTTGCACTCAGTACAAGGCACTACTCCTTCTTTGGCAACTTCAGAAATTTCGCTACAAAAGACCTCCAAACTTTGAAATTGGAAGCCAGCGAAAAACATGTTTTTCCTATTTTTCGCTTTCAATAGCTGTGCTTTCCAATACTACCCAGAGCTAAAAGGACGAATTAGGCTCAAATCACTCCTATGAAATTTGCGAGGTCTACGCTATCGACTCATATAAATAACGTTCGCTAAAAATGTTTTTTTGATAGAGTTAATGGGGTGTGGCACCATCTCTAAAAAGCTGTGGCTGCCACAGCTTTTTAGGGGTGGTGCCACAGCTGCGTTTTTTATATCGTTGTTACTGCCTAACCTTCTTCTTACAACATCTTGTATGACGGGCCTATTTGACATTGTTAACGAATATCAAGTTATGCGAACAGCGGACGCCTTGATAGCGACCCCCCCCCCCCTTCCTGATTCCTCAATACGACCCCTCAGATGTGGCATGCCACCCCACGCTTGACCCTGGTCGTGACTTCACAAACAATGGGATTTTCGTAGATACTACGTGGGTTTGTGCGTTCACCTATGACAGGGGTAACCCGCTTCCGGAACCCACTAGCTTTGTGAAAACCGGTCTCGTGGGTTAAGTTACTGGGGAGACCAGTTCATTGATAAATATGGCTACTAGTTCTCAAACGCTAGCTAGCATATGCAGTGTTGACATGCTTCATACAGAGCAGCTGTGGACAACCCAGCGGACGCCGGCCAAAGAAGAGGGATATTTGAGGTTAGAAGGAGAAGACCCTGATCAATGCTGCAGAGCGTTCTCTCATCATGGGATCTCTCTCCATCCTTCACTCTTCTGTTTTTTCATGTCGTACTGATTTCACCTAATAAATACATTTATCTAAGCCGTGCGCTGTAAATTAGTTGTTATTATATTCTATACGCTAACTCTTGATAAGCATGCGAAAAAGGACCAGTAGTGCGCGCAAAATGGACTCCTGTCAGATGGGTGTAGGCCCTTTTGAACCCTTCGCGCGCGATGCCCGTTTCGCCGCATGCGGCGCCGCTGGCAGAGCTAACAAGTCGCATTCACAGTCAACGGGGAGTATTCTTAGTTTAAAGCATGCAGTATACCTGTGCCAAAACCTATCACCATGTTGGACACAAAGATGTACAAAAATGATGCTCTGTCCTACTCACAGCCTTGTCAATGGCAGTGGACATATTGACCAATCAGAGGCGCGCCGTGAGCTCGTTATCACAGCGCGCCTCTGATTGGTCAACATCCAGTGCCTTAACGAGTTAATACTTGTTCATTTTTGTACATCTTTCGTGTCCAACATGATGATAGGTTTTGGCACAGGTATACTGCATGCTTTAAACTAAGAATACTCCCCGTTGACTGTGAATGCGACTTGTTAGCCCTGCCAGCGGCGCCGCACGCGGCGAGACAAGCGTCGCGCGCCAAGGGTTCAAAAGGGCCTACACCCCCGTTTCCCCTGTCAGATTGGTAGTGTTAGGTAGTAGGCCTCCCAAGCACCCCGTAGCCCCGGCTGGTGGAGTTTTGAGGCTGCTTTACAGGACTTGGCGCATGTTTTGGAGGGTGGTCATGGGGCTACGTTGTACTTGAGGGGTTTACTACCTGAAACTATCAAAATCTGATACAGGTCCATTTTGCCGATCCAGTGCCTTGAATGGCGGAATGCATTCCTCTACTTCGAATACACGAATACACCCGAGGTTGACACACCACGCAAAAAAAAAACAAAACTGCTTGCGCCACTGTTCCACACATATCAACTGCAACGGACCAAGTGCCAGAAAAAACATTTTTTTGTACTCTAGCACAAAAGTCGGAAGGAAGCTACATTCTATGCCATTCGTAACTCCTTATCCTTGCGAGTAAGCGGCGCAGAGGAAATACTGCTGATGAGTTCCACCCTCGGACTAGTGTTGCTTGGCCGGTTGGGCAAAGGACCAGAAATTCGAGATAGAAAATTGGCGGTGTCCATCCTTTATGAGGGGTTGTAAGATGGACCGAATGCATAGCTCATGAGAAAAGGACCTTTTTAGTTGACACATACTGTGCTCTTATACCTTTACAAATGGTACGTTATATAGTAGAATAATATAGAAAGACATGTGGCTAGTTCGATCTGCACAAATTCCCGGAAAAAGCAGGTCTGGTTTTCAATGTTGTGCACTCGGACGCTCCCACCTTCCCTTGCTTTCGAAGTAGACAGCGCGGTGGATCGTAAATACCAAGGTGCAGGAGAAAATTGCCATCAGCATAAAATTTTATCAAATAATCTTCTTAATTTTACAAAAATGGTCGCTGCCTCTTAATGTCTTCCAGAGGTCACATTATCCTTGACGAGCTCAAGAGGAGAGCTCTATATTGAAGCGAATCTTGGACTGAACTCTCAGTAATCACTTTCTTCCTCATCCTCTTCTTCTATTCGATTGCTGTTCATTGTTCCCTTCTCTTCGCTCATCCATCGCTCGAATTTTGAAAAAATTCTGAAAAAATCTTCTGTTATTTCTAGACATGAAAGCAAAGGATTAGTAGACTTACTTCGAAAAGGTAAACTCAACGCCATGAATTGATCTCTCAATCTCATGCTGCACTTGAACATACAGAGTACTCATAAGAGCTAGACCCGTAATTGTGATGATGTAGGGGATTATACCGCTGAAAAAATTATAATAAATCAGGAGAAGCATATTTGATGACCATAGCCCTTTGTAATCTTATATATAAAGCTGAATGTCTGTTTGTATGTATGTATGTATGTATGTATGTATGTCTGTCTGTCTGTCTGTCTGTATGTATGTCTGTCTGTCTGTACGTATGTTCCGAATAGAAAATTCCATTTCTGAACCGATCCGGACCAAACTTGGCACACATACACTTCGGGCCCCGGCGGGTGTCATAGGCTACTTTTCGTCATCGATCGATATCGATTTTATCGATTTTTATCGATTTTTTTTGCTGAGTTCACCTACGGGGCTGGGAGTTGGCACAGGGGGGTAATCGAGCATGGGGATTCCGAATACAATATTGGTTTCAGGATTATCGATTACTTTTATCGATTTTATCGATTTTTTTGCAAAGTTTGAGCTACGGGGCTGGGAGTTCGCACAGGGGGGTAATCGAGCATGGGGATTCCGAATACAATATTGGTTTTCGGGATTATCGATTACTTTTATCGACTTTATCGATTCTTTTGCAAAGTTTGAGCTAGGGGGCTGGGAGTTGGCACAGGGGGGTAATCGAGCATGCTGATCATCCCCAAGGGGATGATCAGCATGCTCGAACAGGCAGGTCAAACTTTACAAAAAAATCGATAAAATCGATAAAAGTAATGGACGATCTTGAAAACTAATATTGTGTTCGTAATCAGCATGCTCGATTACCCCTCTGTGCAAAATCCCAGCCTCGCATGTCAAAATTTACAAAAAATCGATAAAATCAATAAAAGTAATCGATAATTCTGAAAACTAATATTGTATTCGGAATCCCCATGCTCACTTCCCCCCCTGTGCCAACTCCTAGCCCTGTAGGTGAACTCTGCAAAAAAATCGATAAAAATCGGTAAAATCGACATCGATCGATAACGAAAAGTGGACTGTGACACCCGCCGGGGCCCGAAGTGTATGTGTGCCAAGTTTGGTCCGGATACGGCGGAGCCGGGTAAGCCAGCTAGTAAAACATAAATTATTAGATGCATCTTAAAACGATAATTTAAAATCTGCTTCCACTGTCTGCTAAGCTAATTTGAAACAAGTTTGAAACGTTGCCCATGAGAAATTATACTCTTTCAATTAAGCAAAAATCATTGAGCTCGCTCAAATTGCTTGTTTCGCTCCTTGGAAGGACAATTGAAGAAGAGCGCATTCACCTTGAGCTTGGATTGTCTTGGTTACGATTACCTTCAGAATACTCAGTTATCATTGATTTTATCTATGCTCTAGCATGCAAAATTCTGCGGAAAAACGCTCATAACTTATTCAGACAATCGCTTAGCAGATAGCGAAATCAGATTTGTAATCATCGTTTCATGACCCATCTAGTGATATGTGTCCCATCAGAATGGCCACGGTCACCAACTACCCTTCATTCCCTTGTAAAAGATATATAATGGCACGCTTGATGTCAGACAGCTCAGACAATCGATATATTGATCGGAGTGCTGAATCGGGGTTTGGGAGCAAGCAAACTAAAGTGGTTTTAAAAGCGTTCCAAAATAAGTTCAAAGAAAGATAATCAAAAAAAAACAGGAGCCCTCATCCTGAGCCCTTTGACGCCTTGTGCAAGAATTCAACCCACAGTGATACGAGTAATCTAAGCAGCAGAATGTCATGATTGACATGCTTCTACTTTCCATCGCTGCTTTTCTAATTAACGTAGGAACTTATATGAGAAATATGCGTCAAAAATGCCAGACATGCTTTGAAATAGGAAAGAGATGAGGAGCAGAAAACGGGCGAGGTAGGTGGGAAATTTAACTAACCATTGTGGTGGAAAATGGGAAACTGTCGTATCTCTTCATAATAAGATGGAAGAAATAAATTAGGACCAGTGGATGCTATGATGAAAAGTACAATTATTATCAATAGATGATTAGCGGGGCAAGATCTATTATATCACGCAATGCAAGATTGAGATCCTCTTTAGCAAAAATACGACATGATCATATAAAGCCGCAATGCATGAGTTACTTGAGTTAATAGCAACTAATAAATCAAAGTGACCCGATATCTACAATATCACTGACGTAGGTCACTTTTACCCTGCACTTTCTTTGGCACTTTTCCGTTATTCGGACCCATTTTTCAAAATGTTCTCATGAGAATGTGCTTTAGCCTAGAATTTTCTTTTCATATATCCTATGAGGACTATCTCTCTGCCACGTGTCAAGATAAAGATTGACAGTTTATTATGTTTAGTCATTTTCGCTGACAAAAAGGTCCGTTTGGTCGAAGTGGCCTTTTCACATGAAATAGATACAACTATAAGGAGCATCGAACTTTGATTTCAAATCTGTCTTCGTTATTTGCCGAGCGCCTCTGGACTCGAGTTATGAGCGTTTTTTGAGTTGGAAAGAATGCATAATTAGCACAAAATTCGTCAGAATTGCTCAAATGTTCCAATGTTGATTATAAGAGCACACCATTTAAGCAATACCTTCTGTCGAAAACACTCATACTAACAATGTTTTATTTTAGCGTGGAAAATACGTAAAATTTGATTTTACCTAGATTATGCGTTCATTCTTTGCACCAAGAAAATATTCATAGTTCGGCATGCAGAGGCGCTCGGCAGATAACGAAAATTATTGATTGTTTGGAATCAGCGTTTGATGCTCTTTAGAGTGGTAATTTTCACTGTGCGTTATTCTTTACCTTTAAGTTTACCCACATCTACAATGCAGGAAGAGTTTGCCTGACATCTAATTTTTCTTGGCACCAGGTGTTGTGATCGTGAGGAGGTGATGCACGGAGATATCAGATTACTCACACATAATTTCAAGGGCAAAGAACACGCTTAAAACACTTACTGGAACTCATTATCCTCCTCACCGATGGAAGAGAACTGTAGAAATATGGAAAATATAGCATCAAAGAACGGCTGCAAATCTTCATGAATATTAGACAACAACAATGACACTTTGAAGTCAATAGGTCACTTACAACATCATCAGTTCCATTCTCAATTATGTCGTACACGACAGCAGAGAAAAATATGAAGCAGATGACTGGTATGGCCAGACCTCTACCCTGGAAAGAGAATAGATTTTTGGAATTCGCTTTTTAACACGAATAATTCAAACTTTTACCTCCCATAATGAAGTGATCATTCGACCACATTGTGTTAAGAGAAGTAAGCACAGAGGAACACCTGAAGCACTGATACCTATAGTTTGATATTCAGCGCAAGTTTCAATTAAACCCACCAATGATTGTATATACAACGGCGAAAATTTTGCCGGCAGTCGTGAGTCCGTCAATGTCGATCGGACCTAGAATAAATATCCTTTGAAGTGATTTATGAAGAAAAACTAACATCATTCCGGCAAAGTGATGACTCGAAATGCTAAATCTGAAGGTACCCACCAATAGTAGTAACAAGTGAAAAAGATTTTCGGAGAGACTCCATGAAAGACCGATCGTTGGAATCATCATGATACCCTACGTAATTGAGAAGAGCCTAAAATTGGAGATTCAAAGGGTCAACAGAGGGTACCATTAGTACCTTCTCGTAAAGTTCGAGTTTTTGATTGGCCATCTCTGCCCAGTCAGCCTCTGATTTGGAAATCGTCTCTGCCCAAAGCACATTGAGCAGTTCTGTTCGTTTCGCATCTAATTTCACCAATCCAGCAACGTCGGTCTAAATGTTAAAATCAATTACAATACATCGATATCTGCAGGTGACTAGAATCTACTTCCTCCCGTGAAGGCGGAATACTGCACTATCGCATTGTAATGTTAAAGAAAGCTTTTTTCATACATTTTCTCATTATCCGTTGTCTCACACAGACATATGCTTTTCGTGCTATTTCCATTTTTATGTATAATGTTGGCGCTAGAACGTGGGTGCTCGGAGGAACACTCTGACTAAAACGATTTCTATTTACAAAGTAAAATACAAATTTGATTTGATATCTGCCTTTGAAAAAAAAACCAGTTTTATTCGATATCTTGTTTTGACTTAGGTGGCAGAAATTACAAGCTTTTGCTATGTGTGGCTGAATCATGTACGTAGTTTCAAAACGTTTTCGAACGCAAATGTTGGAATACATTCCTATTAAGGGCACCTTCAGAGTGTTTCGCTGCCTGCACTTCTGACCCGACAAGTGAGCTATATAACTACATAGTGCTTGGAAACCAGAATCGCTAGAGGCCAAGGTTGCCAGATCATGTCTATCTTTCTTTTTACAAAAAGTATGAACGTCTGATTCAGTGAAACATGCATGAGCGAGTAAGAGACTTTTTTGATGGAGAAAGCTTTCTAGATCTTGGCTTCAGACCTCACTGGATGAAACTTAGTGTACATGTTCCACTGGTGAAAGGAAGGATATGACTTTTTGAGGTTAGGAGTCAAGCTTCAAAAAATATAAGACACGTTGGTATATAACATTTTTGTCATAGCTTCAAACTCCGCACTAGGTAACCTTTTGTAAAATTATCGATAATGGACTATGCTTTGGAACTAAACAGGACACCCACAATAATATCTCACAATTGCTTGAGCTACGGTTTTGGCAAACCGTGTAAAATGTAATGTCTTGTAATGAAGAAATTGCTAAACAGTAATGGGCAAAATGTTTCAGGTCGAGAGCTGTTAGAGATATCAGAACACGAATGAAACGAAATGTTGTGATGTTATCTCAAGTTTAAGCGAACTACATATGTGATGATAAGCTGAATGTAAGCAGTACGAAAAAATCTGTGCTAGCATCAACAAAAGGTGAATGCAGGAATCTGATGAAAAGAATAGAAAATCTGATGTGCCCATAGCATTTCTATGCACAAAAATTGTATGTTATCTATAGAAAAGGTAAATGTACGGATAAACTTAACCAGTCTCCTCAAAAATTCCAGTAGCAATGGGTGCATTCCGAGGAGGGGGGGGGGGGTAGGGAAGCGGGAGGGAGGGACTTTCCTTCCCATCTAGCCACAATTGTACATCTATCACATTCAGGGCCGCATGCACTAAAGTTCCCACAGGGGAAGGCGATCGCAGCTTAAAAGAAAGCTTCATATCCTGAAGTTCCATATATTTAGAGTTCACTGTCGAGCTGTGTTCCTACCATCTTTCACTATGAACATATTGAACAGGAGCGAGAAGCTGTACAAGCCGCTTTTTCCAGCTTTTTGTATGATCCCCTGAGGATCCCCCGGCGGCCGACCGCCTTTTCTTCGAAGTTAACGAAAATCTTCCATTGTATCTATTATCTAACACCTGTCCAAGGCCTTTGACAAAGTTGACCATTCCAAATTACTTTCTAAACTTGCTCACTACGGGATCCAAAAAGAATTGCTCAATTGGCTCGCCTCCTATCTAAATAATCGCGGCATGACAGTGCGCGTCGGATGCAGCTACTCGAATCGCTTTCTCTGCAGCAGTGGCGTACCGCAGGGAAGCATACTGTCTCCACTTCTCTTTCTCACTTACATAGCAGATCTCGCAACAGTTCTTATGACAAATCCAAATATCAAAGTACAGATTTTTGCAGATGATATAACATTATATTTCTGCTATGAAGAGAACAGACAAGATGAGGCTTATGAAGCAATATCTGAATCAATACAAAAAATGATCATTTGGTCGCGAGAGTGGCATTTACCGGTTAACGCACGCAAAACCAAAGTTCTGCATCTTGGCAATCTCCAGCAGCGCACCTATCTATGCGATGGTGTTGAACTTGAGCTCTGCAGTTTGACCAAGTACCTAGGAGTTTTCATTGATGATCGGCTCAAGTTCACCACCCATTACGACTCTATCGCCAAAAAAGCTCTGTCAGTTCTTTTTATCATCTTAAGGAGCGTTCATAGCAATGACCCCTTCCTCCTAGTCCGGCTCTATAAAACTTATATTTTGCCTCACTTAGAATATGCATCTCCTGTATGGAATCCCCACCTGAAGAAGAACATTGAAAAGCTAGAAAAAGTGCAAAGGACTTTCACCAGAATAGTATTCTATAGATGCTATCCAAAACCTGACTACCCTCAGTCGTTACCCACCTACAGGGAAAGGCTTACAGCTTTGGGTCTGCATAGTCTTAAATACAGAAGAGTCTTTAATGATCTTATCTTCTGCTTCCGCATTTTGAAATCAGAAACAAGACTGAGACCTAGCAGATACTGGCTATTCAGACCGTGTGGTAGTCGGACGGGAGGTTTCGGTCTTTGCTATAGGAAGCTGAGTGGTAGAATATTTACCGTAGCCTTCAACTCCTTTGTATGCCGTACCGCAAGATGGTTCGATCTGCTACCAAGTGAAGTGATTTCATGCGATACATCGGCTAAATTCCGCAAAAAATTAGCCTCTATTAACATCTTGGATGCTCTAGGAATCCCTGATGTTCATTGAAACACGACGTTTTTTTTTTCTTGAACGGAGTGTACCCTTGTATTCTTAGCAACTTTTTCTTCTATGATGCTTTAATTTCCTTTTTGATGCGTAAAAATGAGCAGAAGTGCTTACTACCGTAATGTGCTTTTCAGTGGATTTTTGTTTCTTTTTTTGACAGCACCGATGTAGAAGTCTCTTCGCGGGATTAGCCGTTTGAGGAACTCCGAAGTCGGTGAACCCCCTACCTTGAGGTCCCCCCTGCCACTCGCCCAGGGTCTCGGACGGATTCGTCCGCCTCGAGTTAAGTCGGTCAGCCGAGCCCTGGTTCTATGCCAGAAACTGCGTTTGGTTAAGGGAAAAGGATTTCGGTGGGGGACTATTCACCTTCTGAAGAAGGAAGACGACCTGATGACACCAGCAAGGGACTCTCTCAAACATTTGCTGAATTTTCGTTTTTTTTCTTTTTTTTCACGGTGCACCCTTGTGTGTAAACAAATAAATAAATAAACAAATAAATAACACAACAGTGCTAATCATGTTGCTATGAGAACAGATGAGTTTTTGAAAAATCGAATTTTGGATAAATCTCGACTTCCACTTGTGGTTCATCGCAAATTTCATGACTCCCTTTCAGAAGTCGGACAGCATATGAAGCTCTCTTTTAAACTGCGATCCCCTTCCCGGAGGGGATTTCGATGCATGCGGCCCTCACTGTTACGATTAGGGTCGTTATGTATTTTGTGTAGCCACAAGGATCCCGGCACAAATAAACTTTCTCAAGAGCAACTGAATATAAATGAAAGCGAGATAAACTGCCCAACAATGAGACTCGATATAAATCAAATTCGAGATGAGACTCAACGTATAGATAAAGCATTTTAAAACAAGAAAAAGTTGATATGTAGATGACCTTAGAGATATAGATGTAAATACATTCTCATTTCAGTTCTGATAAAGAATCAGCTTTAAATGGACTGGCACGTATGAATTCAGGTGATTTTTAACAATCGTGTGTTACACCTATGAGCAGTTATACCGTGTCTGTATGATTTATTTGGGAAACAATCAAAGGGGATCAGTTGGTTTCGCAGACTGTGGAAACAAAGTAATCAATCAACCTCACAGGAGTCACGAAGACATAAGCCATGTAAGAAATGATGTTTCCGATATATGATTCAAGAAGGAGCAGATGAGTAGAGGCAAGCATTCATTATCAGGTTGGAACATAAGTCTGCATCAAGATAGGTATAAAGCGCAATAATTCATATTTTTCCCGCATCCCAAATATGTTCTGATATATCGTTCGATAGAGGAAAGCTATCTCTACAAGAGAGTGATCACAGTTTTGCAACAGTTTTATCCACGCGAAGTGTTAGGACAAAAATTGAGAGAATTCCATGCGTCCGAAAAGCCTGAAAAATTTTTTCAGATGTCCGCAACTTTGTCCAAAAAAAATGCTGCGAAAATTCTTACTGCTCATGCATAAACATTCCAAATCAGCTATCTATTTATGCAGGTGCTGTATTTTTTTTCTCGGCTAGAAATCTAAAGTGAAGATCTTCATGTTTTTGTCAAATCCATGCTGAGCTGTTCTTGCACTAACAGCCGTACACTATAAGCCTTCAGAAGCATAAACGTGAATTTTTAGCCTTTTACAGCAGCTGATATCCGAGAAATATCGAAATTAGCATGAAAATCCCGAATGAGATGAGTTAGACACAGCGCTACACTTAGCGAATATAGAGAAATTTCCGTTTTTTCGACTTTTAGCTAGGATAAGTTTACGCATGAATGTCTGGTGAAAAAGTACCTATACTGAGCAAGCTACAATTTCGCAGATTTTTTTTACAGGGAGTAAAGCTTATTTTATGGGTAGTTGAATGTTTTTAGTTTCTGGCCTCAAACTTCGCGTGGATAGAACTTTGTTCACTTCACATAATATCTCGTAGGGCTAGCTTTGCGCTATCGAATGATGTATCAGACCCTATTTGAGGCAGGGAAGAAATATGAATTATTGCGGTTTATACCTATTTTGGTGCAAGACTTATGTTCCAATCTAATATTTGCAAGAACAGGGAAGTATGCTCTATATCAGTCCAAAGCTCTGAGATGAAGAGATGCATGGAACTTCTGTTGAAGCGAAAGTAGAAATGACACAAGTTCAAATTAGCTAAGAAGACTGTGTCTAGCAACATATTACACGCACAATTCACACTGTTATTTGGTATGAGGATTCAATTTCTGATGTGCTAATGAGAACTTTTTTGTACACTTTCACACCACTTTATAAATGGCAGACTGATCAAGCAAGCACCGATTATCTTTGATCCCCACCATCAAAGGCTTCGAAGGCAAGCTGCAGTCAAATTTTGAGCACCAAGACTGTATCATCCATTCTGTGACCAAGAGACTCGAACCCGCTTCTCCCATATAATCTAAACAAGCTTGACGTTGTTCCTCCCTGTTTCCAAGTAGCAAATAATCCTGGATTCAATAGATCACAGGTAGAAACTTGTTGACCACATGATCAAGCTTGTTTAAAAAATGTGGGCAAAACGGTATCGAGTCTCTTAAAAACAGAGTGAATGATACGTAAATTTTTCAAATCTATGAAGTGAGGCTTGACGTTGAAATCATGTATACCGTACCCGTCTTTGGCCGACAACGGAAAGCACCGAAAAGGTGAGTGTGCCGAGAGCTAGCCAGAAGAATAAGCAGATGCCGAAGAAGAGCGACCTTCGCAACGCTAATTGGAATCGAGGAGATAACTCGGTTGTCGACATGCTGCTGACAATGCAATCGATCGATTCCACGTAAGCTAAGGCGGATCTGCCAGCCCCTGCTCTTTACAACGTCGCGTAACAAGCAAAACACTCAGTCGCACCCTTCCGGATCAATCTGCGGCCATTTAGCACCAGCATTCCAGGATGCAAACTTTATCCGAGCGCTGTGTGAAGCAGTTGGTCGTGGCAGTTGGAAGAGGTAATGTTATACCAATGCATAAGAGCTCCTCTTGTCTTTTATTTCATTGTTTGTGCGATTGCACACACTGCACAAATTGCGCGTAAAACCCTGACTTTCGTTAGCAGCTCTGCATAAGTGTTCTGCAGGAAGCCTTTGCATTTCTTCTGATGCTTGACAAAAACTAAGCGAAACACGCTGTAAAGAAATTTCCTGCAGGTCAAAAATTCAGAATGAGACGTGCAATGTGTTTGTGGTACTCACACACACATCAAGATATGAGATGACTAAAGAATCAAATGTGACCAACTGCAGCGGGTACTATTCATGAAACCTTGTAACTCATGCAAATGCGTTTCGCAAAGCCTGAAGCCTTGACGGAAGCGTCACAAGTTTTGGAATGGAGCGTGTTAACGCAGGCTTTGTGGCGAGCACATTCCGACATTGATCAGTCACTTGTAGATCTTTTGAATTTGACCTCAACGAAGTCGCGAAAATGGCTGTGTCAATTCTTTGCAGTGATCTGTCAAGGAGGCGATTTGTCAATGCCAACATCAACTGAGGTGTGGTGCGCCACACCTGATGAGATCAGCAACGAGGGCGGGGGAGGGGAAATATGATGGGAAGGGTGTGAGAGAGAAATTGCGGGCCTAGCGACCAAAGGATAAGTCAGACCTTACAGCTTGAGAATGATAGCGAAATGATTTCAACATCAACTCTGGAAGTGGGAAATGTCCAGTTTGGAGATCACCTCCGCTGTATGGAAAGTATAAGTACAGAGAAAAATCCTCTGGAAGGAGAAGAAGAACGTAATAAAGCATATATGTGGGTAGAATAAACTCTTCACTGGAGTTGTGTGCGACAGTAACTATATCTCATCGATATTCTGCCATCGTATACTCGAATGTGGAATGCAAACAGGAAGTAAAAAATGGTAATGATGTGTCGAGTTTCACCGAAAGCCTCATCTTGACCTGGTACGGTTTCGATTGTTGTGAAATTATGGCATCAAGAACTAGCTTCAAAAGAAGCGTGTTGAGACATCTGATTGAAGCAGAAGATCCCGCATGGATGATACAAATCAAGAATTTTTTTCAGGGTGAAGAAGACAACGAAATGTCTGAAGGAAGGGGCTTGGCTTCACGCCTTCTGAGAAATACTTGGGAAGCTTTCAAGATTTCTGTGAATCTAGCAACCTAGAAGACCTTTTTCGAAGAGAGGGCTTGGCAAAGGACTTGGAAAGATACTTTTGTGAACTTAACTGCGTGAACCAGGATTTTGGCGCATGCACTCACTTCACCTGAATTTACAAAAAAAATCAACTTATTCATGCAGACCTCATACAGCCCTCCACCCCCCCCCCCCTCTCTTGCGCCACCGCTCCACTATAATTCCTAACAAAGGGAACGATCCCAAGTCGAACGTCAACTGGAATGAAAGCTCTCATATGTAGAATGCGTTTTGATGAGCTGATCCCAAATTCACCTTCCGCATCTGCAACGCGGTTTTATGGAAGAAGTCATGAGAGTAGTCCACATTTGACAACCATTCAGCGCCACATATTCAAACATTAGTGTTTAAAAATACTAACTAGTGTTTGTAAGACCAGTTATGCCGCTACTTGAACTGGTGACACACTGATCTTTTGCTTGCTTGTCTACGAGATCTTGCAGGTCTCTAAATTAACTCAAAACCAATAAGAGATCCACAAATGCTAAACCGGAAATTATTTTTAGAAAGTCATCAACAAGGTCGTATCTTATATGATGTGACGGAGAGTCGTTCACATTTGACTCAAAAATAGCATGGTATTGGAAGCTTCGATTGTAAATGAATTTTGACAATAGTTTGATGGGAAAAACCACCATCCAACTAATCATATGAAAATAATCCGAAGTACCGTAAGGAGGAGTGCCGTACTGTAACCTCGTTGTTTCAAAAGTAGTGAAAACCAAAAAGCTTGCCACTTGGGGGTAATAAAATCAGAACAAGTGAAGCACAAGAGGCCAAGATTGATTATTCTATTATCCCTTCGTCAGCTGGATCCAGTTTACTTTGTGGCGGTATGAGCTCTGCTTTAGCATATTCATTGCAGAAAACCCGTGTTAACCAATCAGTACGTCATGGTAGCTAGTCTCCTCACGTTTCTTCATTCCAAATGCTGAAGAAGATTGTAACAGTTCTGACAGGGTGTATTCACTTCAAAAGCAGCTCATTGAAACTTTTGGATTTCTTTCACAAATTGTTTCTAAGAAAAGCAGAATTGCTCTAGGACTTTGGTTGAACTTTGAGGTCGCCACGATAGAAAAAAAACAAAGCCAGACACTTGGTTAAGAACTTCCTAACACATGGAAAATGTAGCAAGCGGAAAGACCGCTCCAATATCTGCAAAAAAGATGCGCTGGTCACCTGAGTTGGGTGACATCACCTGGCGTGGCCATATCTCGTTTCAGAGTAGACGAATCTAAAACCGCCATTCAGCTCAACGAGGCGCACCTTCTATTCTATTATATAGAGTGTCCGTTTGGTCACGGTAGGTACACGGTAGGCAGGCAGATTTCGCAAATCTTTTCACATTTTGCCAATAGACCCAGGGTGCTCAATTACTGCACACTGACTAAATCTACCGTGGCGAAAATTGTATTCATTCGTGAAATCTGGTTGCTATCGTGTACCTACCATAACCAAACAGGTACCTCTATAAATCAGAAGATGCGCCTCGTTGAATGCAATCCAATGGTGCCATTGGTCAGATTTTGTTCACTTTGAAACCAGATATGGCCACGCTACGGTGATGTCACTTAACTCAGGTGACCGTCGTGTCTTTTTTCTTTGCAAAAATCATGAGCGGTGTAGTCGACAAAGCGTGCCACAAAAATTACATGCCTGCTGAACGTAAACGGGCTTTTGCCGCACTCCCATCCAATGTGTTTTATTGAACCGCTCCGTTTACATGAGTGGCGTAGGGGGGAGGGTGCGACAAAAAAATTTTTCGGACGAAGGAAGAAACTTTTTTGAGATGCTTCACAAGATTTTTGCGGCCCCTGACCCGAAACTTTTAGAGAAAGGGGGCGTGGCGTTTATAAGGCATTTGAATTTTTAAACATTTTAAAAATTATTATAATTATTTACAAGCAAAAACAAGTCGCTTGCACATATTATAACACAATTGAGTAACTTTAAAAAAACCCATTTTCGGGGGGGGGGGGTTCGGGGGTTCCCCTTTCGGTACGCCACTGATTTACATCTTGGGAATCTCAATTTTGCCATAGCTTTTCGGATCCAGATCTCCTAGTCGGACCTCGTCACAAAACATAGATCAGAAACCATAGATGTCGTATCATCGCACAAAAAGCCCAAACAAGTTCTTGACGGACCACGAAGTCACGCGAGTACTTGGTTGGGCTTTCCGCTATTGAAGTCCTTTTGGAATGGCAGAGCTTAATTTCTAGGGGAGGTGGACATAAGGGCGACGGCTGTTTTACTCGGTAGGTGTCAAAGAGCTCAAGTTTACACAAAATTAACTCGAATTTTACGTCTGCTGCATTGTCATGCGATTGTCAGGAACTTCTCAACCAAGTGTTTGACATGGTTCTTTTGATCCTGAGGACCTCAAAGTTCAACTGAAATTTCTAAAGCAAATCTTCTTACACAATTTGTAAAATAAACTAAAAAAAGAAACAAAATCTTCAATGAGCTGCTTTTGAATGTTACAGCCTGTACTAAACTGTCACTTTCTTCATCAGCATTTGGAATGAAGAAGCTCAAGAGAGTGGCTACGAGAAGTAGTGATTGGCTAACACGAACTTTTTGCAATGAATATAAAGCAAAGCTCGTCGTGCCACAAAGTAAACTGGATCCAGCTGACGAAGGGTTAGAATAACCAACCCAAACCGTATATGTGTACCACTTGTTCTGGTCTATTTATAACAACGGCGTGGCGCTTTTTGTATAATTGCAGTACTTCTGAAGTTGGAACAGCAGTAGTTACAGTACGGCACCCCTTCTTTTATTTGTGTAACTCCACGTTAGTTTTGGCTTTTCATATAATTCTTAGCTAGATGGTTCAACTTACAGTCAAAATTTACTTACAGTTCGAATTTCCAGTACCATGTCAGGTATAAGTCGACTACTAAAATACGAAGGGCTGTCTATCACACTATAAGCTACCCATCGACTCTCTAACAAGGGGACGATATTTGGTGTCCGTGGCCTTTTATGATGAGACGTACACCATTACACTCGACTTGGAGCGCTGATTCCGAATCTGACTTTAGTTTCTCTGAAAAAAGTTATGAAGGATCATGGTCGGAATGGCAAGACCGCGGCTAGGATGTGGTGTAATGATTAGTGTGTTAGCCTCACAAGTTAGCAGTGGCGTACCGAGGGGGGGGGGGCGGGGGGGGGGCGCGCGCCCCCCCCGAGAACGGGTCGCGAAATTTTTGAAAGTTACTTACATGGGTTATAAAAATGTGCAAGTGACTTGTTTTTACTTGTAAATAATTAAAATAATTTTTAAAATTTTTTAAAAATTCATTTTAGCCTTATAAAAAATTTTTTTTCGGGGGCGTGGCTGACGCCACGCCCCCTTTTTCCAGATTTTAGGGGTCAGGGACCCGGAAAAATTTTGAGAAGCACCCCAAAAAAATTTTCGGAGTGCGTGGCTAACGCCACGCACCTTCTTTAGAAAAAATTTTTTGTCGCGCCCCCCCCGAGCCGAAATCCTGGGTACGCCACTGCAAGTTAGTGCAGTTTTAGGTTCGAGTTCTTTTGTGTTTTTCACATTTGCATTGCCTCAATCAAGCTTCCTTTTGAAAATTAGGCATTCTCGACAGTATTTCTCCTGGGCGACCACTGACGCTTAATCCTTCATAACTTCTTTTAGATTAATGATTAGCAGAAACAGACGTTAGATTCGGAATCAGCGTTTCAAGACGAGTGTAAGGGTATACATCTCATCCCAGAAAGCCATGGACACCACGTATCGTTTCCTTGTAAGTAAGTTCCTTTTCAACATTTGTGTGCATTTGGCTTTTGAGTTAATTCACTAAGATCTGTAACATCTCTTAAAAAAGCAAGCAATAGACGATCTGCCGCTATGTGAAGCAGCGGCAGGACTGATTCTAGGAGTTGTACATAGTATTCCAGTGGCGGCTCAAGAGAAAAGAGGTCTGCATGAACTTAGAAATCGAGTAGATGAGATTTTGTTTGTAAAATTCATCAACATGAGTCCATGGCAGAGGTGCGATGGGGGAAGTCGGGTACAACAAAAAAGAAGGTGATCTCAGCTACCAGTGGCCGCCAAAAGTGAAGGTGTTAGTGCAGGACGCTGTCCGAAAACGTCGACCTAGGGGGGGGGGGGGAAGCACAAGCTCGGCGTCTTTTTTGCAGAAGATTTTTTCTCTTGAAGCTTCATAAACTTCTTCACTGACTGATAGCCGATGGCTGCTGCTTGCAGCCAAAAGCCATCACCACCATGGACGCATCTACGAGCACTCTCTACAATTATGGAGAACAAAGCTTCATGATGACTTTGGGTAATTCAAGAGCTCTAACCCAGCGGTCCTCTTTAGGGCCACAAATACGATGAGTACAGCGGCACAAATAATTCAAATAAACGTGTTATTCAAAATGATGTGTTTAAAAATAAGACTCAGCGACTTTTACGGATTTTATCAAGTAAAATTTGTTATGACGTACTGCAGAGAAATTTTAGAAAATTACGTCATTTTAGGTTGCTTAGTGACAGCTGACATTTAAACTCCTATAAATTCCAAGTTTGAAAGTATGTGATGTTGCGACTTCCTAGGTTTCGTAGAGTAAGGTTTGCCCTACCAGGCAGTAAGCGCCGAGAACCAGAATTTTGAATTATAAAAAAGCGAAAAATAATGCGAAATTTCCACTGCTATAAATCTGGTAGTTGAAGATGTCAGCAGCTGCGACTTCATGGGTTTTCAAGGGCAACTGTTGTTCTACTAGATAGTGAAAGAACCAGGCCTATTTGAGATAGGGCCGCCGAGAGCCAGAATTTTAAAAGTTACGCCATTCTAGGTTGCTTAGTGACAGCTGCCATTTAACACGTTTCGGACCGCGAAATCGCGCGCGGCGAAAAAGAGTGTTCGTTCAACCGTTAGCTAACAAAGGCACCTTATTTTGAAGACTGTGTGCTACATCTGTAATGACCATGTCGCAAAACCTCCATACCCAAAGTTCTGAGTGAATTCGAAGTGTTTGAATTTTGTCACCTGAGAAGGAGTTCTGTGCTTTGCTGAAAGATAGGAACAAGAACTCAGTTTCTAATAATAACCAAAAGTACCCATGTTGTGGACGGTGCACATCAGTATTGAAACTACGGTCTTTCTCTTTGATATCGAAGCAAAGGGATGTTGCGACGTCGCACGCGTCTTTCGCGTTGCCGCATTTCGTTGCAACTGTTGTTCGATTTGTGCTCATATCTTCTAAACAAAGATTGGCGGCACAACTCTACAGAGTTATTCGAAAAGTAGAAGCTTAGACCTTTGACTTGATAACTTTGGACTAAAAGAAGATCTCCTGTAAACGTCAGGAAGATCCTTCAAAGCAGGGTGCTGCACCATGTGCAGCACCGGTCCGAAACGTGTTAAACTCCTATAAATCTCAAGTGTGAAGTGATGTTGCGAATTCATAGGTGTTGTAAAGAAGGTTTGCCCAACAGATTATGTCTTATTCGTACCGACCCATTTGAACACCGCCGAGATCCAGGCTCTTGCAAAGCGGGTAACAATCTTTCGATTTTCAACAGCTCATAATTCCTCCAGAATTGCATGAATCACATTTCGATTTTATAGTTGGATTCTCTAGCTTTCAGAAGATATATATTGTGTTGGGGGTTTAGTGCCTCCTACGGCATATGCCCGGGGGTGGAGACTTTTCATCACTGATTCTCCACTGGCAGCCTCCAGACAATACATTGAAATGGACGAGGTGGAGAATTAAAGATGAAAAGTCTCCACCCTGGGTTAAAGCCCTGAGAAGCATTGAACTCCCATATAATATGTATCATTTGAAAGCTCTTGAAGAGGACAATCTAACTATGAAGTCGCAACATGACTCATGCAGGTCTAAAGAAGTTATGAGCTGTTGAATCTTGAAAAGCAATTTTTCACCTCCTTTTTCAATAGCTTAATTATTAGCGATGTTTTAATGGATCGGTTCGGCTAAGACATGTTCTGGTAGGGTAAACCGTACTCTACAAAACTTAGGAAGTCGCAACATCACATACTTTCAAACTTAAGATATATAGGAGTCTAAATGTCAGCTTTCAACTAAGCAAGCTAAAATGGCGTAATTTTTTGAAATTCTGGCTTTCGGCGGCCGTATCTCAAATCGACCTAACTCTTTCACTATCTGGCAGAACAACACTTACCCTTCAAAACCTATGAAGTCGCAGTTGATTACATCATCAACCACTAAATTTATAGCAGTGGAAATTTTGCATAATTTTTCGCTATTTTATCATTCGAAAATCTAGTTCTCGGCGGTTCTGCCTGGATCGACCTACTCTCTTCGCAGTACGTACGTTATAAGAAAATTTACTTGATAAAATGTGTAAAAGTTGCTGAGTCTCATTTCCAAATACATCATATGATCAACATGTTTATTTAATCTCCCTTTCTTATCGTCCGTGTAAAAAATTTTTTTCAAAACCCAAAAGTGAAGGTGGTCACCCTGTACCAGCTCAGAAGTGAAGTGCTCCCACTATCGCACCTCTGACGTGAGCTAAAATTCGTTTAGCACAGTAGATATTTTTTAGGGGCCTTTGCCAAGCCCTCTCTTCCAAAAAAAATTTTTTTAGTTTGACAAATTCGGAGAAATGTGGAAAGCTTTCCAAATTCTTCTCAGAAGGAGTGAAGTCAAGCCCCTTCCTTCTCAAATATCATCGCCCTTTCCGTCACGATTCTCGCGTTCGAGTCGGTTATCTCCACATGCTTCCGTTTAAAGCAGTTTTTGACGCCGTAATTTCACAACATTCTTAACCTATTGTTCGGATGATGATAAGTGAAGAAAGCGACACAAAAGGGATTACTTTAGCCTCGGTTTCAAACCTCTTCTATCTTCATGTAAGCATTTGTACACAACTTGAAGCTTCTATAGATCATTCGTTAGTCATATGACAACCTATTTTCTTAGAACCACAACATGTCTTCAAGGCACTTATACATAGCTTTCGCCCAGAGGAGCGACACTTGCTGCAGAGCTGCCTGATTCGAACAAATTTCTTTGTCTATCTTGAATCGCTCAAAGATAAGAAATTCAGGTACGCCTTACCCACTTCTCAACATTCTGCACTGATTCGGTGATAGCTCTGAGTTATTTTGAAATCGATTCCGACTAACGCTTCGTTCTTCAACAGAAGGCTCTATATGATTGCCGCACGATGCGATGCGATGGCTCCTGTTACCTTCATATCGTCGTTGCTTCCGATTCCGAGTCAAAGCCTCCCCTAGTGTCAAACTTTATCAAAGGGTTTGAGAGCTAACAGGGGCCTGATCCATAAGGGTTAATTTTCTATATCAAAATTATCAGATGCTCTATTTTAACCGTGTTATGAGATATCTACCGAAAGTAATCAGTCATGCCATTCACACCCCCATCAATCATGAAGAAACGCAACTGCTGCGACAGACTAACAACAAGTTGTCATCGAATGTAGAGATAAACAGGCAATGCTCAGCTGAAGTTTCAATAGACAAATGCAATAATAGCAAAGCTTCCAAAATGCCTTTCTCTTCACAACATTCAGAAATAGGGGAGGGGTGCTAGTGCTTGTTTAGGTAGCTCTGAATCAGGGCTCGGTACAGGTGGCTTATAAGCAAGCTGGATATCGTTTTTGAAACAAAAGGCAAAGGGGATATCGTTTTGTGGCCGAAAAGAAGTATTGTACTTAGGTAGGGCAAAGAGGACTTCGTAAAATTCTGGGAAAGTCAAGAGGAACTTCGTTATTTGCATTTTCGGAAAGCCACCTCGTGCCGAGCCCTGCTCTGAATTAGCCCAAAATAATCCTATCTTGATGCGCGATCGTTGCAGATTACATTTCGCTTGGCACGGACACCTACGAACGAATTCATGCCACGCAAAATGTACTCGGATGTGAGCAGAGAACTTGTACCTGTTCGCGTAGCTTTTGAAAAATGTCTTTGTTCGTGGACTGAAAGTGACCTACATGAATAATAATTTTTTTTCGAAAATCTTTAAAAATTCCTATTGATCACTAAAAAAAGTTTTAGAAAGCAATCACGCCCGTTTTTTGAAATTTCGAAGTTACAGACACGTTGCAATTTTGTTGTTACTACTTGGACCATTTTTCAAAAAGGTCAGTTGTGTTTTGAGCAACTCAAAGGCACCGTCCACTCTATGTTGGAAGTTTTGAGATTAGCAGCTTACGAAGTAGGACCTGCTATCAAGCCAATGCCTAAACCGCGGCTCAAAATGTCGCTTTGGAAGCGAGAAAATCGCTTCCGATTAGCGAAAAGGCGTGAGAACCCCAAGTCGGCACGCCCCCTCCCGGAATGCCCGCCTATCCGTGCGCGCCCGTGCAATCAGCGTTCCGGAGAACCTGCCTACGGGTTCTCCGAACGGGGATTGTCGTGGTTCTCGCGGATTCTTGACTTCATATCCAGAAACTCTTATCAGAAACATGAGAAGGCCACGGAACGATAAAAACATGGAAGTCGAGAAGCTGGGTGGACGGTGCCTTTATCATTGTTACCTACGAAGAGAATGGCTATGTACAGGGAAGTTGGAAGAAAAAATCGTTAATTCGTCTGTCCAACGAACTTCCTACTTGCTCAGGCATGAATTCTCCACATTCCGCATCTATACATACATTTGCTTATTTTCCCCATGACTAGAAATGGAGGAAAAAACAAATTTTCATGTTTTTGCTAAAATTGCGTTGGACTCCTGCCACATAGGTAAATCTCAGTGGCATAATGAGGGGGGGGCGGGGGGGGGGATAATTAAAACAATTTGTAAAAATTTTTAAAAATTCAAATTAGCCTTCTAAAAAAATTTTCGAGGGTTTGGGGTCAGGAGCGCGAAAAAATTTTGGGAAGCATTCCAAAAAAATTTTCGAGGGGCGTTAGCCACGCCCCTTGATCCGAAAAAATTTTTTTGTCTCCCCCCCCCCCCTAAACGGAAATGCTGGGTACGCCACTGGTAAATCTATGATATGAACCTTTGGAAGTAGAGCCACAAATTGGCCTTTTAAGAGATATTGCTTGTGAGATATCAGATCTAGCGCAAAGAAGTGAGCGATATTTGCGTATTTTAGCGCCTATTTGACGTAAGTATGTTTGTCGGGAACTAGGCGATTATGTATGAGCAAGTAAGAAGCTCGTAGGACTTTTTTTTAAAGGAGACACGATTTCTTCTCGATTTTTCATGTTTTCAAATTCTTTAAAATTTTGGCTTATACCTTTATGTATAAACGAGCTTAGATCTAATATTTGGATGCCTAGAGCTCGCTTTGCTCTGTCTAGTGGCGCAAAACTTATTAGAAAAGAAGAATGGTTATTGCGGAAAAAAGTAGAAAAAAGATATTGACAACCTCAAGTTGCTAGGCACAGTAAGAAAAGTCGTATCGAATACGGTACAGTCTTTGTCCAACAACTGAAGTATGCGTTTTGTGATTTGATGGAGCAGAAGATGAGACGACTTAGTATATGAGATATGTAATACTGGTTGTTTTCAGCTGGATGTGAAGCAAAAAGCAACTGCTTATGGAGTGCAGATAGAAGAGTGAAACATTACGAGTAATCACCAAAAAAGCACTGACAATGCCCGCGATAAGCAAGACACAAAGCAGAGCGGCTGAGGATTCACCAAACAGCGTCACTTTATTCAAATCAGTATTTGAATAATTTTCGTTTTCACCCTAAAGACATATGCCACCCGTAATTCTAGATGCTGCAAGCGCAAGGCTTACCGGAAAAGTCTCTCAACGATCCAATTCCTCGTTGATTCACCTAAATAACTGTTCCCATCGGAATCAGCTTTAGCATTTTTCAGCCCTCTAAAAAGTTTCTTTTTTACTAAATTCTATGCTGCATGCGAAAAGGATACTTGTAACTAACCCAAGTGCGGTACAATGAATTGCAGAGATCTTCAGATCCAAATTCTAGTGCATGTGATCACAAGGGTGATGAACATGCTCTTCATTTCAACCTCCAACAGTCGAGAATAACCGGTTTTTGAAATGGCAAGTATGCATATAACCAAAGCCAAGAATACAAGGAATATTGAAGCCAATTTAGTAAAAATACATAGCTTTTACAAAGTCGGATGCAAAAATTACAAAAATGAAGATGACGCTCTCAGTAAAGCGACAGGGCGCTGCACAGCAGCTTACGCTTTGGGTGTTTTGCCAAACTTCGGTCGATAGCAGTTCAAGATCTACCATGTTTTCAGCTTACTCTTTTCAATTTTTGATCCTCTTCTTGCTGATGAAGATTTTTGCCGTTTGTATTTGGAGATGCATGGGGACCTACTCACCTACTTACCTAGTTCATACGTGGAAGCAGCTAACTCAACTTTGAAGATGCTACGTGATCAACACTCAAGCAACTGCCAAGGATCGATTTGCCGGGTTTGACTGGACAGTGCCAGCTCCTAACTTATCGATTTGGACTGGCACTACCGAAATGATTTTAAAACTGTACCATTACCAAATTTGAAGAAAGCCGTAAAAAAGATGATTATGCTGTTATCAAGAAGTAAATAACAGCACACCACCTGTTAATAAATGGTAATTTCGAGACAATTTGCCTAATCACGCCTTATATGAGTCACTGATTTTCTTGAATGATGACAGAGTTCAGATAAAGGAATGCTGAGGTAGAAAGAAACAGTAGTATAAACCACAAACGAAAGGAGGAAAGCTTGGATACAAAAATATAATCGAAGAAGAGCGTTGATTTATTTTACATCCAAATTGTTCCTCCTATCGGGTTCGCTACGCGAGCCCGGATGACGCGGAAAGACATTTCCCAATTGACACATACTATATGCGAGCGGTTGACACCGCTACGCTGGCCTGCTTTGTGTGCTGAGGCAGTAATGTACTTAAAAATTATCAATACCTACCAAAAAGCAAGCTTCTGTTCAAAGCTGAGTCCCCCACATACACGAAAAAATACACTCGAGTATCAATACATTCCAGTACTTTTATTAATACAATACCAACCACAGAGAGTTCAGGCCTGAGGGCGCTTAGAGGTTGGATTTATGCCATTCAGCTTACTTGTCAGTGTATCCCTCGCCAAAAATAGGTTGAATTTTTTTTCGAGTACCCACTCGTTAATGATGAGAGGGAGTGGTAGGTGGAAAGTTAGGAACCTGCAAGAGCACATAATTTTTTGCTGGCCACTATTCAAGCCGAGTAACTCGCACAGTGGCTGCAGATGCTATGCTATCAAAAACGCCGTAAAAAGTTCTTCGCATGGCCACACTAAAATATCGCGCAAATCTGACACCTTCTACCTAAAAAGCTCTAGACAAACTTGTTATCTTCATAACCTGATTTTAACATTTTTCGAATAATATTGGCTCCATGACCATTTGCTATCTTATGAACTGGCAATTTTCAGAGCTTAGAAAGTTGCTTTGATACGGCGTGAGCTGCAACAATAACGATTGCGAATTGCTACAAAGAGTACAGCAGAAGATTCAACAAAGGCTGTTACTAGCATTCACCCTGATCTCAAGTAGAACGGGAGCAAATTATACTCAGCTCGTAGGGAAATGTAGCCGACAATGCCAACTTCGGACTTCGCCATCTATGACCTTACAAGAAGACCAGACGTATCACCAGAGTTACCCTGGAAGCAAATTTGATTCCTTTACGGCCCTCTCTCCGACCATAATTGCCGTAATTTGCATTTGAAATTACATTTGAAAGACTAGGCTTGCTAAGCTAGAACTTAGTCTAGGGTGGAACTCGACGGAAGTCAACTAGGCCGACTTAAAAATAGTTTGGCTTATGTCTTAGAAAAGTCGCAAATCAGTAGAATTTTTGCATAGTTGGGGTTCAAAGCGGTTCGCCACATTCAAGCCTGAAACAAAAGCTCGAAGTTTTTCGCTGGCGCTAAATGATATTCGGCGTTTCTATTAGGTTGGCGGATAATTTCTGTTACACTTTTTTTCGTAAAATTCTGAAAAGCTTCAGAAGTTCTCTAGAATCTTCAAAGTTGCTCCATATGTAGACCACGGCAAGGCGTACACAACAGTATGACTGATGCCACAAATGCACAAATAGCTAGCAAGTTTACAACAACTTAAGCACACTCAAAACTGTCATTTTTTTCTTTGATTTTTGCGCCTCATTGGGTTTTTTCTCTCCCATAATTCTTTTGGAACATATTCTCGCATCGTCTCTTTTATGGCAGCCCTTTAATGTCGCTAGCATGCCAAGAAGAAGGGGTGAAAAGCAAATCAAGAAAATCAAAAATTCGTCGAAATTTTTTCTTTTTGTGTGCATCGTGCTGGATTTGATACGGAGAGATTGTAAATAGTTTTTGTAAATTTTTAAAAATTGTTCTTCATGTTAAAATGCGAAAGTGCGCTGACATGACGCAACATGTAGCTCGTTTGATCGTGTGCGGACATAATTACGCCATCCTTCTATTATATATTCGCTAGAAATTAGGCACCATACCCTGCCCGGATACCACATCGCCCGGTCTCTTCCCGATCACCTGGAACGGTGCCAGCCCGCTGACGAAAATGTCCATAAAACGTATTCCAACAGGTGAAGTGGGTGTTTTGCTCGAGGACCGCGGATCTGACAGTAAAGGCGGGTAGAACTTTGCATCCCGTCAACACTCCTCAAACAACAATTTTCGAAACTTTCTTAGATTTTTGAAAAATAGAAATAAAAAGTGTAACAGTATCCGCCCTGATATCAAGTGATAAGCCTCGAGTTTTGCTCACAAAAACAGTTAAAATATGTGCTTTAAAAACGCAATAAAAAACATAGCAATAGATCAGCAGCAAGTGCATATTAGCTAGCAATAAACGCGACATAAGAATAATTTCTAAATGAAGTGTCACAACTTAGTAACTCTCTTCAATTCGTAACAACCAGATAAAATTGCGTTCAATTTCTCAGCAAAAGTGTTGGATCAACTCTTCTGAACTATGGCTGAAATTTTCTACATGGCAATCGAGATCTGAAAACAGCCAAAGTTGCCATCAAGTGCATGAACATCGATGCCTTCACTTTTGGTGGCATCCTTGCCTTAAAACGAATTTTCCACTGTGGACCGAAAGTGCTGCGATATTTTCATTCCCTCAACGAGTGTGTCGAGAACCAGCGATTGAGATTCATACTGCCTCTTCTATGCCTACGTCGTCATCCAAGAGACGGCGAGTGGCGTTATGAATTCAAATGTCGTCTTCGTTACGTGGCGCACGTATCGATTCAGATTTGATAACGCAGAAAAACGCATCTTACGCTAAACCTAACACTTTTTTATTCAAAAGTTTGTGAACTTAAAGGGTTTAAAAGTCCTTCAAATCCACTTTTTGGACAAAAAAGGCGAGTGATTTCCAAAACATTGCTCGAGTTCTATGGGCCAATTGAATAACAAAACGCTTTGAAATCGCTGTCACTGTTGCGGTATTGCCGAGTGAAATTCGTCTGAACAACAGCATCATAACCTCAAAGAACCAGCAACACCTTTAATGTAACACAATAAATATATATATGACATCAGAAAATTACCAGAACATTCAAACTATGGCAACTATGATATCTCAGAAGGAATCGGCAAGGCACATATACTGTCAAGTGAGAAGTATTCACAGATGAGAGAAGACACGTGTTTCCTAATTTGTAAGTTCACACTTTTTATAGAAATTTACGAAAAATCTTTTCAATGAATACTTGAGCGTGAACTTGCAATAACAACACAGGTTCAAACAGAAAATGGCTACACGCCAAATTAACAACAACACTTCATAGTAACTCATCAGCAAAAAATCAGACATCTAGTGAAGACCACACGAAGGAAATGCATATATCACAAGGGTACTGCATTCTGAGAACAATTTTCTATTTGGTAAGCAACGAACGAGACGTCCTAATACCGGCACCAAATCACAGCGTTATTTATCGTCCTGTTCACGGCCCTACACAACCGGACTGATTACAGGAGTGAGAGTTATGTACTTACACTGGTCCTAAGAATTTTATAGAACTTCAGCAGATACGTGAGCTCATCGCAACGCATCCTCTCTCGTCTCAAAACCAAAAAAGAGTTCGACAAGTTCTGACATTTCACAACACTACAGCTGTCATAAAACCCTTTTAAAAGAGTTATCTTGTAAAGATTTAAAGACGTTACTCAAGGCCAGAATTTCGAAAGTGAATCCATTTATATAGACATAACACAAAACGCCTTCACTTACGTCGTCGGAACGGATGATACCCGTTCACAACAAGGAACGTCACCCGAGATTAACCGTAATTAATAAATAGCCTCCATAAATAGATGAGACGTTTAGAAGGTTTTCTAGAAGACAGCGACTTGTGAAGGTCGTGCGGATGGTTCGCTACGAAAGAATTCTGACGAGAGGATTGCCTTGAAATGAACTGTGTTCTTGCAATCAGATGAAATTTCCATGCACATTTCATAGCCCTGGAAGACATCTTCACTGGTCTCCTTTAGACTATCTTGACCAATACTAGGGTAGGTTGCCTTAAGCAGACTAGTCTTCATTATTTTCAACTCTAAACGCATCGAGCGCTTCTATTTTTATAGAATCCAGGCCCTCCATCTTTAAATCGAGCCCCAAAGTACTTCCAAACGCCGGAAACAATCCATTAAATGCTTCGGGAAGACCTCTGCGATCTTCGACAACGCTGGTTTGGAGATGAGTTTTCTTGTGCCGGAGTAGATTATCCTTCCGATTGAACCTGAAAGCTACATATTTGCAAAAGTAAACAGATACAACAACAGGAAGCATCTTCAATTAAAGATTTTTTTAGCTTATTCTATATTTCAGTAAATTCTGCACTTTCCACGCAAACAGATGCAACATTATTGATATGGAGAGTTTGTTCGTACACGAGTTTGACTGAACTGAAGCAACTTCAAGAGCCATATACAGCGAGGCAATATTTAAACTTTGGAGGTCAATCGACCTTTTTTGACGCAGGATGCAACAATGCTTATGATTTTGCATTACTACAAAGTCTCACAGCTTTTAAAATGTAGGTATCCTACCGTTTACTGCAATAAGGACACGTATGTGGTCGTAGTCCCGTATGGATAAACTGATGTTTCTTCAAAAGGAACTTGTTCGCAAATCTTTTATTGCAGTTGGCGTGTTCACAGATAAATGGCTTATCTGAAAAATAAATTATGACATATCGGAAAAATCTTGGCAGTGAGCCCTGTGAGTTCGCCTCTCGCCAGTTCGAGGTCGTAACTCCCTTCATCGTCCCCATTTTCTCGGTGTTCTGTGAGAGATTGATGACAGAGAGCGGGTGGATGACCTCCCATGCCCTCATCCACTCCCGTGATAACATCTCACCAAGAGAGGTCCACCGCCGAGAGATTGAAATCGCACCTGTACACCTACATTTCAGACCCAGCCTCGAAGTGCGCTACCGGCACGAATTTATCCTAGCCTTGAGAAAAACTATTCACTTCGCGAACTGAGATCTGATCGCTTTCATGCACTGTCTGGATAGTCCCTCTGCATTGACAAGGCGGGAAAGTATGTGCATAGGAGGTCATCTACCAGCTTCGAAGGAAGAGAATATATACTGACCAGAATCGTTGTCGTAGCTCATTTCAGTCAGGGGGAAGTCGTACTTGGTGTCTTCGGAAGGAGACGGCGAGCTGTCGCCGTCATCAGCCAAGTCATCGACACGGTCCTCGAAATTGTCACATTCCATTTGACCATTCATTCTTCTAAAAAGTAAACTCTTCACTCTCTCTCTACACCGGCAATTACAGCGCCAATTAGTGCAAACAGATTTTTAGGTTTCTCAATGTCACTGGAGAAGTTTTATCAGATTATCCCCGTGTAGACAAAGCGTGTGATCAATACAAGCATGTGGATTGCCTCGACGGTTCACTCTATTGCGCGATCTGGCTCCTATCCTGTGTCTGCGCGCCACCAATGAGCGGGTTTCACTCACTTCATCCGTCGCTTCCCTTCCTCTCTCACCACCTTCCTCTAACGGTCGCTCTGTCTTTCTCCGCGTGCTAACTCTCTCAGCCTTCCTCTATCTCGTTCTCCTTTTTGACCGAGGTTCCGAGAGTCATTAGACAAATCGTTATCAATCAGGTTCGTGTGCATGTCAACAAATTCCTCATACCAACGCGGTGCGTATGCGCTCGTTTTTTCCCGCAAAGCAAGTAGACAGTCGTCCGCATTTTTCTTAAGAAATCAGTGAGAGATATAATCGAGAGTGCTGAGCCCAATCCAGGGGGAGACGATTATGCGAAACCGGGACCGTACTCTAGAGGAAGTGACTGTTACCGAGCCTCTAATTCACAGAAGCTGCAAGTGCAGAAGGATGAGCAATGCAGTCGGAACCTCGAGAATTCCCGCACATCAGGATTGTCACGTGATTTTACACCTCTAAAAATTTGTACACCTCTCTTCGAGAGTGATATAGAAAGGTTTACTCTATATAGATCGCTTATAGCAATGCACAACTGAATTTAAATCCAAGCGCACCAAAATCTGCACAATCCCACAAGATAGACTGTTTTCAAAACATTTACCTAAGCTCTGAAGATGATACTCAAAGAGCAGTTCAACAATCGATTGTCATATTGTGTGTACTTGGCGAGAAGGAGACTGGCAATGTGTGATGAATTGCATGAGGTGCGAAGAAACCGGAATTGCACCCCCAACAAAGTTGATTTATCATCTCGATAATCAGAGTGAACGACTTTGCCCATATGAAAAGAGGATCTCACTTGGCAGAAAAATACAAAGCTCAGCAGATGAACTACGCGTAGCCTGAGCAATTGTTTGGAGCTGAGGCTCCTGAAAGTCTGACAGATTTACGAAGATTTTGAGATATTTTCTGGAGAAATCCACTAGTACAGAAATTTTCATGTATTTTACGGAGTAAACCCTAATTTGGCGCTTACGGTCGCACACAATTACTTTAACATCACCTCAAAAGTTACTCAAGCCGTTATTTGGTATTCCATGAGTGAAGACAAACAAAAATTTGACAATTTAGCCAGACGTGGATTCGATCGGATCTCATCAGAAAATGAAGGTCATATAGCCGCGTCTAGAGTTCTCTCAGATACTTTACTTAATACTTTTTTCTCGCATATATGGAGTTAATTGTGGACAACTTTTACAAGTTTTTAGGCTGTACCAATCAGCGCGCATCTATAGGTGCGCAAGATCGAACGACATGATTTGATAGAAAACAATTAGGGTATGGTAACTTAGCACTTCAAAAGGAAGTGCGAATTGTCAAAATATTAGGATAGTGTAATTTGGACATCATGGCTTATAATTAAGATGGTTGTGACGTGTGGTTTTTTTCTATTTTCTCATCTCATCTACAAGATGCAATATTCTTTCTGACCTTCACTTATCAGAAAAGTTTTTTTTTATTGAGATTTATTTGGCCATTACCGGACATTAATCATGGAGGCTCCATATTAGCTTGAGTGCAGAGTGCTGACGTGGGGGTCGGGAGCGAACGCCTATTGCTACGGAGGAGCGACGGTCCCCGCTTTCTTGCAACGGCCCCTCGATCGTGTCGACGGTGAGAGAGATGCCGAACTACTTTACAACCACAAGCCAATGAACTCGCGAGGTGAGGAGAGAGGCGACACCGTATCACTTGACAAACACGCACCAGTCCGCTGTCTCGCCGCCGCTGTCAGCGTGGATGGGGCGAATACGGTAACCGCAACGGCCGCACACAGCAACCCGACTCTGCTACCAGCAAATCGCCTACCGGAAGTGTAACATACACAGCACCCGTACCCTGCCGCTTCTCTCTTCCAAAACTGCCGACAGTGTTCCGCGCGCCGAGTGCCGTCCATGTTGTGCACACGGCTTCATGCTATTCAATATGTGTGACTCAGCGGCTCTCCGAGTGAAAAGCGAAGAAGGCACGCGTACTCTATGCAAATGGCAGCCAAACCTATGCCTTTCACCACGCCTCGCTACTGCATTGTATACGCATCAGCCCTTGCTAGCAGCGCCCACAGTCAGTATCAGAAAGCTATGCAGTAGGGTATTTACAGAGAATAGGAAAAAGTCAGCAAGAAATAGATATGGAAAAATCTTAGTTTCTCACATTTGATTGATGACGTTGTTGAAGATCGAAGTTTGCGGAGTCTGCATCATTCGCAACATATTCAAGTACGCTTGTGGATCAAGTGGAGGTGGTTGATAGGGGGCAGCCGGAGGTGGAGGTGGCTCCTCCAGTTCAGCCTTTCGTTTTTCGCTCAACTTCCGCACGGTAGCATCTAGGCTTCGACCTGCTTTTCGTTTTCCATTCTGCAATGGGACATCTATGAAATTCTTCTTCTCGTCCATACCCGTGAAACAGATAATCACAATTTTTTATGATCCTTATTTGATCACTCACTGAAAAAAATTGCACGAATGTTAATTGAAAAAGTGATGTCAGATTTTTGATCCGCTGTTGTATGATGACAATCATATTTCTTTTCTGAAAATTTGGAAGCTCGATTTCTATGAAGTGCAAGTCATCTACTTGACCACCACACACTCCCTTCCCCGGAATAGCGAGCTGACCCACATGACGCGGTAAAAATCTCTTTACTTTCTTCTTAAAGAACTGAACATCTTATGAAACGCTCTCTGGCTATATTAGCACATATATACGCCAAGGATTGCGCTTGTTGACCGAAAACAGCGTTTTTTTTCCTGGGACACCTACATTCGCAACTGTGACTGGAGCTGGAGCAAAATTGACAGCCCATTCTGGACAGTTTGGCAATGCACCTCCTGGCAGAGTGTATCACTGTCGAGAGTGCAAAAGCAGATTGAAATGCAAAATGAAACTTGCTGCGTCACTTTCGCACGGTAACGTTCCCCAATTGAGGCGTTTGGTTGCAACGCTTATACAGTGTGAAATGCACATAGCACTCCGTACAATCAATACAGCGTGAGAGTTGGCTCGCCTCGAAGGCACATAATATGAAATGGGAAAGCAGGGAATGTGCAAGCACCGGGAAACGATGCCCCTTCGGGTGGCTTTTTTTGCGACGAGGTATCGGTAGGCCCCGACAGCACAATCGCCGAAAGTGGGCTGGTGAGAAAGCAGGCTAATAGAGACTTTTTGGTCGCTTCTTTACAGGTAATTGGCCAAGAACAGGTTACTTTGAGATGCGGATCGATATCACAAGAGAGCGGTAATCAATTAATGAACTGATACGCTAAGCGCGGCAAGGACACTCGATTAGCGGTCAGGAAACGACGAACCGTCGAGGCAAAAAATTGCAACCACGAAGGATATCGTCTCAACCGGCTAACTGCGTACACACTTGCACCACTATGATTCTTCTCTCACACGCATTCACCAAGCAAAAACCAAGGAGATGCAAAGAAAAATCTGAACCTCATTTGCCGTTGACTGGTGGCAGTGCGAAGGACTCGACACCGACTGCCTTTGCAGGGCCAATTGCAGCGACTGCTGCGAGACATTGTTGTTTACTGGAGATGAAGACAACAGTGGTTTTGGACTTTCACATGCGACTGATGCCTGAAAAAAACTGTTTGCGATAACAAATTCAATGAGTTAAAAGTGTTTTGCGTTGCTCCCTCACACCTCCGATGTAGCTGATTGCGTAGCAATCGATATGTTTCGTTCACATATGAAAAGTTATGATTTTCTATTATAGAACATCACAATATGGATGCGCAACAACAGCAAACCAGCAGGGACACACTTACTGGGATTAGACAACGAAGCGAACCAACGAATGGACATGAATATTGTTCTCATGGTAAAAGATAAACTAAAGCGACCTATAGGTGAAACGAACCGGAATGTGAACGACGGGAAATTCGGGAGACGAAGCAGAGGTGTTCAGTTTGCATCGCACGACAGGTGTAGGTGTTTCCCTAGAACGATTTTGATCAACTTCGATGCGTGACGTCTAACAATCGTACCTTGACTGTGGTGCGTCCTCTATGCGACCGTCAAGCGCATCCGAGATAAACGTGCGCAAGGTCTTCAGCTCGCGCATGATCTCATTTTTATCCTCATCCTTTGAGAGAAGGGCTAGCGGTAATATGGTGAGATCTGTGGCAGCAAACTGCATCTGCTCTTCTTTGGTCACCAACAAATCGTAGAGGTCGAAGACGTCCTCTGGCACAGGCGACTCATCGGCCACCTTCGAGCAGAGGATATTCTTTGCCTCGGCTATCGCCGTCTTCGGGAAGTACTCGGCGACGAGGTTGCGAACTTGCGGATTGCCGCGAAAGTTATGGATGAAGCAGAGGAGTGAGTTGACAACAACCGGCTGATGGTTCATGTCGAGGCGAAGGCAAGGGAGGCTCGTCGTTGTAAAGTTTGGTCTCAGCGATGGTGCATGGGCGCGCCGTGAACTCGCTTTCGCTCTGCTCCTTATCGTCGCCGATGCCTGAACGAGAATATGCGAGTTATCAGTGTCGGTTTATCAGAGGGATGTGGGAGGCGCACGGAGGAGGACAGACTAGCACACTGAATCGCACGGTGAGATGAGTGACTGCTTGAGGAGCGGTTATCTCGCGGCGACGGTGCGCAAACGCGGCGTTCGACTAGGGATTCCGCCGACTGCCACACCACGCCCCCTGGGGCGTACCATACGAAACTCATTTACATATCAGCGAGAATCACAGTGCGACTTGCCACCAGCTTGCTGCGGACGAACGCTGCTCCTCGGGTGGCGGCAGAACTCGAACTTCTTGGGATCCTTCTCTGCCGTGGCTTGGGAAGAATTTCGCGAGCAGTCCAGGAGAAGAACGCAGTCACAAAGAGAGCATGCGAAGGTTTCTAGCATGACTGCTCTAACAAAAAAGGCTTTTTATTCTGCATTTGGTGGACATTTCACGCTACAGCTAAAACGCCTTAAATTAAGTCTAGAGGAGATCATTATAGCAATTGAATTCATGTGCTAAGTATTGTAGTGTGGACCGAGGATTGAGAGGATGGTAGACCTGATTGGGTTAGTCGTAGGGCGGGCTGCAAGAGATATAAGAATGATAGCCTGATGTGACTATGGAGAAAGAGACGTGTTTCGCAGAGGAAAAACAGGAGAAAAGTGAGACAACAGCTATCCTCCAAAAACAAATATGGATAAAGATTTTGTTGAATGACCAAAAAAAGGGGCCTAACACCTTATACAGTGAATTTATGACTTCGACACGGTTCAGGTTTTGTGTGGTTCATATGCGCTCTTTCGTACTGGAAGGGATGAGTTGATTTACTGCAGGAGGAAGACTACTCTAGATAAGATAGGATTGTAGATGGCTTTGACTAGGATTAGCATTGACCAGACGTAAAAAAATGGAAGGGGTTCAAAAAGTGCGAAACTGATGATAAGGTATACGACAAATGCAATTAGCATCATTAAAGTATTACTACAGACAAAACGAAACTTGCAGAAGTGAACTTCATTTGATTGCTTCTTTTATTTCAATACGGAAAAGGTCCACGAAATTTGTTCATATATTCAGCGGACATTTGGAGATCACTTTTAGATGAAAAAATGGTTGAAGGAGCTCAAAGTACAGTTCGCTATTGGACTATGTACGTCGCAACGCTTGCATACGAACGACAAGAGGAAGCGCAACACGACCTCTTCTCTGTTCCCAATATGCGAGATCGGCTGCGATTAAGTAAGTCGAGTAGGTTGACACGACAAACTGCGCGCAGCTATCGGTCTCCGAGTGCCAAAGTAAGTGAAAAGCAAACAAATTATGACAGTTAGCTACTCTGACAATTATCTCAGGTTATGTTGTATTCATTAAGCGTAAACAATTGCGCACCATTACGTGGTATTTACGAGAATCATAAACCGTAATGCTGATGAGTGTCACGGAGAAGTTATTGCTTCATGGCGCAGGTGTAAGAAATTATCACAAAAAACACATCGAAGCTGTCGTAATACGCAGACGCGCCCTTCGTGGGCAGATCGTTGTCAGTCCGTGAATCAAGCGGTGGTCATCAAAAAGGTGGAAGCACCGAATTCGAAATGTTTATCGGAGAGGCATGGCGCTGGCCACGACAGCGCTGCCCACGGCAGATGACCGCGATAGGCGTCGGCGACGCACAAGCATGGACAAGCCTCGAGCGCCGAAGAGGTGCATTTCCGAATCGACAAATCGGTATCTGGTAGCGCCAATAATCGAGTGATTGACACGAGTGCATGCGAGGGGCGGAGTGCAAATGGGCGTGCATGGAAATGCTCGCGCCTAGCTGGGGGAGGAGCGACAGAGGTGGAAGGCATCGGGAAGAGAGATAGGTGGCGGCGAGAATGAAACACAGCCGCCCGGCTGAGTGCGCTGCGCGGCGAGGCGCGGCGAGGGAGTGCGCGGCCGATCGAGTTACGGTATCACGCTCCCTCATCGCCTCGCATAAACACACCACGCTGAATCACTCGAAAACAAACAGCCGGCTGCCCCGGCCAAGCAGCGTCCCGTCCTGCTCCAGAACTCCGCATGGGCGCTACGCTGTAGACGCCACGTCCCCAAATCCTGCAATGCCTCAAGAAAAAACGAGCAAACATGTTCCGACGGCAACAAATCTGTTAATGCGGTGACAGGACGATGATACAGTTGAGAACATTTCACACTAATCATACACTGATGAGATCAGACAGTGGTAAATTCTCAATTTTCGAGAACTACATGTCACAGCGATCCGCGTATACTCGTTGTACGGTGAGGAGAATAGGCTAGGCATCTCGCAGAGGGTATATACTGTAAATGCTTTGAACTAACGCATGCTGAGGATAATCGGAAAAATATTAAAAAAGACATGACGTATCGCAGTGGTTTCCAAATGCCCTTATACAGAAAAACTGGACACAAACTCAACGGTGCTTTTTGATGTCTATCAAGTAGTTCGAGTTGTGCCAAAAGTGTATCAGTGTGAGTTTAGACTTCTGTAAAAGTTGATAGTTCAAACCAAGGTGAGATCCTCAGCCACCTCACGCAATCGTCATACGATCAGCATTCTCTTCTCCGCACAAGTGCAACAGTGAATTTATCGCTTGATCGCTTAGCATTTGACTTTGCTGAAACTCACATACGCAAATCACGCAAATAACGCGCAGAAGTTGACGAACTTTTTCATATTATATGGTTACCATTAATCTGTTGTTACACTCTCAGTTAGCTTTTTCGGATCGCCATGATTTTATGCCAGTCAAAATGCGCTTTAATTCATTTTCGTTGCATCACATTTGGACGTATAAACCTACATGACAAGAAAGAGGCTTTCAGAAATCTGCATCGACCTTGGTCCGTACAGCTTTTTCCTTATCTATAGGTCAGCTTGATTTAGGGTTTACATTGCTTTTACTTATAATACTCAAGCTCACAAATTTTTTATAATGAACTAGTAAGGATGGAGCTAAGGAAAGTTAACCCCTAACAGATCAATTGTAGCCCAAAGCTGATCGTACTTTTCCTATAGTAATTGCAATTTATTCGCTTTCCTCACCATAGCGCACGAAGATACTGTTGAAAAAAGAAAGGAAGAGAAGAAGTCGAGATCGAAAGCGTCCTGGAAGAGGGAGAGGACGAGGAGTGCCATGCTATTGAGCACGACGAAAAATTGACCAGTGGGTCATTATTGACTGAATTTGACCTAATGTAGATTCACTGCTTATGCTTCTATTCCGATAACCTGCGGTACCTCATCCTTTTTGCAAAAATCTTAGGAACGGCAACAATTTTCAACAATGATAGTGCAGCCTATGGACATGTGTTAAAAAAAGACTTCACTTGCACTTATCAGTTCAACATTGTGAGTGCAGGTAGCCAATAAAATTTGGTGATATGAGGTTATGCAGAGGACTAATATGAGGAGATAGTCGGCACACGTCCTGAGAATAGGATTCCTTATCAGACGAGGGGCAGCCTTGATCGCTGCACGGTCGCAAATCGAGGAGGCATGCATTACTCGCGCTGCGCCTCCATTAGTACAACTGCCAGCCTGAGTGATAACGATTAGGGAGTATCGATCAGAATTTATTCACTCAAATAACCTCAAATCAATTGTTGGTTGTTCAAAAGCATCCGCTATCTCTATATCGTACACCAACACATACGATGAAAATCTGTGGGCATTTGATGGTGTCAGGGACTGAGACATATGCCAAAATACAAAAATGTTGGAAAGTAAAGTAAACAATTAAAGTAAGCCTTTGATTTTCTGAAATGCGGACAAAGAGTAACTCGAATGTATTCTAGTTGGAGTTTGCGCATCTTATAATAGAATATCATGTTGGTGGATACATATGACTCGTTTATTTATTGCTCACCCACCGTTACTTTCATAAATCAACATCCAGTGTTTTTATTATAATACTCAGTCCATCGTTTCGACCTGCCGCACTCTGAGATACTGGCATTCCACAAACAGTCTCTTTTTTTTTATTTATGTGACTCCTTTCACCATGATTATATTCTAGACTTACACAAAAGGTCAGGTTCGTTCGCAAAATAGAGCTTTCCACAATTAAACACATAGTTCGAACAAATGAACAACTCTAGCAAATTTGAACAATATCCAAATTCCATTCCTGAGAGGCAGTGAAAAAAGTCTCAAATTTCTGCAGTGAAATAAGATATGATAGCTAGTAGCTACGATTGGCTCATATTATTATACTGATTCTTGAATGTTGTTCCAGCTGCAATAAGAAAATAATGGGACATTCAAGTTATTAAGTTGATGCAAAATTAATCCATGTTCCTTATCCTAAAGCAGCCCAGAAGGTAGTGAATTGTATGAAACTCATTTGATAGGGTCAAGCAAGCTCTACAAGATGGCGTTCAAATATCGTGAAAATTTGATATAGAGAGGATATAGAGATTGAGAAAAAAATGTAAATATCTGTCCATAAAAATCCTACAAACCTCCAACTTGCTGACAAAAGTTACTGATCGCACATTAGTTAACCATATGTATAATTGCTGTATTTCTTCTAGCTAGAAGTCGAGACAGAAATTAGCATCTTTAGTAAAAGAAGCAATACTGGGGTCCTTTGAGACGGAAGTCTGATTTTCAGGTAATTAAATTTTTAGATATCTTTTTAATTCACGCAGATCGAATCTTTTGCTATTGTTCAAATACTGTCTTATAGAGCTTGCTTCGCTCTATCGAATGATTTCAACATTTCAAAACCTTCCCTGCCGCTTTGATTCTGCATCAAATAACTTGAAATGAGTTTGAAATGAAAACTTGCAAATCCAAGAGGCCCATAGTGATATGCGTGCAAGCCTATTGTGATAGATGTACAAATTTCATAGTGAACGAAAGATTCGAGTAAAAAAAATGACAGGAGCATTTGTGTCGATCTTTTCTTGGTTTGGTACTTTTATTAAAAACTTATCGTGGATCTTTTTTCCTCTATAGGTACATAACATGAGATGCATACTCAGAGTGTGCAAGCAATAATTTTGTTGTTTCTCTCTCAAATTAGTCAAAAATGATTCGAAGACAGCTTAGACACAAGATTACAAGAAGTCGAAAATGGTTTTAAATTGGAATTACCTAGTGATTCGGCTGTTTGTTTTTGAGAACATGGTTCTTGTTTCTTTCTGTTGACGAAACGTACCGAAAGGTACGCCTGGTTAAGGGAAAATTCATGAAACTAATAATCTGTATTTGGTTATGCGGGGAAAACAAATATGACTAAGGTTTTTAGAGCACTGACGAAGCAGGAACCAGAAAGTGCAACACATAAGCAGCATTCTAACTGCTTTAGAAGATCTGGTTGGCAATTGAGCTGATATTATGCTAGCTTTGAAACCGTAAAAAAGTGGAACCTCGGCATCAAAATATGGACAATATGTATTGAAAGGGGGAGCCTCTCATTTTCCGTATATTATCTACTTGTTTGGTTTACACAATGTGGTCCATATCATAGAGTTCACTTCTTAACGAGAGATTTACTTCAGAGTAACAAGAGCTGTAATAAGAGCTATCTTTCATTTACAACTGAGAGAAAGAGCGCCCTAGTGAAAATTCTTGATATCTCCATCGGATTGGATTTTGTTGCACCACCAGAGATGTTCGTTGTCGAGAATGACCTGCTTCTTTACAAGTCTCGAACTAGTAGAGAATCAGAACTCAATAAACTGACTTCGATAGCTTTGCCGATTTATTCCATGGGATCATCTACAAAGACTAAGCAAAAGCAGATGAGAGTAAAGCTACAATGAATGCTACAATGCTTATGCAAAATTACCGTAAGAATATACGAGCATATCGTCAGTTAATACGCTAAACCCCTTTCGACCATTTTTGTAATAGTCAAATTGTCCCTGTGTATCATTGTCCAACCATACTATTTACAACAATTTTCGACCGTTTGGACTACAGTATTGGAAGTTGGAAGAACTCGATCAGTATAAACGCACAGAATTTCATCTCGAGTATCGTTCGGTGCTATATCAGCACCACTTAGAATGGCTCTCTTTGACAACTACATAATTGCGCGGACCTATCAACCCAAAGGAAAATATCCCAGGGATCATCATGCCTAAAAAATCCTAACGTAGTTAGAAGTGATCTTTCGATATGGGTTCGAATCTGTGAACACATCTTCGTTCAAGAACATCTTCAGTGATTGAGAAGTATGCGCATTCATGACTAGCTTGTGTGTGTTCCTGAATGGATGTGATTAGCTTCTGAGGGGTTCTACGTGATAGGAAATTACTCTTGATTCTGATGGTTATTTTTATTCTGATGACGGTAAAAAGAATCCCAATCATCGTTACTAGTAGACTAAAAGCTATTTGAATCTAGAGATCCATTTGAATCGAAAGTGTTCAACGCTCTCATAATTAACAGTACAGAGCAACCGTCTGTAATTAACATACTTAGTAATTAACCCAGTGAAATTGCAGCACCCAAAATGCGGCGATGCTGTGGTAAACGGAAGATGCAGCGAAAATCTCATCTTCATTAGTAATAGGAAGTCGCAGACAAAACTTGGGTAAAATCACACTAATTCTATATTCTTATCGAAACAGAATCGAAGATCTTGTAACCCATGAGAAGCCGCGACATTTTAGCGCGTGACAAAGTGAGAAGCTGGAATGAACAATAAAAAATTGTAGAAAAGCCCAACAACTCGCACATGCTTTCATAGACAACCACACATATTAAGAGCGAAGAAAATCGTATTCGAGCAGAGAAACAAGAACAAATTCCCGCTAGTGAGTGAAACCCACAATCATGGTATATCAAGATGAAAATCCTATGTCCAATCAAGATGTAGCAGCAACCGTTATGCGTTTTCTAGGTTCTACCGCCGAACACTATTCCACAAGTGGTAGGTGCAGGGCGACGACCAACTCCTGGTTCGTAGTGAAAACTGGCAGCCTGAATCTGCTGGAAGCTGGCGCGAGCTCCCGGACGAGAGCCTCTTGTCCGCTGATCGTTCTCGTTGTAGTTCGATGGAGCAAATCCGTTGGCGCGACCGCCTCGGCGGTACTGTCTTCCGCCACGACGCCTAACTTGGTCCTCACCGTTCACCTTTCCGGAGTTGTTCCTTGGCGACCCTTCCGCTGCTGCTTGCGAAGACTCTGAATAGACTTTAGAAGTACTCAAAGACGTCTGATAGAGAAACTAACCTTTATTGGGATATCGTCTCGGATAGTTAGAGTTACGATATCTGAAGAACTGAAACACAACGCATCAGCACAGCTTTAAAAATGCAAAAAGACCAAACACCAACCTGCTTTCCGCCGCGCGTGGACTTGCTACCCTTGGCAGAAGCAGACTGCGCATCTGAGCTAGGAGTAACTGTTCCGTTTCCAGAATCAGATCCGTTTGTAGATTCTATGTGCTCTGAAAAAGAATCTGGTTGGAAGTCGAGTTTTGTCTCCGCAAGTCCGAAGTACTGCATGATCCATAAGACTCTGACTCTATATGTATCCATGATAGCTAAGCGTGCCGCACTCGTATTTGCTCAATCATGATTCAGTTAGACTAACCAAACACCCTCGTTCATCCCTCGCCACCTCATAGGAGCAAATCGTGACGCGATTCTAGGGGATTGCAATCGACGTGACTTGTATTGGAGGGGGGGGGGGAGCTCAAAGAATGAAAAGACACCGGAAATTTCCAAAAAGTATTAGCAGTTGACAGAGAGACGTTGGACTCAATATTTTGAAACGGACATCAGCTATGAATGTTTTATTCAAGGCTTTGCATGCACAAACTCGACTGGAGTTGCTCAAATCCACGAAATCGCATAAAAGCCCAACCGCAAAAAAGTAAAGAAAATTCAGAAGCTGATGAAATTATTTCCAATCTGAGAAAGATTACAATCCGTGCCCCGGAAAAAAATACTGGGGAAGGATCAGCAGTAAATTTATGTTTTTCACCAAGAAATTTGGCTTCTGCTCTTTATTAACGAAGTTAATTCATTGTCCAAAGATTCGTATACTGACAGAGCAGTACGGATTTTAAACCACCAAAAAACTTAAACAATTGAAACTCACTAACCATCACTAGCTTCAGCGGATGGAACGCGTGCATCATTCGACGTTGGCTTTCCGTCTGGAACTCCTTCTCTAATCACGGAATTAACCACACATTTAAGTTCGTCGTGATCAGACAATCCAACACTTTCGTTCGTCACAGCGTGAGCAGAATCAGTATTTTCCGTGTACGTCCGATCGCCTTCCTCATTTGCACTCAACAAGGGAGAATCGGCTTCAGTCGAAAGCACTTCCTTTTCGGATGAATCAGCTACAGAGGACAAACGACTTTCCTTATTTCCGTTAGAGCAGAGGAAATAACCGTTCACAAAAAACTGGCAAGTCTTGATGGATTCCAATAAAGCGTATGCATCTTTCCCTGAAATAATTTAAATAAGTGAGCGATATAGACTCAGTCATCATTCAGTCTGCAATGTCAATTGCTCTGATGCAAGAAGAGATCTGCGCAAGGTGATAAGTGATTTCGACTTTGTCTGTTGAATATTAACCATGACTTATGAGCCCCGAAACATACAGCAGTTCACATCGTGACATTGCGCCCTTGAATGACCCAGAAAATTTGCTATACCTACAGACAAATAGGAGTGCAACACAGAACAATTCGATTTATAGATTTCTCGCAAATTCTGAGCTAGAGAGCTAGAACATGGTATACAAACTGAGTGAACCTTGATTTCGAAAACTATAGCCAAAGGAGGAGTTATCATTTGGTAGTTGACATTTGCCAAGAGAAGCCGAACGTGGTGCGAAAAGAGGCGGCATGGCCAACACGAATGTCTCTTGATAGCACTCAACAACTTTTTCAGTCTCTTGTACTTCTGCTTTGAAAAACCAAACGACACATACCTTGCAGCAGTGGCGTACCGAGGGGGGGGGGGGGCGGGGGGGGCCCCCCCCCCGAATATGGGTCGCAAAATTTTTGAAAGTTACTTAAATGTATTATAAAAATGTGCAGAGGACTTGTTTACACTTGTAAATAATTAAAATAATTTTTAAAAAATTTTAAAATTCAAATTAGCCTTGTAAAAAAATTTTTTCGGGGGCGTGGCTGCCGCCACGCCCCCTTTTTCTGAAATTTTGGGGTCAGGGACCCGGAAAAATTTTGGGAAACATCCCAAAAAATTTTCGGAGTGCGTGGCTAAAGCCACGCACCTTCATTGAAAAATTTTTTTTGTCGCCCCCCCCCCCTCCCGAGACGAAATCCTGGGTACGCCACTGCCTTGCAGGTAGTTTGAGTGTTGCTTTACCTTACAACTTTTTTGCATTCTCTTAACCTAGGATGCTCAATACACATGTGATAACCAGCGCGGTGGTTCATGTCGATAACCAGTTCAAAGCGCCGCTTCGCGGCGCTTTGAACTGGCTGTGCGTGTGGAGTGAGAAGTGTTCAAAGGCTAGAACTTGTGAAGTTTTGTCTTCAAATCTTTTCGTAGCCAAAAGTATAGCATAAAAACTTTAGGTATATACGTGTAGAGAGTAGTAGTAAGTTACTTTCTAGCTCTCTAACTCTTCAACAACTCAAATAGCTCCATGCCATATGCTACCTTAGCTTCACTACAATCTTCTTAACTCGGATTAAGTGCCACTAAATGCTTGAAGCCACTCCAGGGCTTTTATATCCGTGTCATAGTACCTTCCTGTCCCTCTCTTCCCCACCCCTACCCTCGTCCCATCCCCCCCCCCCCTCCCCTGCCCCTCCCAGCCCCCCGCACCCTACTGGTACAGAATACAAACCCCATGTAGCATAATGCCTTTCAGGCACGCAAAATTATGTAGAAAGCACTGAAGAGTGGTAAGTTAGCCCCTAGCTCTTTAGCTCATAAGAAACTCCAACAGCCCTTAACAGGCTTGGACTCAAATAGCTGCACGCCACATGCTGCGTTAGCTTCATCAAAATCCTCTCAATGCTAGAACTTTTCCGGAAGCGTGCCACTAACTTGCTTGACTCCACTCCAGGCTTTTTCTGTCCATGCCAAGTACATTCCTCTCTCCTCCCTCCCCCTTCCTTCCCTCTCCCCAGCTCCCCGTACCCTACTGGTACAGAACAACGTAAATATCACTTTCATGTGCGCAATTTTCCTGCGTTTGAAGTTTTGAGCGGATTTTGCTTTTCTCTTTCCCTGCCCCCAGCCTCTTCCCCATTAGTTACCTACCTACGGAGAATAGAGGGGGAAGATTACGAACGAAATAATTAAACAGTTTCCAATAGAGTTTTCTAAAAGAAAAACTTATTATCTTCTAAAACTTTTTCTAAGTAGAGACTCTTTAAATATTTCTGCAATTATTGTCCTACTTTTCGGGTTCTCCTTCTGCTGACGCTGCCATCACAATGCGTAACCTCAAAGTTGCTTATCGAAAGTATGCCTACGCTTTTCGCCAAAATTCAGCTTTTTATACAGTACCACACAGAATTTGCTGGCTAAGGTGCAGGCTATTCTACTCTACCAAAAGCTCCACCTGCGGTAATTCCTCATGAGGAGAGACCGCATTTCCCTCTTCTTCCCTCTCAAATCGCACCTACTGCTCAAACATCCTTTACCAAGTTTTCGAATAAAGTTCGACTTCTACTATTGGGATTCTACGCTTGACCTCAAAGTCAATAAGTAAAATTCCATCCTACCCCGCCTCCTTTCCTCAGACTCTTTATGTAAGTGCTTACGATTTGACTTCCATTCACGAAACTTCATCTGCCATATTTCAGTTTTCTCCCATTTTCCTTCCTTGAAAGCCTTTCTAGCCTGTCACACTCCCTTTAGTTACAATGCGGCCAGAATCCCACTATTTCGCTCACATTATGAAATGTGAAACAAATACTAAGAATACGGCTGTTGGTGTATCAAAATCGAGAACTTTCATGAGGGAAAATCACATCTGGGATTTCTGCTGCACCACTTACAACTTTGTAAAGCAGTGCTTTTGTACAATTAGCTTATAGAAATTGGCAACTAAAATAAACTGATACCAAAGTTGACACATCCTAATGCGCTAATTGAAATGAAGCGAGCTGTTACTTGGTGACAATAATGCTAATCGATAATACTGTTTATGGAGTTGAGCACGAAAGGGCGTTCCAGTCAACATCTCGGAAGGCAGACATCCTGGGTGCATTCGAGACATAGCGACAAACGCATGAGTCACATGGTCCCCCTGCGCTTTATTATAGAGTATGATAAGGTGAAAAATTATTAGCTTGGTGCAAAAGTAATGCTCGTTTGTTAGCCCCGGTTTCAGGACAACTTTTTTCTATCAAACTTTCTTCTTTGGAAGAGACTTAGCATACTATTGAGAAGCTCTTTCATGTTTCTACATTATCCATACTTCTCATTTTCTTAGAACGTATTTAGACTGAGATATCAGCGCCTCAACATGGGTAGCCGTTTTGATCATTCTGTAGCCCATAAATTTCTTACGAAGAACGCAGTCGTCAAAACTTTGCTCACTTCTATAAGCATAAGGGTAGGCCTCCTGTTGACAGTTTTTGCAACAACATTTAACTCTTCAGTACGCAAAAAATCAAAAACTTCATGTGGGACTTTGAGGCCTACAAAGAAATGTTGGAAAACCTGACGATTCTGGATTTTGATTTTTCTTTTTTCACAAAATTTCTTTGTTTAAACCCTTTCCATCTTATTTTGTACTATTGGCTTGCGGCTACAAGATAGGCTACTTAGCATTTTTACTAACGAATTTTGAAGGATGTTATGATCAGTCAAAAACGAATTTCCAAGAAAAAACTTTTCTGCATATCAATCGATAATATTCTGGCCGTCTGTAATATGACAATAGGAGGATGTGCGCTGTATTGCGAAAGGTTTGCTGCTTCTGATGGTCTTGATCGTATCAAGAAATGTAGATTCTCAAGAAAGTCATAGCACGTCAAAATGAGAACTCGCAAAACGAGCATTACTTTTGCACCAATCTAATAGTTTTCGATGTTTTCTTTGATTTGCGCCTTGAAGGCAGCCGCGACAAAATGATGCTACTGGGATTTCGCAGCGTTATGATTGCAGACCCTCCAACATCTCCAACTAGTCTGTCTGTGAAGTCTGGAGCGAAAAAGCGGCCTAAAAAGCTTAAAATACGAGCTATTCTTCTGAGCCCCGTCCCTCGTTCCGGACCCCGAACACTTACACGCACTTTTTAGCAAATGCGGACTCGGAGAGCTTTCAAGAAAGCTCTTTGCCGTTTTCATGGGTTGCAAAGCCCAAGTATATAGGTTCAGCACGGCGAGGAAGTCCAAAAACCTTGAAAACTGGAGAGCAAGATTCAGCCGCGGCACTGCCTTTGAAGGTCGGCATGAGACTGGGAAGGAAAGTTATGTTATGCCGCTACCTTCCGAAACTTCGTTTAGAATGCCTCCAGCTCGCATCGGAGTGGTCCACGGCTTTACCAACGATCCGGGACTTAGACTGCCTCTAACTTTGAGTGGTAAGATAACCGATCTCCCAGCTCATCGATTTCAACGTGACACCACCCACGTCAAGGTAATCGACAGTTGTTATAGTCCACGAAGTTCGACTGATAATGCTAATCTCAAACGTATTATGTGACTCATAAGACCTCATTAGGATTCACAGCGCTTGAAGGAATTGTAGACTATGGCAAGCGATTGCTGATCCTGGGCAAAATATGCAATCACGGTTCGAATCCCCAGGTAACGGAGGAGCTCTTTCAGAGCAAGTTTTCGCGTTCTGGATTATATCACAGCTTTGCGCTTGAGTAATAGCTGAGGAATCCGCTGTATCGCGCGGAAGGTCAGTTCAGAACCCCCACATTTGCCCATTGATGATTCGGTGTGACGGTTTGGGGCTGCTATAATCTTGGAGCTTCCAGTGCCCGGACACTAGTATGAGGACGCAAGAATTTTGACTTTTCAAGTGTACAGCAACAAAGCCGAACATAGCTCCAAGACCTACAACGAGTAGCTCTTGCCCCCACAGTCTCGCTGGTATTCGCGCTGCTTGGTATTACAATAATCAGATATTAATATACCTTGTAGACCCGTTTCATCATCAACAACAACATTAGTCTTCGAAAGTATGGCCGCAACAACTTTAGCAGCATCCTCCGTTTTCTTCTCGAGCTCCTCGATCGAAGAGAAACCATCATGTAATGGAGAAAATGCCCACTGCAGGCGGAGGATGGCATGAAGATCGTTTTCAGAAAGACGCTGAAGCAAGATGTAGTATGAAAAAGGAAAAAGAACTAAAACATAGGAACATACAATGGCGCCGTTCGTTCCAGAAAGAAAAGCCTCCCTAGAAGAGGGATGAGCTAGCTGCTTTATAATCTCATTATATACAAGAGACTGCGAGATAGCTTTACCCATCGCAGAAGCAACCTGTTGAAGAGTAATCAAATTTATTTCTAATTTTTTTCAAGTTTTTAAAATTTTTGTAGATAAGCATGAGCAATAACTTGAAAGAACCATCGAAAGAAAAAATCCTTCCCAACCTTGAGTTCCAAGATTGCATCAGCAGACTTGAGAGCTTTGTCGTAAGCAACATGATCCCGATGGACCATCGTGATAAGATGCTGGAAATATTAAGAATATGGTCTCTTCCAAAGCGCCGATAAATATCAAGAAAAATAAGGCAAAAGTTATGGAACTGATGCGCGGACTTGCGAGCTTTACAATAACCTAATGTGTGAAGAAATCTAAAAAGCGCTCAAGCTTTGCAATGCGCGTAATTGTTATCAAAGTTTGGATTTCAATACTTTTTAGTGTGTGAATGGAGATTGCGTCTTGATTAGTATGTGTCGATCCGTATCACTTCATATCCGTTGTACCAAATCCACTTGTCCTTGTCGGATATGCAAGGCTCTTCAACTGTAACTTCTATGAGCATTTGCAGATGAATCCATATCTAAACAGACACGCTGCAGCTCCCATCAGAATGACACATCACAACACTGATGGGGTTCTCAACATGTACGTTTCCACCATAATCCGTGTAAGAAACCCCTAGTCACGCTTTCTCTTATAACTGACATCAGGCACTCGTACAACCCTCTACAGTTTGTCCCATTCGGGATGGTTAGATTGGTATTATCGAGTTTTGAGTCAAGTCGCAGCTATTGTGGGATGTCGCTTAGATTAGATTTCTTTACCCACTCTCTTTATTCCCACTGGCAAGATGCCAGTCTGTGAGCATACCATAGCACATGTAGCGAAAACCATTTTTGCAGTGATAAAAGTTGAAGCATAGTGTTAATATGCTTTTATGGTTGTCATGTATGTAATTTATTTCGCAATACTACAAACTCTAGAAAAGGTTTTCACTGAAGTGTGAAGATACAAAAGAAAGCGAACATATAACGTATAGTGCGTATCCTACTCGCTATTATCAATATCTATCCAGCAAGGTGGACATGGAGCGTACCTTGTTGTCACGCAAAATGTTTTTGTTTACATTCAAAAGGTTGCATGCGCTAGCAATGCATCAATATGATGCAGGTCTTGATAAATATGAAGGGATATCATTGAACGGTGGAAGCATGACGATCGGCAATTGGGGACGCAGGTTTTACACAAGAACCACTGCCCATTAACCCAAGGCACGACCCCATTTGCAAAAGCAACAGTTTTTATCGCAGCAATCCGCCGGTGCTGACTTCATGATCTCTCCAGGACGGCTAGGCCGCTGTCACAATAAAAACAAGCATGGAAGAATTTCAGAGACTACGAAATGACTGCTCACGAAGTAATTTCTGCACTGTGCAGAGAAATGTGCAACAATTCTTTGGCAAAAATTGACAAAAGAAAGGAAAGTCTGAAGTAATTAACTACCTTAACGTACTCCTGGTGTCTGATCACCTCGTCAAGCTTGCTACGCGCTTCTTCTTGAACCTTCGTCAAAGTTGCACCGGTGTTTGCTTGTTCATTGTATAGGTGAAGTTTATCCTCAAAAAGAGTCGCGATCATATACACCTGATTGGGCAAGTACAAAACTCACAACACGAGACTGCATGTAAGAGGCCTTTTTTTCCAGTTGTGTCTCGATACCGCAGAAAGGGTTGAGCAGAAGTTCGGATTCAACCAGTGAAGCAAGCAGGAATTCAGGTGCTGCCTTCATTTCACCAGGGAGTTGGTACAATACCTGTAATAACATTATGACGACAACACTTAGATGTTGAGGAAAATCAGAGGAGAAAGAGCATTTCCGAAGCAAATTTTAGTAGATGACGGAGCTTTGCAAGGAGTGAAAGAGACAGCAGCAGCTCAACGCATCTAATGAACTGATTTTGAAAGGTGAAATGTCCATGATACAGAAGGAGTGCTCAACGAGCAACACCACCAAACGACGCTTCTGCCAAGCACACTCGCCAGGAAATTGCATGTGTGTGTTTCATCTTTTGTAAGTACGAACTTTTGCGGACATCCATTCAGGATTTGCTGGAGGCCAAAGCTAGTCAAATAACCTTTATATGCAGCATTGGAAAGGTATTCGCATCGAATTCATTGTAATTAAAACCGTCATCACAGCCACAAAAAGTTTCTGCAAAAACAAAACTGCAGGACACGGAAAAACAGTGAGTGGTCATGCTGAGTGGGGCGCAGGTGCATGCTGAACGTGTCTTTATCATATGAAACACAGCTTGTGCATGAAGGTAGGCCCAAAGTAGTTTGCAGAACATACCAAATGTGGTATGAAATTCCGCCAAAGACGTCTAGCAAGGAATGACCTGACGCGGAAGACGTCTACACCTCATGGAATTTAAAACAATGGAAAGACACTGTTCACGGGTTTTCACCACTGACAGATTCCATAGACCTGGAACGCGGACAACAGTTACAAGCTGCGGTCGCAAAAAGCCCGCTCTTCCACTTGGATATAAATCAGGAATCCAGAAGGAGCGCCCATTCCAACCCAAGATATCACCCATCCTAAGAATAAGTTACTCGAGAATGTTTTGCATAGGCCGACTGACAAGTTCATACTTGTGCTTAACGCGTCGTTTAAGGTAATTCACCACTCAAGCCGTGAGAAAACACGTTTGATCCTGTTAACATTATGTGCAACAGTGCTCTCGAGTATCCCAGTCTCAGATTAGACGATATGAGACACACACCCAATTCTTTTCCTTGTTTAGTATTTGATATGGCTTCCTTTAGACAGATTTCGATTCGATAACCAAGCACCTTTCATCACCGAAACTTCATTCTACGCTTGAACGCCTACTATCCAAGGTAAATTTTGAAATACAAACAATTTTTGCAGAAAGTTTGAGTATCGCTGGCATGCCGTAACCGCATACTGTGCGGAATTGGAGCATGTTAACATGCACAATACTAGAATTTTTAAATAATTTTGCCTTTACTGTAGCATTAGAAAAAAGAGCTAAGTGTATATTGACGTGCGGTTTCTCTTCTTATGGGCAGTTTTTGCAAGGATTGGATGAAGGTGGGTGTGAAAGCACTTATGGCTGTGCACCGACTTTGTTGCGCGCCGTCAATAAATAAGCGTTAGTCTTCACTAAAGTGTGGAGAGTGCAAATTATTCGTCATTTTGCGCTTGCAATATGCTTTACACAGAAATGCTCGGCAAAAACCTTCGAATTTCCTCTCGGATGTCAGTGTTACTTTGGCTTGCTCATTGAAACATTCTAAAAAAGTCTCACAACTTGCACTTTTAACGCATTGACGCAACAACGTTTCACGTCTTCTTGCCTTGTCTGCACTTGAGCCCTGAGGTCATTTCGCGCACTGCATCGATTTTCTCTTAGTGACGTTGCATCTCGTCATCAAATCCTCGTGATACTCCTTTACATCCAAAAAATTGAAACTTTGCGTTTGCATGTTAATTATCGCGACGAATGCAAGCATTTGAGGCCAAAATAATATCAATTCTTGAGCTCTCTGCAAAGTAAAATGCATCACAACATATCTGTTGTCTCGACAAGGCTTTGCGAAAGATTTTTTTTTTCATGGGACTGTACATATCTAGCTTTCACCGCTTTCATCTCGTGAACGATTTGGGTTTTTTTGTCAGCTGCACATAATTCTATACATTTGTAGCCTCGCCAATATGGCGGTGTCAGGCGACAGTAGTAACTGTCTCGGCGGACTCGATCAGTCATTGATTGACATCAAAAATGGTGCCAACCGGGAAGATGGTAGGTTCGCCTCAAGTTTATAATGGTGTATGCTGTTGGTGATTTTCTCTTATTGCTTAAAGCTTTCTTATTGAGCCATTAATCGAGCTGTATCCGCTCAAGATTTGTGAGCCGATAGTTTCTTGCGCGTCAATAAGAAAAGAAAGCCTTCGAAAACAACTCTTCATGCTTAATTGGGTGAAAAACTTGGCGAAATACGGTAAGTTTGTGGTATTCTGGAAAGGAAAGGTCATATCTTTCGCAGTGCCCTCCCACATCCTATCGCCTGAGTATCTGAAGTTAATAAACTGCAGCAAGAGAGTAAGCAGTTAGCAAAGTCATGTCTCTCTCACTTTTTAAATCGTACCCAGAGCTCATGATCGCTCAAGTTATGTTTTTTCTGTCTTAGGCCTAAGGCATACCTCGCGCGATTCCGGTCGCTGCGCGATTTGGCGTAACAGCGACTCTTCATAATTCGTCGTTAATGCGCTTCCTTTGGTCAGGACTTGACCCATTTGCAACAACTTACACAAGCTACCCGCCTATGCGTTCGAGAAGCGCGCACGATAAATCTGTAGAAATCTGGCAAATCGCCGAGTCGCTTGAAAGCGGCGATTTGGCCGAATCGCGTCAGGTATGCCTTAGGCCTTACACTCTTTTCTACAGTGAATATTTGTTTTATGACTGAATTCTGTTTCATCTTAGATGCGGACACTACATCTGATACAGAGTGGAGGTCTGCACGGCTATCTTCGAGCGACGACAACTGCTCAAGGTCTGTGTCTAATGCCTTTCTCGGTATTTTCTGTATGGTGCACCGTTTAGTGCCAATGATGCCCTTCGGGTCCAACAGCTTGAAGAGGAACAGGAGAGGCTGAATAACTCCCTATTCTCCTTGAGTTCTCATTTCGCTCAGGTGCAGTTCCGACTGAAACAAATAGCTGAAGCAAATGCAGAAGACAAAGAGGTTTGGTTCAAGATATATTTTCTTCTTTAGTTGGAGAATCAAAGTTACATGTTTATCGTTCTTGTATTTAGCTTTCTTATTTTCATAGTTATAGGCCTTGCTGAAAGACTTGCAAGACTTTGCTTTCAAAGGTTGCGCAGATATGAATGAGTTGAAAAGGCTTAGAAGTGAGAGTGAAAGTGGAGAAGTGCTGGAGATACAAAAGCAAAGGTATGGTGCAGGCCCTGTGATTTATTGCGCCTCTATAATCACCTCTGCTAAGGCAAAACGAACTTCTGAAACAATTGCGAGAGCAGTTGGAAGATCTCGAAAGGATAGCATATGAGAATGGCGAAGGAGATATGCCAAGCACTCTCATTTTACAGAAACAAGTAAGTTCCGTTTCAGAAGACTTATTTCAAAGGTAAACTGCTTTCCATAAAAATATCTATCAGAAAGCTGTTTTGGACGAACTTCATGAAAAAATGTCATTAGACTTAGAGCTAGATAAAATGTCGGTAGCGGATATCCAGAAGCATGTTGACAGCGCCCTCAAGCAGGTATTTAGTCTGCTATCAATTTTGGCTGATTTCATGCACCGCTTTTCAGCTTGTCAATCCTTTCAAAGAAAAGCAGCAGTTAGTTGAACAACTGCAAACCCAAATTGTCGATTTGGAACGATTTGTGAGCTATCTGCAGAAGGAAAATAGCTCGCAAGAATCATCTCCAGCAAAGGTCGTCTTAAAAGAGATGTGGGGCATCGTCAAAGCTGATGTGTATGTATCTCTGTTCAGGCGCTTTCCTCTTCGCAGTTCATTGCAAGTAAACCGAAGTCAAGCAAATTTTTCGGATTGATTGGAGGTTCTAGTAACCATTTCCAGAAAAATCAGCTCAAAAATACGGAGATTGGCAACCACTACGGGTATGTTTCGTACGATGGTGGTCCTCTGATATCTAATTGTTCAGGGATGAACGAGCACATTTGCAGCTCGCAGTTGACGCTACACTACAAGTCTTGGAAAAATATACTTTACTAAATATCGAAAACTCATGCTCAACGAGTGAAGTTCAGGAAGTGGAGGTGCTCAATGATGTGAGTGGTCACTATCTTGGATATTTTTGGATATTTGCTATAGAGTCTTGCACAAACTTTTTTTTCTATGTATCCACTGTTTTTGCTCTGTATATCAGTGCTAGCACAATGTTGATTTTTCATTTTTTTCTCATCTCTTAAAGTATGTGAACAAGCGTCAGATCTTGCTTACCTGTTTAGGAGATCTTCGAAAGATCGGAGGAAGAAATTGTTTCTGTCGTTCGCAGGCAACTTTGTCCATCATTGAAGGCCTTATTGGAACACGGAATGTTGAAGGAAACACCTACCATTCGTTCTCTACCAGCATCGTTTGGATTTGGCTGTTTTGTAGCGAAAAATGGAGGTGGACGTAGGTTCATTTCATTCTGTAGTTGTTGGTGCTGTAGGGACTTGATGCTTCTTTACAGATTTCAACAAGGCCATACCTCTTCAACATGTATGGGATGTTGTGCTGTTCTTTTACGGCTCGAAAAGCGGACGAGAATTAGAAGATGCACCAGTCAGGAAACTGAGCCAGTCCTTCAAGTTGGAAAATGTGGCTGGTAAAAGCATAACTTCGAAACAGGTGAGCTTTTCATTTTTCATTTTATGCATAGTTATAGCTTTTTGCTAGTATTCTTTGAGTAAAGAGCGTTATTTATATTATTGTTTCTTTTCGTAATATTATTGTTCCTTTCGTGATTGTTTCTATATCTTTTTGTGTCTGTGCTTGATTTTGAGCCTCCAAGTCTGTCACAAATCGCTGTACTTTCCTATTTTTATCTTCATGAAGAAACTTAAAGGCAGCGTGCATGTAAATCTAGGCCTATGGAGATCTCACTTGGATGGTAATCTTGAAGGCCTAATCAAAACACTGCTCAAGCGGCAGCTCAATTGGTGACCTCACAGTTGAGATATTCGCCTCGAAACTGGACCCCGGGATCGTATTCGCATGGATTCATGGCGTGACACATCAGTTTCGCGCGAGGACCAAGCGTGTCGCGCCATTAATCCATGCGAGATCTCGGGGTCCAGTTTGGAGGCGAATATCTCAACTGTGAGTTCACCATCTGGGCTGCCGCTTGGGCAGTGTCTTAGTTAGGGCCCCAAAATTACTTTCCACATAAGAACCCCGTGTGTCTAGATTTGCCTGGACGCTGCCTTTAAGGGATCGTTCATACCGCGCACAAAGGCGGACGAAGGCGACGAAGCCGCACAAAGGCGGACGAAGCCGCGCAAAGGCGAACGAAGGCGGACGAAGCCGCACAAAGGCGGACGAAGGCGCACGAAGGCGCGTCTTGTGTCTCGTTTCTCTCGACACACACACACACACACACTCACTCACACACGCCTCGTCTCGTTTCTCTCGACACACACACAATCACACATGCCTTCGTGCGCCTTCGTCCGCCTTTGTGCGGCCTCGTCCGCCTTCGTCCGCCTTTGTGCGGCTTCGTCCGCCTTCGTCCGCCTTTGTGCGCCTTCGTCCGCCTTTGTGCGCGGTATGAACGATCCCTAAGATTTTTGTAGTGATACTTCTTTTTTATCCTCAAATGAAGTATGTTTACAGATTTTGCTGACTACAATAGAGAACATTGTGTCATCGCACGCACGTCTGCGTCGATCCAAAGATGCTCAATGGAAAGCGTTTGTATCTGCTGCCATGAACGAGAAGAAACTTCCTGCATGGCTTCGGTAAGTATTGTAAAGGGAATCTTCCGCCACTAATAATGTTATATCTTTGAGGATAATATTTCGCTCTCGCTATGTAGTAGAGATGTGTTATAACTCCTGGAGTTATGTTGCAAGAACAGGTCAGTTGATGTTCCAAATCTGTTTTTTTTTGTCAAAGCTGATTTAATCTAGAAACCAGACTAACTCGATATGTAAGACAATGATTCTGTCATTGTATGTAAGACAGTGATTTTATCATTGTCTGAAGTGTTAAGCTGAAGTCGAAGCCTTACAATGCTCAATCTTTTCAGGTTGTGAAGAACTCTACACATTATTGGAAGGTTTGCATAAGTATAATGTTGAACTTCCTGTCGACCTCGCATTAAGACCTTTCCAGCAAATGAAAGATGCATTTTGATCCGACTTTATCTGTAATTATTCTTCTATTATTCACTTCTAGGATTTCTAGTGTTGGTCAGTTCTTCTGATTAGCTTTCATGATTTTATGTATAGCGTTGTTTCTCAAATGATCTCAGCATTGTGAACATTCCTCAGTTCCTATATCTAGTCGTCGTTCTCATCTTTATCTTGCCACTGTGATTTTATTTTGGCTTCTTAAAGGCCGGCATACATCAAGCAAATTTACGAAAATTTGTCCCAACAGGACACCTTTTAGGCCTCGGGCAGAGTTCACGCGATTTCATCGTCGCGATTCATCGCTGCAATGAAATCGCGTGACAAAACATAACAAGACAGCTGTAACAATATCGTTGCATGCCGATCTCGGTTGTATAGTTTTTCAACACGTGATCGTGACTAACTATCACAACCGAAATACAAGATGATCGGCATGCGGTGAACATGTAACGCTTATCTTGTCGCGTTGAATCGCGACGATGAGATCGCGTGAACTCTGCCCGAGCCCTTACTAGTTCATTGCATGCAGATCATCTTGCATTTCGGTCGTGACAGTTTTTCGCCATCACTCGCTGCGGAGAACTATCATAATTGAGATGTAAGATGACCGACATGCAATGGATTCGTAATACTTGTCTATGGAACAATCGCGAGACGCTGAAATTGCTTGTTCATGTCCGGCCCTTCAACTGCATCTGCTTTTATGTGTTAATCTTGTCAGATTGATTTCTTGAATCTACTTTACGTGTATTGCCCTGTATCTCAGCCTTCCGCAGATTTTGACTAACTGTTACTTACTGGGTATTTGCTCTAGTTGGAGTGACTGTCATTTAGCTGATGCCAAACAAAACATTCTATCAGTTTTCTGTACATACTGCTTTTAGTATCTGATCACCTGTTTTGGTCTCTCAAATATCTGTTCTTGTTGTTAAGCAAGTGTGGTCAGATCAGCAGGTTTTATTTGCCACAACCATTTTCAGGCGTGGAGGCCATCCAGTTTATACAGCTTCACGCCGTGGCGATGAGCAAAAGTTGAGGAAGGTAGCAATTTCATTCCTCTTCTATCTTGATTGATGTATTGAACTAATTTTGAGCTCTTTGGATAAAACAGCCTAAGCGGGTATCATCGGAACTTTGGGTCCTGACTTTTAAGCTGCGTTCATAATTGCCCGCTTACTGGGACAGATAACTGGAAAATCTGAGAATTCCTTGCGCTATGTTATTGCGTTTTATTGTCTGTTTTGTTTGTGTGCCATTTTACAAACACTGTCATTGCCGAGGGCAAGCTGAAGGCATGTCGACTATTTCTTATATCTAGTGTTTTCAACCTTATTATACTCCCGACCACGCTTAATCTATTCTTTAACACACTGACAATACGACCCACGATGGTCGTACGTGCACTGCGTGTACTTCTGAGAGCATGCGACCCTCCTGTGTGTCGGCTTCTTGGGCAAACTGAACAAAGTTCTCATCTCTTGGAGTATCTCCCAGGTCCTTTTTGGCAACATATAGTCCCCTACCCTATATTACACAAACTTGATGCGAAATATGCTCTGGTTCAAAATGGCAGTCATCGAAAAATTGGATTGGTCGTGAATTGAAACTCTGACTGTTAATCAAGTCATCCCAAGTTTCCTCTTTATCTTGTTTTGTTTGAGAACTCTTGAATCAACGTTTACTTTTTCTTAAACTTGTTTTTCAAAAGGTTTGTTGTCTTATGTTCTCTCCCGTTCCGTCATCGTTTGCTGCAGATTGTCTCAAAGTCATATGTAGACACCCAAAATGTATAGGGAACTATCTTGCTTACCCGGCTCCGCTCGGCCCTGTCAAAACACTGTAATAAAGGTCCCATCCCTATCCCTGTACAGCCTTTCCCTGTGCCCACTTCTACACTTCATTTCCCTTTCCCTTGCTGTTTTCGAAATCAGCATGTTTACAGTAGATATTCCGCTTAATATAGTGTGCTTGCACAGAAGGTGAAATGCGTTGAAATTTGTGCGTGAAAACTAGCCACGCCAGTACTGCGGGCATCTTGCGCGCGCGATTGGCCGGCGTCACAGTCGAAGCTATTTCTTCACGCACAAATTCTACCGCACTTACACCCCTCCCCCCTGTGTCAACTCCCAGCCCTTCAGCTCCAAATTTTGAAAGCCATCGACAAAATCGATTAAAGTAATCGATAATTCTGAAAACTAATGCTGTATCCGGAATCGCCATGCTCACTTTCCCCTGTGCCAACTCCCAGCCCCGTAGGTGAACTATGCAAAAAAATCGATGAAAATCGATTAAAGTAACGGACGTTTAAACTAATATTGTATTCGTAATCAGCATGCTCGATTACCTCCTGTGCCAACTCCTAGCCCCGTAGCTTAAACTTTGCAAAAAATCGATAAAATCGATAAAAGAATGGATAACTCCAAAAACTAATATCAATCAGCATGCTCGATTACCCCCCTGTGCCAAACCCCAGCCTCGTAGGTGAACTCTGCAAAAAATCGATAAAATAAAATCGATATCGATCGACAACGAAAACTAGCCTACGACACCCGCCCCGCCCCGAAGTGTATGTGTGCCAAGTTTGGTCCGGATCGGTTCAGAAATGGAATTTTCCATTCGGAACATACGTACAGACAGACAGACAGACAGACATACGAACAGACATTCAGCTTTATTTATAAGATTTGAGTACAGTAGCTTTTTGCATCTTGCATGTTGCAAAAACTTATATGATAAATACCGCATCACAGAAAAAATTAGTTTTGGATTTTTTCACCGAATACCTCCGACCAATCTCCGAAGAATTTTTTCACAAGGCTGATTTGAATTTCAAAATTTTGAAACCAGTTTATTACTCGCAAGTATGAATAAGTTATTCTCACATTTTTATAATTCATACAGGTATTTTTGAAAGCGATACATCTTTAGGGGGGGGGGGGCACGCCCTTTGATCCGCCACTGGTACACACATGCAGACATATACAGACAAGACAATTCAGCTAATATATAGTAGGGTGTCCCAAAAGTCTCTAAGCCTAAGTCTCCAACGTAATAACCTTGTTAGTACTCCTCGCTTTTCGGTATAAGTCTCCATATGAGTTCCTTTTCTGCTTGCCAATAACAGCACACAAAATCATTTAGTTTGCAATGTACATTCGCAAGATACTGTTTGGTACAGTACTTTGATTATGAGGTCAAGCTAATGGAAACGTACCCGCTGTTCAGACATATATAGCTCTTTTTCCTTTCAAGATCTTGCAGAACAGCGAGTTGCATATTGTAGAGCTAGCTTCACTCTACATTTATTGTGTAAAAGCAATTACCAGTCTTTGTTCATCATTGTAATAAGACACAAATACTCAAAGTAGTGGCATGCCATTGAGAAGAAAAGTTCTCGGTGGCAAAAACCCGAAGAAACTGAACTTTGACATCAAATGAATCTGTCACTGACTTTAGCTGTATGCCCTGCGTATTTTACCAGAATATTATTTTAGAGTCACTCCGGGTACACCATAATTGGTAATTGTTTTCTGATGATCTCAAGCACTTGACTGCTACATTTTGGCACTTCTACTAAATTTCACCGATATACTTCTCTAATTAGTGTGGTTTATATCGCCCGGTGTTTTTGAGTTTACTTGTACTGTCATGGAAAGCAAGGCTTGCTTTAACACGTGCTAAATTTTGAACAGTCTGGAACGCCTGCCTTAGAAGGTGTGAGACAATCTCGACGTCAGCTAATCGTCACGGTGCATGCGTGCTTCATGCGTCGGAGAGGTTATGTGTAGGTCAGAGAAGGGCTTTTAAAAATTTGAGTATACCTTGTTGTTTTATAGGATCTTCACACACTAAGTGTATTTTATGTGTTGTGTCTGTGTTGCTTTGTACAATTCCAGCTGAAGAAATACGAGGCTTAAAGGATTGTGAGACACCCTGCATGAGATTCAATTATTAGTTGGGGTTCTCTAGTAAACGCTACTGCATGAAGAAGGTGCAGAAGCAGCTCTAGTTGAGCGTTCGCGAACGCGGCGCGCGCGCGTCATTACCGTTGTAAATCCTGCGCCTCATGCGCCCTGCGGCTAAAAAGCGGAGTTAGCGCCCAATGGTACTGCGCCTTCATCGTGCAGCAGCCTATAGTTTCGATATTCTTATTTGGTTATTCTTATTTTCGAGTACGACTCGAATATTCTGTCAGTCGAATTTTATTTTTCAAACTAGCTGCGGTCCCCGGTCCCGCCCGGTCCAAGGGTTCAAAATGGCCCCTCTGCTTCAAGATGTTTGCTTACCATTCCTCCACTTCCTTCAGATCATATTTTCTCTTCCTCTCCTGCTTCAGCTCCAAGTTAGTTCCAGCAACGTGTAGTATCCGTGGTGAAATTGTCCTTCTTGACCAGCTCGCTTCGTGACTCCGCATCCTCCTCACCGCGCAATGAAATGATCTCTACCGCCCCTTACTACTTAACTTGGAGAAATGAATAATATAGCTTTCATTTTCCTACATGTAAGTAAACAAATCAATAAATCGAGGAAGGACCCAGTTAATCGTCGCGAAAAGTAGCCTATCTTCTGCGCCTGGCCTCATTTGTAGGGGAGCAAATTTCAGCCTCATCGGTTCACAAAGAAAGGATTCTATAAGCCACATACTTACATACGAACAAATTTACAGAGATTGAGTTTTATTTATATATAGATGAGTTTCATTCCTATCATATCTGAACTTGAGAAAGTGGCTTTTACTTGTAGCTGTAATCAACAATTGTTATTTTGATACTTGCATGACTTTTGAATTCTTTGTGAGCTTTTGAGCTCAGTTGTCTTCTACTAATTATTGCACAAGTAACAGAAAAGTGCGATCCGCATCAGGGTTCACAGTCGTTTTGTTTTTTTCATTATTGAATGCCTGCAGAAGCATATCATTCAAATTTATCAGTTTGCAACAATCCCCCTCTCTGGGTAAGCTGCGGGTACTATCCGATAGAATAAGGTGCCCCTTGATTCAACTGAATTGGCGGCTGGAAGGCGGAGCTTCGTGACCTAATTAAAGCTAGAGAAGACTGCCTCCTTCCAGCCGCCAATCTTTGAAACAAGGGATAAGCTTTTTAAGATGGTATGTAAGGATCTGCACTCAAGACCACTTGAAGCATGAAAAAAAATCAATGAGTTGTAAATGTGAAGAAACGAAAAATAAACTCTCTAAAAGAACGCGTGGAAGTTTGTAACTTGCTCACTTATGTACCAGGTTGGTCCGAAAGTTCTGTCGTACCATTTTCAGATTATCATAAGTTCTTCTTGTCACAATATTTTTGCTTTGCATTAACTTTGTTAGGAAGGGTAAATCATGCTCTTTTCAAAGGCACCTTGCTTACTCTCAACTATAGCGGCTCATAATTATACGAACACCCAAAATTTTGAAAGTTTCTGGGCTTTTTGGAAGAAACTCAAAAAGCCGCTGGTACCACGCGAAATAGAGTGGAAATCGATGTTAATCTTAGGAGTGCTTTTGCGCCTAATGCGAATTTTTAGCGGTTCATAACTATACGAACACCTCAAACAAAGGTCCATTTTTCATTCAAGATTGTAATCTTTCGAGTCCAAATTTTTTGTAGAATTACAGTAACAAAGTCTGAGATATTTGCTACACACTGAAGTGACTACAGTTTAAAAAGAGGAGCGTTACTCTTTTCAGGTGGCTCTAAATGCCTTTGGAGTCATTGCGCTCCGAAAACGTCTGATCTTCTGTGGTTTACGCACTCTACCTAGTTTTTACCAAGACTTTGAGATAAAATAAGCTCTTTCGATAGATATTTTGTTTGGCGCTCGGAAAATCTTTGCATTTTCGTGTCGTTTTTCAACCAAGTTCCAACCTACCCTAGAGTTGGCACGATTTTGAGCCTCAAAAGTCTAAAACCTTGCCAAATCGGCTATATACGCGTTCATCACTTTTTGGCGCTGTTTACGCAAAAAAGCAAACCTTTTGAGCACTTTTTGGGCTAGATCATGGGTCGCAGATACACTTGTCAGGCGAATCAGACTTTGCAAAAAGTCGAATTAGCAACCTAGTTTTGCGTGCCAAAAGCCGCGTGGACCCGTTTGACTCGGCAATTTCGAAGGACCGGCTCATCGAACCGGTTCGAGCTTAGGACCTAGTACATGCTGGTGCGGTATGTTATGAGCCTATGGCGAGCTTGTTTCCGGCTAGTGCTCAGTTTAGGGTTCATCTCAGTCAGTACACTTGAAGCTTCCTTTTGATATCCGCGGGTAATGGCCATAGAACGAGGCCTCATACATGCTACACATGAAAGCTCTGATTTCCTTATTGTTAATCAGTGTAATCTTTACCTCACGACTGATAGGGATTTTTCAGGTCAAAGTAGTGGCTTATCGGTAGGAGCTCGAAACTCGATAGAAGTGTTCCACAATCATATGGAGGACGATAGTAGCGTTACTGTGGATTTATTCGAATTAAAACCCTGCTGTGAAATCGCTTCACGTTTACATGAGAATGAGGAGGTAATCCGTATCCGATCTATGCACGCAGTGTTTACAAATGTAATTGCGACTTAGATAAGCAGCACCGGAGGATCTTCTTCACAAATATTTGTGGGTACCAACCAAGGTAGAATAGTCCATGTAAAGCGGCATCGAAAAGCGTTTAAAGTTGCTGGAAATCTGGAATTGCCACTTGTGAGCACTTTTTTTTTCCATTTGATAAGACACTGAAATGCTCTTCAGAAACGAGAAGTACGACAAATAGAGTTTGCTTCTGCTCTCGACATTCTGTTAGTTTTGTGTGATAACATATTATTCGAGATTGGACTGGATTCCTTTGAGGTTAAAATTATCAGAAATTCGCCCAAGAGGTATAGGCTCAGTTCCTCTTTTCCAGATCTTGTCCAATCGCTCAGGTGTGCAATGCGTAACCGTGAATTCGAATCCGGATGTGGTTGACGCATTCTGTTTGCAAACAGCTGTAGCCACAACTTCGAAGCAAATCCTTATCTGTGAGCGTCGAAATGGGAAAACGGAAGTTGTACAAAAGTTCAATACTAATGGTGTGGTCACTGCAATGGCTTTTTCAAGGTAGGAGCTTTACCGTGAAAACAGACCTTGTCTTGGTGATGGAAGCTTCTATTTTTTAGGCTCACAATATGTTTTGCCTCTACTGGAATGTACAATATCTACTACATGGATAGAAAAGAACTTATGCCATTGTTTCCATTCGATTCGGAAGCTGTAAAACCTTGCATATGTAGCGTCGAAACGGTATGATCTTTTGGTGCAGAAAAATGAGGAGAAGAGAAGGCCGGTACTCAGTATCGTTTGACGGGTTTCCTGCTACAGCTACATTTTCTTTTTGATGAGTGGATCTGGGAATCAGATGCGGGGACGATGGCATTTCAACATGGGGAAGTTCTTCATTGTTAGAAGTCTTTTTTAGCTTTCTCCATCATTTTCCACGTGGTTTACAAAAATTAGAGAATTTTAGAAAATTATGCAAGTTTTCGATGGGGAAGACACAACCCATCTTTTGATATTCTCAAGCTCTTTGAATTTTTCGGAACAGAAGAGTGTAACAGAAATTTTCTTCCAGTTCATTACATTTCTCTACAAGATCTTACCTCGCTTGACTGGGGTGTATGTCAAGAGGCCGATTTTTATTGCCAGCTGGAACCAAATAGCACATAATAAGTGTTTTACAACTTTTTAAATGTATATGAAATTCAGAAGAAAATATATTAGGTAGACATGCGTTGTGCAATCTCAATGCTCTAAAAAAATTTGAAACATCAGTTTTGAAGGTCAAAAACCCATGAAAATGCATTTGAGAACAAATTCGTGAATATTTCAGTCCGTTTTATAGCAAAGACCATGAAACACAGTAAGTGGTGACCTCAGGCAGATAGTAAGCTAATGCACTTCAGTACTTTTTGAAGATTAGCGTAGCACTAAACTGGAGTTTTGAGTTGGTGACAGCCGGAGAAATCGCGCCTCATGAGTCATGACCGTCTCCCGGTTGGCTGCAGTGTAAAATTATTCTAAAAGCTGGTCAAAATTGTATCCATAACGCATCGTCCATACATCGCACGATTGGGCGCCGAACGATTCGGCATTGCCACGAAGGCTTATAATTCTTTGTAAGCGCACTCTCAGTAAGCGCAATCCAAAATATTTGCATGAACTCGTGAAAAACTGTCGCAGGTGCATGCTGGATTACGGTAGGAGGTAGAAGCCAAAAGTGCGAAGTAGACTTGAGCAAAAGTTAGCTCTACATTACTTGTCTATGAGATCAATTTCAAATTCAGTTGGCTAAGATCTATTCATCTGGAATGCTGGAGCAGATTCTCCTAACTTGCTTTGTGCAAAGTTCTAACATCGGTACATTACAAATTCAGGATTTTCTTATGGCTGGTGTGGATGGCCTTCTCATATCTGTGAGTGAGCAAGGTGTATCAGCCCGGCCGCCAACAGTGATTCCATCTACATGCTTTGATGTATTCGTATACAATTCTCCATATGTATACGTCAGATCGGTGAAAGACATATGGATCGTTAGGTGCTCATATTGTTGGTGTAATCCAGCATTTGTCAAAGCAAGTCTGCTTTACAGTATTGAAGAGGCGAAAATCACGCAAACGCTCAAAATTGAAGATGGCAGGGTGCTCTGCTCGTTAGATGGCTCAATTATTGCTGCTAGCTGTCATGACTTATTCACAATTTCTATGACATCCCTGGAGAGACAGGTAACGGGCTTTACGAACTTTTCCGATACGAAAGACCCACACAGGCTGACGTGTTAATATCGAATCACAAGTATGAAGAAGCACTACAGTTGTACGAAAAGCATCTGATGCAACATTTCGACGACGAAACCTTATTTGTAAGTTATTCGTAATTTCTCTAGAGCACATCTGTCGAGATTGGTCCTGCGAAATGCTTTGATACCTTGCTATCTTCGCTTGCCAATCACACGGAATAACCCTGATTTTTCTTTCAGACTTTCATGGAGCTTAAAAAGACCATTGCTTTCAAATATCTGAAGGAGCGCTCGTTCGAAAAAGCTGCCGAACTTCTTATTTCTGCAGAAGTTGACCCCAAAGAGGTATAATCTGAACTTATTGGGGCTGTCTCAGCTACAAGTTTATTCTCCAGCTTACTACGCAGTTCCCTTGGCCACCAAGTGAGAATGACGAAAATTCAGATGACTATAAATTTTTTGAGGAGTACCTACTGCAAATCCGCGATTTGCAATTTGCCGCGCATTCACGCTCAGTAGGTTATGCTTTTTTCTGGATTACCTCATAATAGCAAAAGTTTCAGTTTATCGACTCATGTCTTCTCAAGTTATATGTCGCCAGGAACGATCCAGAATCAGTATTTCACGTGAAGGATTACAGTGCAGACCTATCTGAAAGTGCTACCTTCTTAGAAGATTCTGGAAATCATCATCATGCAGCGAGAATGTGGATTATGGCCGGAAAAGAAGCAAAAGCTTGGGAAATCTGGAAACATCTTTTCTGCGGGGATCTTACAGATACGAAATTCGTACCAGGTCAAGTACTGGACCTTATACCTAGGTACGATTAGTTGTACGTTAGCTGCATAAGATAGAGCTGGTTTTAGTATCAAGGAGAAAGAGCTCCTAAAGGAGGTCCTTTCGTGGATGTTATCTCAGTATCCTGATGAATGTCTGAAGGTAACAGAGATTTTTGAAGATCCAATTCGATTTTATTCGATTTGCAGGTGATCTTGAATAGCTCTTGTTTGAATCAATCGGAGACCAAAAGTCTTTTGGAAGGTGATGCGAAGCTCTGGCGAATTTATCTTGAGAGTTTGCCGCCTTCCAAGGAAACAACCAAGAATTTATGCGAAATCTACATCAAGGAGTTACTTAGCGGAGGTTCCGTCTTTGGTACATTTTGCTAAGCTAATCAAAGTAATTGATTGTACTTGTTAAGATGTCAGCTCCCGTCACCGCTTTCGACGTCTGCTACTGAAACTAAGCCAGCCTGAGAGAACCGCAATCTACAACCGGCTTCCAGAAGCCTATGGGGTGGAGAGACTTCTTTGCGATAGTAGTGTCAGTCCATGGCTCCATTTCAAACACTTTGCGTGACTTTTTAACCTTTAAAGCAATCCGCTGCTGATGTTTTGGACAAGGTGATCACTACTTATCACGACTACGATGCGGCTGAGCTCATATGTTCACATTTCTCGCGGACACAACCTGATATCTGCCTCAATTTGCTCAAATATGTGAAAGTAGACAAGTGAGCTTTGCCTTTTTTCTTGAAATTAGCGTCCAAAATTGAAATCAGATGCTGATTAGGGAATATCAGAGTCATTGGTCATGACGCTGCTCAAATAATTCGTTTATGCCAACTCTCGCCCAGTACCATACTCGAGGGCGCTAATTGGTCAGCTCACATAGTGTACGCTACTGGGCGAGAATTTAGAGTTAAATTTCTCAACTACCAAGAAATCAAATGAGGCGCGCTTGGAGGGAAACTGCCTTTAAGATCTTATGCTTTTGTTCATCTTCATGTTTCAGCTCGGATTCGAAATCGACCACAGATGCTGAAGCTCGCATACGATCGTTATTGAAATGTATGGGTGATGCTGTCGATTCAAAGAAAGTGATTCAAGTTTTACCTCCATCTACTGGCATAGATCAGGTAGCTTAAAAACGACTCAGTCATAAGTGTTGAGAATTTATACATATAGCACGAGAATCGTTAAGGTTGCGGATTACCTGAAGCGGTCAGTTGCCATCATTCAGAAAGAAAAGGAAACAGCACAATCAAAGATTGCACTATTGGATAGAGGCATCCAATTAGAAAAATCCAGATTGCCCAATAAGAAAATTGTGGTAAGTGTTTTTTGTTCTTAGTTTGATGTTGACGCTGCGAAAGACACTACTCATTGCTAATAGGTTGGCAAGGAAATTTGAGCATCTCGTCTTTCTAATTTTTTTTCAAACCACGTACATGATTTATCTGAGTCTGTGGGCGGAGTTCACGGATGATGAGGGTGGAGTTTGCCACCTACCACCTTTTAAACTGAATTTGATTTCATAAAGTGTGCATAAATATGTAAACATGAATGAAGCTAATTTTGATATAGACATCTGGGAGGAGGGCACAGCGTTTTTATGATATAGAGTTTCGAGTTCAAAATTCTGGTTTTCGAAAAACATGGCTGTGAAATCTCGTCAAAGTAAAACTATATGATGCTTGTTTACCTTATTAATCGGCACAAAGAATTCTAAAACAGCTGCAAAAACAGCAGTAAAAATTACGAGTAAGAGAACTTCCCAGTCAGACTAGTGCTTCTTGGTATGTTGATAGTCTGTTTCAAAAGCAATTTGATTTGAATACAATCTTTTCAGATAGAAGATAAAACCATCTGCCTGGTTTGCAAGGAAGCCATAACCAGCAGCGATGTTCTTTCTTACCTCAGTACTGGATATGTTATACATAGTAAATGTATGAAACACGAGAACCTATGCCCTCTAACAAATGCGATTCTAACTCTACCTGATTGAAGTTCATATCAAGATTATGTGCAGAAATTATATGATGCTTATAAATATTTATTTATAACGTTGTCGAAGAAGTATGACTCTCGGGCAAGACCTTCTTGTAACATATTGCACAAATATAGATACAATGTTAACCAAGGTATCTAGGTATATGGATAATTCTTTGGTTGATTGATATCATTTATGTAGTTGTATTTTATCCTCCAAATAGCTCAGCTAGAACATTCTGGATATAGCTGACAGGCGTAGCTGGTCTACATTTGGACCAGTCTGTGTAGCGCATAGTGGATTTCCTAAAAAAAATTCTTACATAAGTTGGATAAAGGTCCAAAAACTCCAAAGCATCGATAAAAGAAAATTTTGTTCAGAATTGCAGATATAGTAGAATCAAAATTACTGCTCTCAACAGATTCATGACAATACGACACAGCGGTAGGTCGCGTGTCCTGCCATTGAGGACAATGCGACCCACCGGTGGGTCGTATGCTGTCTGAAGTTTTTGATTTTGCTAGTTTATGATGGAACTTTTTGGGCTAACCAAATAAATTTCTGTATGCGTTTCTTGAAGTGCTTCCCAAAAGATTAATGGTCCAGAACACAGGACCCATTCATCGCCGGAAACTATTATTCAAACTCAAAATGCTGTGCTCTGGTCCGAAATGGCAGTCATTGAAAAACAGCGTTGTCGTGATTGTGTTAAGCTCGTTCACGTGTATTGTGATATTAAGTAACTCACCCTGAATAATCATTGATGAATCCTTCTTTCTCTAATTCAGCTTCCAACTGTTGTCTGTATCTGTTGTGGAAAACTTGAGTGTCTCGTACCAGTCCGATAAGAGGATACCGGGCCCAATTTGAAAGAATAATGTATTCATATTGTCCTTTTCCTCCTTTGCGTGGGCCTACCAGAACAATTTGATCTGAAAAAGATGCGGTTTGCTTTGCAATGTATCACACTTCTTTGTGAAATGTGACTGAGGTAAGCTCAGGTTTGTATAAAGAGCGGGGACAACAAATACATTCAAAATTTGGAAAAGTGATTTGAACAGTAGTGAAGATTTAAGCAAAAATAAGCTTTTGCACACTCCACTGTAGCTCTCTTGGTTTTTGGTCTGGTTTTTTCGAATAGATAAAAATGTGCCTCTTCTGACATTTTCTTGATGCAGGAAAAATGGATAAAGTAAGGTGTTGATCCGAAATCCTTTAGAACTATTTTACAAGTATTTCTCTGACGAGGGGTTTTTTCTATATGTGTAGAATCACAATGTGAGACTCTGATCGCAGTCCTCTAGTAGAATGAGCTTCTGTTTAACCTTTACAAGACAACATTGATACCATGTGAGCATGACGTTGTTTCTGGGCCTTCATGCTAGCATGCTTATATGGAGAGTTGAGCGCCAAACTTATATAATAATGGGTCCATTTACTTTCGCGTATATTTTAGGTAACATTCACTAATATTGCTGTCTTTTTCGTTTTACCCTTGATTCGTGCAAAGCTGAAAACAACAGTTATTCTAAGTTTGAGCCAATCATTCTTTCTTTTTGAAGTGATACTGCACATATGCTAGCCGATCCAGCTTCAAACAGTCAAAACTGTCAAAATTGTTTGGAACATAGCAAAGTGTGACCTTCGACAGATGAAAAAGGTTGCATCTTTACGTTGAGATGCAGCTCAGAAATCTGTGACGGGCGGAACTGAAAGAAGGAAGGTAAGGAGTCCTTTTTTGAGTTTTCGGCGAAGATCAGAGTTTTTTTAGAGTTTTAATCAAAAAACCATGAGATTTTCATTGTAGATCAAAATTGTGAATTAACGGAACGTTGCCTTTGTTGGAAGTTTCTTGCAAAAAAAGTGAGCTTTGTAGCATGTTCCTTTCTCGAGATTTGAAGGTTACAAACAAAGAAAATACTTCGAAGCATCCCAGGAATTTGTGGGGTCCGCATTTGTTCGATTGAAAATTATCACCCCTCGTACGAAAAATTTTTGTTATTTGAATAGCACATGAATAACGGCGCCAGTCACAAAAATTTGGCGAATTTAGGGAATGCTGCAGGTTTTTTGTATTCTTTTATGAGTACGAGAAAAGATCGCACTTACTAATGCATAGACAGGAAACTCACATGGACAAGGATCATCTTGCATGTAAACATAAGTGCGATCTCCTGTGATAATTCCATAACCGAACGCTACCTGCAATGAAGGTTATGTCAACTGAAAGTTGTTAAGAAAGGAATTTTTTGTTCTAACCTTTTCTCCGCCCTCCTCGCTGTTTGTTCGGAATTTTTCTTGAAGACTGAAAGATGACGAATTTCCAGCTTGAGCGGTTCGCTGGACTGTAATGGAGAACTATACGATATCATGTAGCATATCCAAACGCAGCCCAGGTGGAAGGTCGGGTAAAGGCAATAATGGGTTATTAATCGCTAAGGGTATCAATAAAGGTATTGTTACTGTGAGGCTTATAATGACTCACATTCAGTCGTAGGACAGAAACGATTATGAGCAGACGGCGTGTCAATCGCCTGAAAATTAATCCTTTGCGAATTTTGTGATTTTTCCCAAATTTCAAAAGATGGGCTTACCCACTGATACTTCCCCATAAGTGCGTCAATATCAACTTTGGGTGAAGGCAACAAACTTGATAGGTAATCGTGAGCGCCAGGAATATTACGAAGCATGTTCTGGAAGAGGCTGGGGGATCTAAATATTGCACATATAAGCACAAATTTCCCTTTGAGGAAAAGCTTACTTGTCTCGAACAAGAGGTGATCCACGAGGGAGACAAGATCCAGCTCCGGGGAGATTGCCCATCACTCCGGGTAGCACAGGTATTCCTTCCATGAAGTTCATAGAAGGTAGAGGATCACGCAACCCGGAACACAGAATTATTCGATTAGTAAAACGCTAGAGATAAGAAGGTGGAAGTAGCTCTCTTCAGGTTAGGTTAAGATTTGTAGAAAGTTTCATTCATAGTTTGAGGGCTAGGTGAAGGGCTATACTATCTTTTGTATAAGGAATCCCTCAAAGTAGGGAGTCTCTAACACCTTTGTCATGTTCGTCATGGGAATTCTATTTTTTTGCGCAAACTTGTTTCTGTTGGTCTTTCCCGCTACTGTCACCCTCCTTTCACGCTCTCCTTTCTCTGACACACTTTTTCGCCAATTGATTGTTGGGATTGCGCTGGACTCGCTGGAGGTAGTTGATAAGTCCAACGGATTGTCTGCAAAAAGAGCGCGTAAGCCCGATTCGTGGATTTAGCCAGAAAAAGTACGGCTTACGTGGCTAAGTCATGGAAAGCCGACTGTCGCTCCACGGTTCCTGCATCGCCGGTGGAGAGTCCGAATATCTCGAGCAGCTGTCCGGAGGCCAGGGGCAGCAGCAGGACCAGCAGCAGCACCTGACCGGACGACATCACCAGGCTGGAGAGCGAAGCAGGCGTGTTCGCGCAGATCATAACTAGCGTGGACAACTGGACAATGCACCGGAATCGCGCGTCGCGCACGGCCCTCTGCTTCTCTCGCGACCCTACTCGATCCGCTCATATCTCCCCTTCATTTCCTACCATACGCATGAACAATCACAACGAGCTTCGACAGCCATCTGTTGTTTCATGTGAGTCACAGCTGACCGATGGCCACAGATAGAGATGTGTGTGGAGAAAAATTAGAAAAAGCCGCGCTATGATCGAAAGCTTCACAGCCGGTTCCTATTGCGCTTACGGATCGGAGATAAAGGGTCTTCTTAGCCTTGCCACAAGTGTGTAAACACTTCAGATAATAAAACTCTGACCTGCACTAGGGTTGCGTGGAAGCGAAATAGTATTTCTTGTGGCTTCTAAGTATGAGCAAAAAATGAGACGCCATAAACTCTTAATTTTTTTAAGATCGCTTACCGAAATTTTGCAGATCCGCAAAGAGTGATTGCATGGTCAGTGATTTAGAACAGATATCTGTGTAATTGCTAAGTAGGATTATTGCTGTCTCTCTTTCACTTCCAGATTTTGAATTTGAAAGAGACATCCACATCTTTTTCTGGATCTCTGCGAGCATACATCAAACATCCACTAGATTTGATATGTAGTAAGCACCTCGTTCCAAAAACTCTGCTCATCCTACTGCCAGCTCCAGTTTCAGATCTTTCCATACTTTTCTAAAAATGGAATAGGACGAGGAATGAAGAAGCGATCTTACGAAGCAGAACGCATTCGTTTTAAGATCTACCTTCCCATAGGCAGAGATGCCATCGATCGTGATCCGACCATTGCTAAGCGAGCCACCCGTCGTCGAATTGTGATTTTTTCAGCCCTTTACTAATAGGACAAATTATAAATCATATGCTGATTGTCCATTCAAGTTCTTGTCGCCAAATCTTTGATGTCACTCTTTTCTAGCATTTCTCAATGAAGCTTCAGTTTTTTCAATGAACTTGTTCACAATTTTTTGTTGAGTTCTCTGATTTTGTGGTTGTTTTCTACATATTGCCTTAAAATATTAAATCCATTACTTCTCAGTTTTAGTGGATATTAGTGACGTTGAAGAAAGTACTGGTTACCATACTAATAAAATTCACATGCAATTTATCTGTAATGGCATGCTTTTATCAGCGGAGACCATTAAAGGAGCCCATGCATCATCCTCACGATTCGGTAAATGGTAACGAAAGTAATATTTCACTTCTGCTATTACTGAAGTGGTAACGCTCTTCAAAGCGGTTTTCTGAAAACAGGAACAAGTTTGTTCTTTAGGAGTAGATTGCTGTAGAACATAAAACACTGAAAACATATTTCTTGTACCTATATACCGCGCCGGCAGCCACCGCTAGCAGCCTGTAGCAGCCCGTAGCCGCCGCTAGCCGCTTTTTTTTAAAGAGGCGTAAAATCATCAAATTCTTACTACTTTGGGTGCAACCGCCGAAGCTTTCATCTTTTACGCTTTTTCCTTCATGCTGCCGCTGGTATGCAATTCGTTCTCATACTATTATCTATTATCTCATATATCATAGTTGTGTCCATTGTCGTTATTATTATCTTGTTGCCGTAGATTGGTTATCTTATTGGTGCTCGATATCCCTCCCACAGTTGAACCATAGCTCGCCAAAGTTTGCGGTGTGATTTCTTTTAACTTTGGATGCGTCGAGTTTTTGGGGGTGTGCTATTTGTTTATTTTTTGAGTATATTTCTGCATCACTCTTTTTTCTTGGCTCTTGGTGCTTATCTTGAATAACTCTGTAATGTGTGAGAGTCGAACCGCACATTAGCGACAATAGGAAGAAAAAAGCGTGGAAGATGGAAAGTGTGGGCGGGTGCACTCAAAGTGGCAAGAATTTGATGATCTTGCACTTCTATGACAAAAACGGCCAGCGGCGGCTATGGGCTGCTACGGGCAGCTAGCGGCAGCTACGAGCTGTTACGGGCAGCTAGCAGCGGCTGCGAGCTGCTACGGGCAGCTAGCGGCGGCTACCGCCGCGGTACGCAAAATTTTCGCTTATTTTTCTCTATCACAGATGAGCACAATCTATACAAGCGATGCTTCGACATGAGAGTTAAAAGGCAAAGATTATCTTTCAATAGTGTTCATATGATCAATGACACTCTCTGTAGGGAGATTGATGAGACGGTCAGACGAATAAGACCTTTTCAACCGCTGCTGTTCTTTTCAACAGTCAGACTTTCCCAGAAGTCGATATGTCATTGATTCTACAGGAAATAAGCTGATATCTAATGATTCAATTTTCCTGTCTTCCTATTCATTTCTTGGAACGTAAGTATACCAGAATTTCGTTTCGTTCAATTGTCGCAATGCATCTCGAAACGCATGTGATCAGTAGCCGGGACCTTATTTTTACATACCTTTATCGAAAGCGAAAAAAATTTTTTGGGTGGGGAAGAACACATCAGAAAACGCCGGCGTATTTACTATATCTATGCATTTTACCTTTTGATTCAACCAGATTGGCGGCTGAAAGGCGAGGTTCGTGATCTAGTTCGGCTGGAGAATGATCAGAGAGCACGCGCGCGAGGGAGACGCAGACTGCGCCGCGGGCGCGAGCGGCCTTAGTCAAGTCATAAACCCACCAATCCAGTCGAATCAAGGGTTACACACATGTACCATATGAGCAGAACTTTTAGGTGTTTCGGCAGAAAGTACGTTGTATGGTCGAAATCCTAGAAGATGAAGAATATGGAGATTCGAAGAACATGGATGGTGTCTCGCAAAGAAAGTGAGTATATTCACGAACAGTGAGTTTCCACTCACATCACTTTTTTCTTTTCAAAGACGTGTCCCATCCAACTTGCCCATGAGTTACCATTATAACTTCACAACTGCACAGAGGCTGCGGGGCGAAACGCTAATGTTTTTTGGAAAATTGCGGGGAAACTTTTTTTATGTTTTGTTGTCTTCTTTGAGCAAATGTTTGACGCTTGTGACACCTTACATATGGTTTTTTGACTTTATTGGTTGAAGCATAGGTCACAGCGATAAAACGGAGGGTGCTAACGAGGAAATGGTCAGAATTCAACCTAGCCATTCCAAACAAGTTGTATATCGCCGGACTCGTCTAAAGACGCTGATTTCAAACATAAGTTTTTTATCTGTCAAACGACTACCTGGGAGGAGTTATGAGCGCTCAAATAAAAGAAATTTTTCGAGCTTCAACGAATATATATTCTTCGAAGGCAGCTTGATGGCGTGGATTTACAGTGGCTACGGTTTGATTACAAGGAACAAACACATTCACCAGAAACTTAAATAAGTGTTTTGAAACCTATTTCGTGGAACATGCGCCGCAGAACACTTGACAAATCGCACATTCAAACGCTTGTAACGCTTTTATTTCATTTTATTTTGTACGCCAGGAGGCGTGCTTCAATACAACAAAACCATATCAGGGTATATAAAACGACAAATCAATAGAAATAAAATAAAACAAAAGGAACAATCATATTGTAATGAATCAGTCATCCAGATCTAGTCCAATCTACTTTGCACTCAATGGAGGAAGGAGAAACATGAAACAACGTTGGCAACCACTTTCCTCCTTCGCCCGTCAACCCGATAAGACACACCAAGTCGTGGGGACAGACCGGAAGCCCGGCGACTGGCTATACTGGCAGCCCCCGCCAGACAAGCCAAAACGGGTATACTGGCAGGGAACTGCCAGTACCACTGCTCACCGAACCCCCCCCCCCCCCCCCCCCCCCTCCCCTCCCTCCTTTCCACGAACCCGTCATGACTGACCGGAGTGGCGGAAGAAGACAAAACAACGCCCAAAGACTACTATTATTAGCACCAATGTAGTGCAAAGTAAACAAACGATCTGAACAAAAAAACTTCAAAGAACCTAACAGGAGGTAGTTGAAGAGGTAATGAAAAGTGAAAAGATCTAGCCGACAAAAGCTGCACCCGGAACTGTGAAGTTCTGGAAAGACATAGGGAAACATGCTAAAGGTATCCACGTTACTGCAATGCAAGGAACTATACAATCAACAAGAAGCGGAGCCACTTGAGGATGTATGCTCAGCGCTTAAATAATTTCCATTCTGCGGATGGCTTTTTTGATTTGTGCTCAATTTTTAAGGGATAAAAAAGCTGTAGGTGAACTTTCCAAAAATTTGGCGACTCTGAAAAAGAAGGAACTCGTACACCTCAGACGATTTGTGCTCGGTAGCTTGAGTCGAAAAGCAAAATCCCATGCCATCCGTACACCGGATGAAACCAGACGGAGTTCGCCATTAAGAATTTTATAGGCTAAAATCAAGTTTGCTTCTACCCTTCTGTAAAAAAGAAAAAGAAAAAAAATAAAAAACATATATCTGTGATCAGCTTTCCAAGACGAGTCCGATGATATACCGCATATTGGGTATAGCTTTGTTGATTTTTGACCATACACTGCTCAGATAGAAAGAGTCGCATCAGAAGTAGGAAATGCCCGGGTAGGAAAATTTGAAAATCTGTTTACTTAGTTTCAGTAGTGACACTTTGCTGTGTCATCCATCTCATTCCATGCGTTTTGTATCATTTACCAACCCTTTTTGATAGACAATTTCCATTTGCACATTAAAGCACACAGGAAAGCGGACTTCAGAAGTGCGTTCAAAACATGTCTTCTTTATTGATGTGGAAATCATAGAAAGACACCATCAGTACTTTGTCAGTAGTGATTTGGACTGCACACCACTTTGCTACCTACATAGTTTCCGAAACTCTACAGAAAAAAGCAACGCGATACTTTGAAATACTTTCAAGTAGTCATTGAAAAAGCCTCTCCACGGAACGAGTATGCTCAGAGACGCTACCGTTTTGCTGTTTGTGCTGCAACGTAATGTTGACTTAAAAGCTTTTACGTACTCCAGAACTCTAGAGTTCACTCAGTGTTAGAGACTGGCTTGGACGGACTTGTCAGTCTATCCATCCGGTGAGTCTGAAATGTGCATGTTTATCAAAATTCTAAATTCTTGCCGATAGTTTTGATTTTGTAAGAAAATTTCAGGTTTCCAAAATGACCGCGTCAAATATTAAGGAGATCAAGTTTATCGTAACAGTAAAGTGAGTTTTTTCTGCATTCATTGGATTGAACATTGCCAGATTAAATAAAAGACTAGCGACCCTAAGGGTCGCTAGCAAGTGGGTCGGGGCAGATTCAATATAAGGGCTTAGTTGTGACTACAAATATTTCTAAATAAGTTTCCTATTCCTTTCGTCAGAACAATTTTGAGAAGAGCATTCTACAAAAGGAGAACTGCTCGAAAAAGCAATAATCTCCACAAATCATTCAGCATTTCTCGAAATTCCTGCTACAACCATGCATGGAGAATATTATTTCTCTCTCGTTTACCACGCTCTTTCTGCAAATTTCTTTCCCCTTCTCACAGAGACAATCAGATAGCCCTCCCCCTCCACTTTTCTACCCTCTCAAAGAGAATTTGCTCTTCCATTCTTCTCAACAAGTTTTATAAAGATCGTTAAGTAAGTAGCAGAACTCCTATCGTTTTAGGAGTAGAAATACACCCATGACAATTATGTGTACTACAAAGAACATTTTCCTCTCGGAATCAATTCCGACAGCAACGAATCGTCTAAGAACTTTGTCAAAGAGTTCGTTTTTTTTTGCCAAAGGAATATGAAGCTTGACTAAAAAAGGAGATCCATCTTCGAAAAGCACGACTACTGAGCCACCTAAAGATCGTCAATCATAAGAACTGCACAACGTACAGAAAATTTGTTTCCCTGTCCGATCAAGTTGCCCTACGTACCGCTGACCGACCAAAATTATCTATCTGAAAGCCAGTTTATGCCCTACGTGCCGCTTGAAGACCGTTTGAAAATTATAAGGACTGCCTCAAACGTACAAAAATCTGTTTCCCTGCCCGATCGAGTTGCCCTACGTGCCGCTTACAGACCGATAGTAACTATCGAAAGAAAGTCTATGCCCTCTGTGCCGCTTGAAGACCTTATATATATATAAGAAAAACTAACTACGACTTTACAAAAAGAAAACAACGAAATCAAGTAATAGGTTGTCCGGAAAATGATGCCGCATCGTGTCTTAACATGCAATATCGCGTCAGGGTGAGCACGAAAGTAAGTGAGATATCGACCGATAGTTCAGAGCAAGCTCTACAAAATGAAGCTCTAAACTTTGCGCCAGGTTTGATTTGCATAGACTTTGGAGCCAAATTTCATAAGGCACTAAAAATCTAAAAAAACCAAAAAAATCGTATCTCCGTTCAGAAAAGTCCTGGGAACCTTTAACTTGCTCACGCATGGACTCACTATACGAGACATTCGTATACACATTTTCGCGGTTTTTTCACGGCTGAAAACTGAGAAAACGAAATTCGGCATTTTTCCAAAACAATCCTGAGCTTCTCTCACATTGATGCTTCTTTACTATAAACCTTTAGGAGATAACCATGAATTTTTAGCTTTAGACAAGCGCTAGTTTTCCAGAAAAATCAAATTGTGTGCAAAAAACCCTAAAAACACGATATATTCGCCCTTTTGACCATTTTTATTTCTCGTACCGTATCCATGGAATAATACCACAAACTATACAGGTGAATGTCGAATTTAGAGAGTACATGCCTGTGCAAATTGGAGGTCCATAAGACGTCTATGAACGGAGATAGATTTTTTCTGATATCTAAAAAAATTTATATTTTGGATTCGAACTTCAGATGGAGCACGATTGCCGCGGAGGTTTGTAAGCTATCTTGTAGAGCTTGCCTTGCTCTATGAAATGATATCCCATTCGCTATTTTTGTGGTCATTTTGTCGCGATAAGATGCCATGCGACATAATTTTCGGAATAATCTCATATTAACTGACAGCGTATTCTCAAACTGCCGTACGTGCCAATTTGGGACCTTCAATTTTGAGAACTTCCCTAAACGTATAAAAATCTGTTCCACTTCCCGATCGAGTTGCCTTGCCCTACGTGCCGCTTACCCAGTTGAAGGCACCTCGGGACCCAGTTACACAAGCAAAAGCAAGGCTGTTGTTAGATAAACGCTTCCAAAGTAACAGCGAAACCAAGTTACTCACGCACTCTTTTGTCTAGATATACGCGGAAGCAAGATAATCCTAAAGTGACTGTTCTTAATTGGAGCATTTTTACTAAGAGTTGAGAACATAGATGAATTTAGCTCAAATCACGCTTTTACGCAATTTGGCATCATTTCAAAAACAACTAATGGGAGTGCAACATATTTGAAAGACACATTCTGGGATAACAAGCTCGAAAAAAAAAACAGGTACAAATAAAACACCCAGACACTGACGACCCAGTCTCAAAATCATTGCGACACTCATGATTGCCTTTCGAAATACGTGTAACTCTTTCACGAAAATATCATTGGTCACTCGTTATGAAATTTGGCAGCGTTCCAAAACGCATGCCACTTGGCAGCAATCCGAGAATGAACATCTGTACATTTCATCATAATTTCTCCGTCTGCTGCCTCCTCGTTTGCCATGTTCCACGGATCAGCGGTGGCCAAGTGGTAAACAACGAATCCAAAATATATTACGTAATGATTTGGAAGAGGAAAATGGGTTTTTTGAAGCGCTTTCCGCCCAAACTTGTAACACAAAGTGTAAATTCGGAAACTAATTAAAATTATGGATGCCCGTTTTACTTTGTAGATCGAAAAAAAAACAATGCATCATTAATGTTGGATCTGTCACAAATGTTTGAAAATGTTTCACTTTATATCTGTGGTTCTATTATATCAGGTCGTGCCGAAAACTGTAAAATTTTGCTTAGTATAGATCTGAATACGTTCGAATATGCATTCGATGCAGCTCTTTCTCCTCTTTCTGAAGGTTACATTTTCGCTACAGTTGCGATATCCTGCCATTCAAATCTGATGTAAATTCGGCTGATTTTTAGATAAATTCATTTTACGGTTCGTTGAAAGAGTAAGTGTGATTCAAATAGAGCAAATTTTGAATGATAAGAACGTATTGTTTAGCTTTCCTGAGCTGCTTATTGGAGCTAAAACAATTACTAGATCTCAATTGTAAAGTCATGAAACGCACAACTGCACCAAAAACATGAAAACACTCAAAGTTACTGCGAGTTAAAGCTGATTATCACTAAGCCTCATTTGTGCACAATGATCAAGTTTGATTTGTTTTGAAAAATCTTTTCTGCAACTTTCGGTACCCTCATATGCTACGAATGCTCAAAAAGCCAGGGTTTTTGTTAAATAAACAATTATTACAGATTTCAAAAACTAGATCTATGTTCAGAAATAAGTGTGATTTAGCCAAAGTTCTACTCCGCATAACAGCCACCAGCGCTGTTCTAGAATATTGAAATAAAACTTTCTAAGAATTAGGGAAAATTTGGGGTATTGCTGAACTGCTCGGAGAACCCTTGGGCTAACATGGCAGAAACTGCGTAAATCAGGGAGAAAATGTAGCCATCAGAAAGAGAATAAAAATCTGAATCAAACGATACCTGAGTCGTTCGTCGATGTGATGTCGTTCTGTGAGTTATAGTGAATTCAAAAAAAAAACCGACAAAATTTTCGGGACCGTTCAATCAGATAAATGAATAAATATGGCAGAATTCATAATCGAATTAGTTGAGCTAATAAAGACAATCATTGATTTTTCATAATTTTCAAAAAATGCGATTTGTGTATCCGTGGTAAGCTGAAAGGTTTTTGCCTAGAATTTTACCAGAAAACGCTTTTTTCTGGATAATATAGAATCTACGAGCTGCAAGATGTTCTCTGAACTAACATCTAAACCTTTCCTCCAGCCAACATCTCTGCAAACAATCACAATGAAGGCATTGAAAAGTATAAGCCGCTGAGTGAAGGCCGAGATTTCAATAATCCTCTACTGTTGGAGAACTCATCCTCTCAACTCTACTTAGAACTGGTTTTATTTCAAAGTGGAGCGGCTTCGGAAAGGCCAATGTAGCTAATTGTTCTTCTACTTCGACTGTCTTTTTCAAGATCTCTTCACGTTCACTCATAGGATGACATTGTTTCTGGAAATTTGGGTTATCCCCTAAAAATGGAATGTTTCAGTAGGCTAAATCATACCTGAAAAAAAGCAAAACAACGAGATTTTCGTTGAGGAAAGAATTTATGAAATATGGAGAAAACCTCAATAACTATTTTTTGGTATGTTGCCTCTTTTTTAGTCAAATTCTATTGTCTGAAAGCAGAATTAGGTGAAGAATACTATTCGGATTCGAAAATCATGTCCTCTTCCAACCTTTTTCAAACAAAGGCTTTTTCTTCACTCCTTCGTAATAACGTAAAAAGAAGAATGGAAAATATTAATTTTGAGGTCGTAATTTGATCCCCTCTTTTACAGCAGCTAGAATTTCCTCAAGAGCTAATGTTCTTTCCGCTATTTCAAACCTAATTTCATCTAGTGACTAGACTTTTGTGTAATTTCATAACGAACTTAGAGTTAATCGTCTGTGTTAGTCAAGCAAGCATATCGAATTTCCAAAACAACCTCGACTTCCTGGTTATGAGAGTTTTTTTGGGCATAATTGTTATATAATTACCTAGGTCTTCCACGAGTAGTGTAAGGAAGTTCTTTCTAGATAGTATTAGAGAAATCAGAAAAAAGTGCATGCAATATGACGGTCTAGTATAATAAAGATTGAAAGGTAATTATTGAGCCTTACCTTATGGCTGTTCAGTAATGATGAATTGTGCAGTATCAGCCGAGCAATGCAAAGACCGTATGTTCAACCGAAAGACTAATTTTGCACGCAAAATAAAAAGTATACGCAATATGTAAAGTAGCAAAGTACTAAACTTCAGGCAAAGATCAACCGGCTACACCGGATCTGAAGTGAACGGATTCTTTTGATTGTGTTTTGCGTAATAGCCGAACAAGAGCGCGTTAGCTTATAGTTCTTAATGTGCTAAAATGTCTAGCATCGACGAGTTTGTCAATTGCTTTGTCTAAGATAATGGTATAATCGTTGAGTATTTTTGATGCGAAGATTAGCTAAATCTTTTAGATTAATTCTTGCGTTTGCATAGAAATTTTGAGGTTTTGAGTTCGTTGGCCACAGGGAAAAGGAATGCGATGAATGCAACAGAATTAAACTGATTTGGACCAATCAAGCTTTCCAGCAGTCCACTTCTGATCACGAAGCACTGTTTCATGGAGTTTTTGCCCCCACAACGTGACCAAATCCCCGTCAAAAGCTTGCACACACACACCCAGACACTTTGCTGCTTTTTCAAGTATCTTATCCAAGCTGCAATGCTGCACAATAAAGGCCACACCTCTTCTGTAAATCTATGACACTGTAAGCGCTTCAGCAGTATCGTCATCGTCCTCGCTCTGCATCTGCATTCGTGCCCACAGTGACCACCAGTCGTGGTCTTGGACCAGGTGTGCAAAAGCTGATCGTCGTTCCCGTGGCGGTTGGCGCCGCCGCAGTGGCACCGTCAGAAGTACTGCTATACACGGAGTTAATCTGCTTTCGCGTGCGCAAAACCTCCTCTCGAGCGCCTCATTCTCTATTCGAATTTCTAGTCTTGTTGTGCATAAACCGCTCACAGTTCGACGAAGTCAGTGAAGTGACAAGTTTCTCGCGTCGCCCCCTTTTCACGCTTCTCTTTTGTTTTGTTTTGGTACGGGGTCACCCCTTTTGGGGCAAAAATCGCGTAAGTACGAAATGGCCCTCCTGCAAAAAATGGCTAATCCCGGAGTGAGTTACTTTGCATTAGAACGTGAACACTGCACTCTTCAGGCTACAAATAGTTGTCGGACGCAGAGTAAATGTGCACCTCCAGGGCGATGCGACATGCGATTTCATTTAGGGCATCTATTGACCATATTTCGTGCTCTGCTCATATTGTATCTGACGATCGATGTGACGTTATTATTGTTCGCACTGCTGGCCCTATTTTGATCATTCACATCCTGCATCATCCGGATATCCAACACTGAGCACAGAGACTAATCATATTTGCACAATAAAAATCTCAAAAAAACATTCACAACACAAAAAATAACCCACTCGGTGACACTAGCAACTCACTCAGGCTATTTCGCTCAAAATGTATCTCTTTTATCAATGCTAACAGGATCATTCTTTGCAACGAAAGTTTTGCTGTCACAGCAGCTACGAGTTTTACGTACGAATTGCTGTGAACCTAATCCGATTTTCTCCTCTGCTAGAATGTAGGAAATTTTTATGCTAAACTCTATGAGGGATTACAAGGCGTGTACCAGGTTTTAGTAGTTCAGACAACTCTACAAATCAGCCTCCCAGCCCATTTCATTTCATTCAAAGCTACTGAGCTCGGCTCGGTTGCTTGCTCCGTTTTGCTGGAGGCTTTCCAGAAGTTCAATGTTTCTGTCACCCATCTATCTCTTCATAAAAAATACATTTGCATAGGTATCGTATTACAACCATGGTTATATTGTAAACAAATTTCCTGCATAACACTTTATGTGCTGAGTTTTTAGCTTTGCTGTTTTCTGACACATACAAATCCAGATCAATATAAGGGAATATTTTATAGTCTGTGTAAACGTGCTGGTCAATCGCAAACAATGAGCATTGGGGTTTTTTTGCTCGATTACTGTGTAAATAAGGGCAAGTCTAATGTAAAAAGTATTTCCTTTTTCTCATAATCTACGCTTATGCTTGGTCAATTACGAATATTCGAAATCTGCGCTCATTTTGACTGTTCCTTTGCAACTGGGGCTTCATTCTGCTATGTTGGCGCAAAACCAAAAGTGGTTGGAGTGTCTCAAATGTGTAAGCTATGCTCCCATTTCCGACTTACTGACGTTCATTCACCCCCATTGTTTGGTGAATGCGGGATTATCCCAGAAAATTTTCTAGCCGTTCGATGAGGGAGATAGACTGCTCGCTGTGGAAATTACTGGCGCGACCCGGGCGCAATCGTCGTCTTCTTTTTGCGCAATTACTTCATGGCAGCACGAGTTTTTACGTTCAGATTATTGCTAATGACCTTTACGCATGCTGCCCACAATCCTTCCATAAATTTTTCGATCTGAAATGTCTCGATTGTTCTTAATTCGACTCGAGTCTGCTTTTTTCAGGGTGCAATCAGTAAGGGCTCAGACCCTTGTCATATCCGTCAACATTTCCGAACCACTGTGCTCGTTGTTTATCACTTTCTGCGATATGGATAATCCGGTTCGTGATTTTTTCAACAGATAACCCTCATCGATTCACTCGCGCACCCTCTATTATGTGTGGGATGTGAAGGCTCTCACGCATCCCCAGCGATCAGAGGTGTTCTTCGTAACTTCACTTGATCCACAACTCACTCTACCTTAATACTGTGTCACTTCATCTCAAGCGTTTTTTGCTAACAAATTTTTTTTCCAGTAATCAAGTAATTTTTATACTTTGCTGAGCTCAAAACTTCCTTAAAACTGCTGTAAATTTTTTCAATTTTTTCATATGCCTTGATCTTTCATGTCGAACAGCCTCCCGTCCTGTCAGCTACAACTGATCAGTTCTTTATCCGTTCTTGTTTACTCACATTTGAAGTTTTCAACATTTTTTCTCAACCTTTGAATCATTCTGCTATTGAGCCCTGACAGCAAAGCACACTTTACCTTTTTTCCTCAATTTTTTCCAGCAAATATTTACTTTTCTTTTGGATCCCTTTTTACCGTGGAGATTATTTGCCTGGTGGGACATAGGATAGTTCTGAAAATCCATCCATGAGGGACGAATGAGTTTTTCCTTTTTTCGTTAATTAATAAAGCCCCGTTGGTCATCCTGTTAGCAGAAAAAAATTGATTAAGCCAACATCAGAATGTTCCTGTACTTTCCCGATATACTTCCAGCACAGCATTCATCTGTTCAAACCTTGTACTCCTCTTCAAATTTTCACGCCAATTATCACAACATTGGTTGAATAATTTTTTTCAACTCTACATATTCTGCCATAACAACTGTTGCAAAAATCCTGAATAACAATGTTATGTTCCTCCTATCTTAACGATTTATGTTCGTAAAAGTCATAAAAGTAGTCGGAAAAACAACCTCAACATGGAAAACATTCCTAGCGTTCAACAAACAAACGTTCGAGGTCATGACTGTTGCACCGGGAACGAAAAATGAAAATTGTGAAGTGAGGGCGTTTTTTTCGGTATCATTCATGTAATGGATTTTAATGACACATTCTCAGTAACACAGTACACTTAAGTATGATGGGATGAAGTAGAGGTTGTGATTGAAATGTGGGAAAAAAGGAATAAGTGAGGCACTTGCGGGGACATTGCACGTGCGCCAAAAGAGTTCACCTCTTCTGTGTCGCGACCTTCCAATCGTCGCGCCGTGTGCTAAGCGTCCTTTTCACAGCCTCTTATTTCGTTCAAATAGAGTTTTTTTTTTGAAAGGGCGGGGTGGGAGGGAGGGGGGGGGGGAAGGGGGTCGAGGTAACAAGGTGTCTGCTAAGGTTCATGGGTATCCACTGCTCTTAATTCACAAGGTGATTTTGGCTAGGTTTATAATGTATCATCACTGCGGGTTACTGCTTTTCTAGCTAATATACATGTTGAGAGAGACAAAAAGTTTGTAACGTTGTTCATTAGGGTCTAGGAAGAATAGGATACTGAAAGGAATTTTTAAATGATCCACCGGTGGCCCACGCTGAGGACTCATGGTCCACCGGTGGCCCAAGCTATCGTAATTGGGCTAAGTTATGGGAGATGATTGAATAATCTAGCCGAGGCAAAGCTTGTTAAGTAGGCGCGATTGGTACAGTCGTAGCTCGCTCTCGCGCGGCTCACCCCGGATCTCACCCCCCCCCCTCGTGCCCCGTGGATCCGTGTTTACGTGCGCAGGCAGCTGCACAACAAGCGGTAGGTGGTGATGGTTGGTCTGGAGTCGCACTTGGCCTTTTCCCCACTTGACTGTCACCGCCGCTGCCGCGCAAGCTCCCTCGACCGCCCGTTGCCGCTGCCGCTAGACGTATTTCGTTCGTGCCATTGTCCTCCGTCTATTGCCTCATTTCAGTCAAAATACCTGTATAGGAAGAGACGAGTACCTTCGATTTTGCCCCATCAACATCATGTGGGGGGCCATGTTCTCTTGCTCGTAAACATGCGTGCAGTTCCAGTGCTTCCTCCCTCACGCTTCTTCTTATCTTCTGTGCTTTATGGGGTACCTTGCTTCCGATTGGGAATTTTACTAGATCTGGGCAAGTCGTAAAGAAAATCGCCGCTGAGAGCCCAAAAAATCAAAGCCATCTCACCTCATTATATGCCATTTCTATCCGTCACGCTACCGTCCCCTAGAAATTAGGACGTCGTGGATTATAGGTCTTTTACCTCGTCGATTTACAAGTTTTTATTCTCTTCTATTTGACGATGGGCGGGTTGAATGCAGAGCAGGGTGTTTGCACTGGAGTTATTCATTTTACATCTTTCAAGAAATTTTGCACTATTTTGCTTCATTTGTCTTGGTCTCTTTTCATTTCATTTTCATTTTCATTAAATAGTCTTTAGGCGTTCCAAAACACTGACAAAAATGTGTTAGTCATACATGAAACACAACAATAACGAACATTTTGCCACGTTTTTCGTTAATTTTGTTAAAAATCCGCTTTTGCCCAGAGAAAAAATTCAAAAATTTCTCAATCATTACTGGAAAAGTTTCTGCTATAATATAAGAATTTCATTTGCTGTTTTTGTAGAAATCTCGTAGCTTCCTTGCTTCTTTAAGAGGGTCAATATCTTCGAATTTTTTGTTTATCAAGGTGCCTTTTTTACCAAGAAAAATCACAAATTCCTCAAGCCATCACTAGAAAAGTCAGATATCTCATCTGAATAATTTTCCTAGCAATATCCATGCATCTTACTATTGCTTAAAATTGACATCGTGACTTAGCATTGAGAATGGCTCGACACATTGATTCATGGTTTAGTTTTTTGAACGCCTCAATGACCTCTGCTTGTTCACAATCGTTATGAATAGAATGGTAAATCGTTTGGTTTGTGTGTGATTCACTATTCTCTAGAGATGAAGGAGAACCTACGCATTTTGACTATTTGCACTCATGTGAATATACATAGAGTTTTGATAATAATAGGATGAATAGGTCTGACAATCTACTTTTCTCTTCAAGTTGTGGGTAGGAGTGCAAAGAAAAAGAGGGGGAGTGAGCACGGCGGGGGGGGGGGGGCGGTGTTCATAAGTTAATAGAATTTTTTGCTAGTAAGTAAAGCACTGAACCTGCATTTGGTTAAGCTTAATCTTATTAATTTATCAACTATGTTATGCATAAAAAAGCGCCAAGGAAAAAACATTCAAAAAATCAAAGCATGTCGGAGAAGATCATAATGTTTCTTCCTGGAGGAACCCGGCCGAGCTTTATGCAGTTTGCATTTTTTTAACACACTATTTTGTATTTTTTTTTCAAATAATGTTTTCTTTGGGAATGATTTTTTCTGGGTCAACTTGTCATTCCAAAATGAAAACCACTACCTTATTAGCATTCTTCTTTCTCTTATTTCCTCAAACGTCCCTCTTGTTCTAAACTGAAACCACTTTCGCGATTTCTTCTTTGCACATTGATGCACAGAGTAAATTAGCTATGTACAATTGTGCGCTCCTTTCCATCTCCAGCCAGCCAAACATGCAATAATCTGTTACGTTTACCTAGTCGCCATTATTCGGTAAAAACGCTAGTTCTCTCTGGAACGCATGTGCGTCTGTTACCTCTGAGAAAGCAAACAAAAGATTATTGCCAAAACACTTTTTTTCTTGTGTTCAATGCGCAAACATTCGTGTCTTTTTCTATGTGTTCATTTTTTCAGCAGAAAGAGATCACCACTGCCCACATATTCCATACGAAACAGCAGCGGCAGTATCCACAAACACGGAAGGTCGTCTACACCCCCTCGAGGGGGTCAAGTGAGTGCAAAACGGGGCTTCTGTGTATATTTTCGGCGCAATGCAGGTGTCGAGCGACAGACAGAAGTGTCAAGTTATCGTACCGAGACCCGAGGTCCTTAAACTTGCTCTGTGTCATCGCTTCGAAAATGACACAGGGCGATTCGGCATCGAGATGCGCGGCGACTGTGCAAACTCTTCTCTCTCGTACACACCTCGGTGCTTGCATTCCCATAAATGCTCTTCGCATATTTACACCAAAACTGGCAATAGAAAGAGAGTGTTCCCACCTGCTTTGTGCTGAAAATCCCATTCTCAACTGTGAAATGACGGCACTTTTATGTGTAGAACACCTTCTTCTTCCAGAAAACATGTATACCATGTCGGCATCGCCCGCCTTCATCGAAGAAAGCGACGATGACGATTTTTATCGTAAACGCAAGTTTAATAGCAAGGTACCGACTCATTAGCCTATAAACTTAAGATTCAAACAATAAGCTAGTAAACCATGTTTAGGCAACAGTTTATCCAGCTCCAGCTCGTTATCATCACAATCAAATCGTGCAAGAGGCAAGTGTTGCCAGATCTTTCTTCCTATTTGTTGGTTAACTTACATTTGCCAAACAATCCAGAACACTATTCGCACTATTTGCTATGTGGAACTAATTCTTAGTTAGTTCCCACAAATAAGCCCTATAGACTTCAGGTTCGACTATGAAATAGGGCAAATCACTTGAAGTATGTAATAATGGACTTTTTATTGTGTTTGTTCGATTTCCGAATGATAAGGTCCTTAAGGCGCAAGTGCATCTTCTGGAAATTTAATGTGATCGAAGAAATGCTAATACATTAAAGGCTTAATAGGATATGGATGGACTGACTTATCTCTAAATCCACTGAACAAAAGTGACGCCCTATGGTAAACTTACGACCCGGAAAAACTTGATATGCTTCAAAATTACTACTGATACACAGCAAATAATTTGCTGTAATTGTGCCTCAAAAAAGTTTTTTTACTAGATGTTCATACGCAGAAGGCGAAAATCAGATCAAGGATTACATTGAGACTTTTAGATTTTCATTGTTCAAGAATTATCTATCAAGAAGTTTTTACAATGAATGTTAGCACCCATTATCGTACACCTCCCCATTTTACGAAAACTCGTCACTTTTTCAAGACTTAATTCGCCCATATTTATGGCATGTTTATTGCAACATTGCACTTTATGATTAAACTTGAAGTGTCATATTGTTCTTTCCGGAAGTAATCGAGTTATCCATTAATGTGTTTTATTAGCTGCAAAAAATAATTGGTTGTGAAACTTACGCACGTACTGGGAGTGTTTACAATGTAAAAAAATTTATTGCCTCTGTCTTTTTGAGTCGAAGGTGTTAGGCGTGCATCACCTGGAGAGGAGAGTGAAGCGTTGAGTAAATACACTTGATTTTATCTTAAAATTCCTCAAGAGTATTGAACTGCAAACACCTAGTACATCTTAGGAATGCGGGCCGACTAGGTCAAATGTTGACTGAAGGACGGAACTTCATACTACGTTATCGAGGGTTGAGTGGGGTGTCTGGACCGGGAGTGGTTCCAAAAATTCCAAGCTGGTTAGCGTAAGGAAATCATCACAGTTTTTGCCCGTTTGGCTTGCAGTCCTGAGCTGAGACAATGGAAACATCCGAAAAATCAGAATTACTCAATTATTTTATTCATGTACCGTGAACAATAAACATAATTGAAGATAAGTGGGAAGAACTTTGGAGGTTTGAATTTTCAAGTAGGGTTCTCAGATGGATACATTCTCTGGGCACATTTGGTTATCAAGCAGAAGTCGTGTCAGGAAGCGCGGCAGCCAATTAGCAGCGGTTTGAGCTGGGAAGTTGCGCTGCTGCCATTGGTTGCCGAGCTTCCCGGCACGCTGCCCGAGTTTCGTTGGAGAAAATAGAATAGAATGAACGAAATCAACGGGAGGAAAAATATACTTATTGAGCTAATTCTTGTGGATTTCAGGTTGCCATATCGTACTCCGCTCCGCTGACCATATCTGCTCCAAGTTCTCCACTCTCTCGCCCACTTAGTAGCTCAGAACGCATAGGAACGGAAGATTATTGTATGTTATTTATTTCACAAGATAAGTAGTGAACTATGGATTTATAACAAACTGCAACTCTGAACTGTGACGGTTCTTTGTGCCGAAACGTTTATAGAAAGTTCACCACCTGTTCACACTGTGGAAAGTGGGCTTTGTATATGAATGTAACACTTGATCGTGATGTCAGCCTTTATTCACTAGTCTTTTCATTTTACTTTTTGATAATTCCGGAACATTCATGCACGCGGCCTGAGATGATGTGAACTCTGTGGCGTCTTCCTGTTTCGTTGTGTGTGTGTGTTTGATGTTTTTTTATTTCCATTGCTGACTGCGCTCAAAGTGGAAAGCAAACATTGAGTGACTGGGTCAATGTCTATGCAACCTTGAAGAACTCCTCAGTTCAGAAAGAATAGAGACTGTTTGTGTAACAATGTGTTTTTCAGCATCGGTTCAAGACTATATCACTGACCAGCGCGCCATTCAGCCGAAACCTTTCGTGAGCCCGGAATCTGTGGAGCGAGTGAATGCGCGTGGACGGCACGAAACTGAGTTTCCAGGTTGGATCCGAGGAGCATTCATATAAGTTCAGAAACCTAAAGCAGAAGCGTAGCGTGTTTTTTGAAAAAGGCAGAAGTGAATCTTTCTCTCTGGAAAATGAAGTGAAACACGCTTACCTCCCGATAACGCAGTAGAATCACATAGGTTCAACAGTTCTATCATCTTTCCTTTTCTTTGAGTTACCAACCATGCGGAATCGTCAAGATCATGCGCACTCTGGCCAGAAACCGCGAAATTGCTTGGAAAATATGATTGTGTAAAGAAACGATTACCTATAGAAGGAGAACACTTAACTGGCAGCGGTTCTGTCGCGGCGGCGTACGATGCCGAATGAGGTCTACCACAGCGGCGTTTTGCGCGAATAAGCTATTCAGTAGCCTCTCTATAGTAGAAAAAAGAAAAGTGTTCAAAGATCATTTTGTCTTGACTCTGCTTACTCTAATCCATCGAGGATTATGATAATTTCTTTGTGGAATTCTAACTTCTGCTACGCACACAAACCCGTGTAAAACAAGCAGTGCCGCAACCTCACTTTAGCGTTCCAAACTAATCGTCAGTTTGCAATCTGTCATAAATTTGCATAATTTATTCGTATATAAGTTGGAGATGTTCAGTTCGGATTGCGTACATTGGCGGAGAATCCATAAGTCCGGTCCATTCGGTGCCTATCACTACAGTGCCGTCGACGTATCGTGGTCCACTAATTGACAGCCGTGCATCCACACGTTTAGCCGAGTCTGTGGTCTCTGAGACGACAACTATTCAGGAATTAACTACTATCACTACTACAAGGTTTGTTGATTCTTTTCGAGACCATTTGCATTCTCTCTTTCCGCGCAGTTCCTGTCATTGACCGCTCTCCATCATTCTCGGTCATCTCCGTTAAGAACTACTTGTTAGCTCCTCCGGAAGCATCCACTTCAGAACTGTCATCGGAACTTTGAATGAAATGTGAACACATTCAAAGAAATCGCGAACGGATCTCGGACTTAATCTAGTCCCAGAGACCCTTATCCTTGTCCTCTTTAGCCATTTTCTGGATGTGAGATGATGCGTATGATGATCTGTAAAAACTTTCTTTCACAGTCACTCCGAAATCTCGGAAGTAGTCAGAACTACCTTTTTATCAGCTTAACATCCTTAGTTTCCTTTTCTGAAAGATCTAAAACCTGAAACCTCTCTGATTTGTTCCGCTTTTCTGCAAATTGAATGCACTAGGCCAACTACTATTTACCAAATAGTTTCGAGTGCCCTGTCCAAACATAGGCAAAAGTATCACATTCGACTTCGTTTGGTGAAAGTCAGTAATCCTTATACCAACACATAGTCAACCATTCTCGTCTATTCAATAGTGACTGAACCATAGAAGAAGTTGTCATACCTTGTTTTCGATTCTTTCTGCTGATAAGCTCGATTCGAAGGTATGGCTACCCAAAAAATATGTTGTGCCCCGACAGAAGCATGTCATCTGACTCGTCTCTCTGTATTTCTATTCCTTTAGAAAGGTTTTGATTTTTTTGAAGTTTTTCTTTTTGTTTATGCAAATGTAGAATGTGCAAGTTAATATAGTAAAATTATTTTGCTACATCCCGGTGAAATTATTTCCTTGTACGCCTGAGGACTGCCCATAAATGTCACTACGTTTGTCCTTTTGCGTTCCATCACACTGTTAATAGGAGAAAATGTACTAGTGCCTTTTTCTTTTTGAATTAATACCTATTTCGCAAAAATTTTTCTCTCCTTAAAATTTCTACAGGAACGTTTCTCTACTTTGATGGAACCCATGCGAATTATAACTCATCTGAGTCACTTCAGAACTATTACTTATACGTTTGAGACATGCCGTTTCGGCGGAAATGCTGAGTGTTGAATGTGAACGTCAATACCTCCATATATTGGGTGTGTTGTGTTTGATTCGAAATGCAAATAGCAAACAGCGGTTGTGTTATTAATCCCTCTGCGTGATGCTCGTGAAAGTTCGAGACGAACCAACTAGAATTGCAGGGTATTTATATTGTATCAGGAACACACATTGAATCGAACCAATTTTGAGACGTTTTTTCGCTTTCATGTTGATTGACAGTAAAAGTAATTCCCGTAATAAAGCAAAGGTGCAACCGTGTGTATAGATGCCCCGAAAATTGATCACATGCACTGGTTTTGGCATGAAATCCTTTTCCCACTTCCGTTTCCGAGGACGAGTTTTATCAAACAGCACAGAACGTCATGTTTAACCATCTGTTCTCAGTCATCGAGCCTCTATCCACGTTCTCCTTGTACTGTAACCATCATCATCATCAGCATCATCCTAGCTTTCGGGTGTGCGGGCCTATGTGCGCCCCTAGGTGTTTCTTTTCTGATACTCTCTCTTTCCCTTTTCTTTTCTCCCACACATCTATGTGTTTCATCAAACACGTCTGATCTGAAAACCACCTAATCGCTGGCTAAGATCTTGAACTACGCCGCAGTCAAATCGAAACAACACGCATAACTCATTGACCCGTATTTGTGAGGCGTTTTCATCCCCCCGCCGCTCCAACAGTGCATGCCTTCGTCTTCCGTCATGATCGCACTTTTTAAGCCGTGGAAGCCGAAGAAGGAGAGGTGGGCTGACGAACAGGACCCCACAGGGTAGAGATCCCCACTGTATTCGTTATTGTTATCCCCCTTTTGCCCCTATTGCGGTTTGCACCGAAACGTACGAATCGAATCAATCATCACAGTGTATTTCGAGAGCATTTCGGACGGCATGCTAAGGGTGGCCTTTTTCATGTTGAGCAGCTTTTGCTGCGGCTCTTAGCTCATATAGGAAAGAAATTCAGGTTTTTATTCTTGAGAGCATTTCTCTTTGCGCGATCTAGACGTTTTCAACCGCTCTTATCTGATATTAGAAACGCCTTTCACGAATATGCGTAGAGTTGTGAATTACTGCTAGCAATATCGAATGAAGAAAGATTTTTGTGTTTTTTTATTTATAAAATTTTTTGAGGATCAAGAAAAAACTATCATTGAACCCTTTTGCTAGCTGCAAAGTCTTGTACAATAAATCCATTTCGCCTGTCTATTTTTCTCATATTCAGTCGATATTTCCTTTTTCCAGTTATGCAATAGAACGAGAAAATTACTGTCATATTTCAACTGTCTTCAGAACGTATTATGTGTTATGAAATCGATAGTTGTGAATATTTTTTGGAATGTTGCAAGTGATAGATATACCGGTTTCTGGTTTTTTAAACACAAGCACAACTGTAAAGTGTTGAACCGGGAAATAGCAAGACCAAGTTGTTGTTCTTTGTGAGAGTTTCTTACAATGTTATTCATGCCAAACATTTTACATTAACTTTTTTCTAGAATATTACAAAAGTTCTATCATTGTTTTGGATAGTTATAAGATTTCTTGGAAGTCAACGAATTTACAAAGGAGCTTTACCTCTCTCATTCCTTAAAAATGTAAACGCATAAAAAACTAAATCACACTCATTTACAACGTCCATCTTGCCTCCCACAAAAAATCAAAAAATAACAAAATTATGCTCGTTCAAATATTCCACCTTTTCTTTCAGCTTTTTCCAGAAAAATTTTCCAAAAGAAAAAAACCTGATTTATTTCCTCTAGCTTAGCATAAATTTCACAAAATCTTAGCCCTATTTAAATTTTTTTAAATTTCAGCCACGGTCGTAGCGTATCCTCAGATATGCCTGGAGTGACTGAACTAGCTCAGCGATTCGAGCGCAGTTCTCGCAGTGATAGCGGAGATACAGGAAGAACCACACCGAAAGCTCCTCCTAGAGTTGTAGTCATATCGAAACCTGGGCCAGGTGTGTGCTTTTTTGGCATCAATTCACTCATTCAATAGTTTCGAAATCTCTGTCAACAATGCTTTCTTTCCTCGTTATAGAATTCGTCTACTCGTCCGATGAATCAAAGGTTCGTCGCATCGAACGGCCCTCGTACTCGCCATCCGATCAGAAAGGCGTACTGTCTACTACGGTGGTGGATATTGAACCTCCATCATTCCGTACAGTCCAGCCTCATTACGTTGAAGAAAGATATCAAGTAAGAAAACTTGGAAACTTTTCTGTGAAGTTTCTGAGACTAGAGAAAATCTTCCAGCTCGAGGAGCAGTACCGTTCTGTGAAATCATACGGAGGTCCGAAGAAAGAAGGCTACACCAAACCTAGAGAAGTTGTCATTCCAACCGAAAAGAGAGAGACAAGAGAAACAAGAGAAACCAAAAGGGTACATACCTCAATTGTCCCATACTGCACAACTAATTTAATTCTTTGTCCATAAATTAGTAATCTTTTAGGAGACAGTCAATGGCCACACAGTGTTCTCGTCTCGAACCGAACGTACATCGCCCACAGATCAGCATCGTGAACATGAAATTGAAGAAATTCGTGGAGCAACTCCTGTAAGAAGTGTAGTCGAGCAGTTTGAGAGCAGAATTGAAGGTATGCGTTCTGTTTTTTTAACGTTTAGAGAAAATATTGGTGTTCAGAGGGGCGCAAAACACCTGACAGACGTCCTTATTACAAGGAGGTCGAGGAAATCACCAAAACTGAAAGAGCGACTCTACCGGAAAGGGTACGTAAGGAACGAAGAGAATGTTTGGCGGGACAGCTGATAAATGTATTTTCAGGAAGTATACATTCCAAAAAGCGATTTACTCCCATCACGAAAGACCTATACCGAATCAATCACAACACAGAGAACGAGAAAGCTGTCTGGATCGGATCGGGACCAACCATACCGAGGAAGAAGAGAGATTACGAGGGAAGAGGTCACTAGAGTGCCTCCGTACAATGGCCTGCGCGAAACTCTCACCGAAGAGGTGAGTAGAGGCTATCCGTACACCGAAACAAGGGAGGTCCGTCGTGAAGAATCCGAAGAAGAGTACAGACGTCGCAAAGCCGAACGAGAAAGAGTCGTTCCCGTCGAGAAAGTCGAAACTGTGGGAAAAGAAGACGTGACTATGGAGACGATGACGACAGAAAGCGTGAGAACATTCCCTCGAGTTGTGGTGCCGAAACCGCATTCGCCAACTCCTCCAAGAGCTGTGAAGAGTACGATAGAAATCGCCAAGGAAGAGTATAAGGAAGAAAGGAAACAGCCAGAAAAGCCACCGAGAGATTTCCGTGAGACGCTAGAGAGAAGTGAGAGAACTGAAAGATCTGAAATGACCGAAACAACCGAAACCTACAAGAGGACCGGCAAAATGGAAGATACCACCAGGACACCTGCTTCTACGCCTGTTCCTCCTCTACGTGCGGTGACAGTGAGTTCATTCGATTCTTTTGGACTTTTACCCCTCTATCTGCAAAAAATTAATAGAACCGAAAGGGGCGATAGTACACTTATGCACTGCATCTGCACGAAGTTTATGCATTGCGTAGAATTTTGAACATTGCTTTTTTCAATGGCGAAATTGCATGAGCGTTTTGCCCCCGATCCGCACAATAAAGTGCACTAAATCTAAGCAAAATTTCGAGGTAGAGCAAACAAATTTGCAGAGTTTTTCTCACGAACATTGAACAAACGCAAACGTAGATTGTGTATCCGCTTTTCTACACCCGGTGCCTGAATCTGCAAGTTAAAATACGTCCTCAGCTGGCTAAATTTTACTTCCACTCTGATTTTCCTCGTCTCCGATGGAATGCAACACTCTTATATGCAGTCTATCATAGTACAAAAAGTTCATTCTGAAAGCAGATATAATGCGAATTATTCAAAATGCGTGGTTGCTGTGGTCCCGCTCACCGGTCTGCGGTAGGGGGGCAAAATTTTGCAGAATTAATCGGATTAACTCGCTTTTTTTCCTAGCCGAATGAATATTAATTTCACAGGGTGTAGCTATAAATTTGGTGATTGGGTAAAGGTATCAAGTCAAATGAAGACCACCCAGTGTGTGGTCTAGCTATACAGTACTTCTAGCCTCTTCTTACCCCTATTTACCTGAGAGTCTGCCGCCTAAAAGCCATAAAACTTGCGGCTCATTCATAAAAATGTTTCACTTTCCCGCATTATCACTTCATTTCTCGCAAAGCTAGCTGATAACATTTCCACGAGACAACATTGGTGTCGTATAGAATGTAAAGCTGCTGATAAAACCACCGCAGTCATTTGTGGTTTTTTCGCACGCGCCACCCCTTATTAAACTCTTGGTTACTTCTCATTCATAGTGTTTCATTAGTCAGGCAAAATTAATAATACTATCCTTCTAGGATATGCCATCCCTGTACACGGAAGAGCACCATCACTATTCAAAGTGAGTAACGTTGATAATTTTTTTTTGAAATTACAAATCTATGATGTGCATTTAGGCGAAGCGGGTTCGGCGGCAGAACTCCGCAATCATCAAGCGGGTGAGTTTCAAATATTTACTAAGCGAACGAAAATAGGGGCGAAGACCTTTTTGAGCGATGAAACTTCTCATCGCATGGAATAGTAAACACTAGAATGGGCATGCTTGGAGTGAAGAATCAAGAGCAAAAGTCAAGAATATGCGGGCAGGGGTTGCTAACTACGTGAAAATTTCCAGGGATATGAAATTGTCATAGGTATCTTGGAAATGGACTATCATTCCGATATTTCTTATCAACAAGTGCATTGTTATCTTGTAGAAATATTCATGGTTTATTAGAAAAATAAGGCCACAGCGAATCAGGGAATACCGCTAATATTGTCTTTACTTCAGACTAGTGAACCAGTAATCTAAAGGTGCTAGATCTGGGGGCGTTCGCTTCGGGACCCGCGCGGTTTCCCGCCATTTGATGTTTTTTGAATCGGCGTTGCAATTCTTCATATATTAGATTGCATCCCGCCCTCACAAGACAAAGACGCATATGATCGAATTTTTATCAAATTTTTGTCTTTTTTTCTGAAAGTTTCGATTGTATAGTATGGGAAGCTCATGGGAAAGGAATCTCCGAATTGCCGAAATTGTCGAGATTGTCGAGCACAATTTCATAGGTGAATTATTGCGGCTGACTCATGTTCATTAGACGCACGATCCTTTATTTTATCAAAGAGGGGTGCTCAGAAAAAAGTTTGACTTGCGCCCAGGGCCTCAGCACGACCTTCGCTCAAAGCTCAAAACTTTTATTTTGTTTTTGACTGCTACTCTTTGTGATCGCGAGACAAACGAGATTTTTTCCGATGATCGGCTCAACTCCGTGTACTAGTCTCCGTGATGTGATTTGCATAAGTTGGGGCGCATTTGAATGGGGACCGCAGCGGCATCGTGGCTGTGTGGCTTTCACACACTGCCGACACACAGTGCTCTAGTACATACAGCTCCATATAGTGGCATCATCGACCCCCCCCCCCCTCCAGACGGATCAATTTTGCAAACAAAAAATCCACTGGATAGAGTGGATTCGGCATCCGAGCCACGGATACGCGCTTCGACTGAATGTAGTCGTCGCCGAATGGCGTGAACTCACAGCCCGGCAATGTTGCCTTGCTATCGGCTCGGCATCCACGACGATGTGTCGAAGCGCTATCTGTTTCTGTTTGCTCTCTGATAACAATCCCACATTTCCAATCATTTCTAACCGCAACACTACGTCTTGTGTTTGCCAATTCAAAGACTCTTATGCCTGTTTTGTGTGCGATTTTGTGCTCAAAAAAATTCCGTGCCCAGTGATGAAAGTTCAGAATTCTGTCTATGCGATTTTCGAACAGGAAACAGAGCAAGTCCTTAACTTCCTTTATCAGCTTAAGATTATAACAAAGCTAAAGGACTTGTCTAATATATTGTAGAAATTATCAAAACCTAGTACACGCACTTTGCGAGCTGAGAGGTCCTCCAGGGATTGTTTTGCACATGCATTGCAGATATGTACTTATTTTTTATTCCAAAAATACTATGCTAGAATAATAACAGCCCCCTGAACAAACAGTGTCAAGAATTTTGTGACGTATGACTTGTAGCCGTGCAAAAACTGTATGACAGCTCGATAGTAGTAGTAATGGCGTGGGGACTGTTATAAATTCCAAGATATACCTTAAAGATAGTGATGCAAAGAGGATTATAATGCTTTTTGCAGCTACAATGTTTTCTAGCATAAGAAAAACTTGTACTCATGGAATAAGGACTTGAATGTCATTATATCAACGTACTAGTAGAATTTCATGGACAGTTAGCTGCGTTTTTCTTCGCTCTTTTTCTTCAATCTTTTTCATGCTATCTATGTGGCTCACGTATAATAATAAACTATGATTTTTTCAGCATGGCGCACACCGGTACAAGCGAATTCATCTGTGAGTTAATAATTTTGGAATATCGTATGAATAGTTGAATAATGAAAAATGTTCAGCTGGCAGCAGCGTGACTGCCGGAGAAATCCGGGAAATTCGCGAAAGGGAGAAGAGGGAGATGAGAGGACTGAACGATCGACTAGCAGCTTATATCGAGCAGGTCAATACAGCTTAAAAAATAAATATCAAGAAAAAACTGTAATAGCTACTTCTAGGTACGTTTCCTGGAAGCACAAAATCGAAAACTCAATCATGACCTGGAGAGGTTGACGAAGGGTAAGCACGCACCCGGAATTCGTATGATGTACGAAAAGGAGATCGCGGTCAGTTACATACAAACCCTAAGGGTCCGACAATTAACCGATCATTTTTTTGATCTACATTTTTTAAGCAATCGCAAGCGATCATCGCCGATGCTAAGAGAGATTATGGTAACACAGAAAAAGAAGTTCGAGGCCTTACTGCAGATCTGACTGACATCAGAAACAGGTATGGATTTTGAGGCCTAGAATAGCTCGTTGAGAAGTTTCCGACCTGTGAGGCACATGGTGCATCACCGAGTTTTTAGTCGAAGTAAGGTGTCATATTCAGGTACGATGCCGCCGTAAAAGCCCGAAATCTAGGGAACGAGGACGATTTGATAGTAAAGCTTTGCGACCTACAAGCTCAGGTAAGAGTCTCAGGTTATATACCGTACCCATATCCACTTTGGACCAAGTAAGAGATGTTTTATAGATATGTATGACGAAGAGACGTAATGCAGTGATTGATGAAGAATGTAAGCGTATTCGCGCTGAAAATCTGAAACTTAGCTCAGACCTTGCTGCACAGCGCCAGGTTGGTTTATTTAAAAAAATAGAATTCGTTAAAAAATAGTTTGTTTAGCTGCTCGAGAAAGAGTCACTCCAGAGGATGAACTACGAGCACCAGGCTCAGGCTCTTATTGATGAGTGCAAATTGATTGCCAGCAGCAATAACGTTGTAAGTAAAATAAGAAATTTCTTGCTCCCTCTCCGCCCCTTCTTTCTTACAAGGTTTAGCTTATCTCTATTTCAGAAGCTGGATAAGTATAAATACCAAGATACAACCGAAGAGAATCGTGCAATCTTCCGGCAAGGACTATTGGAAGCTATCGCTGAAATTCGCAAGCTCTACGATGAGGTTTGTATACCGTCTCTTCAGCTACAGTATACAGCACCTCTTCGTTCCAGGATACATCCAAGTTCCGTAGTGAAATGGAGTCATGGTACTCCAAGCAGGTCATTGAGATCCGTACCAGCAGCCGCTTGGCAGCAGATGCCAGCACCACAAAAGTAAGGACCCTTATAATCTTTATGGGACCAGTAAGATGGTCTGTGAATTTAGGAAAAGGTGAAGCAGCTGCGCTCTCAGCTTACTGAAATGCGCACCAACTTGGCTAATCTCGAAGGACGCGTAAGTTTATGGAAATTTTAGTGATTAATTAGCATCGGAGCACATTATCTACAGAATCACATCCTCGAGAAGCTCATCCAGGATCTCAACTACCAGATCGAAGATGAAAGCCGTGTAACCATGGCACATCTTAGCGAGAAAGACGACGAAATTCGTGCTGTTCGTGCACAGTGCCAGGCTATCACTGTGGAACTTGAGAAACTCATCGTTGAAAAAGTTGTGAGTATGATTATTACCCTTCCACACCTTAATGAAGTCAGCATGATCTATGATTAACTACTTTGAGAATCTCGATGCCGAGATCAGCAAATACCGTCAATTACTGGAGGGTGAGGAAAATAGAACTCATGGACGAGTCATCTCAACTGCTAGCCATGCTTTCGACACTGCCACATCAGCAACATCAAGTAGGCTTTGATTGGAAAATTCACCATTCTTGATCTTTTCCTGAAATTCCTCTTCCTAGGAATTGTAAGCTCTAGCGCATCACGTCGTGTGATTGGATCAACAAATCGCTCAGATTCTCAGAAATCTGCTCAAGGAAACGTATCCATCCTTGTAAGTTATTATACTGAAGGCGGTTCATCGCACGCAGAGAAAGGGCGCGAATGCGGACGCCGTCTGCGTCTCTCAGACTGAACGCACTCTCATTCCACTAACCGTCTGGCCTTTCGCACAGACACGAATGATCTTAATCGGAAGCGAGATTGTACAGTCGAAATTGCGAAAAATGTTTTTTTTTCAGCACAATTTCTCAATAATAAAACACATAATTTTTAGAGCTATATGTCGTGAACTAATCCACGAAAATCTTAAATTTGCAGGATGTTGCACCTGATGGCTCATCCATTACTGTAGAGAACACATCGGTTTCGCACGATGAAATGATCGGCCAGTGGAGATTGCGTAGCTTTGGTGGAGGACGTGACGTTAGCTTCACGTTCCCTCGAGGATTCGTGTTGACACCGAGATCGAAGGTCACGGTAAGTAACACGTGCTGTAGGTATACGGTAAGTGAGAGGAGACAACTGCGCGCATTACAGGTATACGCCCGAGGAAAAGGCATCCATGCTCCACCACACTCACTAGTGTTTGAGACTGAGGATTCATTTGCGACCGGAGGCGAAGTCCGTACCTACCTCTACAACGATGATGGTCAAGTAAGTGACAAAGGGTGAAGGTCCTGCGCGGAATAAGCTTTCCGCTTTACAGGAACGAGCCCGTGTCGAGCATCGCATCCTCTGAACTAGCTCATCCAGTGACTCCCTGCCATAAATGCCTGTTCTGCTCAATGCCAATGCTTCGTAGCCTATTATTCAAATACATCAGTATATGTGTCAAAAACAAACCTGAACACTGCGAATTACCCATTGCTTCTTTCGGTGTAGTTTTTTTTATCATCGTTTGTATAAACTATTAACGCACAACGCCTCCTGTGACTGCCAGCAAGCACCGTAATGCTTCCCATTAGTGTGTGATCACCATCATTATGTGTTAATAGTTCCGAACTCCACTTGGCCCCGACATTCTTCTCACCCTCCCTCATTCACGCGGATTTCTATGTGCCCTGGCAATCCTCTCACGTGTGAGGAGTCGGACTCGTAACGCTAGTTCACAGTACGCATCTAGCTAGCGTTCCGTATTCACATTCCGCGTCCGCTTTCGCCCATTTCCATTAGTCCGACTGCCCCCGGTCAATATTATCAGTTCAGTTAACAAGTTAGATTCAATAAATCTATGCATTGCTGTCGTTGTTCTCGTTGAGCAGCGCATCCGCTAGCTCCTTCGATGAAAAACTGAGACGAATAGTTTTCTTTTTCAGATCTAAAACAGTGCGCATTCGGCGCACAGCTTCCAAGACCATATCAAAAAGTTTCACTGCCTTTCCTTACGGTTATTTATCTTCCAGCCTGCCAATTCCACAAAAATCTCGTTTTTTTCCCATGAAAAATAGCCACCTCAAATCTCCCTAAAGAGAACAACGAAAGTCGAATATCACAAGTCAAGCTATTCTGCCATTTTGCCTTTCATACCACAATCACTTGCTCTGAACTGAGAACTTATATGAATAAAGGATGATCAGAGGCACAATTACAGTACTCTGCTCTTTACGTACTTACATATTTTGAATCCTAAGCTTGCCATTTTGCTTTCGACTAACATTTTTTGTATTTTTTTTTTGTATCGGTGGAGAGAAGATCGCAATTGTGATTAACGCTTAAGATTTATTACAGAGTTTTGAATGCCTGGAGTGACTATCTTTAACATTCTTTTGCATTGATTGAGTGACATTTGTATAGTTACTTCTGGCAAAGAATTTTCATAGAACTATTTTTTTGGAAAGTGATCGAATAAATATTTTGAGTATGTATACCAGGATAACTCTGTAATAGACATTACAAATCTGTTCAAAATTGCAACTCTGTCGAGATACTTTTGCCAAGGATTTGATGGTTAATAATGCCAACAAAATCAGAGCTTCAGGCCCGAAACCAAATACACACAAATTAGTAAACATAACGGGCAACTTGTAAATTGCCTGAAGTGCGAGAAATGTGGATAAAATTGGCTAGTTGCCAAGAATGAAGCAGCATATACCACTATAGAACAATTCGTGCTGCTCCAATAGGAGTCTAAAATATTCTTGTGCACGCAGTTCCAAGAGTAGAAAATTATTGAGTTGCTAAAAATGTGTTTTGCATTACAAACTCAATGGCCAGAGCAAAGGAGGTGGTGAAATAAGTTCAATATCTGACTATTTGGTAATAGGTTGTCCCATAAGTTCCGTCCGTCTTGAATTTCAACCGCTATAAATCATATACTTCCTATTTCTAAATAGGTTGTAAAGTACCATTCGATACAGCAAAGTATGTAAGCTCTACAATATGGAAATGTTGCTTTTGCGTCAGCTCTGATCCATTTCGAGCTTTAAGCCAAAAACCGAAAAGACTCAACTACCCGAAAAATGAGAAAAATCGTGACTCCGTTCAAAAAATCATCCTACAAAATTTCTAACTTGCTCACCTATACAGGATGTCCCAAAAGTCTTGTAACCTAGCATTTTACCTGATAAAAACGTTACGGAACAACGTAGAGGTGTAAAATTTGGAGCATACATTACTCAAACAATAACATATACAACACAATACGTTTTGTGAAAGCAAATTTTTCTTGTTAACGGAAGCCTTCAAAATGTTGGCGATTATTACTGCCGCGGCACGCACGTATTCATTATCAAATTAGTCCCGCGCCTTTACGGGAATAGTTCCTATCGCTTAGAAAGTGTGCGGCATGATAGAGCAAGCTCCCAGCTACAACTCACTTCGAAGAAAATTTTTTGTAAAATTTAGAATTGAAATTATAGGAATCTTAATGCAGGCATGCGTAGACCTCACGCTGGAGATTTTGAGCACACTTGCAGGAAACCAAAACAGAAAATCGGCTACGAAGTGGGTTGAAACCTAGTTCCTCTCCCAGGTCGGACTAAAATTCCATCTAGAAGTCATATGGAGAGAATAATACTTACGATCCAGTGACTGCTTTAGCCCCACAGATTCAAAATGGACTTTAAAGACATAGTGGCCGTGGTACGCACCAAATTTCCAAACTTTTCCAGCCTGTATCGATATTGAATAGATTTTTGAGTGCAGCTACTGTAGTAATAATGATAATGGTGCAAAGCCTCCTCTACAATGTGAAACTGAAATTGTACCAGAATGTTCCAGATACGTCAAGCTGCGGAATAAATTGTAAGCCCGAGAAAATAGATTTTTGCGACTTTCAGAAAGTCATGATAAAATAAAATTTTTTTATTAAAACGTGTGGAAATCACCGGCCTTGCAAAAATGTATTTTGTAAGAGATGATTGCAGCATTCTGTGGCATAAATATGGAATCGAAACTACAGGTGATTCATAAGTTATAGCGATGCAAAATTAGGCTACGAGACTTTTGGGACACCCTGTACTGCCCATATAGGCATTCATATACCCGTTGCCGTATTTTTTCCTCGGTTAGAAATCAAGAAAACAAGGATTTTGATGCTTTTGCCAAAGTGACGCTGTGCTGTCACCACATGGGTAATTGTATACTACAAATCTGTAGAAGTGAAAACTAAATTTTCAGCTCTTCATAAGCTTTGTTTTTGAAAAATGTGGATTTAAGCGTAAGTCATCCGACGCAAGGGAAGCTTGTTTAGTCAAAGTGGACTTTCTGAATGAGATGTTTATCATATTGGTGGGCATAAAACGCTGATTCCAAATCTGCCTTCCTTATCTGCAAAACGTTTATGGACCAGAAGTTATGAGCGTTTTTTTGGAGTCAAAATTAAATGTGCATTTTGGATAGAATGAGTTGCTAAAATCTTACTAGCCCTCAAATAAGGGTGTCCCGAAAAATGCGAGCACTGTTTGATCATTAATAACTCCCTTGCTTTCATGTCTTTCGCCGAGCGATGCATCATTCTATAGAGCGAGGTTCAACTTAGATCTGCAGTATAGAGCTAGTCATCGATCGCTTTTCATTACTGTAGGATTACGGCAGGAACTTCAACAAGGATTTTAGGCCATTAGAGGCCATATTGTGCTTTCGAGCAAGACCAAACACGCCAAAAACTCTTCTACTATGGCAACGGAAGCCGCTGATTTCGAATATGAAATTTCCCCTTTACTGCGATGCTTCTTTTCAAGGTTTTCAGTAAAGCCGTAATAACTGAATTTGCAGCATCTGTCAGAAATGTTATTACACCGTCAAAAAAGCTGAAAACACTCGTTAAAACTTGTGTAATGGAATCAGCATGTGGAAAAACCCTAGTACACAATTTTTCAGATTTTTCGAATTTTTTTTATCAAATGGCATATTTCACAATAGATCCCACATGCTAGAAGTTCATACCGTAATCCCACAGTAATGAAAAGCGATCGATGATTCGCTCCAGACTGCAGATCTAAGTCGAACCTCGCCCTATAGAAGGTGCATCAAGCTCGGTGAAAGACATGAAGGCAACGGAGTCATTAACGACCGAACAGTGTTCACATTTTTCTGGGACACCCTGTACAAGCAAGTGTGGTCGAATTTTTGATTTAGAGCCTTTTTTAAATAAAGTGCTCTGATGGTTATCACTACTCCAATGAAGGGCTAGAAAAAGGATTACGGCTATTTTTGTCCTACTTGCACATTCACGTTTTTGCTCCAATAAGCGCATAACTCTTTGTCAAAAATGTTTTGCAGACAAGGAAAGCAGTTTGAATCAGCATTTTTTGCCCTGCAATACGGTATACACCCCATCTAAAAAGGCCCTCTTCAACTAAACATGCATTCCTTGTGAGAAGGTATCCAATATTTCTCGAAGTTAAAGCTTGTAGAGAGCCGAAAGTTACGTTTGTGCTTGCACAGGTCCATAGTATCCATTTAATTATGCGGAGACAGCACAGCATCGCTTTCAAAGCAAGAAAACTTTCGTTTTCTTGATTACTATCCAAGGAAGAGGTACAGCAACGATGTATATAAATGTCTGATGTGGATATTATACTCGTGAGCAAGTTAGAAAATTTCTAGAAGTTTTTTGGACGGAGTTACGATTTTTTCCTCTTTTTTTGCGGGTGGAATCCTTCTAGTTGTTGGCTTCAAATTCAAGAGTGATTTGAACTGGTGCGAAAGCAGGAAAAGCATCTTCTGAAGCTTGCTTTGCTCTATCAAATGGTATCTTCGAAACTATCTAGAAATTAGAAGTTTATGACTTATTGCGATTGAAATTCGAAGCGGACGGAACTTATGGGACAACGTGATAGTTAGAGCATAGCAACTAATAAAACAAATTCAATATCTGACTTCTTAGTAAAAAATCCTTGCTATCTTTAGTTCGTTGAGTTTTTGAAAGGTTTTCTAAATATTGAGGCCATTTATTTTATGACTTCTCTCATAATCTATGTACCTATTCTCCGAAAATTTTATTGGCCCAATCAAAGGTAGCTTGCTAGTTTCTCATCAGAAAAATATGCAAATCTATCTTACATTGCCATTAATCTAATTCTACGTGACAGCATTTATGCATCCATTTGCTGATAGCAGAAAAACTGACAATATGAAACAGCTTACGATGCCACCTCAGTGAAAGAGATAAGCATTTCGGCGCCATACTCACTATTGTCGTAAAAAAAGCATTTGGTATTTGCGTTGGTATGAGAGTTTTGTTTTTGTTTGCTGAAGGAAAAAAAACTAAATTCATTGGATTTAGAGATGGCACGTATAATTCCTCTTCTGCGATAACGGTGGCTTCATTAGAAAGTCACAAAAAAATGTCTGCAAATTTTACTCATTGTATTAGGTTGGTCCGAAAGTTCGTTCGCACCATATTCAAAAAATCATAACTTCCTTCCCTTACAATGATTTTGCGCAATTCAAATTTTATTAGAAAGCGTAAAGCATGTAGTTTCCAATGGTTTTCTGGGGCCTTTCCAGCATGTTTAGATTGCAGAGATAAAAATGAAAGAACGAAAACATCCGAAATTCGGAATTTTTGAGAAACAATTCCAAAAATCTAGAAACTGCGCGATAAAATCCAGAAAAGCCATTATCCTAATTTTTCTTATATTTGATTAATAACTGAGTTAAGTTTGTGTTGATCGAGCTCTTCTTTCAAAAGTTATGATTTTTTGAAAAAAAATGCCGAAAAATCAATTTCTTAGGAATTCTTAGTAAAGTGATTTTTCGGAATTTTTTTCAAAAAATCATAACTTTTGAAAGAAGAGCTCGATCAGCACAAACTTAACTCAGTTAGTAATCAAATGTAAGAAAAATTAGGATAATGGCTTTTCCGGATTTTATCGCGCAGTTTCTGGATTTTTAGAATCTTTTCTCAAAAATTCCGAATTTCGGATGTTTTCGTTCTTTCATTTTTATCTCTGCAATCTGAACATGCTGGAAAGTCCATAAAGGATTGTTAGAAACTGCATGCTTTAATCTTTCTAAAAAAATTTAATTTGCGCAAAATCGTCGTGACGGAAAGAAGTTATGATTTTTTGAAAATGGTGCGAACGAACTTTCGGTTCAACCTAATATTTACTCAAACTGAGATTCTACAACTCTGCAGACATGAAAAAATAAAGATTATCGATCATGGTGAAAGTGAATACTTCTTTCGCGAAAAATTTTGATAGTTGATCTTACTGATCTCTGGACTTTGAAACAAAAATAAAATTGAGATGGTACGGTAGGAACTCTATGCAGTTCTATCCTCACATCATCATTTACCTTCATAAAAAAAAGAAAACCAATACGCACTTGGCGCAAGAAGTAACTGAATATCACCAAGTATGAAAATAATTATCAAATATTATTCCAGGAAATGATCAAGATATGGACATATGTAAAGTTGAATGCTTTCTCGACGACACATCAAGTCGCGTATCATTGCTATTTATGCGCAATTTGCACGAAATATGCACATTGCACGTCAAAAACTGGTTTTTCTTAGGCGGTGTGCATACTTTGTCTAGAAAACCTTGCCAACTTCCTTATCCTTTCATTCCTTTTCATTAATGCCTGGGAAGGTTAATTTTGAGAAAAATATACTAAACTAAACTGAGATATATTAGGTCGTTTCATAAGTTCGTAGAGTTTTCATTCTCATTCTCATTTCTTTGAGGAATGGCTGGTTTGCGGCAAGATGTGCATATCGTCGAGAAGAGCTGATCATGCCATTCAGGACAGACTAATTATTTTCTATGAAAAGCCCATCTGCTTCAAAGGCAAGAAGAAGCATTCTCGGTACTTGCTCTTTTTTCTTATAAAAAAAGAGCGTCTGCTTGGATTTTCTTGCCGATTATGGAAGAAGGCTTAGGAGGCTTTTCTCGTCAAAGTGAGACAAAAAAAGAGATTGGATTGCTTTAAAAACAAAGAGTTTGCAGAGTGTCACTTGAACAGGACTTTTTGCGGGATGGGTAGGACGTTCCGCACTGAATATTGCTAGGAACAAAAAGACGGTCGTCCATGCCATATGCAACCGACCGCAAGTCTTAACTAATCCCTGCTGCACAAAAAGCCTAATAAAGAGGTCCAGTGAGCTTTTTTGCGCGATAAAAATTGGTCCCCTATGGCCTCGGGCATACCTCACGCGATTTCAGTCGCCATGCGATTTGGCAATACTCCAAATGTTCATAACTCACCCAGGGTTTCTGAATGTACGGAAGATGGAGCATTTTATCAACCTACGAAAGTTATACATGCTGTGCATTTGGGGTCTACCAGTATTGAACTTGAAGACATCTGGCAAATTGCCAGATCGCGTGGCGACTGAAATCGCGTGAGGTATGCCCTTAGCCTAAGGGAACCGTCGTCATAGCTGTCCTGAAAGACTTGACCGGCTGGTACATTAGGATCCAATACTCCTGAGATTCGTTCTAGTATATTGTCATTTGTTTCAGTCTATCATAAATCATATGAACGGCGTCTGTTTTGATTTTGAAGAAGATCACAGGCGCTGATTAGACGACCTTTTTGGGACCGGACCCCCTGAGTTTTGGAAAAACGGAAATGAGTATCTGATGGCATGGTGGTAGAAGGTTGTGCGCAATATCTGAACATACATTGTTGACTGAATTTTGTTAAAATCTTGTCATTTCGTTGGTTTATAAAAACTACAAATTTATGAAACGACCTAATAATTTCTACTCGTCATGATCCCAGTTTTTACGCGCACTATGAGTGTCGTGTGCAGTGGCACAATTACCTTACACAGTACCTCTACCGTGTAGCAACAACTTGTAGCACAATATATTGGATTTAAGCTTGCAATATTCTATGCAGGAATTTTTTGCTTATCGTAATAATAGACGAAGAGTTGGCTTCGAAACGTGTTATCGTGCCTAAGTTGGTCGTTAAAAGCAGATAAGGTGATTTGACTGTTGCGAAGAAGCGCACGCCCCGATAAAAATCGCTGCTCAGATCATTCGCAGTGATTTTCTCAACTCCGTGTACCGGCTTTACTTGCTCTTCTGTCCTGGTATTGGGTTGGCTTAAAGTTTTAGCTGAGAGACATTTTATGGAACTAGCATAAGAATTTAGCGTTTCAGTTACAAGTTGGATGACTGACTGTAGTGCAAAAGCTTGTAGTAAGAATTAGTAAAGTAAAATCTCACGTAAATTGTCTCTATCATTTCTGCAAGCAAAATAAATTCCATATGAAGCCATCTCCCTCAAAGTGGTCCCATACTGTTACAGTAAGACATGCATACCATACGTTTACCTTACCCACACTTCCTACAAAAACGACCTGACAAGTTTTACAACATGCAGCTCCTACCCAGTCCTTACCAAGACCTTATTTGAACTGAATTAGCTTAACTATTGACTATAGCTAATTTATCAAACACCATTATCTTTGCGCTTGCTGCTGACGAAGAATGGCAATAAAACTTGAGCGTTTCCGAGCGTTTCCATGTCGCATGCATTTCTACGATTGCTGTGCCATAGGGCTTCTTCTCCTTCAATTTTGTCAAAACAAAGCGAAAAAATGTAGATCTGAAATCTCAAAGGTGTTTACTTTCAGAAAGCAAATTCTGGCATCGCGAAACATTGTTTACATTTTGTGGAAAAGTCGTTTAATACCAAAAAGGGACAATTACCTTTATTTGTTGAATGACTAGTCAAAAATGACATCATCAGATGTTGCCCTCTAGGATTACTCTCCGGCTATTCCAACACTCTAGCTCTGCATTCATCGCCTGATCCCAAGAATATCAAATTCATAAATGTTCTCACTCGTGCAAATTCTCAGTAAATTTCTCAGAATATGGTCATTGTTGTCTTGCAATAAAATATAGCAGCAAAAAAACTAACAGTTTTTGCCGCAATAAATCGTCTGAATGAAATTCTTGATAAGGAAGCAAGCCCTAGTGTGGAGTACGTGTCTCATTCAGAAGTACTATCTTTTGATAGATTTCAGCTTCTATAATTCCACTGTTGATTAGTCAAAAATATGCTATGCTTTGATAACCTTCGGTTTCCTAAGACTAGATGTATTACTGTAACTTCACTTCACCAATTCCCTATAGGGTACTATAGTTGGCAACAGACCTTGAGGCGCATGACCTAAAGCTCACTAAGAGGGTTTAGACTGCTTTAAGTAAGATTATTAAAGAAACTTTGATGTATTGTGGACATAAAAGAAAATACTAGCATTCTGACTTGCGGAGTAATTCCATCTTGATCACCTCTCACGTTTCGTTTTGACCTAAGAGAAAATCCATCAGTCGTTTGCCAATAAATCCATATCACCCCACTCATTTTCCTCCAATCAATGTCTCTCTCATCTATTATGAACTTTTCTCAGTCTTCTCACTCGTTATTTTCTACAATTTGCCTACAATCTTCAAACAATCAAAGTCTTTAGGATGTCTGTCGGCTCTGGTGCAGGAGACCGGGATAGTAAGTTTTACTACAACTTTTTAACCTATTTGGATATTTCGAGAAATATCCGTTTATTCTGGAAGTATTAGCAATAATTGCGAAACTAGAAATAAACCTGAAGATAACTTGCAAACTCGTCCTATAATATGGTAACACATGAACTGTCAAATTTGCTTTTTTACAGCTATCACCCAGATACGAATCTCTGAAAATCGAGAAATTGGGGTCCTCAATGACAGACATGCTGACTACATCTCTGAGGTGAATCCTAGGTATTGCTTCCACAGCTTCAGGTCATATAAGACTTTCAGGTCCGTTTCCTTCAAGCAGTTCAACGCAAGCTTAGATTGCGTCTGGAGCAATGGATGAAAACTGGAACGCCGAGGAAGAGAACAGACGTGACTGAGGTCAGTCTAATTCATAGACAAGTAAGTGGGAAAGAAAAAAGTATGAACCACATTGCGGGAAATGACGTCTGGCCAATATGGCAGTTAATACGATTTCAAGGCTATCTTCAAGCATAAGAGCTAAGCTATTTACTCAGTGCTTCTTGGTTATGTATACTAGCGCTAGATTACTAAATCCAGCATAGTAAAATTTCATATCAGTGTTTATCTTTTCAGTCGATGATAACAGTAGAGTCGAAGTCACGATATGATGCCGATGCAGAGAAAATTCCTGCGCTCAATGACGAACTGAACAGTACGCGATCGAGGTGCGCTTTCAAGATTTTAGGAAATTTCAAATAGTGTAATATTTTACAAAATATCACATTATCATCCTTAAAGAGTTGGAAGACTTCGTCGTCAAAAATGATTGCACAATATATTTTATTTCAGATATGAATCAGCCGTGCGTGGACGTGATATGGCCGCCGAAGACTCACTTCTTGTCAGATTGTGCGATCTTCGTGCTCAGGTGCGAACAAGTTGCGATATTTATGCTTCTAAACAGTGTTTGTTACTTAGCCAAGAATGGCGGTACTTGATATTAGATCAGCAAACCGTGACTTTTCTAGAAATTCTTGTTGAAAACTGAAGCAGGAAGCATTACAAGTATAATTTACGCGCCTTGTAAGTAGAATATTTCAGCTATGCCTAGCCAAAGGACGCGGAAAAGTGATCCAAGAAGAATGCGCAAGGCTCCGAAAAGAGAACCAGAAGATTGTGGACGATATCGCATCGCAGAGACAGGTAAATGCTTCCGAGTACGATAGAATTGATTTTATTTACAAATTTCATTTTATAGGTGTTTGACAGAGAAACGCAAGAACGCTACAGCTACGAACGTCGCGCTCAGCCGTTGCTCCAGGAATGCGAAGAGCTATTGAAAACCTACAAAGAGGTGCGAGACTTTATTAATCCAAAATAAGTACAGGCCCCAAAAAGGCGTACTTTATTAGGTTAAAGTACCCGTACCCCGCTACTCGACTGAGGACATCGAACAAGACAGAAAACATTGGCGCGCCGAATTGGAAACCTCCATGGTTGACATTCGTAGGCAATACGATATAGTGAGTGAAATCAAATCCGCAAAATTTCTTCTTGAGCACTGAGGATTTTTACAGCTTGCCAGCACTGTTAAGTCGGAGATGGAACAATGGTACAAGGAGCAGGTGATTGGAATCGATGTCAAGCACCGCGATGAAGCATCTTCTTTCAAGGTGGACCAAGGTGTCAGACTGTAACGAGAAAAGAAATTAGTGATTTTAGAAGAGACTTGCTGAACTACGCGAAGAACTGGTTGACGTCCGCACAAGGCTCAATCATCTGGAAGAACGCGTAAGTCCCTTCAGCTCGAGGCGACGAATGAAAAAAGTAATGTGTAACTGCAGAATCGCCTGCTGACGAGCTTGATCGCCGATTTCGAAGAAGCCAGAGACCAAGAGCAGAGGCTTAGCGCCTCTTGCGTCAAGGAAGACGAGGAGAATCTTAGGAAGCTCATCGAACGCTACAATGAGCTCGTCGCCGGTACTCCACGAGATAAGAGATACTCCGTGACGGTGAGAATAATCAGGCTTTCTGAAGATATCTTTCGAACACAAGTTTTGTAGACATTGCGCGCTGAGATCCTGAGATACAAAGAACTACTAGATGGTGTGGGTCCCTCAGAGAATCGCGGCATCGGCGGTCCTGGCGGTCCCGGCGGTCCCGGCGGTCCCGGCGGTCCTGGCGGTCCCGGCGGTCCCATCAGCATTGCTGGGCAACGAACATCTCGTAGGTTTCTCTAAAAAACGTTGTTCCGGATAAGTTACGGTACGGGCGGACATCTGACACAATTCCTACGTTTCTACTCCAGCTGTCCGCACAGGCGGAGCTTATCGATGACATTATGTTTCTCCACCTCCATGCAGGTTTACAAGAGTGCGAGAAATTTTTTTCTGGGGTGCTGTAAATTTCAGTTCAGTAAAAACTAATCAGTATTCTTTTCTTCTTTTTCAGACTCCTCTAGCATAGGCGGTGGAGTGTACGAGCCTTACGGAACAAGAAGGGACATCAGTGGAGCTACCGAAACCCGTGACTACAGGTACACATCCTCCACAACCACATCCCGAAATGGAGGAATCGGTGGCGGTGTAACTGTCACCAGCAAGGCCGATTACACCTTGAGAGATGAGCGGAGTCCCAGAGCTGGTATTGAAGTGATGCAACGCTCAGCCCAGGGGAATGTCACGATCGGGGTGGGCCCTCATTTAGAATAAATTTTACTTGTAAGCTTAGGTAAGACTGATTGTTCTAGAGAGTGGCTAGAGACGGATCATATGTGACCATCGAGAACACTTCCCTGGACATTGACCAGCACATTGGTGAATGGACGCTCCGCAGCACAAGCCCCTCCCTGAAGCAAGTTTCATACACCTTCCCTCGTGGATTCATCCTAGCCCCTCAAAGCACCGTCCAGGTACGATGTTCAAAAGTATAACGTCGTATTGACGCTCAGAATGTGATAGTCTATTGACGACAACATTTGCGCGTAAACAAATGCCATGCATGCATATGCCGGCAAATTGCTTGCGAGTGGCGCGTGAAAAAGAATCATGCGAGGCCACGTTGCCAAAAACCACGCGAGAATGTTGTCGGCAAGCAAGAACACTATATTGAGCGTAAAATAGGCTATACATACGATTTTCGAATAAATTCCCTGAATTAACTGTAGGTCTATGCCCGTGGAAAGGGCATTCACGATCCACCCCGTTCGCTTGTCTGCGAAGCTGAGAGCACATTCGCAACAGGTGAAGATCTGGCCATCTACCTTTACGACAACAATAACCAGGTAAAAAATTACATTTTTTCAATCTCACTTAGCAAATGTTAACAGATCAAGGTTCCTTCTCAAATAAAATTTTCTCAGGAACGTGCTCGTCTCACTCAACGTGGGTTCTTCGCCACTGGTGGTGATTCTGCATTCTTCGCCATTTCTGGTGATTCTGCATTCTAAACTGATGTCTACAACGTCAAAACTGCCATCAAGCGTCTGCCTGTTTTTCGTTCTGTTAGATTAGACGAACAATATGCAAAAGGTTGTATTTGCTTGCTCAGATATAAATCATGTAGTCTCATGTAGTCACTTGTCTCCAGTCTGCATGTGAAAGGCTAAGATCCTGACGATATCTTAATATGTATGAAAGAAACAAAAAAAATGAGAAAAGTTACATCACTCGTGCTAAGGGGGTTCGCATCTGCGGGAAGAGAACATTATATCATGTTTGCCTATGTAAGTGCTTCTCATGTTAGAGATGAAAGAAAAATATACGCTTTCATCTGAATACAACATTTTAGGACTTGCTTACCCGCGATGGCGAGGTTTTGCTTTGGCTTTTGAGTAAACCCTTAGCAAAGCGATAATGTGATAGCCCAACATTAAAGGCAGCGTCCCGGCAAAAAGATAGGTACCGGGTTTTTGTGGCGATGTTAAAGTAGACCCCTTATCTAAGCGAAGACTGAAGTTCGCAGCGAAGAAGGGGGTCTATCGAGCCTGAATTTCGCTCCGAAACTACTGCAAGGCGAGAGCACGCATAGCTCACACATTCGTGAGCGCAGGGTCCCGCAACGACTCTGCGTCTCTACCTTGCGCGCATCTCGTACTCGCCCGAGCCTACCGTAAGATCTGGGCCACTTGGGAGGCGTTTTGTAGCCGTAGACCCCCTTTCGCGCTGCAAACTTCTGTCGTCGCTTAGTTAGGGGGCCTACTTTTACATTACTGCCAGAGGCAGGTATACCCAATCTGGTGGGACACGCTTTGAGTGCGAAAAGTTCTATACTACCCCTCCCCCTCAAGAATTCCATATTCAAGGCTTTTGCTGGAGGGAGAAGACGTAGGAGCAGGGCCCGGCACTAGGTGGCTTTCCGAAAATGCAAACGAAGTCCCCGTTGGCTTTCGCAAGATCTTACGAAGTCCCCTTTGACCCTCTCTAAACGTAAAAAACCCTTAGAAAACGAAACGTCGGCTAAAAAAACGTAACCTAAGCTGTGGTTTTTTCCGCCACAAAAACGATATCTCTTTGCTTCTTGCCTAAAAAACGATTTCCAGCTTGCTTATAAGCCACCTGTGCCGAACTCTGTCTAGGAGACGAAGTCCGTTTCTTTTGATGAGCTGAATGACTGGATAATAAATTGTGATTCTGCAGTCTCTGTTTTTCACACTTTTTTGTTGTTTATTTGAATGAATTACGTATCTGAGTTAGTCTGTATCACGAAAAAGATTGTAAAAGTAAGTACTGCGTCTACGAACACCAAGTTCGTGTCCGTAATCGACATAACACCTTATTGAGAGTTCTCAAGTAATCGTTATTTACCACCACACTCTAACAGGTAGCTCCTTGCAAGTACGGCCTTCATAGGCATGTTCATTACTGGAGTCCTTTTTTTCGCGAAATTTCAAAACTTTAACGCCTGACAAGAAACTCGCTGTAGCTACATTTATCCCCATATTTTCCAATGACTTCTCCTTTTCTTGACTCGCTCATCTTACTTAACTTCCACATTAGAAATTTTGTGTTTTTGATGTAAGAGAGAACTTATCTCCGAACATTATAACAGAGTCAGCTAACGCAATCGTATTGCCATTACGAATTCGGGTCCGAGAAAATCAACTATTTACACATCATTTTTTGGTGAAATTTTGAAAATGATCAAATCACCACTTTAGTTTTTTTGGGGAAACAGTTTTTTGTGAAGCCACTGATTTCAGCTGAATAGCATCAGAATAACTGAATTATAGCTGGATATCAATATGATTTACTATATCTTGGTCATTAGAAAGTAAAAAAATCACGAGCAGCGTGGAATACGATACAGTCTACAACAGTCGTGAAAGAAGCTTCGAAATAGAAAGTATTAAAAGAAATGGAAAGCTTTTGCATTAACAACCAGTTTGCTTGTATCCTGTAGGGATCACCAGAATGCTTTCTCTAATTATTCATTTTTCACACTTTTTGCTCTCAAGAAACGTGCTAATATCAAACGTTGAGACTGTCGGCATGTGTGCTTGCGGACTCTCTGAGAAATCAAAAATCTCATCAATGCAAAATTCTGGATCTGGTCTTGTTTACCGAGTTCTAATGTTTCTGCTCCCCTCTAATTTGCCTTCTTCTACAGCATAATTTCATTTTTCACACTCCACGAATACTTGTCTCCGCATTCTGCTCCTTCTCGCTTAAAGCTTACTGTTGACAGTAACAATAAGATAAAGTTAACTTCAGTGGTAAAGGAACTCAGTCCTTTTATAATTTTTGAAAAGGTCATTCCAAAAATGATAGTTACCGATGTTGCACGCGTCATTTGAAAATCGTTTCGCTTTTATCAGCATGTTCTAATCTAGTCTTGCCCTTTGAATGGATCAGGAAAACCTTGAATTTCGGGACTCTAGCAGTGAAGCTTCAGAGCATTATCGATGAATAACATCAATCATGGCGATCACTTTTACTGAGGTTACAATCTTTGCGTATCTAGCAATTTGTCTGGCAGCCATTATAAAGGTCCCAAAGAAACTAACTTATCTAACCACTAACACATACAGGACAGGCTTGAGTAAAACTCTCATCTACATCACTGCTTATTTCGTAACTAATTTGTACTTTGAGAAATAATCACTTGAAAATGCTTATAAGTGATAGTCAACGTTTCAATCCTTGCTCTTTTACAAGGAGTTTGCTGTGTATGTTATAAATGTCTTTGAAGAAGTAATTAATTCTCCAATGAAAACCTTTGCTTATAGCTATTTGTTATTCAACACGCGGACTCAAAATAGTTTGCAGGCCTGTTTATCATGAAATATCCGAAGGACTTCTGCCAAAATTAAGCTTTTGAAAAGTAATATACTTTATATGTGTTGTACATCTTTTTTTACTGGCAAAGGTGATCAAACTTCCATTGAATGTGAGAAAATTCTCCACAATTTTCTTGGTCTTCGACATTTTTTGGTTGTTTATCCTGGTTTTTTCGGTGCTAAAAATCTCACTTCAAGTTGGTAAATAGAGCCGGATAGGGATGTACGCTACCGTGCAGATTGCAGGAAATAGTATTCTCGTTAGTTCCTTCTTTATGCAGGGAGCAAAGAATAGGATTACGTAAATGCTTGAGATGGACACAGACCTGAGAAAAGTTGTCGTAATTAAAAAATTGCTGCGACAAAATACAAGCAAACGATGATGCCTCATAGTTTTAGGAAGAAATCTTATTCATTTATTGCAGGTTTGTTTCATTTATGAAAACATTTTTGATGAGCTTCGACCCCATACTGCGTAGCCGGCTTATCAAAAAAATTGTGTGAGAAAAAATATTAGGTCGTCCCGAAAGTATTTTCGCTTTTTTCAAACGGTTGCCACAATCGATGGAACAAACCTTTTTGAGAGATCTTGGTAGCGTTCGATGCAGAATTTCATTCTCTTTCTAACGGTCTTAAAAATGTTGCAAAACACTCAATGAGCTTTCAGAAAATAACCAAAATCTGCGACCCATGCTTTTTGAGATGGTCAAGTTTCAAGATTTTTTAAAACTTTCATATCAATCCTCAGAAGGAGTTCAAGTAACGATTCGATAGAGTAAACCTCATAGAATACAGCACTTCCTTTTTCTCTTTCTCGTAGCTCGCCGTAATTTTTTAAAAGATTTTTTAACAAAGCCATCGGATTTTGGCAGTCCCACCTCAGCCACAATCGCATCAAACATCAGTAGTTACTCGGAATTTCAAGCTTTCAAGATTATATTAGGTCGTTCCGAAAGTTCTTTCCGTTTTTTCAACCTATCATAAAAACACGAGGAATGAAGGTAGGGAAACGCTTCAGGCACTGTCCGACGCAGCTTTTTCTCCTCCTTTCAACAGTCATATTCATGTGTCGCTTGCTCTTGTGGTCAGTGAGGTAATAGCCGAAATTTCGAACCCATGCTTTTTACCATGTCCAACTTTGGCAATTTTTCACAATTTTCTTTTTCGACTTTTGGAGAAGCTGCAATAACAGTCGGATAGAGTAAACAAAGTGCAATTTGAGTGAATTTTTTGGCATCTATTGCTAGCCCCAAAATTTTTTTAGAATTATTTTTCTGATGCTATCAAATTCCACTTTTGGTGATGCCAAGACCATAGAACATAAAACGACGCACAACTAAGGTGTCATTCGATGCAGCTTTTCCTCCTCTTTCTATTGGTGTTTTTCTTCCTAATTTGTGGGGGGTTTTTGGCGATAAAATTTCCATAACTCTTGATTTTGAACCCGTTTGAGGGTGTGCACGTAAAACGCGAAATCTTATATTTCGATGCGGTAAACACTCAGCTACTTTGTAAAAATGGTGGACACTCATAAACGACTTTTGATAGTGTCAAAATCCGAAGATTTGCTAATGTTCGAAGCGTTTGTGTGTTTTGTGACTTCAAAAAAGTGAAGACTTCTGAAAAAGTTGTCTCAAAAAATACTGAGAAGCCAGTTGAAGTTTCCAAAAAATTCCATTAAATTGCACTTTGTTTGCTCTATCCGATTGCTACTGAAGCTTCTCCAATAGTCAAAAAAAATTGTGAAAAATTACCAAAGCTGGACATGGTAAAAACCACGGGTTCGAAATTTCGGCCATTATCTCACTGACCACAAGAGCAAGCGACACAGGAATATGACTGTTGAAAAGAGGAGGAAAAAATGCATCGGATAGCGCTTGAAGCTTTTCCCTATCTTCATTCCATGTGTTTTTATGATAGGTTGAAAAAACGGAAAGAACTTTCGGAACGACCTAATATATGACTTAATATTGAATTTATAAAGCAAGTGAGAGTTTACGGATTCGAAATATCAAATTTTGAGTTTTCCGGGTACAGCCTGGGGCTCCTTAAAAAATGAATTGTGATGATTTTATTCCCGAAAACTAAACGAATCTGAAACAAAAAACACCCATTAGAAAGAGGAGAAAATGCTGCATCAAACAGCACTCGAGCTGCTCTTCCTCTGATTTTCTACAAGAATTTAGCTGTCTAGAATTTCCAAGTATGGAAATCGGTAGCATCAGTTAAAATTCTATTAAAAATTTATGACAAGCTATGGAAAAGGGAAAAAAGTTGCACTGTATTGAGGTTTACTCTATCAAATCGTTACTTGGACTCCTTCTGAGGATTGATATGAAAGTTTTAAAAAATCGTGAAACTTGACCATTTCAAAAAGCATAGGTCGCAGATTTTGGTTATTTTCTGAAAGCTCATTGAATGTTTTGCAATATTTTTAAGACCGTTAGAAAGAGAATGAAATTCTGCATCGAACGCTACCAAGATCTCTCAAAAAGGTTTGTTCCATCGATTGTGGCAATCGTTTGAAAAAAGCGAAAATACTTTCGGGACGACCTAATATTTTCAGGTTTATTCTGATGCATCTTTTTTGCCCTCTTACCTTGCCGTTTCTTAACTTGGCTGGCTGCTCCACAACGCTCCTTTAAAGGCAGCTGCTCGGCAGAACGGCAACTTTGGGATATTCATCGTTCTGGATTCCCTTGGATGAGCTAAATCCAAGACTGTGCTTTGCAGCTTCAAAAGATATCAATGACCCGCTTTTCCAGGCTTGAAAAGCGCTATCTAAGGGCGGACCGCGTATGCCTGCCCTCTACAGCGCGATTGGCTCGTGGGTACGGTAGGCACAGTACCACTAACAAGCCAATCGCGCTCTAGAGAGCAGGATACGCTGTCCGCCCAAATAGCACTGTTCGCGTCTGGAAAAGTGGGTTATTGATATCCTTAAAAGCTGCAAAGCATAGTATTGGACTTAGCTTGTCCAGGGGGAAAAGTATTTATGTTAGTGATCTACAAATAAATGCATCTCTGGATGCCAGAATCTGTATCTCCATCTTCGAAACGATTTCTAGATCGAAGTTACGGTACTTTTTTGATGGTGGGCACTGTTGTTGAGGGCTAAAGTGTACAGCCACGATTTATTTGCTTACCACTAGGATGAGTCAAAAGTAATGAGAACACCGCATTTCTCTTTGAACCTATTCTCAAATCAGGTAGAATGTTTATAGGCAAGTGCTCTAAACGGTGTCCGAACACGGATTTTCTTTCTCTTTTCGCCAGCTATAATTTTCAACCAAATCACTTCTTAATAGCTGAACTATTTGCAGAACTTTTGAACCCACAGCGTTTTCCGTTCTGTATGGTTTTTCCAAACTTGTCAAAAAATTCTAGGTTGTGGTAATTTGAAGCGGTGAACCTTGATTACTTGCAAAGTCAAGGTTTGATAATAAACTGTTTTCAAAGCTCTCAAATTCGAAAGATTCTGCAGGGTTAACGCATTTTTGTTTTGAGCCATTTTTTGAAAATTTGGCTTTTGGGAAAATGATTTTGAAAGGCCTCAAAATGCTAGTTTCGAAATACTCATAGTGGTTTGCATCAAGCAGGACCTGCTTTGTCTTTATGTTGTTTTATTTCGAAAACCTCAAACTGAAAATCCTCAGGATTAGCTAAACTCAATTGAAGCAAAAATGACGGGTTCAAAATTTGAAAAATTTTTTCGACAACTAAAAAGTCATCTGGGCCATTGGGCTTACTGCTGAAAAGAGAAAAAGTTACGTTTTATACAATTCAGGGTACTCTTCTATCGCTATTCTACACGAGCTGCGGAAAGTTCGAAATGAGGAGCCAAAAGTTCTCATTACTTTTGACTCAACCCAAATATCAATCAAATCAGTTGCTCTAAGAATGTTGAGTAGCTAAAAATGGAGAACGCGTTGAAGATGACTTTTGCCCAGTACTTTGTTTTTACGGGAAAACCGCCCAAAAACTTCTTCAGTTAAGACTTTCTGCAGGTAATAAGCATAGATACGATATCAAGGTTTAGAGATGCTTCTTAAACCGATCTGATCTCAAATGGCGCTGCCAAGCATTTTTGAAATCGCGTAACTTTATATCCGGACAATGCAAATTTCAGTAAAATTTTAGCACCTTATAACTATCACGCCGTCGTCAGATCATTACGATGGCAGTTTAGCGTAAAGCTTATGATTCTCTTAATTCGGGTTGCGGTAGATTCCTCGTAAAATGCTTCCCTGAGAACTCATAAGTGGTAGCTTACACACATCACTATACCGTAATATCTTAATTAGTAGTTACACGAGCGGCGCATATAACAGTTTTTAAAGGGATGCGCAGCTTAAGAAAGATGAGAAGTTCTTCAAATTGTCAATTTTCAGATTTCCTCCACTGCTTGTCATATATAAAACAAAGATCACCTTTCAAAAATAATTTCACTCATTTACATAGAAAAAGAATTGCTTACATTTCAGGCGCTTTTTGCACGCAAAACTGCTTGTCAGTGATGGGCTTAAAAATCGTCTTTGTTTGAGCAGTTTTAGAGGACACAGCACATGCTTTACTGGAATAGTTTGCTTCAGAAATATCGTGAAATCCATCGGAACTGTATCGCCTAGAAAATGCATTATAATTAATATGACGCTGTTCGCTTTCTATTTCAAATATGTAAAGCAGAGATGGAATTCAAATTCAATCTTTTCTTAAATAATCTGTTGCAACGTAACGGCCTTCTCACAGGGTAATAATCCTTGCGAAACACCCTAATTTTGAATGTTATAGAAAATGAGATGGGAATAACTGAAATCGTACAAACGATAATAGCTTAGTCAACGTAAGATGTTCACTTTGCCCTTCTAGAAGCTTGGAGATAAGATACTCGGGTAATCAGGCACCTACAAGCTGCAGATGTCTCTCTCCTACCGTAACACTGACCAACCAATCGGAGATCAAGGAGAACGCGCGGGGGATAAGAAAGATTGTTCCAGAACGCATTGTCACCCTTAGACATGTCGCTGCGGTGTATCTCTTCCACTATCGGCAACCAACATCATCTGCTTTGACTGACCCAAGAGGATCTGATGGTGGAGTTTTCTAGAAGTTTTCATTGTTATCGCCTCACTATGTGCATTCTCTATTTCTGTAACTCCAGAAACGCTCTTCTGAAGCCGCACTGCGAGTTGAGACACTTCAACGGCAGTAAGTGTCATTCTGAATGTGTAAACCTATTTAGCTAGCGCTCTATTATTCAAAGGAGTCCAAGCCTTGCTATCTAGGTAGGAGTTTTTCGTTCCGCAACGCAGTCAACTTTCTCTTGCTATATAGACGTGATTTCTGAATGGTGGGTCGTGTTGGACAAAAGTCAATTCTGATATTGTTTCCATGAGAAGCCATCTCGATTTGCTGTTCAACCAAAGCAGGGATGTTGTGGATCTTGCCGAGTAGAAGCACAATTTTCGGGTCTAGCTGGGCCGCAGCGGGATCTGCGCGGTGGAACATCTGGAGGAGCACAGCTACCAATCGGGACTCGTCCGTAAAGAAAACGCAAGTTTTTTTCTTGAAACCGTATGTCGTAGAGGATCCTAGTTCTAGGTTGCGATTATCAGGAGGAGAAGCGACTATTTTAGCGCACAATGGACTTTTTCGGCAAGAAAGTGCTATCCCTAGAGCTGCGCGGCAGAGGCTTTAGAAGCAGTATTCCAGCACAGCATCCAGAATAAAGAAGTTTACCGTCAAGTGTTCTGTCACGAGGCAAGTCAATTGTATTGTTTCTTGCGGAGGTTTACTTGGTTCCTGAGACCTGCTGTGGAGAAGTTCTTCCGCTTTCCACAGAAATGCATCATGACAGCTCTCATCGGCAGACCCAAAGCAGTTTTCGTTTTTTTGCAGAGGTGGCAAGGTAATAGCATCCATCATTTCAAAAATGACAGATTAGTTAAACTAATGGCTCTTTCATAGGACTACTATATGTAAAAGGTGCAAGGTTCAAAATACGTGATGGCATTGTTTTCCATGATGGTGAAAATCAATGGTGAGCTATCCTTGCCCCAGAAATCATTTCTTTCTGTGTTTAACCCACAAACTTCTCAGGGTTGGCCTTCAGCTTCAGCCTTCTAGCCGCTAACGCAGCTATCACATATGAAAAAGTGTTACTGTGCAGACGGCTGTCTTTCTCTGAATAAGTGAGTAATTTCTCATATTTCCCTTAGTTTGTACCTCTTGTAATTCGGTTTCTGACTTTTTTGGGATGTGGTTTATGGCGCTGAAATGGCGCTAATTTCGCTAATGTATAGCCCAGCCTGCTAGTGATTCGTTGTGCTTCAACTGAAGTTAACTTTTTAAAGTAATAGAACGAGAGTCTGGTTGTGTATTATGTCGTCCTCGTTAGCTAGCAGTTGAGGTGAGGTGATTTGGAAATTTATGCTAGCAGGTTGTAGAGTGAGAGTGCATTGAGGTGGAGATAAGGATGTATCGTGATCTGAAAGTGTTGGTAGTAGAGGGAAGGACGAAAATGTGTCGGTGGATGCAATAACTGCGCAGTTATGACGAATCTACGCTAAAATAGAAGCGCTTTTCAGAAGTGGCGTGAATCTACCACCAGTGAAGTCCACCTGCTTGTTCTCAGCAGTTGTATGCACATGCAGGTACTCATTTTTACTTCTGTTTCGTTTGATCAAAATCAGCGCATCACCATTGTGCTATGCTGGAGGCGTAGCGCAGATGTTGGGAGCCTACAGAATGGGGTTACGTTCACTCTTGTCAATGTTTAGCAAGGACTAATACTCATAATATAACTATAGTCATGTATTACTATATAATTCACGGGAGCTTGAGTGTTGAGATTATTTTGTGCTGTTGTTGTGCAGATCTTGTAGCAGGGAATCGAGTGGATTTATAAGATTTTGAGAGATACACAAAAGTGACTGAATTTAGTACGCATTTTATGTTGCCACTTATACGGCGTTCATCAGTGGTCAATATCTGATGTCTGGGTTATCTGTACAATGTACATATGATGTTTGTAATCGTTGTTAATGAAATGGTTCTAGCGGACGCTGTTGACAGCACGTGGTTTGGAAGGCGAAAGTGGACGTAATCTGAGCGAGGGAACACGTCTTTCCGTTGGATGAGGGAATCGTGAGTTTCTTGACCTTATAAGATGAATGCAGTAGCTCTTCAAACTGTTTATTCTAATCATAGTCCGAAGCGTCATCGTAGTTTGATGAGTGGTGATTTCAGGATCGCGCAGATGTTGGCAGGCGATGGTTCAGGTAAGTTTGGTGAGTCAGATGGCGTGTAAGGTGGTGAGTGTGAAGGTGTGGTAGGGTGTGGGAGGTAGCGAGGGTGTGGGAGAGGGAGTGTGTGAGGAAGGGAGGAGAGTGTGAGGGTGAGACAGGGTATGGTAGAGGAGGGGATAGGTTGACGTCGCGTGGAGGGAGGGCTCTGCACTTTTTCATGTCTGAAATCGAATATACCCACCTTCTTATTTAGGTTCCTTAACTACACCCTCCCTTTTCTTGCTCACCCTCCCCCTTCCCCACTCTCACACTCGTAACTCTACCTCACCCTCACATCCTTTATCACCCACCTTGCACCCTAACGCACACTCACCCTCTTCCACTCTCCCCCTTCCTCACCTTCACCCTTTCACACACCTCCCCTATCCCTCCCAACCTTTCACACACTCACACTTGCTACCTTTCTCGCTTACACCCTTCCATTCTCTGTTACCTGATTCTGATTCGAATCCATTAGACAACACTGAAACTCCTTCCTCTCTGAAAAGTATGCTGAAAACACGCAAGAACAACGACACGCAACATTCCGTTACCCACCTTAATGCACTACCCTTTGATGACATATGTATACCAGTGACGCTCGCTTACTCTTCTTTCTCTGTAAATTAGACCTTCATGATGTAAATCTTTGACTTACTCCTGGTGCTTACCTCTACCGAAGAGTCAGCGGCCAATCGACATCACTCGGAGATCTCATCTCTTTCCATGGAACCTGCAAATCACTCAACAGTTTGATTTTCTCTCTCCTATGCGATAGTTTCTTTGAAGATGTTTTGCTATTTACGGTAATAAACATTATACAATATTGAAAAAATGTATGTGGCATATAAATCGCATACAAATAAAGTAAATGAATATAAATGACAGTGTCTACGTTCTGCACCACTCACGATCCACACCGAAGAACATAAGAAAAACCACAAGAGAAGAAACTGTTCTGTAAAAAAAAGACGTTACTCCACTTTCCATCCTTAGGCACTGCAAAATAGCACAAATCACCTTATTTCAAGGACTCTTCCCCTCCTTCACAACTCCAAATATTTTATCTGTTCTACTCATGTATTATACTTTTATGACAATAAAGCGAAACGCCTCCTCCCGTGACTTTCGACAATATGCTGTAGTACACTTCTCAGCAAGATGGCACATCCGATTTTTTAGGTGAAGTAGAAAAGTTGAAATGAGTTTCGTATGCAAGGAAAAGGCAAATTAGGTATTATTGAGCAACCGGATATCAGTAAGCTTCAGTGTTGAGGGATCCTTGACTATGGTGGGATCAAACCCTCAGTCTTTCAACCTTCTATTTACTACATAGCAGTCGACATTACTACAATCATAGCAATAAACTTGCCATTGCATTTTGCTAGCAAGAGCCCTCGGAGGCGCTTGAGAAGCAGAATATGGTTCAAAAGTCATCGTTCTCATAATCTAATCTTGGTCATGTACCTTCTGTATTGCAATGAGAAATTATTCTTTTGTAAATATTTCAGATTTCTAGAAACTCACGATTGATGAACAAAAAATCGCTGCTCATACGGGGGTGCTTTCCAAAAAATTTTACCTCATAAAAGACCCGATCCTGACAAATTGTGTTACCATTATGTGTTAGTAGGACATACACTACATAATCACAGCACTTAAGGGTTTATAAGCGTTTGAATTTGTTCAGTTGCAGATATGAAGAGCAAGGCCCTTCGAAGCGCATTTCGTTTATTTGTAGAAGAGCAAGTGCAGTCTGCTATGTTACTTTGATTATGTGAACCTTTAGAGACAGGTGACATATCTTTTTTCGCGTCAAAATCTCTAGTAAAATAATATGATCACTTGCATGCGTTCCTAATCAAAAAGACGAAAGCGTTAGTTTACGCTTCGATTTTCCTGCAGAAACCTTTAAAGCGACAATCGGCTGTACTTTGATATATTTTTTTTTGTAGTGGAAAGTCGTGCTTTAGAGGGACTGCAAGATGCCCAGATGTAATCCAAGGCCAAAAACGATACAGCGAGCACGTACCAAATTGCTTAATGGAGGTGTTACTGTCGGTCAAGTTTTTTTGGGACATCGCTGCCAAAATATTGGAATGGCAATCTTTGAGCAAGAGAACCTCATGAAAAAGATTGGGTATTCTGTGCTCTCAACGCCACCACTTGCATCTATCGTTGAAAATGAGGAAATATCAGGTTGTCTCATAAATGATGCACGTTTTTGAATTCTAAATTCAAATCAAAATAATTCTTCGAAAAAAGTCGTTTTTTGAAACCTTTCGACTTCCTCTCCCTTTCTCTTGTAAGAAACGGAGAAATCTTGCCGTTTTCCCTACTATTAATTGTACTAGGTCTATTTTGGGTGTTACAGGGTACAAGTCGTGCATTCACTATTCGCCAAAGATTTCTGTGGGACATAGATGGGCCTCAGCGATTAGCCGAGATCGAGTCAAAATTTCTCGGCCCAGAATTTTCAGAAACTTTATATTGCTGAGCATCCTGTAGCACAAGACTTCGAATCGTTGTGCATATTTCTTAAAGCATATCTGGCAGTTTTTCATGAACTTAGGACAAGAAAAGTGAAAGGAAATTATTTCGAAATCGCTTTCTTTTGAGGCGTCTAACTGCGGCTTGAAAAATGCTTGCGAAAACAAGGTATATTTCAGAAACTAGGAGAACTGAGCTTTTGAATGCTATAGAAAGTTTTGAGAAAAAGTGATACTTTGAAAATCAGCTTTTTCAAAAAGAGGTTACAAAAACGTGCAGTAATTATGAGACAACCTAATATATTTTCGTTGACGTTGCGTGTGCGGTAGAGATCGGGAAAATCTGCTGTTGACCGCGATGAATCTTCGTTATTGGAATTCTGTGCAAGAACAATTTTTCTAACGTGATTACGAATGCAGTAGAATTTCTGCTATCACTGCAGTGATTGTCGACTGCTATGGCAGTAAAAGCTAATCCATGACAAGGGCCCCGTTCTACATTAGCAACAAATTTATTATTTGAATAGATAATAATTCCGTCTAAAATGGAGTGTACAACAACGTATAGATAAAGATCTCTTTATTTTGCTGCGCAATTTTGGGATAAAAAAGATTTTGAAGAAAGGCCGAAAGCGCAAACCTGAGCTTGCATACCGCACAAATCATGTATCTCACAGAGCAAGAGCGATGCCAATTGATAACATTCGAATTTGAGAAGCTAATATTTGCCAAAAGCCGGCACAAATCTGCAATTTTGTGATGGCCACTCCTAATCATGCAGCATTACTGGTACTGATAGCTCTTAGTTTTTACGCGTCAGCAAAAGAAAATTGTGATGACTTTGTTGCCTATATCACTCGGGGATAAACTGCGCCTGTTTGAAAGCAAAGAAAAGTACCAAAGCAGCACTGTAAAGAACACAATATGGCAATGATGAACAGTTACAAACTCGCAGAAGGACAAAATAAGTAATTCTACATCTTTTATTTCATACTTTTTCAAGTACATTTAATTTCGCACTCACTATATGCAAAAACTGTGCACTTACCTGTTTTGTAAAGAAACATGGTGGAAGCAGTAGTTGATAGGGTCCCGTGTCATTCTCGAGCGAAAAAATTTTTTGTCCGAATTTAGTGGGGGTGGGGGCATGATGATGCAAGGCGTCGACCATTTGCTAGAATATTTCGCCTTGCCCCTGAAAGGAATAAAAACAACAGAACTTAAGGACGAGAAACCACAAAACGTTAACGAGAGTAGCTATAGAAGTACTTATGCAAAGAACACGCTTAAGATTGATGATGGCATCAATTATGAGAAGAGGACGGAGAAAACAAATAACTCAATGCTCGGCCATTGCGACCACAGTACAGAAAGTTCTCGAACAGTCCCAGGGTCATTCTCCCGCTCGCTTTGTTGATCTCCAATCAGCGGGAGCGAGACGCAATCAGCTCTACAAAAGTCATCCTTTTCATGCAGTTCCCCATGATTCGTACAGAGCTGGACTTTATGTCGTCAACTACCGTAACCGGTAGAGCTTAGAAGGGTGAGAAGCTGCTTGCTACTTGTATACTTGCAAGTTAATATATGCAACGCAATTTTTGCTGGAGATGTTTGCAGTTATTGGTCGAATGGTCAAAAGGACAACGAAGAGGAAGAAATGAAGCTGAATCAACCAAACATATCAGATCATGAATCGGCCCACATTTGTAAAATAACTTTGAATGATTGGCCGTCAAAGCAAACGGTTTCCTTTTGAACTGAACTGAATGAGAAGAAGTAAGTAAAAGGTTCCACTCATGGCTCAAAGCCTCTGTCAATATTCGTTGTTTTCGGAAACATTTCCTTCAATGGTTCAAAACTTTTTCGAGTACACCACAACAATGGGGAACTCATGCCCGCTATGCGCTACTCTGTCTCCCCCCTAAATCTGCATTTCATATTTGTCAAACAACTGGAACTATGAGAACAAAGCTGTTTTTGCCAAATTTGCCTATGTGCGTATCAATCGGTTATTATTGGTTATTGGTTATTATTCCACCAGCATTTTTTTCCGTATTGATCGGTTTTTGGTTATTGGTTCAAAAGTATTTTTTTAGTTTGTTCCCGTTTCATAGATTCTTCTCAGAGAGCGGTTTTCAAGTGTATTTTAACATCTATCATGGTTGACAACTTTTAAGAATTTTCTTTTACTGGAGTCAACTGCTCAAGTTCCCGTACTTTTCGAATTGAGTATAAATGGTGCTATAAGGGCGCAAGTTGCATAGTAACAAATTACACACCTTCTCCTAAGATGTTTACTTTATAAGCACTGGAAACATGTCAAACTTCACAAATCTCTTTTCCCCTTTTTTACTCGATCATCACCAAGATTTAGAGCTAGCAGCGGAAAAAAAACTAGTAGAAAACTTGATCAGAAGGTTGGTCAGCTCTGAGGATTTTATCGAGGAAGTGTGAGCTCTATCTCATCTGAAAGCCTTCTGTGGGTTTTGTAAAAATGGTTGCAGGAATAAATGAATATCGAATCCAGCCATTATTCATGAGAGAGTTCAACATTTTCTTCTACAAATGAAGTCATCAGCTAGGCTTAAGGAATCCATGGCTGGGTTCATAAGAACCAGAGTCTAGATGTCTGCTGCCAAATTGGTCATTTTCCTTTGCCTTGAATCGAAATCGGCTAATCCAGTGCCCGTTCACTTTAAATGAAAAAGCTATTAGGTTGTTGCAAAAATAATGTCCGTTTTTTCTGTTTCACTTTTGTTTTGCTTCTCAACAAAAGCGGTTGAGTTTTCATACGAAACCCTATATACGATTCGAAAGCTAAAGGTATAAGTTTTTAGTGCTATTGGAATAATCAAAAACCGCAAAGATTAAAGGTTTTTAGACTTGGGAAATGAAGATGTCATACCAAGGTTTTCGACTGATTTTCTTTTATGAATTTTCTCTCGGCCGTGCAATCGAAACAGCCCAAAATATCAACAAAGTTTGGGGACAAGGAAGCGTTAATGAAAGAACCGTGAGACGTTGGTACAAAAAATTTAAGAGCGGAGACACCAGCCTTGAAAGTCAAGAAGGTCGCGGCAGACGTTCTTCATTTGACGATCAGCATCTGAAGCACCTGACTGAAGTTGATCCTCGCAAAAGCATTACGGAAGTAGCAAAGGAGCTTAAGGTTTCTTACGCCACAGTCGCTCGCCATTTGACCGAAACGGGAAAGGTGAAAAAGATAGATAAGTGGGTTCCTCACGAACTTAACGTTTATCAAATGAAGCGACGTTATGAGGTTGCCTCTACGCTTTTGCTGCGCAACAAAAACGAGCCGTTTCTTGACCGCATAGTGACCTGTGATGAAAAATGGATTCTACATGACAATTAGGAAAAGGTCAGCTCAATGGTTGGATCGCGATGAGCCGCCAAAACAGTTCGCCAAGCCGAAACTAAACCAGAAGAAGACCATGGTTACTGTTTGGTGGTTGCGCCGCAGGCGTGATACATTATAACTTTCCTAGACATGGCAAAAGTATCACAGCTGAGTCTTATTGTCGTGAAATTGAGGAAATGCACCGGAAGTTGTGTCTTCTTTGTCCAGCTTTAGTGAATAGAAAGGGACCGATGCTCTTGCACGACAACGCCAGACCACATGTTGGACAACCAACTTTGCAAAAACTAAATGAGCTGGGCTACGAAACTCTCATCTTTCCCCAACAGACTATCACTTTTTTGATTTGGATCACTTTCTGCACGGAAAAAATTCGAAAATCAGGAGGATGTGAAAATCGCCTTCCAAGATTTTGTAGATTCTAGAAAGCCAGATTTTTAAGCTAATAGAATAAGGAAACTTGCATCTCGTTGGCAAAGATGTGTAGAATCTGCTGGTTGTTATTTTGAATGAATATCTTTTGTCTGAGCCGAGTTATGTTCTTTTGAAATTGAATTAGTCAAACGGACATAATTTTTGCAACAACCTAATAATTCAAATGAGCAATGAGCCGCTCAATTAACAGTTAGTGATCGCGTCTCTTGGAATTTTGTTAGTGATAAATAGAGTTTCTGTTCATAACCACAATACCCAAGAATACCCGCTAGAGCGAGCGCCGATATGCTCAATAGCATTAGGGCCACCTAGAGTCCACCTTAACGCCTTTTTATCCGAAAATCCCTGGGCGCTTCTCAGACCCCAACGACTACGACGATATATCTAATGTTATTTCCATATATCAAAAAAAATTTATCAAAATCAATCATAGTAGGCATGTCATTTGAACTATTGCACACATATATTGGACGTAAATTACGAAGGGATTTACGAATAACTTCTGAACTGACACAAATTGAAAAGTTGAGAAGCAAGTTTTTTAATTACAATCAAAATCAGGTACATTCGCGACATAGTAACTTGCCTTTTCCTAAGGCAAGAACCCCTTGATAATGAAAGCACATGAGAAGCAAGTGAATCTGGAGTCGGAACAATTACTAGAGCAACACTGTGTGAGATAAACCATATTAACAAGCAGTAATCACGTATCACACTAGACTTGCGGACTGGAGAAAACTTGGGATAGAGGAAGAGCAAGCTGGAGATCGAGAAGTATGGAAGAGACTAACTCAGCAAACCGCTTCCAAAGGAAGAATGCAAGGAGAAGAAAATCACATATCACACTAGATTCAGAGAAACCGCCTAAGTTTGAGTGATGATCGCTAGTACGAAAATGGAATCCAACAGACATCTTAGCCAAATCTGGAGCCAGTCTGAGAGATTCGGTAATTGCACATAAAAACGTTGAGTGGGGGAAGCCAAAATGACCGTAATTTGCTTGTGTAAAGGGGAGGGGGTGAAGAAACTTATTCTTGAAGACATGTGCCTTTAGCAATGTATCCGAAATTTCTATGCGCCTATGATGATCCTGAAATTGTAAGAGAAGTGGGCGCTGTAGAAACATTCAATTGCACATATCGTAAGCTTTGTAGACATTTTCAGAATTTTGCCCCACCGGGCGCGGGGGGGGGGGAAGCTACCTTTGAAGCCCTGCGTGATGGCTATAAATTCTGTGGATTTTGAACTATATGGAGAATCGCAGTCTTCGTAAATACCTTCGTCACTTCCAATATCCTATATTCTGGAAAGTCGAGGAATGTAGGATCTGATTCGTAACGTCCCAATGTGAAAGTAGCACAAATGTAGCGGAGAATACATGACGAACTCACATAACGCAGATCAATGATAGGAACAAGCCTCAGTAATGTTCTGATGCGAACTGGAAGAACGCTACCAATATCCCCCGGATTGACAAAAGGGGGAATTCGTCGATTTAAGGCGCCTAATAATATCCATATCATTTTCTAAACATGTAATTGTTAGATCACGATTTTTTTTGAAGTGAGGAGTACCAATTTAACCTAACACTTATCATAACGGCTGGGAAAATAAAAAAGTTCTAGAACGACGGCTTCGAATTTGGTTCATTGAAGTAAAGCTCAGCATCAGTTTGGTTTCTGCTATCTGAAAAAGTTCAACGCACTTGACTATAAGCTGAATCCAGGACTATGCTTGAAAAGCCAACAAGTGTTTTATGGTGTTTTCCGGCCTTGAAGATTGTTGAATGGGCTGGACGAGCGGTTTCCGCGAACTGAGGCGCGATTGGCTGCTTGAGCCAATCAGCCAATAACCGCCAAAATAGGTGGAATTACAGTCTCTTACATTCAGTGGCTATTTTTGGTGGGTATCTCTACTTCAACTCCAGCTCAGCAATCTCCGAGGCCGGAAAACACATGAAAAGCACTTTTCTGACTTTTCAAGCATAGTGCCTGGACTCAGCGGATCTAGAAAGCCAAGAAGTTGTGGAAAGCTCGAAGTCGCAATTATCCCGAGCCATTGCCTTCAGGATTAGTGACACCTGCGCTTAGTGTCTGAATATAGATGAATTCTTTATTTCCTTGAATTCTTTATTTCCTTACAACATAAAAAAGGTATTTAAGTCAAGGTGACACTTCTAAATTTTCCAAATATCATATGCCATTTAGTGCGAGATAATGAAATCGATAGCGGAAGAACGGACGAAGAACGTAAAGTGCTCAGGTGAAGTTTATTGTGTGATATCAGCAAGCGGGAAACCATTCATACAGTGTACATTATCGCTCACATTTTTTGAAAAATAGACGCGAATGTAAGCAGACTTACGCGACGGTCGCATGAGTTATGTGACGGTCGCCCGCCTAATGCATGGACATCACGGTCGCGTGGCCATATCTCGCTTCAGAGTGGACGAATTCTGAACACGAAGCCACCATTCGACTCGGCTCGGCGCGGAGCATCTTCTGATATATTGCAAATGGGGGTGTGATGTCTTCGATATTCTAGTTTCGCAGAAAAGGAGCGCGTAGAATAAAATTCTCTTTTTGTAGAAATATACTTCGGAATTATTCGGGCAAGAAACACATAACTCATATTAAAATTGAGTTTTTTTGCTTTTTGGATTTCCTCGTTTTGAGAGGGTAAAGTTGTTCACACTCGTTCTCAGATCATGGTAAAACCAGTGTAAACCTACTAAATACCGTTTTAACACCCCACTGATGTGTTTTATTCCTTTCTCAGATCTTGCGATGAATCATAGAGCTGCGTAATTATACTATGATTATCGCACTCACGGGGAAAGGCACTTAACTTAAGCTTAACTTAAGTCGGCCTTCTGAAGTGATACATACGTTCGGAATCAGCTTGAAACGCTGAATTAAAATTCGTTGTCCATAGCTGTGAAGCTTTATTATGGACAGAGTTATGAGCTTTTTTCTGTGCAGATGTGCATGTTCATCGCCCTACTGATTATAGTAACAACATACAGATAGTAGTGCAATTGCACAATGCTCCCTATCAGCACTAAAGGACTAGCACTGATGTTATCTCGGAAATACGACTCACTCGTAGATCACAAAGGAAAAACGCTCTGCTCCGGCAAAAAATTGATGCGGTTTGATCGTTGATGTGTTAATGGAGTTTTCCTTCACGAAGTCATATTTATGTTTTCGGATCAGATCAAGTTGCGATTTTGCTCAAATTTGAAGTTGAAAAAGTAAGAAGAAGATAGATAGGGTTTGAATGGTTTGAAAAGTGGCAAATAGTATGCAAGTGCTGTCTTAGTCTAATTGATATAGATGAAATAGGAAACTATTGACGTAATACTATTATCACGAACAAGACGAGTCCTTCAACAGCTTTGAAAAGAGGGTTATAAGGATGAAAGAGCAAATTGAAGAAGGCAGAAATGTTAGCAATGAAATAAGGTGTATTGAGCTACATGACTGGTGCATGCAAGGAACGAATTGCAAAAAAAAACAAAAAAATAATAATTCTAGCTGAATGTGAGATAGGGGTGGGAGATTCTGTAGTAAAACGATAGTTACAAGCGCACCAGATTTCATGAAAATCTCTATATTGACTCAGTCATCAAATGTTATTCTAGAATCAATTAAACAAGCTGCTGATATAAAGTAAGTTCAAAAATACATGGAGTCCCAAACATTTTACATTTATTGTAGGTAACTCTCTTCTCTCCTTGTTTTCCAAATGTCGAAAAGTATTTTATGACATGTCTTCCATAAATGCAACATGGAGAACGAATCACAGATTTTTCATTACTGTAAAAATACGGTAGGAGCTCGAAGTTCATCGATCCTAGCAAATTAGCTGCTACAGGAAATTTTCGAAACACCAAAAAACCTTCGTGATGGGATTTTCGGATACGATGATTTCAAAAATAAGGTTGGTACAGCTCTGCCACGCTTTTAGGCCCGTATGCACGTACATCCCCGCTGGGGAGGGGAGGGGACATGAGAGGAGATGCGTCATATCTCGCTACTTTACGTATCTTTCTTCTTCCTTTTCTATCTTGCTTATAAAGGTTCTCATACGCTACTACCTGCGCATAATCGATGCCAGGTTACAGGCATAACTGATTAGATTTGTACTATTTTGTGTGATCCCCTGGGGATCCCCAGGGGATCACACAAAATAGTACAAATCTAATCAGTTATGCCAGTAACCGGGCATCAATTATGCGCAGGTAGTAGGGTATGAGAACCTTCATAAGCAAGATAGAAAAGGAAGAAGAAAGATACGTAAAGTAACAAGATATGGCGCATCCCCTCTCAGATCCCCGGGGAACGTCCGGAAGGCGACAAATGACCTAGAACAGGCGCAGCTAGTGGCCACGTCCTGTCCGAGTTCCCCGTTGTTAGGATGCTCTGGATATTTGGATTGGGGCGCCTTTATACACATTGCGCATGGCTCTCTCAATTTCTGACTTCGTCGTTTGTTCTCTGGTTTTTGGACGTTTTTGTTCGTGTATGTATATTATTGCTCATTGTGGTAATGTGATGATTTGCTTTCTTTTGTTTCGCCTATCTGTGAGCATATGCTCTTCTGCCTTTTCTAAAAAGTTTTGTTTCAGGCTGCAGCAATATGCATGGTGCAATAAAAGATCATCCTAGTAAGGAGGTTAGTAGATATCTGCGTTCTTGAGTGATGTGATAGTTTTGTATTTTTCCATGGGTTAGGTATTTAGTTAACTATACCATTTATACGTTAATTAGTTTTTGTGCAGACCTCGTCCAAGTTGATGATGTCGAGCTGATAGAATGTGAGTAGAACTCCACTCAACAACGGTACTATAAGCCAGTTATATCAAGTAAAGGTGAGCTATTATTTTTTTGCATCTTCTTTACAATACGACTTTTCTTCAGGCTGGACATAGAAGAAGATTTTGAGCACTTTGAGCAAGGTCGCATTCTGCGGTGGGATCTCGATGTTGAGACTGTTCGAGCACTTCAAATTTTTTATTTCAGCTGTCGCTTGCAATACACTGTAATGTGATAGTGATATAATAATCACTCTTTTTTCTGATTGTTAGCATCGCTGCCTTTTTTTCATTGAGAATAAAGATTTATCGTTCAAACTGTAAAACAGAAGAGCGCAGAAAAGCCGAGGAAAGGTCATAGAATTGATTATGGACAGAATGCGAGTATGCTAGCGGGTTGAGTAATTGGACAATTCTGGATTTCCGGCAAAAAGAGTTTGTATCTCTTCCACCGAAAGGGAGCTGATTTGCAACAGTATGATAGTTTTGATTTATCTTGTCTCTTTGAACAATACCACACTGCCTTTGCATGCCTTGATTACCGTTCATGACAAGCTCAGTCGTTGCGGTGCATGATCTATGAATCTGAATGTGACAAATCGACTTCCGTGAAACAAAGGAATGAAGATCGCGGAAAAACTGCACTTCTAGGTTAAAAGAACGCGCTTTCGAAGAAATTGATCTGCTCATAACCCGTCTTTTGGGCGCGAATTGCGATTATGTTCTCTCATTTGTTCCAAAGCTATAATGACTTGTCTCGTAGGTCTGTAATGCTTGATCTTTTCAACCTTGAATTGAGGAAACCAAAAGCTGCACTACCAAACTCATGGACAAGTATCAACAAGGGAATAAATTTCAAGTGACACATTTACTCCGTACGCTGCTTAGCCCATATTTGACCGACCACTAGTTTGACCGAAGGCAACAAGTAAAACAATGGAAACTTCAAAAAATGCTGTTACCATTCGTGCGCCAGCGCGTGTGCCGAAAAAGCGTCAGTCCCTGGCCTGATTGACCTGACGCTCAGTGTCGCAGGCGCCCATGAGGGGCGTGGCCTCCATGCGCTCGCTCCAACTGGGTTTTGTCGCCTTCCGGGCTACACCCCAGATCCCCTCCCCTCCCCAGCGGGGATGTACGTGCATACGGGCCTTAGAGTGGTCTTTATGATTTTGAGGAAAGCATACATGATCTCACTTTCAAACGAGATTACGGTATAGGAGAACACATAATTATAACCAGTAAGTCTGACTAACCGTTTTAATTACACAACTTCATTTTTTATGACCTCTTGCGAAATGATTCAATTATCTCATTGCTCCTTAAAAGAAATCAGTGTCTTCTATAATAAAAATCTAAACAGAACCCAGCGGTACAGTTTCAGATGGTAGTAGGGACGCAAGAAAAATAGCATGAACGATCTAGGTACATTTATAAAATTAGTTTTATTTTTGTAGACACTAGAGGCCGGCTAAGAAGGAAAAAAATACAGTTGCGAAGCAGATAGATCAAGGCAAGAAGGTTCCTAAGTCTCCAACATGTTCGGTTACTCCTTAGAATCAAATTGGGAATAAACACATAGATAATAGATCAAGTGCGGCGAATTTTATGGCTAAAAATGTAAGCCAATGGAAAAAAAATAGAAAAATCGATTCGTGGACGCTTGCAAAGCAACTTGGGAAAAGAGACATGCGGATCAATTCCATCTAGATGTGATCTGCTTTTTGACTTTTTTCGAAGTAGACATGCGTTGAAGATATGGATTAGCACCTTAAGATAACGAGCTCCGTAATAGCAACATTGTAAGAAGGTGCCAAAACATAGAGAAAGGAACTATTAACAAGTTCAATATGAGGTCCCAGAGAGCCAGACTAATTTCTAGCAAAGCCTAGACAGGTGGCTAGCATCATGGGATGTTAAAAATCAGAATGAGTCCTTTCTTTAAATGGTTCAAGATCGTAAATTCGTCACATATCAACGTAAAGTTCTAGCATATTTTCCTCTCAATTGATTCAGTGTACTTGCGGTGCCAAGGAGCGACAAAGTTTGCGCGTGAACAAATGGCTACGCTTGTAATAATGTCGGCCACTTGCACGCGCGAATTGCTGGCATTACTGGCGTGGCTATTTGTTTACGCGCAAATTTAGCCGGTCAATCTCGACACCGCAAACGCACTAAAACCTACCAGTAAATCAAGTTATTATGCTAGGCTTTTGAAAAGGCTATGACACGCTGTTACCTTCATACGCATTTTGTGTCATGACTTTGTTACTATAGAAAAGAATCACTAGAGAAAACCTCTAAACATCTTATTATGGAGTGTTTTGTTTGGAACTTTTGTGAACGTATTTAGTTTTGTTTTTTGATTAAATGCGATGAATTTTCAAATAATTTGAAAAGATCTTTCCACTATTTAACTGGAATTGAGCTTGTAGTGTTTATTTATGTACAATGTTATTATCTTAGCCTGAATCTAAAGACTGTTCTAACTGCGGTGTCGCTTTTGCGTGCAGCTACGGATACTCAGCGCTTGGGCCAAACGTGCCGAACTCATATCGATGAGGCCGATTTCTTAATAGCACGTCAACAATGGAATTCAATATGACATGATTGTTTGGAATTATTGAAAAAACAAAATATTCATCACATGCTCTACATGCATAGATCAACAATGAGCAAAAAACTCGAATAAATACACTTTTACAAACCCAGACGCTGATGGCATCATTATATGGTACAAAAGGATAGCAATTCAGTATACCTCAAGGTTCGAGGTATTGCCAACAACGCACGAAAAGTGAGAGAACAAGTGAACAAACCACGTAAATCTGAGGAGAAATCTTGACACAGTAAATAAAGCTTAGACTATAGTGAATTTTTGAAAGGTAGTTTAAGTAGGCTACTCAGCACAACAGGATATATCTATTCATCAGCAATACAATATGCATGTTCAATAAATTAGATCACACATTAAGATCTTGAAAATGCTCGCTTGCGCAACAGAACTTGACATTTTCAGCGCAAATACTAGCAAGCTTTCAATTTTGAGGAAGATGAATTTACAGGCAGAGAAGCTCCTTGTTGTGGATTCGAGAAAGAAGTTTCCAACTCTATCAGTTTTTGCTGCAATTCCTCTTCCTGTTGTCGTGCTCGACCAATATCGCTAAACATGTTCAAGGTTGAACAAGAAATGTGAATTTAACAAAAAGTAAACAAGATAGTCGAAATAATGAAATAATATCAAAGACTCGCCTGATGGTTTTGTCTATGGCTTCTTTCGTAGCTTCAATCGCCGCACGTAGCTTATGCGATTGCTTCAGCTGTTTCTGATACTGCTGCGGCCAGTTTGATTCCCTCATTGGAGCGAGGATATTTCTCAGATTTTCCTAAAGATAGCAAAATTCTACCAAGTTGGGCTCAAGAAGGTTGGCAGAACTTGGAATGCCTGTGAAGAAAACGAGATATGTATATAGGCTGTGCCAAAGTTCTGTCTGATTTTTGATTGCCTAACGCAGCTATTTTCTGGGAGTTTTGCGCTTATTGCAATTTAGTGGACAGCTTTTAGTAGATTTTTCTTACGCATTCCAATGCTGACGGAATTTTTACAAAATATCCCTCACTTATGCAATTCCAAACCCCAAAGCACAAGCTGCCAAATCGCAGTAATACTCAAAAAATGTGCTATGAAGGAATCCACAATGTTCAAAAAATGTTCGTACGAAATTTCGTAGTGGGTGAGAGTGTAATTGACCGCATCCTTTTACTCCGACATAGAATTTTACTTTCCAAACTTGTATTCAAAAACTGTAGAGTATCTTAGCTACACTACAAGCGGCAACACTCTAGGCGCAACGACAACAGGTTTACTCATTACTACATACGCTAGAGCTAAAAAAGAACAAGCAGGGATCATCAGCCGATTGGCTTTTATAATCTGCGATAAGCAAAAAAGATCGGATATCAAAAGTAGACAAAATAGCGCGCACAGAGGAGAGCTCAAATAGTGGCTTATTTTGCTTTGCCCGCAAAAACTTCTGTGAAGCCAAATCGACAGGGATTCTTTTTAGCTATAATATAATCTCTGCGTTATAGGCTACTCAATGATGGCTACCCGGCAGCATTACTGGGTCATAGACGGTCCACGAAATCTTCCTGAAATTCTACAAATTTTCACCTCTCTCTTGTTCGGTGTTAGAATTTTTGAACGGTAATTATGATGATGGAGAACTTGCCTAATCCAGCAGAAATTGATATTGTTCAGATATGTTGATAGAAAAGCTTACTCGTTTCATTTGTTCAGGTTTCATCTGTTTTACAACTGCTGCTCAAATTAATCCAAATTCAGTTCGCAGATTGTTCGAAAGAGAGCAATTACTTACTGATACTACAAACAAACAGGAACATATGCAGAGATCAGTAGAAGCTTGGAACTTAAAATCAGAAAAATGAATGGACGATTAATTGGCTGCGAGTTAAGCATCAACATCGTTGCCGAATGATTACAAAAAGGCAATGCTTAAAAGAGAGGGGACGGAGGAGATTTCAACTCACCGGCGAAAAAATGCGGGACCGCTTATAGCAGTTAAGTGTTCACGCATTGCAAAACGACCGGTACTAACATTTACAGTTTGAGCATTTCTGCAGCTTGTAAACAGATAGAACATATTACCATGCGCATCTTTAGCAAAACTTTGGTGGAATATGAACTCCATGATGTGAAAAAAAATAGCCGAGACAAAAAACCATCGTATGCAAAAAAAACCACAAGGAACAATGAAGGCTATTACCAACAACATGGAAAATACTGCGTACCTGCTGGCGCTGCAGCTGAAGCAATTCTCTATCCGCCTCAGAAGGAAGCGTAAGCTCCGTGTTCAGCAAATTCTCCCGTTGTCTCTCGATTGTCTGTCTAAAAACTTGTATCGAGCAATGCAGCAGACAACAAATTAGTCTTACAAACCTTTGTTTTTCAATCAAAACCAAAAGATCATTCTGGGTAAGACCCATTTTAGCGATGGAGATTTCTTCCTCGGAAAGTGCAGGCACATTCGAGTTAGCTTGAGCACTACGACCCAGAACGGCGAATTTTTGCTCCATGACCATGTTATAGTCTAGAAACTAGTAAACATTGTCAGAAATATCTACAGAAGGAATATTATGAACAAAACCTACCAGGAGGGGGTGGTCGACCGCGATTCTTAGGTCGAAGTGGGATAGTAGGAAGAGAAGACGTACTGGTATTCTGTGGGACTCTGTGCTGTTGGTTCGTCAAAGCTAAACAACGCAAGCTCGTTGCTTATTTCTGTGCAAACGTGCAAAAAAACACATCGAAAAAAAAACGAATAAGAAAAACATCTCCACCTGAGGGTAACGCTGATGGCATACTGCTGCTAGATACGTTTTGAACAGTCACCAAAGAGGATCCGCTCGGAATATCTAAACTTCAGAATTTATGAGAAGAAAACTCTAGACACATGATATTCACAAATCTTAGTATTTATACATGTGAACTGAGTCGAAGTAGGAATGTAATAGAAAGAAATGTTAATTTCGTTCAATAAATAAAAAGAAAGAGAATTATCAAGCGAATCGGTTTCGCTTGAACGTTGACTCATAAAGGGGAGCAATAAAATCCAATCCACGTCATCAGAAAAAAACCGAAATTGTAGGAAAATACGAGCTACCGCAAGAAAACAGCTTCAATGCTTTCCGATAGCGACAAAAAAGCATCTTCAAATGCGAAAACAGAAAACCGCAGAGCAAATTTTCCAAGATGATAGGTAAAGTGCGGATACCCATACATATTTCTGGATGAAGATGCAAGGTGCTCCGTAAAATGAGCGGACTCTCCAAATAGTGGAGAGCACATGTGTCAAGGGAAAAAAGGAGTCCGGACAATGCATGCAAAGCTGCTCAAAGCAGCAAAAGGAAACAGGACAAACGACTTTTCTCGTACAATGAAACTGAAACAGCATACCTGGAGTTGTACTTGATAATGCACTATTATCGTTTTCGTCATCAATCTTTTTCAAAACAAACGTCACGTTTGACATATGTTCACGCCACTTTTCCAGCAATTCAAGTGGTTTATCGACTGGGGAGAGACGACGTTCCTGCACAAATATGTCCACAAACGTTTCTCGCTGTATAAAAAACCGCGCACCTTGTTTCGAAATTTCTCAATCATTACAAATCGACCTTTTTGGCTGATCGCGTGTGCGAGCGCATAGATGATTTGAGCACAAGTGGTTTCGCTTGAGACTCCGGAAACACTTCGTTCAATTCCGTCAACGCTCACTTTCAATTCCATCTGAAAGATTGGGACTATTTGAATAAGAAAAAGTACTCTGTCAGCATTGCTATGATAGCGAATGAAATATCAACATATAACCGATACATCACTTAAAGCTACAAATTAGGAGTCAAAAACAAGAAAATTAAAACATAGGGCAAGAACTTTTTAAGCGAAAAGAAGAAACGACTCTGAAAGATGTGCATCAACAATCTTCGGCGACGTCCTCATCACAAAGAATGCCGATCTGCTCCGAGGCGACGACGATGGTGCAGCATTTTTGCACTGGAGCACATTAAGCCCCCTCCAACTTTGCGAAGTTCTACTCATCATCAGTTTCTGTGAAACAAGCAAAGGCAGGCATTACAAACTACGAAAAGCGGAGGGAAGAGATCAGCGAGGCTAACATTACAATCGTTGATTTCCACGAGACGGAGAAGTTTAACTGTTTCAAAATTGCCGTTCAACAAAAAAACTATTTTTTGGAAATGCGCAGATCTTAGCAGCACCTTTTAGGAGAACAGTATACATAACCAACGGAAAACACTCAATGCGCTCAGCCGTGTTAATCTACAAAGCGCGCATGAATCGTTAGAAAGACACTTGGCAGTTCTTGAAAACCGGTAACCGATGATCTCCCTCGAACGCACACTTTATAGCGCTTTGCATTCTAGTTCCTCCACACAGCCTCAGCGTTGATATTACACTTGATGTTGATCAAAAAGGTACCCTTGAACGAAGGAGATCAAAGGTTTTAGGTGCTATTCTACATTAGTTGACCCAAAAATGAAAAGCGCGGATTTCGCTGAAACTTCGTCCAGAGGGTTTGTTTTCCGCGCTGATTACGAATATTACATTTATTTCGCACGCTAGTCCCATTCGGTGGAGTTACGGTAGGATTACGGTAGGGGACCGAAACCATGGATTTGCCCCAAACTTCGTCTATGGGGTTATTTGGCACGCTGAACATGAAAATCATATTCATTTTGTACGGTAGCGCCAATTTCTCGGGTTAGGTTTGTATACGGTAGGTAGCTAACAATCCCGAATTTGCTCACAACTTTGCCTGAAGGGGTTCTTAACACGTTTCGGACCGGTGCTGCACATGGTGCAGCACGCTGCTTTGAAGGTTCTTTCTGAAGTTTGCAGGAGGTTTCCTTTAAGTCCGAAGATACTGAGTTAAAGGTCTAAGCTCTTACTTTTCAAATGACTCTATAGAGCTGTGCCACCGATATTTGTTTACGAGATATAAGGACAAATCGGACAACAGTTGCAACGAAGTGCGGCAACGCGAACGACGCGTGCGACGTCGCAACTCTTCTTTGCTCCGATTTCAAAGAGATAAACCGTAATTTCACTAGTGACGAGTACAGTGTACAACATAGATACTTTTGAATACTATTTGAAACTAAGTTCTTACTCCTATCTCTCAAGAAAGCACAAAAGTCCCTCTCAGGCGACAAAATTCAAACGCTTCAAATTCACCCAGAACTTTGGGTATGGAGCTTATCTGGCATGTTGATACAGATGTAGTCCACAGTCTGCGAAATAAGGTTCCTTTGCTGGCTAACGACCGAAAGTGCACTCTTTTTCGCCGCGCGCGATTTCGCGGTCCGAAACGTGTTAAGCATGCTGATTGCAAATATCATGCTCTCTTTGCGTTTTGGAACGCGGAATTACCATAGTTGTACATTAGGTGGTTACAGTGATAGAATAGCTCAATCAGCAACCCCCCCCCCCTTTGTGCAGAGGTGTTATCTGACGTGATCACGCATATCGACTCGTTTCGCATGATAAAGCCTTTTCGTGGATTTTTGGCATCTAAATTTGGCTGAAAAGCGGGAAAGTTGCTCTTTTAAACTACAGCTCATCGTAACTCTGATAATAAAGCATTGTTGCAGCGAAAGCATGATATTTGCAACCAGCATGCTTAAGAACCCCTTCAGCCAAACTGAGCAAATCCGGGATTCTTAGCCATCTACCGTATGCCCGCCGTAACCCGAAAAATGGCCCTACCGTACGAAGTGAATACGACATTTATGTTCACCTTGCCAAATACCCCCTTAGACGAAGTTTGGGGCAGATACATGATCTTGAGCTCCGACCGTTCCTACTCTAACTTCTACCTTGCGAAATAAATGTAATATTCGTATTTACCTTGCAAAATAACCCCCCAAGACTAACTTTCAGCGAAATCCGCGATTTTCATTTTTTGAGTTGACTAATGTGGAATAGCGCCTAAGTTGCAAAGGCATTATCTATTGTATTTACTAATTCAGTTACACGGTATACACTTAACATTTATCTGTTTGTTTTTCGTCCGTTATACCTAAGATAAAAATAGTGTAGGGAGCTGTTTTGTGAACATTCAAATCGCCCTCTCGAAGTATAGGGAAGTGCTGATTCTTTCATGTTTTTCAAGACTATCTTGTCTTGAGTAGGCCAAGTTTTTGTCGACTCAAGCATGCATTGAAAGCAGGAAGTCGGAGTCTCTAGAGTATTAATGACCTACAAAGCCGAATGGGCTCTTACAATATTAACACATTCACGACAATACGACCCACCGGTGGGTCGCTTGCTCTGTCCTTTCGGACAATACGACCCACCGGTGGGTCGTAAGATTCCTGAAGCTCTAGCTTTGCCAATTTACGATGAATTCTACGGCGTTCTGACACATGATTGGGGATACCTTGGCAAAGCTCCAGCCAGAGTGGTCCGAGTTCGGATACTGTAATGTAGTGTTATGGTAGGTACACCGTTGATAGAGATAAGCCACATACTTCATTCAGATTTATCGCGGAGTGGTGCTGTTTCTGAAAATTCAAGTTTATATGCACGAGAAATACGGGAAGGGCACGAGACTGATGTTAGCATGTCAAAAAATTATCGATTTTATTGATTTCATTGATTTTTCGCATTGTTCATCCCAGGGAGCTCAGCTGGGTTCGTCTGAATGAATGCCGTGACCTTACCGTATCGTGCAAAAAACTGGAATAAATCATATTTTAATAATCAGCGCCTTCGATAACTGTTTTGAATTTTCCAAAAAGACTACCATTTCAAACAACACGACCCATGGGTGGGCCGTAAGTTTGACAAAGCGAAAAGGGCTCTGGTCCGAAACGGCAGTAATCGAGAAATCGGCCTTGTCGTGAATGTGTTAGGAATTCTATATGTAGAATTTGATTGCTCAGCTTTGGTCTTCGAAATCTCACGAAACATCCAAACCGAATCTGACATGAAACATTGGAGGCCATGAAATAATCGACTTTATTTACATCTCTTATGTACAATCATTAACTAGAATGACACTTTTTACCAAAATTCGATAATTGTAATACTGAACAAAGGCAGGAGATCTTACAAAGCCCAGAATCATGATGTGTATAAACTGGAATGGTTCTTCTAATAAAAGTATATGTAAAGAACTTCTTTCATTACCAAACATTAGAATATTGTGCTTTGTTGATGTAGTTTCTTAACGCTCATTGTTCTCCTGTGATGTTGTACACACCCGAATGATAGCAGATCACGAAAACATCGTCGAAAGTCGCCATTGTACATTGTGTAGATAATAGGATTTAGCACCTGCAATACGAGATCTTATTATGTCTGGTTGGACATCTTTTCCAGCTCTTACTAAGCAATAGATGTGTTGAAGCTGTAATTTTTACGATGAGGGTGCTAAATTTGTGAAGTCGTAAGATGTAATATCAACAAAATCAGCCTTGAAGCAAGAAATTTTGATCCAGTTATTAGGTGGAGATTCATGAGAAGAGCTGTATGTCTCAAAAAGGAGCTCATATAAAAGTGAAACCTACTCGGTCTTTTCAGCGCTGATTTAAGTGCCTGGACGCAGCGCCCAAGCAAATTCGGTAGATAGAATGTCCAAATGGCAGCTTATAAGAATTGTTCGTAAAAAAATTCAATTTTGACCCTTCGGCCGCTACCATTCGAGCAGGCTGATTGGTCGGTCAGGAGACTACGGTATTCAAGCCAATTGGCGAGGGTAAGAGTTGCACTCAACATCTCATGTCATATTAGCAGCCGTCTGATCAGTGCCCGGACAAAAATATTTTTTTTATTGAAGCCAATCCTTTCAATTGATACGGAAAATGGGTCCCAACCTAACATGCTGAACAAGCTTTTCTCGGAGTCCTCGATTTTGAATGTAAAAAACCTGTAGACGCAAAGCCCGCCAAAAGAAGCGCTGTCGTTCTGGGACCACTGTTATAATCCTGTGCGTGTCTTATGAGGCAGCTATGTCAGAGCTTCTGGAGCTTTTATCCTTCAAAAGCGGAATTAGGGGGAGGGGGGAGACGGAGGCGTTGATGTAACATCTTTCAGCTATATTAACCTACAATTTCAGGTACTCCTTTATTCCTTCAACCTCATCTATATGTCTTTCAGAAATGAAGAATACAAATAGAACTCACCGAATTTGAATACCCTAACCACAAGAAGAATTCGTTGATTAGCTTGAAAGCTCGTGAGGTACTCAGCGACGTAGCGAAAACTTCTATGAGATACATAACGAAGAATGGCATCCAACAAATAATAAAACCTGGAACAAAGGTGTGACAGATATTCTACAAATAGACAAAGAGCTAAGCGTACCCAAAACAACGATGCCAATAGTCTTCAGGGCTTTTCGTTCTCTCAAGTACACCATTTTTTCTTTTGAGCCTCGAACAGCTTTTCCAGGTCCATTGATTTGGTAATGTTCGTAAGCCTATAATTATTTGTATGAAGAGATATTGAAAAGGCTCCCTCAATCTGGGTGCATAGTTGCCTGTGTGCCAGTGCCATGCTAGCTTGGTGCCAACTTTTAGGTGGCACCCCATCGCCGCTAGCACGGCACTGGCACGAGCAACACTGGACGCAACCTCTATGCGCAAAAATTGCTTGTTCACCTTTGCAAGTAAATTATTCGGCTGTAGGCGAGCGTGCACAGCCTGAGCTCGGCGAGTCATCGCCGGAACTTCCGAGTTCACCTCGGTGCTTTTCCGTTTCGGTGCATGCTGCAAAACAAGTGCATCGTCCAACATTGAAGCTGCTTTTGCATGAGCTTACTTGATCGCCGTTAGCAAGATCAGCCATTGAAAAACACTCTCTTTCCATAGAATTGCGATGATCTTTTTTCTCCTTTTCCGAACCGTTCGGTGTTGTCAATGTCAACAAAGCCGTGGACATCTGCAACGGTTCACAATCAATTTGTCGGTTTTGTTATAGTAAGTTTTAACTGTTTGGGCGCAAAATGGACTGGCGGGAGTCCGCTTCGCAACGATTCGCGCCGCTCTGCAGTCTGCGTCTCTTCATTCTTATTTATCGCGCTAAGCCAGTGGCGGTGCGGACGCGCTGCTCCACTTGGAATGTTTTGCCGACTCCGGGTTGAAAAAGACTGTATGTGACAAAACGAGATGGAACAGAATGGTCGCTTTGTATTTAAAGAAGGAAGAAAGCCCTTGTTGCAAACCAACAAGAAAGATGCCCATCCAGCTTTTTGATAAAACTTACCTTCGAGTCATTCGTAACTTGATGTGGTTTGCACACCATGCGCGCCAACCGACGACATTCTTACTAACAGCTCCTCAGTAAAACCTTTTAACAAACTATGAAATTTTCCACTGATTGATAATCAATCAAATCGAAAGAGATAAGGAAATAAAGGAAAATCACTGGAACTGAGCATTTTGATGTTACAAGTCGTCAAGTAGCACGCATGGTGTGCAAAGAATATCAAGTTACAAGTGACGCGACGATATGTGAGAGGCACAATACTTTGAATTCTTCATTGACGATCGTTCCTTGTCGGAGGGCAATGTTGAGATTCTCTATTGTTTTTTAATGTATTTTGTTAATAGGAGAGAAAGGTGTAGTGAGAAATTTTGATGGGCGGCTGACTACAGCTCAAATTTGTATTATCAAATAACTTTCAATGCTTCGTACATGTGTGAGCCAATATTTATTTTTTCTTTCGCACAGACTGACAGGTGGCAGGTGATGTACAATCGATGTCAAGCAAGTGCTTCCTTTTCCGTAGCAGCCACGCGTCCGCACCGCAAGGGTCTGGCGCGGCGGCCTCGATGGGGCGAGTTTTGAGTGCAGAGCTACACGCGTGCGAACGCGGCGCGAGGCTCTGGGGTTGCGAATTGGCTGGTGGAAAGGGGAGCACAAATTTGACACGGACTGTAACGTCCTTGCGTTGCCAACCCTTGCGCGTGAAAAAAGGCGCCATAGCGCGCAAAATCTGGAAAGGTGCTCAATGACCATTTTGCGCCACTAGTGTTGGCACCGCAGCGACACCATACGTGCCAAATTTATCTAACTGCAGCAAGAATGGCTACTAATAATAATTTTAATAATAGTATTGATGGCAAGAGAGCAAACCTCAATGCTGTTCTGGGGAGATTCATCACACTCTGTCGATCGCGACTCTTGCCTATTTGCTGGCTCGTGCCGCCTAAATAAAATACATAAGGAATAATAAATGATATGAAATGTACAGTATAATTGTTCATTGAAGTACTGTAAACACCTCTTCAAATGACCAGATTTTTTCTACAAGCGGCGTTCTATGATGTAAAAGCTGATCCCGAGCGAAGGCGAGTAAATTGTTGTTGCGAAGCGGTAGCGAAAGCTACGATCGGGCACTTATTCTCAGCGGAGCGCGTATGCACAAAGGCAAATAACCACGCGCAGCGTTCACGTGCGCTTAAGTCATAGGAGCTCCGCTTTTATTGCGGACTAGTATATAAGTATTAGGTTGTCCGGAAATTAATGTCCGTTTTAAATTTCAACCGCAATAAGTCATACACTTCTCATTTCTAGACAGTAAGCAAAGCACCATTCGATAGAGCAAAGCAAACTCTACAATGTGGCAGTCTTGCTTTAACGACAGCTCTGATCCATCTCGAGTTGCAAGCCAAAACCTAAAAAGATTCAACTGCCCGAAAAATCGAGAAAATCGTAACTCTTTTCGTAAAAATCCTACAATAATTCTAACTTGCACAAGTATACACTGTCTACACAAGACATCTATATACGCCGCTGCTGTATTTTTTCCTTCGTTAGAAATCAACAAAACGGAAATTCTCGTGCATTTGCCAAAGTGATGCTGTGCTGTCCCCAAATACATAGGTGATTGTATACTACAAACCTGTAAAAATAAAAACGCAAATTCTCAGCTCTGTGCAGGCTTTAGTTCTTGAGAAATTTCGAATATAGCTTTCTCAAGTCAGGGGGTCCAAACTGAAATTCAGATTTCTCGAGAACTATAGCTTATAGAGAGCTAAAAATTTACACCTGTAATTCTACAGGTTTGTAGTATACAACTACCTATGTGAGGACAGCACGGCATCACTTTGGCAAATGCACGAGAATTTCGGTTTTCTTGATTTCTAACACAGGAAAAATTACGGCAACGGCGTATGTAGATGTCTTGTGTAGACAATGTTTACGTGGGCAAGTTAGAATTTTTGTAGGAATTTTATGAACAAAGTTACGATTTTTCTCGATTTTTCGGGCAGTTGCTTTGTTTTTGGCTCAAAACTCGAGATGGATCAGAGCTGTCACTAAAGCAAGATTGCCATCTTGTAGAGCATGCTTTGCTCTATCGAATGGTACTTTGCATATTATCTAGAAATGAGAAGTGTATGATTTATTGCGGGAAATTCAAAATGGACATTAATTTCCGGGCAACCTAATAGTTATAGTATCAGTAAGATTACGAAATTGCTCACCTCGCGTATTCCATAGGTCGCACGGAGTAGTTTATCCTGCCAGAATTGTTTACTTGTACTTTTGAACGAGGGTTTGGAGCGCTAGATGTCCTTTAATGAGTTGATAATTGCAAAACCTTGGTAAAGTTAACTTACCTGAGATTGTTCCGGTTATGTTGATTTTTCATGATACGATTGCTAAGCCTACATGTTCCAACGGACTGTTGCATCAACGCCTCCCTCTCTGACGCAACCCGAAAGATTTTGAAGTAAACGGATAGCATTACCTAAATTGAGTTAGCGAAGAGAGTTCACTAATTTATTCAATTGACCGACTTACCAGTAACGGAATGTAAAAACTTCCAAGAGCGCTATATATTCTATACGGCACTGAGGGAGAATAACCGCACATAAAACTGTCGTCGTGAAGGATTAAAGTGGTTTTGTTATTAGTCACAACCTGTGGCTAAAAATCGTAATTGAATGAAGCCTTTTCAAACAAGTTTAGGGTAGCAGATTTGAAGGTTAATAGAGTGTATCTGCGGTGTCGGCAACATTTGCGCGTAAACATAAATGACAAAAAGACGCAAAACTTGAAAATGTGCGTTTCAAAAACATTTTACGCGAGCAAATTCGCTTACATTACAGGCATGATAATTTATCCACGCGCAAATGCTGTCGACACCGCATGTGTACGATCATCACTCTGAGAGAATATTCTCGATGAAAAGAGAAAAGTACGTTACCTGTTGGTGATCGACAAATAATCCCCATCCTGGCACAAACCAAGGAGGACTGCATACTATCAATGAAAGAATCCACACTGATGATAAAAGGCATGCAGCCATTTTCCGTGACCTGAAATCTTTCGTATTACCAATAATCAAGCCATGATGATATTATTTAACTGGTCATTTTCTTTGAAAAATCGCGCTTGGTTATCACTTTATTTTCCAACAATATAGAATTTTTTCACCACGTGTATTTCTTGATTGTATTGTATAGGGTGTCCCAAAAGTACGTATACACTGTTTGATCGTTGAAATCTCTTTTCCCAAGAAGTCTTTTGTCTACCTCTAAGCACAATTTCGTAGAGCTGGCTTCATTTTAGATTTACAGTATGGAGCGAATCACCGGTTGCTTTTGACTGTAGGAGTACGGTAGAAAATTCAAGAAGGGTTGTGAGCCATCAAGAGCCCTATTTCGCCTCAGAAAGCAAACCGAACAACCAGAAAACTTTTATACTAGATCGTTGAAATCTCTTTTCCCAAGAAGTCTTTTGTCTACCTCTAAGCACAATTTTGTAGAGCTGGCTTCATTTTAGATTTACAGTATGGAGCGAGTCACCGGTTGCTTTTGACTGTAGGAGTACGGTAGAAAATTCAAGAAGGGTTGTGAGCCATCAAGAGCCCTATTTCGCTTCAGAAAGCAAACCGAACAACCAGAAAACTTTTATACTAGGTCAACTCAAGCCGCTGAAACCGAATATGCTGTTTGCACTTAACTGCAACGCTTCCCTCATAATTGCCAGGTAGACCGCACTAGCTGTTTTGACAAGACTCCTTAAAATCGCGATTACACCCTTTTAAAAGCTTTACAAACTAGTAAAATCTTGAATAATAAAATCAGCGAGCTTGAAAACCCTAGTACACCACTTTTCAGATTATTTGCAATTTTTTTTGAAACACGGTAAATCCGTAATGACGCTGTAAGATGGAAGTTCCTACCGTAGTCTTACAGCATTAAAGAGTGATTGTGGTTCGCTTCATACTGTAAATCTAAGTTGAAGCCAGCTCTACAAAATGGTACCTAAAGATGGGCAAAAGACTTTTTGCGAAAAGAAATGTTAACGGTCAAACAGTGTATACATACTTTTGGGACACCCTGTATAATAGCAAGTCGTATATTTTTCGGAACTGCTCACAAAAAGTGGAAATTCAATTAATCGGTCATCAAAATTATTTTGAAAAATTACGTCGGACACAAAACTCCATACCCTGCCTCTCTGCTATGCAGTGATCATGCAGGGTCTTAGGTTACTCATTTTTGAAAAATTTTCTTCCATGTTTATTTTGTTCCCCAATATTGCTTTTCTCATTGAGTACTTGGAAAAATGCGATAGAATAATACTATTGCTGTCCAGGGAGCAAGTGGAGGTGAAAAGTCAGCAAGTCGTATAAAAGTTCTGCTCCCAACAATAGCCAAAGATTTTTTTTCTGAGTATAAGGCCTAGAGAGCAGAGAAACAAATTTGCTATATATTTTTAGTTTTCCTTCCGCTCTACCATTATATGTTTTCAGATGATTTGAATGCTTTTGAGCATGTTTTTTTTCAAACGGCTTATGTGTGCTCTCATGCGAGCTCAAACCACTCAATGGCTTTGCGGGGCAAATAATGCCCAAGCTATTCGAGAGTAATCGGTTACAGAAAATAAGAAACATTTTATGACCTTTGTTGGAAGTGATGCATATGCAAAACTGTGTTTTTTTTCAAAATTTCTATTTTCTTCCTGAAACATAGCGCACAATGCTCAAAATAGAGGGCAATTCGAATTTAATGCGCGCTCTTGCGCATGATACACTGAATATTTCATTCCAAGTGTCATGAGGTTTTTTTGAGTATTTCGTCAATCAGTAATGTGGAGTGCAACAGAATTAATTTGCTAATCTAAATTTGTCTTATTTAATTTGCAAAAAAAATTTATAAACTCCTGATGTTGTGTTACACTTATTCAATAAAATAAAATGAAACAATATAAAAGCAAATAATTCATACCACAAGGAGCACTTTACGGGCTTTGGATATAATTTTGGGCAAAGCTAAGCTGCAAGCGGAGAGGAATGCGTGAGTGATACCAGTGACTCGTACCGTAGTTTATGAGTATGCGAGTGCACACAAGGTGTGGAATTTTACGACTGCTTGCAGTAAATATCCAGAATACATTGAAATTGTTCTCTCTGTTCTCTCTCCCTATTCAGTTATTCAGGTTTGTGAAAGAAACACTCAAGAGATTGGTGAATTTTGCAGCTTACGAATGTATTTTCAAAGTAAGAAATATCTTGCATTTTGTGCAAACACATTAAAATGGCTCTGCTGTAGATAATTTGAACTAGTTTGAGCATTTTTAGGTGCAATTTCATTAACACTACTAATCTTATGATGGAAAATTCCCTGAGCAAGGCAGAAAGACCTTTGAAGACGAAATTCGATCCTTAGAATAATTCATGAGCATTACGCCAGAATTTCTCACAATTTAGTTTCGTTGGTTTCAATGGATTTTTTTGGCTTGGCAAACTTTAAAAAGGTTTCAATAATTTTCTAGTATCGCTCAAACATAAATCCTAGTTGGCATATTGCGGCGATACAAGGTGAAAGTAAAGAAAGTTGAATTGATTTTTTTTTCAAAATCATTCGTCCATATAAGAAAAGGGGGTCAAAATTCAATTCTAGTTCTGACTTGGTTTTGTGAGCTACTTCTTCCAAAGAAAAAATTTTTTTTTACAAAAAGTCTTTTTCAAACTTCCTTTCTAATTTTCGATTTTGTGAAAGAAGAACTCTAGAATGCGCAAACGCATTATCATGATGAAAAAATTTAGCATAAATTGAACAGTTCATTCCACTTTTGACTTGATTTTCGAAGACTTTAGTTGATTGTTTTGTTCATATTCCCTTCATTCAGTTGGCTATAGTTTTTCTTGCTCTGTCGACTACACAAATAGCTATGGATGTCTGCAACGATGAAAGCATGCTCAATGAGCCGCAATATGATGTGAATCTGGCAATTCGCATAGCAGCAGACGGTGTACTTTTTTACGCAAAAATATCAAGAGTATGCAAACAAAAATGGGTGCAATATAGAGGACAGTCTGATATTAAATATATTTGGGTATGCTTGATAAATGCTTAGATTACTTCACAGACTGGAAACATATATATGAGATTTTTGGTGCTTCCTAGTCGATGATTTACAGAATTTTGCTTAAAAATTGCAAAGCTCAAAAAATAAAATGAAAATCTTGCATGCTGACCAACCTTGTGCGAGGATATTTAAGCGGTGAGGTAATGGCCATATACCGATCCAAACTGATCACGCATAGATTTAATATACTAGCAGTACAGAGAAGAACATCTGATGTCGCCCATAATCCGCATAAAAATTTTCCTAAAACTTCATTAATCAATCCTATTGTACCCTCTAAGAAAGGAGACGTACCTAAAGGCCATCGATGATTATGGAGCAAATCTAGAAGTGACATCGGCATAACCAACAGTCCCACCAGAAGATCTGAAAGATTTTCAGTTCTATGTTTTATTTGTAGATCGACGAAAATGTCTATCTTTGTTGCAAATGTGGATCTAAGATTATTCACAAAATATCTGAAGCTTAAAAGCTGTGTTGAACGTTTTGGAAAGAACCAAGAACGAATTAATATATTGGTGAATGTGGTGACCACAGTTGGAGATTACTTGGTCAAAAGATAGAGAATTAAATTAGAGGAATGCAAACATTGAACATTTAAGAATAATTCAGAAATCATTTTGAAGCCTAAAATAAGCCAAGAATTACCTGCAGTTGATGAAATTTGAGAATAAATAAACAAACAAAAAGAAAGTGATTTTGCTTGTTTTACAATTCATTTTATCACTTTGGTATATTTGAATATGCTTCAGGACTCAAACAAAGGTATCAATTGCCCTAAAATCATGGACCACTAGTTCTTCCTATATAAGGTATTGTTAATTGCGATTAGAAAACCAAGTTATTTCACAGATCCAGAAATTTCATTAAAGTCAGCTCAAACATTATCCAGATCCATAATATGAAGGACAAACTTAGGTTCGTAACTTCCCATTTGAGAAGGTTTTCTAATATGTCATTTTTGCAAACTAGTATCAAAAATTCAAGTCTTTCTATTATCAATAAGTCGTCGTAAGCCTCCTTTGCAGTAAGGCAGTTAAAATTGAAAGAAAACCATTTTTGATTAATCTGTTTATCGTTACATCAAAAAAAAAATTTTTTTGATAGAATAAGTCTTTCATATAATGTCGATTTTCTAACATATTCACCATCTGTAGATACTGAATTGAGGGCTAAACCACTAGAAATGTCGAAACCTATTTGTGTTTCTGAAAGTTATAAAATAAAAAAGTTAAGTCAAAGAATTACGAAATTTTGTATCTTTTTGGCAATCATATTCTAACTTCTCATTTGTTTCATTATGATCTCTGAGTGGGTGTGGCGCGAGCGGAAAATCAACCAATAGCCGCCAAATACATATCTTAGAACCAAGCGAATTTTGGATGATTGGCTTTTCGCGCCGAATCTACTGAATTCTTATCACGTGACCTAACGAATCGAAGCACATGTCTGATCAAATCTACGTCCAAAAACGCTGGAAATACAGCGTTTGAAACGGCGAATTAGTTTGACGTTTTCAAAAAACATTAGAATTTGTTTTGTGATGCAGTTTTCTTGTAAATTTGCGCGTAATTTGAACGCTTGCAAAAAAAAAAAAGAATTCGACTTGTTACTTCCTCGAATTCTGGCTTACTTCGTCCTAGTTTGGACTTGTATATATATTCGTACAGTGTAGTAACTTTGCTGGTCAGTTGCTAGTGCGGTGACCTTATTTGTGCAATAGCTAGCCATGGAGCGCGAAAGACAAAATGTGCGCTTCATGATTATGCACGCGCAAGTGTTGTCAGCGTCGCAGTAACATAACCACCGAAATTTATTTTTTACATATTTACACATCAATAATCAACACAAAAACCACAACATGAAGAGAATTTTTCAACAGACCGAATAAGAAGAATATTGGTTTACCTGCGGTGGCTAGAGAGGTCAACAGTATATTTGTAAATGTTCGCATCCGCTTGTAGACGACGACGGAAAGGACCACCAAAATGTTACCGAAAACCGTCAGCAATATCATCATCACCTGCAAAAAATTGTTCAATTATATGCGGGGAATTCCAAAGATCGAATTGATCTACGCTCTCAAGCGTGAAAATTTTTCGAGTCTTAGCAGCTAATCAAGGCGAACAGCAATCAGCGGTCTTTGAATTGTGACATACTATCTTTGCGAGGAAAGCAGATGAACCAAGGAGACCACAAGACTAAGTAGGTGACTTCCGAGCAGATTTCCGTCTCAGTGCTTTCTCAAGCATGGAATGATCTAGCATATATATAAGGATGCTGAATCGTTTGCTGTTGCATAGGATGAACTTAAAATTGCAATAAATGAAAAGTTTGGCCCTCTCCTTGTTCTTTTCAAATCAGAACCATTCTCAAACAAATGTCCTCAAAGTATTAGGTCGTAACATAAGTTTTGAGACACTTTTTTCATTTTCTTCTGATAAACTCTAGAAACTTTGACAAAGTCTAATATTTGGCACATATGAGCAGTGGACGAAGGAGTATCTACTAGCATCACTTCTACCTATACAGGTTTAGGCTACAGGAAATATAGAGGCAGTTTTGTGACGGCACTCAAAGCTCCATTTTCTTTTGCCTCTAAAAATTCTCTCGTTCTTATTTTTTATGCTCTCAGATTGTTGCATTCCCAGGGACACTTGTACTAATATGAGGAATGTTTGGGAATCTAGGCTGTTCAATAACAAAAGTTGGGAATTTGTCAAAAATAATTCAGAAATTAAAAAAATATTTCAGAAATTGGATTTTTCACGTGTGGCATGTATATATCGAAATGTTACAGCCTTCCACTCAATTTGGTGATGAGAAAAAATCTTTGGTAAAAGTTATGAAGGTTTTTCTCTTCAAATGTCACAAAACTTATGTTACAACTTAATAATGATGATCAAATGCAACAAAGATTAATAAGTCGAACTCAAAGAAAATTTATAAGTAAGTATGGCTAAAGGGCAACAAAAAAAATCCAACAACAAGGAAACTTGTAATAGCAACGGAAGAAATTATGAAAATCTGTTGATCACTCGTCTTGCAAATAAAATGGATCATGCTCTCGAACATAAATAGCAAATGTGAAAGAGCCCTTGAGCTGATTTGATTTCTTGAATTTTTCGAGAGCCAAAAGCTCAGCCATAGTCGAACCTTCCTTAACTTGCACAATTCTTTGCATATTAACACCTTTTGAGTGTTTTTAGCAAGATATCTACAAAATAAGCTATGAAGAAAACCTGGAGTTCAACATTTCTTTTTGATTAGTCGTTCGCCTGTCCGAAAATGTTAAAAAAAAAGAAAAAATTGCTGATAACGAATTAGAGGTTGAGCACAAATTTTAACAGTGATTTGAAGCAGTCGTTATGAGGTTAATTTTCATATCACGCAAATTTTTCCTAAGAATTTCACACCATTCGAAGCAGTAAGGAACTATCCAGGTTTTTTACTTGCTTCATTGCTGAGCTCTAAATAAATAAGAATTAATTCAGTAATTCTAAGAAAAATTCGCAGATATGCGACAAAATTATTTTTGACTGAATTGCCTAAGTTCCATTGTATTCTCAAGTATCCGATGTCCAGAATACTGTAAGGCAAGTTTACAGATAAGTTCCCCTTACTAAGTCTAATTTTGACTTAAGTTTGAGCAAGAAGTTGACGAAATGAGCAATCGCGCATTCAGACATTTCCTCCAGAAAAAAACTAATTGTGATAGCTTGACGTTTTCTTTTCGGAAAAGCCTACAGTATCTCAACAAAAAAAGAACATTTGAGCTCATTAAGTAATAAAATCACTCACTAAAAATAAAGCGATGAAAACGTCATGTAATCCGAGGCACAAACGATAGGGAACTGGCTGAATTGGATGTCCTTCTTGTGGAGCTGGGGGGCTTGTGCTGGTGCTCCACAGTGCTCCCAAAGCCGCCTAAAACTTGGAAAATATAATTTAAATATTCTTTGAAAGATTTTTTGTATGTTTTGAGGTTCCTAGGTGGAAAAAAATTCTTTGGAAATTCTCATTTACTTGGATATAGACGAAAGCTGTCCATGCCATGAGTCTGCCCACTAAATCCTGTTCGGGTGCGTAACCCATCTGTCAGTTAGAATAACGAAAATGTACTAGAAACTCAGCAACGCTCATAGCTGCAGGGGATAAAAGCTGACTACGAACGAACGAGGGGAGGAGTGCGGGGGGGGGGGACTTGTGTATGTGTGTGTGATTCCCCTAGACCAGGCACTTAACGATGTGTAGGGCGGAACTTACCATATGTCTACGCCGACACACTCAGCTTTGCTTCTTTGACACCGCCAAACCAATTCTGAAACGGGAAAAATTTGGTAGTCATTGGGGAAACTTATTCATTGATAAGTCGAATTGACAAACAAAATGTTGAGTATACACCATGCGGTGCAAGAAGAAGATTTTTTGCAATGATGAACAAGAGCTGGCAAGGAAAGGATTTAATGGAGCGGGATTCTCCAACCTTCCCGAATATAGTAGAGGCTTGGCAAAGGTCCATACAGAATGCTCGGTTACAAAAAAAGCCTTTGTGACTGTATTATTAACTTATTTATCATTATTTACTGCTATTTTTAATTATTTATGTAAACAAAATAGTTCAACAAATATTTGCACTGCCCCTTTCAGAAGTGGGTAAGTTCAGTTTGGAAGCAAATGGCTGCAATGCTAGGGTTTTCAATTTGAAATAGATAAGGCACACTGAAACTTCAATAACTTTACTACACAAAGTTTCAAAAATGTTACAAAGTTGATACTAGCTAGAGATCTGAAGCGAACATCAAGTTGTTACGGCTTTGAGTGGAAAATGTGGAAAATTTTTACAAAAGCTTCTAGAATATTTTCTAATCTGTCTTCACAATCCACATTGAACTTGTTTTTATCACCTATCAGCGTCTATATTGCCTTTTGCTATACCGTTCAAATATGGACAAGTTTTGAAACCTCAAAATCTTGCCTCCAAAATGTGTAAATTATAGAGAGAATATGTCCCAAATGATCTTAGGACATGAATTTAATTGCTAGCTAGACTTCCAACTAGTTCTCTGGTATAAAATCGACATTTACGTTACTGATACTTTTATATTTTATTCTAAATTTTTAATTATCATGTCCCCAAGCCTTTTCATTTCCTCTTCTTTCCCTCCTTTTTTCTAGCAAACCTTCATGACGTCTCATTTGTTATCTATCTCACATTTCCAGACAGTAGATGTTATGACAGAATGTGATGCCATATAAATTGATACTATAACGTTAGTATATGAAGAGGAAGTTGTCAATCCTGCTAAAATTCTTGATCGAAAATTAAGTACTAGTGCAAAAGTACGAGCACTATGTGTAGAGTGTTCCAAGCATTTCTTTTTAAAAAATAAAAAGTAGGGAGGAAATCTTCCCAAACGAAACCACCATGAGACTCCCTCCAAGACCTTCAAAGAGACTGAGTAGGTACTTGGCGATTAAGAATGACGTCAGATGAGTATAGCTTTATCAGCGAATATATTGGCTAGTAATTAAGTCAGGAATGTATAAGTAATAGTGTTCAAAAGGACAAGGAAGCAAACTATGTGTGCAAGTTAATTTAATCAAGTGGATACCTGTGCATGGGCAGAAAATAACGGACAAATGGCTGTTTAATAAATAAATAGATAGAGATCACACAGTGTATTTAACCAGCCAATCTTTTAGCCTTGAGTAAAAAAGAAACTGATGGGATAGTAAATTTCAAACCCAAATTCTCCTCAGGTAACATAAGCAAATTCAGCTAGTATCTGTTGTCCTAGAACTCGTCATCAATCACGAAATCTTCTTATACCAGGATTATCCAGAAATACGAACTCATACTGCACTTCAAGGCTATTCCATAAAAACCTTAAGTCTAGAGTTTCAAAAAAAAATTGTGGCCCTTTGTATTCCAGAAATTGACAACTTCATAGTCAAAGATGTTTCTTCACAGTGCTTTAATAGAGTTATGTAATTAGTGATTTTGGAATTTGAAGAATATAAGATAAGACACGATATCCCGCAAAGGATGCAGAATTACAAAAAAGACATAAAATTAGAATTTAATCAGTCATTATAAAATAAACATGAATGCAAAATCAATGGATTCTATTGTCTATTTGACTCGTTTCTAAAAAGTGAAAAAAACCGAAAACCAATACGAGAGGAGGGTTTGCAGGTGATGCAGCTTAGAAAGAAGGAATATGGGCGCATAAGAAAAATATTATCCAGTTCATATATGGAAGTTAGATTTATTGACGATAATCTTCCAGGTAGTTGAAGGACTTCAACCTGGCCGTTTGTGCCTCAAGCAAGGAGTTAGAGAAATAGAACAGATGTTCTTGACAAGAGCGACACAGGATACCTCTTAGGGTCCCCTTTAGGGTTTTTCATAGTTCCTTATAATGATAATATTTTCAGACGCTAAACTTAGCAACTAATGAAATTTTGAGGCATTCTTGAGGAGAAGGTCTTCATGATTTTTCATTGCACAAAATATCCAGTTGCCAAATCACACTTCAAAAAATCGTAAGAATCTAAGATTATGGAATATATCTAATACAAGAAATCTAACGTTAACAGATCAAAAAGAGTCAATGTCTTAAAGCATTGGTAATCTAGCAGTAACCGATTAATCTCTAGTTCTACAAAAAATCTTACGATTTGTTCTACAAAAATTTTTTTCCATACTTCAAACCATGTCGCTAATGGCAATACCCTCTCGCTTGGTTTCGATTACAAACCCTTCAGATTATGAGAAGTTTTCATGAGAGCTAAATCCTTTGTAACTAAAAGATTGATGTGTTGAGCAAAAACTGAAGAGTAACGTGTCAGAATCTCAACAAAATTTGAAAACCCATAACTGCTAACATAATTTGAAAAAGTGAGTGATTTACAACAGGGCTCGGCACGAGCTGGTACCAGGGAAATTTCAAGACGAAGTCCCCTTTGATCTTGAAAATTTCGTACGAAGTCCCGTTTGTCCTTAAACCCTAAATGTAAAAAACCCTTAAAATAACGTCGACTAGAAAACGTCGCAATTTTTTTCTTTTCCGCCGCAAATACGATATTCCCTTTGCTTTTTGTTCCAAAAAAAGATTTCGAACTTGACCCGGTGCCGGATGTGCCGAGCCCCGACTTAAAAGCTTTTTCAAGTAATTGCTTTTCCAAATTAGTGGCAACGTTATGGACAATAAATGTTTCAAGAAATGCATTTTCCTTCCGCAAACACCATACAAAAAAAAAAGAATCACAGAATGTTTTGGCATCTGTCTCACCAACAAGGTAGGCTAACGATAATTGATAAATAATCGAAAATACTGAATTGGCAAGCATATTCTGTCAGGGACAACTTCGTTACCAACTAGAATAGCAAGCTGCAGACTTCGAAGCCGAAGAAATACACCTTTTACTTCCTGTTTTCTCTTGCAGCATCTTATTTCTCGTATAATTCAATATGTGTCAGAGGCAGTGACTGAAGGTTTGTTAACCTAACATTCTATTCGCAACATAGGCATGCATTTTATTGTCTTTTTTCCAAGGGGAAATTTTCGTAAATTGCTGGAGGGCTGATATCCAAGTACATCTTTGCTACTTTTATTCAGTAATCATAAAAATAATTTTTAGTTTCATAGAAAAGCCCACGAAACATTGTTGGAGATTTCATGCAATTGTCATCTCAAACAGCGTTCATTGCGTGACAATTTCTATTTCTAAGAAAATCTTGAAAGCAGCAGTTTGCATAATGGAGGACATAAGATCAGAATAAGTTACCAACTGCAAAGAAAAAGAATCAGAATGGAATAAATTTCTTCAGATTATTTTATTGCAGAATTTTTTAAAAGTAGCGCACATGAAGCTCTGAAGGTCCGTCCAAATGAGCTAGCAGCTGCTACAATTCAAATAAGTTGATAGTGCCTAGATAGACAGCCAGTCGAGAAATTATAGTTTTTTTAAGATTTTAAAATTACGCGTAAAACCAACCCCAAAATAATGAAAGTCAGAGAAAGGCTTTGCAGAATACGAGTCAATTTCTTGTGAAATGACGCAATGTTAAGAATGCAATTAGAAAGGACAAGAAGACAGCATATTTGCAAGGGAGGAAGCAAATTTCTTTTCTGAAATAATTGTTTGAGGCAGTCGTAGCGTCATACATGAAGGACAGACTTTCTTCTATATATTTTTAGTACTTTACCTAAGTTACATCATAGTAATGTTTGTTTAAAGCATAATATTTACTCTACATTTCGTATAAAAAAACGATTGAAGTATGATGTGTTAAGTATCTATTCAAACTCTTTTGGACTCTATTCACTAAGTGTGTTCTGTACTTTGAAAAGTGAGTGCTCAAGATTTGTACTATTATGGGTCTAAATGATACATACACACCTGACCACAAGAAGTTCAAGAAAATAAAAGACTTTTGTTCCAGCAGCTCTAAAGGGCCGGACATACTTCACGCGATTTCAATCGCGACGCGATTTGGCAGTTCGCCAAAAGTCTTCAGATTCAACACTAGCAAACTTCACGTGCATAGTGTGTATATCTAACGTGGACTGATAAAATGGCCTATCTTCTGTACATTTGAAATGGGCTTAGATTCAGTTACGGGCGGTTGGAATATTGCCAAATCGTGTCGCGACTGAAATCGCGTGAAGTATGCCCGACCTTTAATACATCATGAGGGTAAAAAAAAATTCCTTTAAAATATTTGGTTCTTCCTCACGCTTTGTTTGTCAGAGTATTTGACTATACTACTAGCATTTTTTTAGTGAGCGGCAATTCATGATGATACGAGAGTGATTAGTTAATGTATACATGAGTAGATGGGAAGTCAAAAAATGAAAACTGCTATGATAGCTTAAAGCTCCAAAATTTAAACACTGTGATCCAAAAAAATGTGTGAAGAAAGCTGACTCTATAGCTCTTTTATTTATGGAAGAAGAAGACCCAAGGCGAAGTCCCATTTTTCTAAACACGGGCCTCCCCTAGCAGAAGTGAAAGAATATCATAACAAAAAAAAACAGATTATCTGGAGTTTGCTGGTTCTGGGCTCCTATTCGAATATCGAAATATTCTTCTCCTAACTCAATATCACCATGAAGTGGTGTAATTGCACAGCGTATTTTTCGCAAAACTCCTTGTTAAAGAAGCACGTGCTTTGGGAAGTATCGTCGAGTCATTTGTAACTCAATATGCGTAGTGCACACTATACACGCTAACTGACGAACTGTTGAACTAGAACCTGCTCATTTCCAATGATTTCTCCTTGTTTCCTTGTTTCTTTTGTTTTAGTTGGTCATAAGTTGGTCAGTAGAACACATTTCTACATTTTGTTAGGCTAGTAAATATTTTACTGGGAAGTTACTGGTATGATTGTCGTAGCCAATAGGGCTTAGTGTGCATGAATATCGTCGCCAATAGGGCTTAGTGTGCAATCTCACATATTAAGTTACAAATGACTCGAGATTATGTAGAATACAATATGTAGAGTTACTTACGCAGCAAAAAAAAATTTCAGAAGTGGTTAGGATTTGAAAATGCGTCTGATCTTTAGATTTTACTCAGAATACGCCACACCTCGTCCGAGCTCTAACCTTGGCGAAAAGCCAATTTGTCAGCAGAGTTAAAGAATCCTTGGTATAGCTACGCTTTTCTAGGTATTTTTCCTCACGATGGTTGATTAGCAGATTAATTACACCATCAAGGTCACATGAATAGGACTAATGTGATAAAAACACGCAGGTGTATGAGAATCCATGATCTGCAGCTGGCACGGCTCCAGAATAAAAAACTCGGTTCACAAGCGGAAAAAGTTAGAATTAAAGAGCAAAAATCAGTAGAGCGATTTGTCGGGGGGAGGGGGATAGAGAGCGATGAAATGAGGCAAATGGCCGCATATCAGAAATGAGATGGACGTGAAAGATCACGGCTTATCTGATGCTAAAGCCGAATCCAGTCCAGCATCTGAAACGTCAAACACCGTTGTCCCCTCATAATGAAAGAAAAGTGAGTTTTCGAAAATGAATTCAAGGAACATGCTAGAAAAGCTCGCTGCGGCGAAAGTCTTAGTTTGAATGCATAGGAGAATATCTAATACTAGAAAAAAAACTAACTTAATGAAAATTTCTTCCTCAAAGAGAAATGCCATGCCTGTCTTCAATTCATTTTTATCATCAATGTATAAGTTTTTTGAAAGTTTGATCTACTTGAACTGGAAGTTAGAAAATTTTTGCTTTATGCCACAAAAACATCTGTTAGATAAATGAATCAGTGCTGGTCCTGACGCGAAACTATTTGTGATACCATTGCACCTGGTTTTGCTTATATCAAAAAGAAAAAGCTCTTGAATAATTATTGGGTAAAAACCGTCTGACTATGGCGAGTTTTCTGAGCAATCAAAGCGCAATAAGTTGTATGATTCAGCCATTACCAACAAAAAATGGATGTCACGGCTGATTAGCAAAATTTCGTACATAGTGAGTTCGTGGATTATCTCGTAAAAAGCGCTGCATTGTCTGATTTTTGAGCCTGGCTAGAATATTTCACATCACCAAATGACGTGAAAGCTAATGGAAAAATTCCGCAAACGTGACTGTCGAGAATTCTTCCAGATCGAAACGACGAAAAACAAAAGGATAGGGTCCTCAAGTAGTCGCACATGCAAAAATCTACTGATTAAGAGTTTTGTGCCTTCTGACTGAGGTAAAAACAAACTGACAGGCAAAATTAAATCATGCAATCTTACTAGTAAGACGCTTTATTACTTGCAAGTGACACAGGTATTGCTAAAAAGTTTTTTTTGAACAAAGTGAACCGAGAATTTTGCATTGTAAAAGAGTTGCTCTTACTTTAGCAAGATTGACGTATGACTAAATGCATAGAATGCATAAGTGAGTTATAGAAGTTACCCTTTGATTCAACTGAATAAGCGGCTGGAAGGCGGGACTTCGTGACCTAATTAAGGCTAGAGAATGATCAGAGAGCACGTTCGCGAGAGAGGGGCAGACTGCGTCGCGGACGCGAGCGGTCGCCTTCATCCCAATTATGCGAGGATAGCTAGTGGCTCTTTACTGTAAGCAAGAGTTATGTAAGCCTCGTCATAAATTATACATTAGCTCTCATTAAAAAAGTATACTACGACATCTAAACAGCAGTAAATGTCTACTACAGGGTATTTTCCTGCCAGCTTCGCACAGTTACCTCCGCAACGCATACGCGACGCACACGCAAAGAACACGCGGGCTACTGTCAGCGCAACTCTTGTTTTAGCCCCTGTTGGGAGGATTCTCTTTTTTTGTTTGATCTTTTCGATCTACAGTCTTTCTATTTTAGGAGAATGATTCACGGCAATGGTCAATGTTGGGCTTTACGTGCCTCAAAAGCTTGTAAGATTTTTCCTTGAGTATAGTCTGGTTTCGTCGCTAATACGAAAGAGTCAAGCATTCACTGAGTTTTCTTCCTAAGTTTTCCATAATGATTGTGTCTCGCTCGATTTTTTAGTTTATAAATACGTTTGAGCTAGTACGGTCATTTATAAGACCAGCGGCTTTATTGACAAAAACGTGCTCTTTTTGAGCGTAGCGTGCGCGCAACGCTCGCTCAAAGAGAGTACCTGTGGGAAGCTGGCCGTGGCACAGAGTAAAAAAACAGTTTGAGCATTATAACTGAACCTGTTTCGAGCTTATTCGAATACTAGCTGGCTTACCCGGCTCCGCCGTATGTTCCAAATAGAAAATTCCATTTCTTAACCGATCCGGACCAAACTTGACACACATACACTTCGGGCCCCGGCGGGTGTCACAGTCCACTTTTCGTCATCGATCGATATCGATTTTATCGATTTTTTGCAAAATTTGAGCTAGGGGGCTGGAATTTGGCAGGGGGTGTAATCGAGCATGCTGATCATCCCCACGGGGGTGATCAGCATGCTCGATTACCCCCTGTGCCAACTCCCAGCCCCGTAGCTCAAATTTTGCAAAAAATTGATAAAATCGATATCGATCGATGACGAAAAGTAGCCTATGACACCCGCCGGGGCCCAAAGTGTATGTGTGCCAAGTTTGGTCCCGATCGGTTCAGAAATGGAATTTTCTTTTCGGAACATACGTACAGACAGACAGACAGACAAACAGACATTCAGCTTTATATATAAGATTACTTCGAAAGTTTCACAAAAAATTTCTATTCAGACACTTTTTGATGAAGTTTTTATAATTCCAAAATATTTTACATTATATTTCAAAGAAGCACAAAATTTGCAAAAAATTTGTTAGCGCAAATGATTTTCGATATAAAACAAGCAACAGTAACGTGACAAAGTTTATAAGATACAAATTTAATACTGCTGGAATCCATTAGCAACGTGTCACGTTGGTCAGTGACGCTTCGAAGATGAGCACATCTTTTTATTGCTAATCCCCTCTTAATTTGTATTGCGAATATTTATGCACTTTTTGCACATTCGCACTTTTTTCGGAGATCGTCGAGAAGCTATTAAAGTGCTTTCAAGGAGTGAGAAGCTCTTGGATTTTGAATTTTTTTCTGGAAACTTGGGACAAAAGGGTTACTGAATGTGCTGAAAACTGAATCTATGAAAGCTTTGAAAGCTTATGTAATCATATATTTTCAGTGAGTCAACAAATTGCCCTAAAAAATCGAGCAGATAAGCGAGACAACTGAGTAATGTTGAACTTTGTCCACAGACTCAGCAATGAGAAAAAAGCATATATTAAAATAAAGCATATACTATACATAAAAAGCATACTTTGTACCGATAACCATGAAGTCTGGTATCACAAAAAAAGAAAATCGTGAAGTTAAAGATTTTCGAATGAGCGTAGGGTGAGTAGTCTGCAAATATGTCTTTTTTTATACGAAACACAAATTGATTTTTTTATAAAGCTGTAATTGAAAGGTTATAACTTTCTACAAAATTGGCCTTTTCTGGCGCTTCAGAGACGGTTAATTTGAGCAAACTTTGCTTATCAATCACACTCAAAACCTTTGAGATTCCAAATTTCTAAGAGTGCTCAGGATCTTTTTCTAAAGCCAGGTTCCATATAAAAATGCAAGCATTATTTTCCATACAGTAAGCACTTCAAAAGCTGCGACTAAGGCTTTCTCTGAAAGCTACACGAAAAACTACAGTATGCCCTAAACCAGAGAAACAGCTTCTATTTCAAAAAAATCCTCTCAGATATACGAAAGGAGTTTTCAGCTAAGTAACAGCGAAACCTTTGAGAAAAACAGGAGTTGTTGTTTGACAATTAGACTCAGCCGAGTAATTACTTGTAGACAAAGTTTCCCGAGAGCTGTGAATCAATGAGTGAGTTGCTTGAATATAAGCGTCGTAGAGCCTGTGCGTGTGTTGCTTTCGATGTGTTTTTGCTGCTAAAGCAAGAAAAATGACATTATCTAACAAGAGATCGCTTAAACATATTTGCGAATGTGCTCTGAGTAATATAGGAGGTGGGCGGGTTCGGGTAAATGCGAAAGAGAAAAGATGTGACAGGCTTTGCAGCGTTTGTATGGCAATAAGATTTGGGGTTAGAAACGTGGGAGGGGGAAAGAAAATAGTGAAGAAAATTTTTTTTGTGAAATGTTCTGATTTATCTTAGACTTGTTCATCAATGAATAAAATCTTCATTTCCTGTTTTTTTATTAAGAGATATGGAATAGAAACAATTGGGTGACACTACTACCTAAGTTTTCAACACTTTGGTTCGCTTTGGATACCGTGACGGCGCTGTTTTTGAAAGGCGCGAAATTTAAACAACGTGTATCGCGCCCCCATACTACGAGAGCTTCTTAGCTGTCAAAGTATGTTTAACATGAATGCGCTAAACAGCATATATGAAAATTTTATTCCTAAAAAAGCAAAAATACTTATGCTCGCAAGATAACCATCGCTAGCCTACTAGCAACAAGAATCAAGCCATTTCAGCGTCAGAAGCTAGGTCGCCCGCGAACTAATGAACGCTTCTTCGCTGAAGACGAGAAGCAGCTGAGGAAAAAAAGATGTGAAAGTGTTGCAAAGTGAAGAGCTCGGATGGAAATTTCATGCCAATCGTCGTTAAAAAACTTCTTACTTCGCATGCCGAGAGCAGTTTCATGAAGCAATTAGATATTTGATATAACTGAAACATATTATGCAAAATGAGGGGTTTCATGTGAGTCTTATAAGCTCTAAATCGATGAAATATACATTTACAATTCAATAAGTTCAGTTGAAGTAACAAGCTTCATAATAGTCTGTTTTTTTGTAACATATTATTTTGCTTGTTTTCAGCCCAAGCAATATAATCTATTAGGTCGTTCCGAAAGTAATGTCGCTTTTTTCAAATGAACGCCACATTTCGTGGAATCAAGATTTTCAAGAAATCTTAGAAGCATTCGATGCAGCATTTCATCCTCTTTCTAATGGTTGTAAATTCATTGCATAGTTTCTTTTGAGCTTTCGAAAAATCAACAAAATCTGTAACACATGCTTTTTGCCATGGTCAAGTTAGGCAATTTTTCAAAATTTTTGTACCTACTCTCCGAAGAAGTACAAGTGGCAGGTAGATAGAGCAAACCCTATAGGACACAGAGTAATTTTTTCTTTTCCTAAGCTTGCTTCTTAGAGTTTCTGGAATCAGTTTTATAATGCCATCAAATTCCATCTTTGGTCAACTCAAACCTCACAGAACAACAACCGGCAAGCAACTCGGGTGTCATTCGACGCAGCTTTTTCTTCTCTTTTTACCATTTGTTTTTGGTTTCCCATTCATCAAGTTTTCCGAGATAAAATCATCGTAATTCAGGTTTTCCAGGGCGCCTCCGGCTGTACTCGGAATTTTCGAAAGTTGCTAATCTGAAGCGGTAAACGCTCATTTGCTTTGTAAAGTTAATGTGAAACCATAATCCATTTTTGTAAGTTTCAAAATCCGACGATTTCTTGGTGTTTGATGCATTTGTGTCTGAGACGAGCCTGCTAAAATTCGGTGGTTCCATCAAAAAATCTATAAAGAAATTATGACGAGCTCTGAAAAGTGGAAAAAAGTTGTGCTGTTTTCTGTAGGGTTTGCTCCATCCATCCATTACTTGGACTTCTTCTGAGGTTTGTTATAAAATTTTAGAAAAATTGTGAAACTTGGCCATCTCAAAAAGCATAGGTCGCAGATTTTGACTCTTTTCTGGAAGCTCGTTGACTGTATTGCAACAACTTCATAACCGTTAGAAAGAGAATGAAATGTCGCATCAAATGCTGCCAGAATCTATTACAAATTTTTGTTCCACGAAATGTGGCGTACGTTTGAAAAAAGCGACATTACTTTCGGAACGACATAATATTTTAGTGTTCTAACCTAGATATTAGGGTAGAAGAAACTTGTACCAGAAACTTCAAAAATATTTATTTTAAAGTACTTACGTAACCGTTTCGATCTCTCAAATACTTTTTTTCATATTCCTCACAGGATTTGGAGAAAAATGAAAAAACGACTTTATTATGGTCAAATATTCAATAGTTTGTTGTAAAAAATAAAATTATTAAACAGCTGAAGTTATTGGACTTTTAAGCATTTCAGCAACCATAATTCTAGAAGTTGCGATCTGTAAACTCATCTTTATTGATTTTTCATGTCAGATTAAAACAAAAATAATTTTTAACATAGAAAGCGCATGATTCTTACTCTCTTAGTCATTATTGAATATAATCAATGGATTTAGAGCTCCAATCTTGTATATTTCATGTTCCACAAAAACAATACTACCAGAATTGCTATACAAATGACGGTCTCGAATATTCTTGTAGTTCATGCAGTCTACCGTTAGTGGGAGGAATGAAGCAAAATTCTGTTTTGTAAATTTTTTTAAAGCAGCGAAAAATTTTCGCAATTTTTATAGCGAGGAGTAGTGTGTCGAGTGTTTTCCAGAATTACTTAGCGCCTGCACAAAATTCTCCAAAACCCAGTGTGAAAGCGATTCCTTTTCGTAGGTGGATTTCAGTAAGTAAATCTCCAAGAATGTCTTCTCACTAAATCGCTGAAGTGGAACAAGAGTCTGGGCAACAGGCCGTGGGGCAACAACGCTGATTGCGAACACCCCAGAGATGGGCAGGAAGTAGCGAGTAAGTCGTCGGACGAGCAGTATGTTTTGATTTCCTAATAGTAGAACTTTGTGGAAACCCGACGTCTGGATAGTAGTCTTTCATCATTGAAATTGTTAAACGAATTATGGTGATTGTTTGAGGGAAGGGTTTCGAGAAGCCCTAAGAAATTGCGCAGTTATGCTGGAAAGGGAGAGAGAGCGCGAAAAGTCGAGTCAGTGTCGGGCACAGATGATTGCAAGACTTGCTCAGCAATAACAACTGGTAGATTGGATTATCGCGATGGACTCAAAGAAACGCAACAAATATCAAGTGCTCGCGGATGGCTCTTCGAGACGGGACACTCGAGCCCCCTTCGACTAGTCTCGAGAATTCATGAAGTGCAGCAATTATATCGAACTCAGAACTTCTGCGCTCTCTTCTCCAACGCCGACTGTCCGGCAACGGAAGTGGAATGCGACACATCGCGACTCAGCTCTCTCTAATGGCAACGTCAATTACGAATGCGGATTGAGAACAGGTGCATATTATGCAGAAGTATGGATAAAGTGCCAACGTCAACTCTGTCAACTCGGACATGAATCCAGAAGTTTTTACTGGAACCCAAGAGACATAGACAAGAATATTGACAAAGTAGACCACCTTGAGGCGGCGGTACCGTTGGTGTCATAAAAAAAAGAGCACCAGACATCAAAAGCAAGGAATTTTTCACAAACAATTTATCATAGACTAGAATATTTATGAGATTCTATGGCTACACTATTCAGCGAGAGACTTTGAAGGTTTTTTCATAAACTTCTTTAATTTTTGAAGAAGTTTATGTATTACACATGTAATTAAAGGCTTTTTTTTATCAAGAAAAGTCTACAGAATATTTAATGGCTACGCTTCTACTTCTTAATAACGAATTTGATTTATCATAACTTCCAAGCAGATTTCAACAAAAAAATTTTTTTGTCCTCATTATTAGACATATGGATAACGAAATAATATTATCTAATTATATTTATTTTCTCTGAACGTAAACTTGAAATTTCTATTTTTAATGCGGCGATAGATTCGTTAGCAAGCTGAATTTTGTCAGAAATATTAAAATGACAATTATTATTCTCAAAAATTTGAAAAAGGATTATATAACGCAAAAACGTTTTTTTCGAAATCACAATAGATATGAATTTCTAGACTGCACTTGTTGCTACCAGTTTTTAAATAAAAATTCTTTCTCAATAAAATTATTAACTCCATAAAAAATTATCAAGTTTCCTGCTCAAACACGCCAAAAGATCTGTTACTAAATTGAGTTTTGCTGAATTAGTAATGCATTATTATCATTATAATAGTTATTAACCAACAGCACGTCAGTACAAGACATATAAATGTCAGAATAATTTGAGCATCTACCTGCAGAATGACTAAGGAACAATTATAACTAATTTCATGTGAGTTTTTCCAAGCAAAGTTTTGCAAACTTCAAAGAAGGAAGATATTCTGACACAGACCTCATGACGACTATATTCACAACGGCTATCGCTCTCCTCTTCGAGATTACGTAAAAATGATCCAAAGTACGAACTTGCAAATTTTGCGCCTATGAGATATGCTCGAGGCAGTGCTCATTGCGTAAACAGCCAGCAACAAAAACGAATCCTTCGTTAGGTAATTAACACGAGTAATCGCTTCCTGGTCGCATGAGCGTGCAGCCTCAGCCAGGATTTTACAGAAATCGTTGCTAATTAGTTAATTAGTAAGTAGCCGTCCGATATACACCCGACAAATCAGAAAGAGCGCAGTCACTGAGGCGATTATCGGACGGTCTCGTATGTCTTGGTGTCTGAATTTCAAAATTTCTTGAACCTTTCAGCTTCAGAAAAACCAAAAAGCCTAAAAAAAAAGCCAAGCATCATGCCTTTTTAGTTAGTTGATTTCATGTTAGTCAAAAGAATTCATAGCCAGCTTGAATAATGAAGAGACGCAAGCTGGTAAGAAAAACTTCCAAATCTTGGAAAATTTGAAATCTTGCAATAAGCGCTTAGAAGTTCCATAAAATCAGATTTTAATTTGGATTGTTTCTGTAAGTTACTCATTTCAAATAAGAAAAATCTGTGATGATCGGATGTCCAGAATATGAAGTTGGAATCATCTTTTCGGAATGTTCCATTTTTTCGATTTTAGTCTGAAACAGCTTCATATGAAATGCAACATCTTAGTTTACACCAGATATATAATATTTGTAAAAGAGTGACAAAATCGATTAATATTATTGTATAAGGTATTGTGTAAACATGAAACATTTTGAAACAAACTTAAAACGACATGAGACTCTAAAGTATAAGAATTATGGGACCTATTATAAATTCGAATAGCGATTGCACTGATTTTCTGTAAGGAAGTATCGAAGGCACTTTGCAAGTCAGCAGATTTTTTTTTCAAGAAGGAAAAGTTGCGAGAAAATTTCGCTCCTCATCTCATTATCCCTGCAGTCTATGACATCAAATCGACAAGCTCTGCCCTTTGGAAAAGTCAAGGTAATAATCCGTAGATCTTCTTTCTAGCAAGCCGATGGGAAATTTCCGGATTACACAAGTACTCTTGCATGTGTTCAGTGAAAAGCGCATTAGCCTGTGAAAATTTCCATATGCAGAAGTTCGTGACGTTTAACAGAGCAAGCGCAAGATTCGGCTCGCTCTAACAATTTCCTCATTTCGTTGCTCTTTTCCCAGGCGCAACACAAAAACAGCTGTAGAGGATTAGTGTCAAGAAGTGAGAATACTTTGCTTTCATCATCTATGCGTTTTATATGTCTGAATGCTTCGATAGAATTTCTAATATAGTGAACATGACTACAAAACCTTAGTTAGAAGAGAAACCGAGCAAAACGGTATTCACCAGGTCACCTGCTCAAATGAGATGAAAATAGGAATTTCTAACTAACAAGTTGAAAATTTACCAATTTTAAAGGCCTTGATTTTTTTTATTCGAAAATTCTGCAGACTGGCTCTCCTTCATTCAATATGTCGTACATGCATGGCAAGCTGGATTTTTGGGAGGGAAATTATAAACAAAATTGAAATCAAACTTTTCGTTACTGCTTACTGTTAGAGCAAAGATTACTTTTGTCTGCAGCGGGCAAGTTGATAAAAAACATTCGAGAACAGATGACTTGGTCATAAAAAATTCAAATGCCTCAAAAATCACCCTAAACAAAACAACTTCCACGGCTTTAAAGCAAAAATCATGCTCATTGTATATACCCAATTTTTTCAGAATTATTTATGATTTTCGATTTCTCCCAATTTTCAAGTTTCACTTCATACAAACCTGATAAATATGACAAAATACAAATTACATTTTTTGTGACCGAAAATGATACACGTAGGAATTGCTAGGTTTCAAAACGAATTTTCCCAAAATTTTGCAAGAGTGCTAGATTTGTGAATTTAACAATAAATAGTCCTAAAACTTTGTGAAGCAGTTGGCAAAAATGGTATCGACGCCGTCACGGAAAAGGAAGCTGAAAACTGGACAACGACGTCAGTGAGTCGTTCAAAAAAGATAAATCTGCAAAACAATTTCGCTTAGTCACTTCAAGTAACGGATAAGTTGAAAGTTGTAAGATCGAAGTCATATTAGCACAAATGAATAATGTTCGGATGATCTTTGAACGTCTTAACGAAGGTTGAAACTCGCTGTGTCGGTTTATTGAGCTTGCGATACTAGTTAGGCAATGCTAGGAAACCTCCTCTGGGTGTCAAACGACATTGAAGCAATTATTCGAGAGTAAGCTTTTCGGCAATATGAAACATAAACGATTTCTGAAGATATTGAATATACCACTAGATTTAATAAGTGCACTTGATATGCTATTAGGAGCTCCTAAATGAAGTTAAGTTTGAACTTCGTAAAAATAGCAGCTCTTACATAGATGGAGTTAAGTTTGAACTTCATAAACTTAATCAACTTGAGAATAAAAGCCATCAGAATATAGAAAATAACATAAATGATATCGCAACAGAAACAAACAAGTTGTGACAAGTCCTTTAGTTACAACACAAAAGATTGTCCGTTAAGAGACAACTGAAAGATGCAAGATGTGTTACACAACATTTTTTCCAAGGATATTTTATTGTAAAATTTTCTCTAGTCTTCTCTTCTTATTGAGGAGCCATAGAGATTTTAGCGATAAAATTTCATCTAAAAAAATTAAACAAATACTGATGCACACCTTTGTTTTATTCTTCATATCACATACGGTTGTCGGCAGAATTTCAACGAGGTCAATACTTTTATTTATCTTCTTCAGTGAAAAAGTCAAAAGTGATCATTTTTTCCTGTTTGTTGGATGAAATACCCTAAAAAAATCCCCCCCCCAGTCCTCGGAACAAATGCTTCTAGATGCCTACTCATAAGTAAGATATTATATGTAAATGTTCTTGGCTGTTGAAGATTTTCTTTCTATAAATCGCTTTCCTACATCATTGCCTTCATTACAAAATCTGGCACAGCTTATAAAGAGTTAAAAAAATGGAAAAGCTTGTATCGGTGAAAAGGCACAATACGAATTGAAAAGAAATTATGAGTTTCAATCAAATAGCGAAAAAGAAATCCAGTGCTTGGAATTGACAAAAAAAGAGAAATGAAAACATGTTTGATCTTCAGCGCTGATATTTTAGCCAATATATTATCGACATTCGAGCAAAGAATTTTTGATCTTTTGATTTGTTTGTCTCCTATTCAGCTATACAAATCTTTAGATGGAGAGCCTCGTAGTTTGATTTTTTTCTAGCTTCAGAAAATTCGCGCATTCAAAAAGAAAGCCTCAAACTTCGAATTCATCGATGGTTTGGAAATCCGCGCATTCTAAAACTTTCTTTCATTAATTGATGATTCATCTCCCACCTGCAAAATATGCTTACTTGATGTGCTTGCTTGATTTTTGATATATACTGACCTTTGCTCGTAATTCTTAATGGAGAAGGAAAAAACTTCTGCATGTGCGTAGTTCACACCACGAAACGCATAGTATGACGAGCGTGATTGAGTGCGCGAACGAAGAAGTGAATACAAGCAAATGAGTATGTCACACACTGCTCCCAGAAATTCTCTTTTTCAAGCTGAGTCAGAAGCTCGGAAATAGCTCAGTGCAGAGTTTAATGTGACTGAAGATCGTTCATCCGCTTTTATGGCTATTTAACTTGATGAAAATGATTTCCAGGTCACCCATGTTATCCCTCAGGAATTCCACTTGTCTGGATGTGAACAAATTGTCTGAACAAATGTTGGCGAGGATAAGCTATAAGTTTTTTAATTCCTTGTGCTCAAGTAGATAAACAAAGTACGATAAGATACCATATATTTTCAGGAAAAATATGAGAATGGCCATTCTTAGTGCTCAGAAATATAACTCCATTTTCCTAGTTGTTCAGGAATAAACTTAAATCGATTTGAATACACATTTTGAACAGACTCTATTGTATCTGCTGAATCAGTACTCGCTGAGAAAAAAAAGTGTACATACCTGACAAAGAAATCATCTTTATATTTGCTTTTCTTACGCCTCAAGGTGTGCTAAACTTGAAAAAAAGAAAAACAACTTTTGCAGCACAGTTAAATATCGCTCTGAGCTACAGAACTGATAATACTTCAGCCAAGCAGATATGAATGGCAAAAAATCAATACACAAGAAAAGGTTTAAGGTTCAGTCATGTTTATGACATTTAAACACAGCTCTCTTATTTTATCGAGATGCTTCTGTCAAAGCTTTTGCTCTTGCAGTCAACCCTGCATACTTGCATGTTTGAACCTTCTTATTATAAACAGCAAAAGATTCTGTAGCCCAAAAGGCTTATTTCCAAAGCTTCAGAGGAAAGAACTGCGAAAGAATGTATATTTCTTCGTTTGTATTTACGCCATGATCTCAGCCTTTGTCAAAAAAATTAAAATGCCACAAGTTGGTATAAGATTATACCATCCTAGAAATGTAAAAGTACCCTTTGATTCAAGTAGCTTGGCGGCTGGAAGACGGGGCTTCGTGACTTGCTTTAAGGCTAGAGAATGACCACAGACCACGAACGCGAGAGAGACGCAGACCACGTTGCAGGCGCGAGCGGCCCTAATTAGGTCACAAAGCCCCGCCTCCCAGCCCCAAACCAGTTAAATCAAAGGTTATAAGCTTATTATTTCTGGTGTAACAACTTCGTGCAATAATAAGAGCCAGAACAGCAAAGCTCAGAGTTCGTAAATGCTACCAGTCGAGTGCAAAAATGGAAACTAGCATAGAATGACCACAAATCTGTTGTTGTTCGTGAATTTGCGCCTCATGGCCACTGACTCATAAGAACTAGCTCACATGGCTTGTGTAAATAACAAAATGTCAGAATTTTACTTTACGAAATCTGGCCACTGCCCCCTGCAGTGTACATTCAGAAAACTTTGAACAGTGCAAATGCACAGAAGACACTTCGACGACGACGACGACGACGACGACGCAGATAGCTATCAGAGCGAAAACAACGCGATCCCTTCTCATTAGTCGGATACGACGACAGCAAGGAAGAAGAACAAGAACAGGAGCATTACTCGTAAACAATGATTTTCTTCTGCTATTTATATGGAAAGGTACTGGTACAAAGAAAAACTCAAATCTTGGTGGTAGATCTCGACTCTTTTCCGAGCCCACGGCGTTTAAAGCCACATTACTTCATTTTTTTTCTGGAAAAAGAAGTAAATTCTGCTGAAGTTCAAGTGCTTCGGCGTGCAATAGTCATTTATTCAAACTTGCAACACTGGTACTCTAGAAAACTGATATCCTGAAACTCAAAAGTTTTTCAAGTGCAAAATGACGTTGTACAAGTCTTAGGAAAGAAATGATATTACTTTCAAGACTGAAATCCACTGGAAATAAAAGCAATCATTTCATACTATAAATTTGAATTCGCACTTCTTACTTCACCTAGGGATTCCACTAAACTCTAGGTTTGCTTTGCTGAATAGACCAAGCATTACCTCTGGAGCTGTAGTTTTTCCTTTTGAATACAGCGTTGCTCTACGTTTTAGGGATCAAATATTTATTACTCGTAATTTTGCCCTAAATCTTAGGGATCAAACATTTATTATTGGTGATTTTCTTCTTGCTGCCTCAGCTCCTACATACCAGATCTCTAAACGATGGGCTCCATAAGACATCTGGCCTATATAATAATTTATTCATTACGGAATACTTTGATTTTATTAAGGAGTGTCATAAGGAAAACGTTTTATAGTGCTTTTGTTTCAGATCCAAAAAGCCGTAAAAATCTAAGAAAGTGCGAAACTTGCGCAAAACTCGTGTTTACTATGTATGGATGTTGTTGCATGAGAATAAAGTATTTTCAGGTTTCTTGACCTGAACAGATTCTAAAAAAGACGAGAACATAAACACAACCTTGTTGATTTTTTTTCTAAAGGAGAAAAGACTCTGGTTTACACGAACAGAGATCTTAGACCCTTACACGAAACGTTGCTAGCTGTACGATACAAACAACTTGAAAACAATGGATAAATTGTTTCTTTGGAAAACTAAACATGAAGACCTTTTATTAGCCGTGGGTGTCATGAGTACTGCTTTCCTTGTCTTTTGGAAGTTTTAAGGAGCGAAGGAAAGTGTGCACTTGCATTGAAGTAGCATTTTAGAAGTACTTCTCAATTCTTTCAGAAAATTTATTTTTGCAACGCAAACATCGAAAAGATGAATTTGCAGCTTAGGCTCTTGTAAGAAACCAAATTACATCGATAATTTCTCCAAAGCTGAAAATTTCCAAAAAGTTTAGCTCTATGCAGCGGCGCCTTGCCATAACTTGCCTCTGGTTATTTTTAGCGAAAAATTGGCGGCTAATTGCCATTAACACAGCATTTTTTCCCAAGTAAATAATATATTTTTTAGCTCAGCATATTTCCAACCTCCATCAATGTGGTCGTCATGGAGAGAAGCCAGAAAATGTGCGAAAAAAACGTCTACAACTCTGCTCAATTCGAAGCCGTAGGTTAATGACCCGATAAGCTGGCGGTAATTCGATTTCGCGGCCGGCTCGACGACACCCCAAGCAATCTGCCATCACGATCAGTTGCTAGCCGGGAATTAAGCACAGAATGATGCTGAGTAGTGGATGTATATGTGCAAAAAAAGCATAAGATGAAGCAAGTATGGGACAGCCGAATTTGTGCAAAAGTGCCATTCCAAAATGGCCAGTTTTTGGTCAGATTCAACACGCGAAAGTCATGCGGAAAATGCAAATGTGAATAACTTTTCTTCACATCATTATTAGTTTCTGAAAGCGTTACTCATCAAGAAGCTTAATCTCTCAATTTTCCTCGTTATAACATCCAGCAAATGTCTTTGAGAATTGTTACAAACAGAGAAAGATGTGAGCATTCAAAAAAATTTCAAGTTATGGCTCTTAACCTGCATATCAAACAGAAATGACTTTTTTCAAAGTGCATGAATCAATGTTTTTGACAAATCTGATGAAGCAATCACAACACTCAGAACTCGAGAAAAACGTCTTCAGAGTTTCTCGAAGTGAAGCGCTCATTACCATAGGTTTCTGGGGGCACATTTTTTGAATACGAGATATAATTAATAGAATAATATAAATACGTAAAAGAGCACATGCAAGTATAATCATCGCAAAAGCCAAGATGTTACATTGCCATAAATGGTGCCTTTTTTTGAAAATCAGAGTTTTTTTTTCCAAAAGAGGAGTTGATACAATTTGTACTGATCTTAAGTAAAACGTGTCATGTAAAAATATTTGCTCTTATAACATTATATATTAGGTTGTGCAGAAATCAATGCAAGTTCCTTACTCGATCGCGGCAAAGTAAATAGTAAATATACAAATGGAAACATATCATTCGATAGAGCAAAGCAACCTCTACAAGACTGCATTAGGAAGATCGCAAAAAGTTCGATCCACGTGACCTTTGGAAGCAAAATAAAAATAAAAAAATTCAAACACCCAAAAATCAGATTTCCGTCCAAAAATATCCTACGGACTTCCAACTTGGTTAGGCGTATACTGTCTACATCAAATATTCAACATTTAACAAACATTCAACATTGAACATTGTTTTAATCTAGTCAAAACAAAAATTATCAAGAATCAAATGTTTGAAACCAAATGTTTGATACATAAATCCTAATATCAATTTTACATAGAAAGAAGAGTAATTTTGACTATCGCCATCCATCCTTACTGAAGAGTTCCGGGGATGGCATAGCAACAACACAATACTCCGTCTAAGGATGGGAACGAAACGGAGTTCTCTCAATTATAATATTTAATTATATTATTATCCATTATTATTATTCATGTAACAATGCGATCTTTTTTCTACGACTAGAAATGATAAAATGAAAGTTGGCATGTCCTAGCAAATGCAATGCTGAGCTATTCTGACATAGGTAGTTCTGTGCTACAAACCTTTAGAAGTAAAATCGTAGATTTTCAGTTTCTTTAAGGGTTAGTTTTCGAGAAATACTGCATTTTAGCATAAAAAGCCCGAAAAGGCGTGGTTTTTGCATTTTTGGTCCATTTCAAATTTCCAGCTTTTAGCCTTTGTAAAGATGTGGTAAGTGTGCATATAAATGTTCGGTAGACAGCATGTGCATGACCAAGGTGGAGGTCCGCAAATGCTTTTTAGAGGATATCTGATTTTTCATGATTTAATTTTTTTTGAATTCTGCTTCCAAAATTACACGTAGATCAAACCTTTTGCGAACGTTCTAACGCAGTCTTGTAGAGGAACCCTTTACTTTATCGGATGATATGCCTCCCACATTTTTATATCGACACTACAGCAATAGCGTGAGGAGCCTGTATCAGTTTCCGCACAACTTAATAAAGCTTAACGGGCCGGGCATACTTCACGCGATTTCAGTCGCAACGCGATTTGGCAACGCCAGAAATCTTCAGATCAAACACTAGCAAACCGCACATGCATAGTGTGTATAACTTGTGTTAATGGATGAAATGCCCCATCTTCTGTACATCTGAAATATGCTTACAGCGAGTTATGGACATTTGGAATATTGCCATATCGCGTCGCGACTGAAATCGCGTGAAGTATGCACGGTCCTTAACTAAACTGTTCCAAACTCTAGTTCAAGGTCTTTATCGCATTTCTCATTTGAACCGCTTTGTATAGCGACTGCTTATTCTTGACAAAAAAGGGAAAATATGGAAGTTGAGAGAAAAAATAAATTAATCAAAAATTATAACATCTAATTGTGCAGGCTTGACACAAGATGTTTACAATCATTCCGATACAGCAGGGCAAATTCTGCACAGGCTGTTGTCCAGCTCATCATCACTTGTCACTTCACTGAGCTTTGTCTACAATGTTATTGACAAGTGAACTTGTTTTAGCATCGATGAAAAGAATTTTTGGATCAACAACAGATTCATATTGGTAAGACCTTTGCAAAAATTATGATTCTTATAGATTTGTAAAAGTTGATCTAAAAGAAGATTCATGATACAAGAACCTGAACCCAGTGGCAATACTATCTCTTTCCACACTTTTTAAAAAACCTCCAAAAAATAAGGCATTTCAAAAAGTGCTTCAGAGACATTCAAGTTAGACTATAGACTTTTTTAACGGATGAATGTTGTATCCTATTGTACATAATAGCAAATTTGCATATCGAAAAGTTGAATAATATTAGGTCGTTCCGAAAGTAATGTCGCTTTTTTCGAATGAACGCCACTATTCGTGGAATCAACATTTTCAAGAGATCTTGGGAACATTTGATGCAGCATTTTATCCGCTTTCTAATGGGTTTAACTCCACTGCATAATGTTTAATGAGCTCTCGAAGAATTACCAAAATCTGCGACTCATGCTTTTTGCCATGGTCAAGTTCGGCTATTTTTTTAAATGTTTGTACCTAACCTCCGAAAAAGTGCAAGTGGCAGGTAGATAGAGCAAACACTATAGAACACAGGGTAAATTTTTCTCTTCCTTAGCTTGCTTCTCAGAGTTTCTACAATCAATTTCTCAATGCCATCAAATTCCATATTTAGTCAAGTCAAACCTCACAGAACAACAACCGGCAAGCGACTCGGGTGTCATTCGATGCAGCTTTTTCTCCTCTTTCTAGCAGTTGTTTTTTGTTTCCGATTTATCAAAGTTTTCCGGGATAAAATCTCATAATTCAACTTTTTCAAGGGACCCCGAGGTGTACCCGAAATTTTCGAAAGTTGCTAAACCGAAGCGGTGAATGCTCGTTTGGTTTGTAAAATTGTTGCCAAACCGTAATCCATCTTTGTAAGTTTCAAAATCCGAACAATTGTTGGCGTTTGATGCACTTTTGCCTGAGACGAGCCTGCTAAAATCCGGTGGTTCCATCTAAAAATCTGTACAAAAATTATGACGAGCTCTGGAAAGTAGAAAAAAGTTGTGCTGTTTCCTGTAAGGTTTGCTCCATCCACCCATCACTTGGACTCCTTCTGAGGTTTGTTATAAAATTTTAGAAAAATTGTGAAACTTGCCCATCTCAAAAAGCATAGGTCGCAGATTTTGACTCTCTTCTGGAAGTTCATTAATTGTATTGCAACAAATTCATAGCCATTAGAAAGAGAATAAAATGCTGCATCAAATGCTACCAGAATCTCTTACATATCTTTGTTCCACGAGATGTGGCTTACGTTTGAAAAAAGCGACATTACTTTCGGAACGACCTAATATAATCCGAAAATCATGATTTATTTGTAGAAGCATCTAATCCAAGCTTTTCTTGAGTAGAAAGAGCAAATTATGAAACCAAACATAGATCAAATTTGAATTACAAGAATTTTCAGTTTTTTGACTTAGTGACTACACCAACACGGATTTTTGATATTAGAACTACTAGAAAATACATGATTTTCTTCCTTCAATATGTATAAAAGCACGTTTTTGTTGAAGTTGGAGTATACAAATTTTCAGTTTAGGTGCAAAACTTTTGCAGCAAACTATTATTGAAATATTATTGATACACATAAGATTAAGATATACATATACCTATTAAGAGGTGATTTCCCTACTGTAGGAGTACTGCAGTACCCCTTATCGGCGCGTCCGCAAGAAATTTGCGCCTTGTCTTTTCTTGCTGTATGTATTGGTAAATACTGTGCATTAATAAGAATTCTTAGTGCCAATTCGTTGTCCTTTAAGTAATAATAATTGCACAGAAAAGAAGAATTTCCAGAACGTTACATCATTTCGATGTAAAATTCTGGATCATTATTCTACTGCCATCAAAAGCTTTGCAACAAACAACCGAACATTGCACGATGTTTGCTTTGCTTAGCACAGAGTAAACTATAGTTTTTATAGATTTGGCATAGATCAAACATATATATTGTGAGAAAATGCTTTGCTAGTCTGAATAATGTCATCCAGTAATAAGAGAATGTCTGGAAGAAAGCGATGAAGTCGATTGTACAGCGGGAATCTGACAAGTAAACAAGGATTATTACTCATTTTGAGAAGCCATAGATATCAAGGCTATACAGATCAAATGAGGAAACCCAAGCTATATGGAAGCTATTGAATTTTCCTCTGTCAAACTAACATTCGGCTGTATCATTCAAAATGAAAAATTTTGGCTCTAAGGAAGCTTGAACTTGCGGGAACGGTAACGGGGTAAGTAAAAAAAGTTGGATTTAGAGGCAAACTAGACGTGATATTAAGTAAACAAATTACGCGAAAAGATGTGGCTATCTTAAGATCAAACTTTACGTCAAGACACTTTACACAGATTTTATTTTTGTTGTAAGTTAGGCGAAAAATGCCTGAAGAAGTACGAATCTTTATAGTTGCAGCATGCATCATCGCCGTCAATTCAGAGGTACCCGGTGAGCTTGCACAACTTTTCAAGATTTCGAATGTTCGTCTGAAGCGCAGATCTGCACTCTAGCTTGCTATTTCAGTTTATTGCTCTTAACTATTTTCAGTCTTTGTTTTCTAGGGTACGACCATGCACACACTATTATATAATTTGCTTCATCGTGTGAAGGTATCTGGAAGAAAATAAAGTCGAGTTGATTCCATAATTTGTGCCATTGCAGACACCATCCACATTGCGCGTCCACTATTCCTGTTGGCTAATTTGTGTAAACCTTCAAATGAACCTATACTCGCTGGTGTCCTTGTTGTCTGATGAAACAAAATAAAATACACAAGAAAGCACTTTCTCTAATCAGAAAACTGTTCTGGTCGGGAACTTATTAAGCGCAATGTAGATGGTTTGTGCAATAGCACATAATACGTAAAAAATGAGTCAACCTACTTGATTTTCGCGATGGTAGAGTGCAATGGGGCATGGTAAGGGATACTGTTGATAGACACTTGTAAATTCATGTCCTTAATGGGAATAAATGAGATATTTGAGATGTTGTACTCATGTTCCCAGACTGGACCACCAACCACCAAAAGTTTGGAAGTAGCCTTGTTTCTTTGTTTCGTAATTGCGCAATGACTTGTTTATACTTGTAAATAATCAGCGATTTTGCACAAATCACGAAAGTCCGAAAGCAGTCTTGTTTTTATAACTGGGTATGATTCACTCATACTTGTAAATGATCCAGTGAATTTACACGAATTTTTGGATTCGAAGAACTTGAAAAAATTCAAAGACGTGCTAATGCCATACTCTTCGTTCAAAATTTTGCATTGCTCGATTATAAAAAAATTTCTCGTACAGCCAGTTAAAATAGCTTATTGTAAAAGATGGGTAATGATATATACTTTCATGGCGCTTATAAGAACTGCAAGACGAAAACATCTATAAAGTAGAAAAAAAGGAAAAGTCGTAGGGGTACTCTTGCACTGAAACGTACTAGGATGTCTACAACTACTATTATTCTCTAGAATCTAAAGCCAGTACGATAGTTTTAAAAGTGTGTACGAGAGTCCGTGTGTATGTGTCAGTTCTTAGGCCCGAGAACAGAACATAATTGATGCATTCAACTTGCGAATCGAATAAGCCGAAAAGCATTTCGGGAACAATCGTGATGTGATTGAGCCGCCATTGTCGCGACACTTCGCTTCACTCAATTCTAACGTTTTTGCCAAAAAAACTGATGCAAAGCTTTTTGACAAAGATCAGTACGAGTTTGCTACACTGTCTAGTGAAGTTCACATTTTTTTTGACCAAGGATTTGCGCTTATCTAAGGTGTAAAAATTTCTGCACACATCATTGTTTGACTTCCAGCTTAAAAGCTTAGTAGTACGCTAAGTAAAGCCGTTGGGTGAAAGTTGATAAAACCATTCGCTTTCGATCAACAGATACTGAAAGCATTTATCACAGGATTCATCGTCCAATTTGAAACAAAAATAAAAATAAAAAAAGGATCGAATAGAAGCAAGCGCATACGGAGCTTCTGAGCGATCATCGCTGAGTTAAGAAACCGGCTTATGGAACAAACACTGAGAATTGTACATCAATACAGAAAACATTTAAAACATCAACCTTAGTTAGAAGCTCAGCAGTTGGCACTGCAAATAACGAATTAGGTGGAGAACAACATGCATTTCAAATTCACCAATCAAAAATAAACCACAATAATCGAATGTCATTTACAATCGAACTTAGGAGAACTTTTTTGCATCTCTGGGGGGTCCATATTTTATATGAACTCTTCAATCAGTTTAGTATGATAAAGAGATAATAGAATAAATGCAGAATAATTGAAAAAAAGAAAAACAGAGTGAGATATGAAAGCGGCTAAACAACGACTAGACAAGCATGAAGGAGCAAGGCGAATGAGACAGAGAGAGAGTTTCAGACGGAGCCTACCCGTAGCAAATGCGTGCTGAAAATCGTCTCAGCTGATATGAAACACTTCGAATTTTCTTCTTTCTAAAACTCGATTTTTCTCTTGTGCTCAACGGAGGTGAAAAACACAACATTAGGCTACTGTCTGATTTGAAAATATCGCGCAATTAAATTATGATTAACAATCGGTGTTCTTGAGAATTCAGAATTCAACAATCTCTAGCTCTTACGCTTTAGCTGGGCAGCTGAAAGCGTAAGAAGATGAACTGACTCCTGTTTCTGTAACCAATGAACTTCCAGCAAAATCCTTATTTTTCAGCTTTCTCAGAATTTGTCTTGTGAGTTTCGTCCTCTCCGTCTTCCTCGTTCACTTCTTCAACGGTTCCATTTCTTTTGTTCCCTTCGTCGACACTCTTCAATCTTCGCTTTTCCTCCTCGATTTCTGTAAAGTAAAAGATTAAATTTATATACGTACACAGGAAACACCAGTCTCGTAATTTGAAGTTGATATAGTGCGTCAACAGTGCGGATAACAAGTAAAAATGACCATAGAGCGCACAATTTCCACCTTTGCGCGCCATAGACAGCTTTTACGCGCATGTGTTGTCAGCACCGCCTGTCGACTAATGGATTGTACGCAAAATGCGTCAAAAGGACAGGTACAGTAGTGTAGTAGCGCTCCGAACATTTCGTTAGGGAGGGGGAGATGGTAGATTTTTTTGAACAAAGGGGCCATACCCCAAAAAAATCTTTTTGGGACGCTTTCATTATTTGTGAGCACATCACCTGGAATTTTCCATTTTCTAGAAAAGAGTCTGGAGGCAGCTACGCCTTAAGTTTCTCTTAAAAGGTCGGTTTGCATTTGAAATTATTCAAAAATAATTTCAAATAAGTACACGTAAGAACAAGTTCCTTGCGCAATCTACAACATGTAGACAGCTGTCGAAATTTTCGTAACGCCCCCCCCCCCCTCTTCTCTCTCCCCCTCTCCCCCCTCGTTCGCCACTCATAATATACATTACTGAATAGGCACTATACTAACCTTTGAGTAGAGCATGCTGTTGTCTGAGACTCTGAATGGTCCTCTGGTACTCAGTAAGATTTTCTTCAGAGCGTTCCGTCAATACCGACAGCTTCCCGGATACGTTGTCCATATCCTTCGTATCACCTGAAATTTATTGTTTTTTGGAAAGATATAGCATAAATAATCAATAAAGAAAAACCAACCTTCATTATCTCCATGACTTCTCTTCCACTTATGTACCAATGGAATAGCACACGAGATCAGACCAGAAACAACAATAACAAATCCAGCGAAGTAAAATGTAGCCGAGTAGGACTGAGTAACGTCGTAGACCAAGCCTAAATGTAACTCATTATATCCTAATTTCATTAAGTAAAAGCAAATTCAGCGCAGATACAGAAGCAAAAAGAACCCTCTACTCCTAAAAGTCGCACAAGCGCTGCTAAGTCTTCAAAAATATAGCTGGCCCCTCCTCTACGGCTAACTCCGCCCATTTTGCGTGAGTGCTGACGATACTCTCTATTTAAAGCGCTACTTTTCTACAATGTGCTTTGATTGTACTCATTACTTAGCTTCAGCGCTACAAAAGCCTAAAAAACTTGGAACGTGGGCTATTCCTTCCGTAAAAAAAGGTTAAATTTCTTCAGAAAAGGAGGTGCTCAATTTAAGTAAAAAGAAATATTACTGACCAGCAAATGGAGAGCCGGCTAACGATGCGATACCCCTTGCCACAACAAGAAGTCCGAATGAGTTTGTTAGTTTTTCAAGTCCCAGAAGGTCCGACAATACGATCGAGGTCAAGCATACGTAAGCAGCTAAAATATTTCTAAGCCGTAGATGTCAAATCTGACAAAAAACACTTGAAACCTACAAATGATGAAGCCAAATAGTGCCGCGTAAGTCATTTGAAGTGAGAAAGTGGGCAGAAGCGGAGCAGCAAGTGTAAGAAAACCGCAAGCTAATAGAGAAAAGTTATTGATAACTAAAGCTGAAACATATCCTCTGTCTGCTAGCCATCCAAAGAAAACCCTTCCTAAAAAGTAAAATTCATTACAAAACTATTCGAGCGATGATTATAACGAACCGATTGTGTTAGTCACACCAATTGTTGGTACTAAATATCGACTATCGCTCGAATTTGTTCCATGTGAATGAGCCAAATCTTTCAGGAACACAAATGGAATGTAGAATCCCATCATTCCAAGCAGATTTGAAACGCAAAGCAGCATCATTACTGGATCTTTCAGCAATTCCAGATCGATCATTTCAGAAAATGCATTGCGAATAGCCAAGGGGATCCATTTGCATCGCCTAAAAAATTGAACTAGAAATTTTTCAACCATGAATAAAGCCCTTACAAGGCTATTGTAAAGTTCGGCCTACCCGTTATCGTAGTAATCATCCAGAACTTCTTCATCTTCTGTCCCAAGACCACCAGTAATACGAGACAAGCGCGATCCTCCGATACGCGAGCCTAATTCGTGCAAATCTCCTAAAAATGAAGAAAATAGACTGAAATTCACATCAAATTTCCCAAAGTTTGTTATCCTAGGATGGGCGCTGATTCGCACTGAAAAAAAAAACGGGTAGTCTTCCAACAATTTTTGGAGAAAAAATGCACTACGATTTCAAATTACGAAATTCATGATGGGATGTTGACCTACAGTCTTTTGCTTATTTCATTGGTACGTTTCTCATATAAGAAATTGCAAGAAAGAAGCAAGAAGATATAAGGACCTCCAAGTGTCTAAAAATCGATTTGTATGTTATAAAGTATGTACCTGCTTGACTAAGACTGGATGCTGCATGGCCAATTACAGATCTAGGAATTGACATCACCGAACCACGATACGATTGTAGATTGTTTCCTTCTTGTTTGAATTCTTTCAAATTTTTGATAGATCCAGCATAAAAGATATCCTGTCTGTTCAGTGGTCGTGCAAATTCTTGTGGATCCACACCCTAAAAATTCTAATTATGGCGTCAGGATGGAACTGCGATTCATGTCTTGCTTGTCAGGGTTTCTGCCATTGAATAACGGTTTCATTAAGAGCATCTGATCACCACTATGTTGATAATTTGGTTTTCAAACTTATTGTGAGCAACACGAACTGTCATTTATCCAGTACCAGCACTGCATTTCCACTGAACCAAAAAAGAAAGCATTTACAAAATGAATAAACTTTTTGTCAACATTATGGCGCTTAATTCCTGTAGTGGTCTAACCCATAACTGCTCGGATGCCAAAAAATTTTGAACAAAAAAATGAGCGGGTTAACCACCAAACAACTTGTTGCATATAATTTTTTCAACAAATTTTGCTTCAAAAAAATTATTACGCTCCAGGCTCTCAGAATATACTTTTTTCTGAAGCTCCACCGCATCCAAACGCTATTCTCATTGTCAGTGACATGACAAGTAATGCTGATATAATAAGCTATCACAGACTCGATGAATATGTAATGAACAATCATATCATTAGACGTCTGCTCGATAAGTCTAAAGCTTAGATCAAATGTCGGCAAAATTTCCAAATAGATTAAAGAAAATAGTGGATGGCACAAAAATAAAAAGATATCCATAAGCAGAAATTCAAGTAATTCCGAAAAACTTATGTGCAATGGTGTCAAAAATGATCGTAAGCTGCAAAATCGAAAGAGTTCCTTCGATAACAATTATTATTACATAGAGCAAACAAAAACAATGCTTCTATAAAAATTCAAAGCGAACATCATCGAGCATCATCTGTACATCTCAGCTCTATTCATTCTTTAGCCGAAGTTGTGAGATATTTAAAGAAGAGATATTGAAGATGTGGGAAGGCAGGACAAAGAACGAAAAACCCTTTTTTTAAGTGAACCTCATGAGCAGCAGCATATCAATTTCTTCAGTAAGCGTGCACATATGTAATGGTGGATTTTTCAGATTTTAAAAATTATTAGCTCTGCGAAAAAACTATGATTGTACCATCCTATGTAAGCAAAAAATTCCAATCAGCTCCCTAAACTTTTCAAGGTCAAGGTCAGCACCCCCTCACCCTCCCCCCATCCCTAATTTCCAGGAAAAGCGTCTGTCACCTCTGTGATGCTTGTCAGTTCCACGGCGATTTCAGCTGACCTATAACTTCAAGAATGTAAGACCAACTCACACTCATTGCAATGCTCAGACTCGAAGCTTCTCCTTTACTCGATAGTCTACTTAGTGACTGTGCAAAACTTCTGGCTGAAATTCTGCTCAGTTGTGGGCCACTAAGCGTTGCTCGTGAAGCTTTGAGATCGTTGTTGGATGTCATGTCGCTTGTCATGCTGAAAGCATGACCATGACGTGCTGAAATGAAGAAATAGAGAGATTTCTACCTAGTGAGTGTTAATTTTCGAGCTCGCACACCAGGAGCAATGTGAGTCTGATGTGTGCTACCAGCACGGCTTTTACTGATGGTTCCCTCAAGAACTGGTGAAAGAGGTTGTCGAACAGGTGTTGAAGGTGAGGTATCGGTATCATTTTCACATTCTGAGAGTGCATTACGAAGTCGTGCCATTACCGGATCATCGTGATTCTCTGAAATTCAAAAATTTTCAGAAATTTTTTAATTTGCATAGAATGTCGCAGAACACGTTTTGAGTACACGATAATCTATCATCGAAAAACTAAACCAAGAAACTAGTTCCAATGATTTACAACTTCCGACGAAAAAAATGGGCCTAAAATATTAACATGTTGCAACATTATTTTTTCCAAAAACTACTGAATCCTTTTCGAAACAGTGGCGTCAGCCAGCTGGATCTCATTTACCGCTTACTGTAAGCGTACCTTAACACGCGACAGCCAATAGTAGCGAAGGTAGAATACGCGCGGTCATTGGTTGCTGCGCGTTCCGACACGCTTTTGGCACTCGGAAAACTATTGATGCGCCTTAGCAAAATCTCAACATTTTCAAAACTACAAGAGTTCTTCACTCCAAGCATTGATAGTTAACGTTCTATCTGGTTTGCCCATTCCTCAACAAAAGTGAATACTTACGTTTGGTGGGACTTTCGTGTTCGTTCGATAAATCAGAAGTGGCGCGATTCTAAATAAAAATAGTCAAATTATTGTAAATTGTATCTGATGGGCATGTAATACCTCATCGTCATCAGTTTCGGACATTTTCCTAAGTGCTGCTCGTAGCGGAACAAGCTCTTGATCTTTTTGTTCAAGAGTTGGCACTGGTAGCGGCCGATACAGTATGGCAAAAGCAGCACATGTAAATACTAATGCTGCCAGAATCCATACAGTATATTTCCAGCCAATCGCTGAAAGATTTTCGTCAAATAGAGCAAGCAACTGATTTGAAGAGCAATAGCAAATTGAATTCACTTAAACACCTTACTGGAAATGAAGTACTCTGTAACAAATGGCATCACCATTGTACCCACACCAGAGCCAGCAACAGCGATTCCAGTAGCGACAGCTCTGTAAAAATCCTTTTCAAGTGAAATTTCACAACAAACTTGAGATTCTTACCTTTTACTCTCGAAATAATAGCCAACTACAACTATGGCAGGCAGATAGATCATACCAAAACCTATGCCACCCATTACACCATAAATAAGCATAAAGAAGTAGATATTTGGGGAGGCGACTGAGATTAGAAACGCAGTCCCGGATATGAAAGCACCACCCATGACAACTTTTCGAGCACCGTATTTATTTACCAAACCACCAACAACGGGTCCTGCAACGAGAGTGAAAATAAAATAAAAGAATTCGGTAAATTTGTAGGAAATGGAAGGAAGATGAGATTATATGGAAACAACAAAACTTTTTTTGTGTCAAACATTTGCTCAAAGTAGGGTACTGTTTTTAATACTATGTCAATGTGTCAAAAAATTATTCTTTTTCATAACTATTATATTTCAGAAGTACCGAGTGTTGCAAAAAAAAATAAAAAACTTATAACCAGTAAAATCCGCAATGATAAAGCACGAAATTTAAAGGAGAAAAAAATTATATAGCCAAATTTAACTCACCTACAAGCAAATACACTCCAATTAGCAATGAACCAATAAGTGCTGTGGCAGCATCCGTAGACTAAAAATAAACAAAATTTATTCAAAAATGTCTAAATCACAAAAAACTTACCTGGAAATGTTGTGAGTAAGAACTCTTAAATTCAGCAAAACATGTGCATACTCCGTCAACAATGAGATTCGAAAAAAATGCAGCAAGTACAATTATCCAACCATATCCTCCATCTGGTGGGACGGGTAAGAGATCGACTGCAGCATCAGCACCTAAATAATGACATCAAAATGATATTTACAGTTATTGAGATATTGTTTGTTGTCTGGAATTGACTTGTTTGTTGTATGGGATTGTTTACCCTCCACCTACATAACCAAGGCTCGGCACAGGTGGCTTGGTAAGCAAGCTGGATATCGTTTTTGGGACAAAAAGCAAAGAGGTTTTCGTGTGGCCGAAAAGACACAAAATTTGCAACGTTTTTTTTGGCTGACGTTTCGTTTTTTGGAGATTTTTTAGATTATGGTTTAGGGTCAAAGGGGATTTCGTAAAATTTTGGTCAAGGGGAATTTCGTTTTTTGCAGTTTTCAAAAGCCTCTTGCCGAGGCTCTGTGTAACCCTGCTTCGAATACAAAATTTAACGCAAATTCTATGAATGTGCCCAAAAAAAATTTGAGAGCTTAGCTTACAAATCTCAGTATTAAGTGTTACAAAAATGCACTGAAGTTAGATTTTGTTTAGTCTTAAAGTGACTTCGTCCATGTTGAAGAAACTGCGATTTCTAGATTTTACAATGGAGATGGAAATAACTTAAGGAAGTTCTTTCTGAAATTCCAAAAAATGTAGAGAAGAGCAATGCAAAGAAACTGAGAAAAAAAACGATAGACCGAGCTCCTCGGTTATCTCCTCGTATGATAGTTTCCAACTAATGACAGAAAGTTTCCAGAGGTATGGGGTATTCTTTAAGCATGAGAAAAGTCATTTTCGTATCTCAAAGAAGAGCAAACACCTGTAAAATTGTTGGAGGACAATTTAATGCTTACGGTGGAAAAGTTCAGATTTTGGGTAATAGGCCTTAATGAACACAAAACGATATGAAACAGATGTTAAACCGAGACCTTTGTATTTATAAGCAAGAGCATAAACAACAAATCACAACATACCTGCTTGGAAATTGATGGAAAGACTGGAAAAGTCAAGCTCCTGGTTCATGCCGTCCAGCGAGCCGCACTCTTCTTCTTCGAAATAAGGAGGATGTTCTGCTTAAAGTAAAAACACATTGGTTACAGACTTGTAAAACAAAATGCCAATCACTTGTAGATTGCGAGCAATGACTAGATTATGATATCAAGGAAGAGTTCAGAACTTATCAACATGATGGGGGGACATTGTTTACTCATGATACCAATCGCTAAGAAATTTAAGCCGCTGCAATTTGGGGAGGGGGGGGGGAGCTTGTTTGTTGGGTTTGAACACGCCTGACAAAGATAAAGGACAGATACCATAAGACTGTGTGTCTGTCTGCAAATGAACGAGTGCAAAGGACTGGTTCAAGGCTGTTCTAGCGATGGGAAAAGAAAAAAGAACATGGAGATGTCGTATACGATATGTGTTAATCATTCGCGTAAGATTTACGTTGTTTTGTTGACGAAGAAAAGGTGCGCTAAGAAATCTTTGGGGTTTTAGTTTCAGAAAAATTGTACAAAATAAGTGAGTAATTTTTCGAATTAACAAAGATTGATAAGAACTAACTTCTCTATAATTTCCTTCATTTGCTTGTTCTGTTTTTACTCGTCAATATGATATTGAATTTAGTTACTTCGTTCCATTTGAGTTATGTTAACTTCTTATTTGTGCTATTCATGGAATTTCAATTCAATAAACAATCGCAAAAAAAGATAAAATGAGGCCACACAGAGGCTGTTTCCGGTCAAAGCGGCAGAAAACTCTACGAGGTTGAAGAAAGACAAATTCTAGAATTTTCTGCATTTTTCAAAAGTGCACGGAAAGCAGAAGCATCCAACTTTTAATTTTTTACGGGGACTTTTTCTAACTCGTTCTAAAAGTAGAAAAATTAGAGGTCTATAAAAAAGTAAGTTTTCAAAGAATTTTCTAATTAATTTTATCGTCCTTGTTGGCACACCTGGAGTGTAGTACATAAATAATTAAATAATTTAGTACATCCGAAGAGTTACCTGCGAGAGTCAGAACGAATTCTCAGTAAGGTAGAAACATATGTGCTTTGATAAATTTTTCCATTAACGAATAAAATAAGAAATTTCTTAGTGCCCCAATCAATAGACGAGGAGCTGAGTGCTGCAGCTGGAGTTTTCTTGCAATAGCTAGTGGACAATTCTCACAAAAAGTCTGGACCCCCCCCCTCCCCGGGCTAAAAAAACGCTCACACAGACATCCGTCCATTTACACATCCATTTACAGTGACTAATACATGAATCATTCCGAAAACAACGTACGCTATGATGAATGGAACACTGCTGACATGCGCAAAGACAAAAAATCAGGCTGAAAAGGTCATTATACGCACGAGCGCGGCGCGTGCTGAAGAGTTTCGGGACAAACTGTACGATAAAGGAATCATTGAACTAAAAATAAACCTTACCACAGGCAGCAGCAAGTTTTGGTACAATGGTGGGTCAAAGTAGTATGGTACAACGGTGGGTCAATACAGTATGGCACAATGGTGGGTCAATACAGTATGGTACAAGGGTGGGCCAAATTAGAAGGCGCACGAAAATGATACTTGCTGTTTTCCTTGCTTTTCAACTGAATCAGCGATGAATCTGCGCCTGTCAAACCATGAGAATTAAGCGAAAATGAGGTCGTATAAATTTCACAGTTCGCCAAATGTTCACAATTTCTAGGAGACTACTTCTAGACTATTACACACTGGATTTCTTCCAGAAAATTCCTGCTCCTAGCCACACAAAACGCGTCCGAAAAATTCACATAAACGTCAGAAAAAAACGCTTCCTAATCACCAAAACTATGGAATCTGCTCTGAAAATTCAAACATCGCTTGGAGTGTGGGGTTGAACCAAACAAAAGAAATGTTGTCCTTATCAAAAATGCCGCTATCGCTAAGCAGAGGCGTCAAATGAGAAGGATAAGGGCATTTGACATGGCTGTCGAAGCTCTCTGTATATGCGGAAGTGCGTGGAGGGACACACGGCCTCACACGAAAAATGTAAACTATTGCAAATACTTTCAAATCTAAACAAAAGCAAAAGTGGAACAACGGCAAACTAAAAAAAATACGAAAACATTTTTCACAAAATTTCCAATCTACCCGCAACTCTTCACTTTCCTATCAGTTTTGGTGTCCTCAACAAAAGGATAAATGGTTCATAACCGACATTTAACATTTAATAAAAACAAGTATGACATTTCAACGCATATGTTTTGTTTAGATAAAACTAACGAGCAACTTCTAGAAGCAAGAAAAAAAGATTTCATGAGCTTCACAAAGTTTTCCGCGCTAACATGAGTCATGAATTAGTCGTAAAGTTTGTCATTGTATAGCAGAACCCCATAAATGACATAACTTGTTCTTGAACATTCACCGCAAACAAAATGAAAAAAGTCGCTAGAATTTTCAGGAATATAGAATTTAAAGATTTCACGAACTGTTTACAAATGAAAGGATACATTTGGATTCGCTAGCTGGAAAATGTATCAAACATTCTAAGTTCGCCTTCTAAGGATAGATTTTGTTCTTTGATTTATTTACTGCTTTTATAGCACTCCTTAATACTTACTGCATAAGACAAATAAATAAATAGATAAACAAGTAAACAAACAAATAAATAAATAGGGAGCGGTTGCTATGCGTTTCTACGGATTCAAACCTCGTTGGAGAATCGTCATTTCTCGCAAAAGTAAGATATTTTGTTTACTTTACTGTGCCCAGCAAGGCTGGGTTTATTTCGTTCCCCATCGCCAGTGCTTACTATTAACAGGAAAGTGATTTATTTTTTCATTTGCCAGACTACTAGTTTGCTGCTCGATGAAACATGCAATCCTTCACAAAGCGAAGAAATAAATTTAAATTACATGAGATTTCAAAAGCATTACATACGACTTTTATTTGGAATTACATTTTCATAAATCTTTTTTGTAATTCGGAGCAGAGCTATAGCATGAAAAAGCCCATTCAATCAAAATTCTCCTATTGAACTAGATTGTCTGTGTTTTTTGTTTTACTGAATGTACGCAGCAAAGATGTAAACGAGCCTTGCGAGACACAGACTTTACAACTGCCTAGGAAAAACATCCACTTCGAGAAGAGTCAAAGTCTGCTGATTCAGAATATACTAAAACTCAAAGCAAGAGAATCAATAGGAGAACATCGTTGGGATCACATCAGTAAGACCCCTTACTCTTTCTGAGATAATCAAGGTAAGACGGAAAGTAATGTTTCACAGCATTAATCATCACCCTTCATAAATAAACTAAGCCAATATGCTCCACTTGCCACTGCATAAACGAAGGTTCAGAACTTAACCGTAAAAACCTGGAGTAATGAGTTAGCTAGCACGAAAAAATTTTGTAAATTTTCAATCTTCTTCATTTTCAACATCGTTTGAACCAATATCTGTTAAGTATAGAAAACAATACTTATAGGAGTGCTTGAGGCAGGATTTCATTTCGTCACAAGTATCGATCAAAGCTAACAAGTAAACATTCAGTACGTGTTTTTATAAATTCAACTGTGGAAGTGGCTAAAATGCCCACTGAAACATCACATTACTTTTGCTTTTGAATTTATGACTGATCTTATCATAAAATTGTATTCGAGCTGATCGGAAGTTTCCGAATAGTTATGATTTTTTGATTTTTTCAGCCTCTTGATTCTGACTCAAGTAGAGTCTCTATTATGCACAATAAGTATAACATTCATTATGTGCCACAAGAGTCATAAAATAGTTCTAGTAAATCACTTGGGCATTCTGAAAACGATGTATTTCAATGTTTGTGATCAAAATCTATGCATCCACCTAATAGCTTTTAAGGTTCTTAATACGTTTTTGGCAACAATTTTCACCAAAAACTTTATAAAATAAAAATGACACAAAATATCACGGGTTCTCCTTTCTTACCGAGGAGTTCCAGAGAGAGCCCGGAGTTCCTACACTCTGTCTAACCGCAGGAACGAAATGAAGTTAGGATATTTCTTTTACAAAATTGATTTTCTACACAGTAATGTAGTACCACATTGTACACTCTTGTGTACTACTATTTCTGTTTCTATCCCTGTTGAGAGTTGAGTCTGTTAAGCACTATTCTCATTATAAGAATAGTGGAGGAGGAGTGGAGGAATCAAAAAAGTGGAAGAGGATTGGAGAATGACGTCTCCGCTAATCAACTCACAGTCTGATTATAATTCCTATGTGACGAGCATAGCATTAACGATAAGTTAATGTCTCATTTTCCAAAAAAAGCTTCGACGTCATTTTGACTGCAATCAAAACTCCCGATTTGCAACGATTAACTTTACGATTGTGTGTGGAAATACAGACGGGGTACATCATTCGATTCGATCATTTCTCGGGCACTGTCGCGATGAGAAAATTCTTAACTCGACATGACAGATACTGACTCCGTGAAGAGAGTGATTTGAGAGACTTGCTTTATGGAAAGTGCAACCGGCTGACTGTTTTATCAGTTAATGATTACCAAAATCTGATGTTAAGTTACTTGCACTACTTCAGAAATATTTTAAAGATGATCATGATCCTTTCTCACAATGTTTGTATTTTCAAGGTTAATCATGACATACAAAATCCGTGAATACAAACAAAATCTGAACTCTTCCGAATCGCAAAGTATGCAAAAAAAGCTTTTTAATAAAAGGCATTGAAGATGCATATGACAAAAAAAAATTCTGAAAAATAGGTACTCACCTTCATTCTGTCCTGCCTCCATTTTTCCTAAGACATCAGGTGAGCCTGGTTCGCTGATGATTACCTAAAATTCATCAATTTTCGAAGATAATCATTCGCATATTTGCACAGCAAAGTAATCTGTTCACTGAAAATAAATAAAAAATTATTGAGTATGGGCACACACCGTTCCGTTTTTAATTTTCCGTAATTATTGGTACCCTAGAATTTTGTGGATAACTCCGCCTACAGATAAATCTGCCAAATGAGATTTTCTACAAAATCAATTGGACATCAGCTACATGGACATACGGGTTGATTTGTATCAGTCAAACCCCTTGAATAGTTTTTCCAAACATTTGTGGAAAACTATTGACAACGAACTTCACTGCCAAGCTTACGGACTAGAAAAAGGTTAGAGAAAAGTGTTGCTTTGAAGTTGCCACAAATCGCTGGTGCGAAAAGTGGAAAAAAGTTACATAAAAAATGAGATTTGGCCAATAAACTTTACACCGTTGGAAAGAGATTATCAAGAACATTCGACTTTGATGTTTGATGATGTTTTTGACGGAATCTGATGTTTTTCAATTAATTTTCAATTAAACATTAATTAAAAAACACAAACTACTGTTATCCTTGTATTAAATTACCCTTGCCCTCATACCCTTAAATTATTGTTGACATCAATTATTGTTATCCTAGATTTTTGTGGATAACTCCGCCTACAGATAAATCCGTCGAATACTGAGATTTTTTCAGAATCACTTAGATTTCATCAGCTATGTACATGGACATACGGGTTTAGTATGTATAAGTATTATGACTATAAGTATTAAGACTATTATCACTCAAGAAGTGTTAGAATTCCAACTGTTAAAATATCTAAAATGTCCACTAGAAGTTGATGTTTTTTCCTTTTAATTTTTGCTTTCTCAACATACTTCTTTTCTTTTCTTTTCTTAGAGTAACAAGCTTAAATTCTTAGAAATTCATTCACTAACATGCAAATCAATCCCAAGGTTTTAGAGACAACTTCCGCAGTCCCTTTCTTCACTAGTCATCTTACATATGTTTCTTAGAAAAAAATAGTTCCGTCAACATCTGGTATGTAGCTTAAAAAGCAAAGCATCCCCTCCGGCAATAAATTCACGACAATAACCTACGATCTCACCACAGGAAGACTGCCGTTCTTCTTTTCGTGTCCGGAGTCCGGTGGTGACTCTCCGCTAGTCGTCATTACCTAAAATTTTCAAACAAGTAGTAAATTTTCTAGATGAACTAGTAACGATGGCGATTTGTAGCGATTTGCGTCTATTTCCAACAAAGAAAGCCAGGTACGAAAATTTAGCCTTGATAAGCAATTTGCCAAGCTTTTCCTATTTTATTACTCTTGCTGAACGTAGCCATTAGGCGCACGTGTACTCAACGTGATTTCCCCACTCTCCGTTCGCTTATACAAACAATTCAGGATTTACCAAAAAACGAGATAAAACGAGCGTAACGAAGAACAGGTCAAGAAATAATGAAATAACGAGGGACTGCGAGTTTTATGAACATGCATGCACTTACGAATTAGCGTAACATGTCCTAAGAGCTTTTCTTAATTATGCAACCGGTTCGTGGAGCCACGTGTTTTATTTTTAAACATCGCGAGCGGTGAAAGATAATATTATCTAATTTTAGAAGTCGATGCAAAATTAATTCTGAGAGCACGCTGATTAATTGCCGATATTTTTGTTCGAGCTTTCTGTATCAATACGGTAGTCATACGGTAATTGGGGAGTGAAGAGAGACTCGTTCAAAGTGGTTCTTCTGTTTTTTAACGTAGGTTTTATAAAAAATCATCTTCTGCAGGACCTTGCGATAGTTTAGAGCTTGTTTAGAGCTGTAGTTTGTCGATATAGCATCAAGAAATCTGCTCAAACTAAGGTAGCCATACGGTAGGCATACGGTAAAACGACAAATTTGTCCTCAGGCAGTTTTTCCGCGTTTTTTAACATACTAGTCACAAAATGCATTCATGTGCTTTGTGGCAGTACCTTGCGAAAGTTTTCAGTTTTGCCGATACAGTATGAAAAAAAATCAAGCTACGGTAGCCATACGGTAAAGGGGATCAAAACGACAGATTTATTTCAAGGTGATTTTTCGCTTTTTTGAGCTTGCTAATTGAGAAATTATAATCATATAGTTGTATTCATAGCGAAGCCATAAATAGTTTGATTTTCAAGTATTAAACATTAAAAATTTAAAAAAAATTGTCCAAGCCTCCGGTGGCAGGAGCACTTGTGCCGAGCTTCCATAATTTAGCTTGCAAACTCTTTTATAAAAAACTGAAAGCATTGTATGCAGTCACAAGTGCTAAGAAAACATGATATCATATGTAAAAACAAAAGAAGCATGATATCATGACGGAACTAAGTAAGCATGTGTCAATAACTAAAACAAAAGAAGCAAATTTGCTTATGTCTGACCCGAAAGATGCTCTGAGATCATGGAACCACATCATTTCCTGTCATCAATACTGGTTCAATAATAAGAAAATAACCAGCAGGACCAGTTTTACACGAAACCAGTAGGAAAGATGAGTAAGAAAGTGGGTCGTAATGACCATGGTGACAACGGAAGAATGGAGAAAGAACTTTGTAACTTGCACCTTAGCGTGCAGAGTGTAGCGGAACAGCAGAGCGATAACTTTGGTCGTAAAATTGCGATGCTAGCTGAAAAATTTTTCAGAGGTGAATGAAGAAAAATGTACAAGGAGGCTGAAGAAAATTGAAGAGAACTGACAGCATCTTTTGCCTAGATTGAGAAAATGCTAGCAATATGAGGAAAAAGAGTTGAGCAAAACGAGATAATCCCGCCAAAAAAACTTGAAAAGCTGAACTAACAAAGGAATAAACTAATAAATAAACAAACCTGCATAATGCAGCAAAGCCGAGATTGACTAGAATTTTTTTCCAAGAGCAGAATATGGCGGGGAGGGGGGCAAACGTATGGATGCAGACAGGTGCAGATACAGATAGAGATAGTATGTCAATTACAGAGATAACCGGACGAACGAAAAACTGCTCGTTCAATAAAAAAGTGATTGATTTCGGGTTCAAAATTCTTTTTTGATCTTCTTGCATCAGCTGTTTCAGTAGCTAGAAGTCTTCAAAGAGTTCCGCTTAGACTGTTATCTGCCCAGTCATGGATAAAAATAGCAAAATTTGACCAAATAAAAGTTAATTTTCGATCTCTAAAGATCAACGAGCAAAACATCAATCAACTGACCGGGTCTACCTAAGGAAGCGTCGCTGTCCCGGAGCATAGTAATAATAGTCATATGTCAGTTTATGAACATTTAACTGTCGGATGTGGTTGTCAGGTCATGTTTGAAAAAATTTATAGGCAATTCGTATGAAGTCATGTGAAACGTTCTCGTGGAAAAATTCTTACTCAGCAAAACAGATAACTTTTAACATTTCAGTAATTATCCAGTTATTTAAGTGGATTATTGGGATGAATACAGCTCCGCCGTTTGAATCCATTGATCCTTGACAAATTCGCACACATCAAATTAACTTGATTTTTATGCCTTGTGTTCCATCTCACTGCTTATTCATCTTGATGACCGAAAACAAAGTTGTGTCTTATACAATGGCATATTACCCATTTCTCTTTTCTTTTTCTTTTTTTTCCCTGAGGCTGAAGAAGGGCTGGTCTCGTGCTTCTGGACTTTCTTTTTGATGCTCTTTCTTTTCTGATGTATCTTGAGTGTATTTATGGAAATAGAAAATGAAAAAATAATATTTATACTTATTTGTTCTCAAGTTTTTGAAAAAGCTCTGCACCCAATCAACCAAAGGTACCAAATTGGGTCAAAATCGTAACTTCCTAGGCATTCAAAGTTGTGGGATCAAATATACATTTGTAATTTTTCAAAACTACAATGGCAAAAAATTTCTAAGGGTGAGAAAAATCAATTCTAGGTTTGATTATTTTTGGTCTTACAGCCTACCCTTTTCAACCGGAGACACGCAACGGTCGGATGTTTCTGCAAATACTTATAATTTTTTCGTTTATCCGATATTTTGATTTTGTTTGAATGGAATCTCTGTGGTAAAGTAGGATCAACCTTGTAAGCAAAACGAAGCATGAAGTCGATCATTTCTTAACATTTCTAGGACAAATTTTCATGAATTTTAGAGCAGAACTTATGGAACACTATAAGAGACGGATAGAAGAAGCTTTCATACGTGTACAAGTTACAAATTATTGGTAATATTCGGAATATCACGAAATGCACAACCAGGGTGGTTTTACATACAAATCATCATCGCAAAACCCGTATTAGTAGACCAGTAGCAAATATTTTTCTTCTGAGAATTCAGCAGATGGTAAAGAAAAGAAAGAACTGTGGCAAGCTTGAAGAGAACGTTAAAAGCTTTGAGAAAGCGAAAGCAAGACGAAGGGATAATTTGTTCGTGTGTTTCAATAGAGCCGCTAATGGTCTACGGCTTATCCGGTTTGTCATGTTAGCGCCTATCCCCCCCCCTTTCTGAAAAATGTCTTTATTTTTCAACAGCTAGTCTCAGCAGAAGGCATTGGAAGAATCCAAAAAGCCAAGAGATAAATAGCTTTTCGAGGCAAATCCTACTTCCTGGTTTTTGACAGAAAACTTCTCGAAGAACTTTTGTTTTAGTGGTGCGCAGCTACTGAAAAACCTAGGCTCGTATATCAATATTCCTCCATATTTCTTTGTAACTAGTGTCTTTACACAGCGGAATGGGAATATTCGACAAATCTACGTCAGTGATGCAGAACTTCAGCACTGCCATTTTCCCACGAATGTAAGTTTCCTTGCAAATAACGATGTTATAAAATAATGATGTCATAAAAATATTCGTGCACATCTGCATTTATATTTATCATCTAGGAGAACATACGAAAGTTTGCATCCAATTCTCACATTATTCAAGTTTCCTCTGCTCAGGAAGCAATTCTAGTTTATTTAAACTTCCTGCTTAACTTCGCAATACTGACTTATTGGATTCGCAATTTCAATGAATATATGTTTTATATTCACGAAAATTGCGGGAATTCCCGATGATTTTGTAGTTATTTGTTGTCGTAAGCTCTCATCTCAGGAAAAAAGTTGGGAGTACACAATGAGCTAGGATAAAGAATGCTAATGAGCTTTTGCTGTAAAAAAAAACTGCATATCACTGAACACATCAGCAAACACATCACAGTTCAAAGAATTTCTAACATGAGAAAAGAAAGTTTAGAAAGTTTTTAATATGCATAAGTAAGCTGCTCAAAATTTGTTTCAGTTGGATAAAATCCAAGCCAGCATGGGCTACTTTACTCTCCCACTAATGCAGTTCTTCATAATCTTCACTAGATACATTCAAAGTCTTCACACGAAGTCCCCACACAAATTAATTTAAAAATCAAAATATGCAGATTCAATTCTTAATCAGCTGAACTTAATCTCCGTAACTTACTTCTAAAAACTTTCGCAGTAAATCAGTTTAATGAGTGCAAAATCAAACTGCTTTGCTGCCTTAAGTTGCAGCAAAATTCTGTTCAGCACCCTCAAAAAAGTTTCAGAAATAATCTAAAAACTTTGCTATGAAACTTATTTTACGGACTGTTTCGATTTGTCGCTTGCTTTCTCTGTAATTTTTCACCCTTCAACATTTTCCTTTCCTCGAAATTCCTAACTCTACGCAGAGATGTGCGTAAGCATAAACTCGCTCACTTATATCAATAATTTCCGAAATTCGCTGCATCTTTTTAAATTTTTTGTAAACTAATCTCAAGAAATCAGAGCTCAAGTGAGTTTTTTTGAACGATCTCAGATAATTATTCTTAGTAGAGGACCATATATTATTACAAAGCGCTAAGTTGAGAAATAAATTGAGAATCAAACAAAAAAGCTGAGCTTTCAAGTTTTTTCAAAATTAATTCCTCGAAAATGCTGCGGCACGGTTTTTCTGTCAATTCAACATATATATGAGTGGAAAAAGTACGTTTGAAAAAGTTCAGCACAGCGTCGAAAGCCTATTCTGGAGCTGAATAACCAAAGACAAAAATCAGCAAATGTAAAAGTTAAAAAATTTTGAAGATGAAGATATTCCAGCAAAAAAATATTTTTCAAATCTCTCGAGTTGACATATGTACAGCAGATGCAAACGGAATAATGTCCAGTAGATGCGTCAAATGTCCAAGTCGCAAAATGACAAATGTGACGTCGAATGAAACATCGCCATTGTGCTGATACTGTTCTCTTTCACCGCTGACATATGTATGATAAATGCTGAATTCATAGTCGATACTGTTGTCAGCTGTCATCATGACGCATCGAAAGTGAAATTCGATCTTGCAAACGCGGGTGTTGGTGGCAGAAGCGATCCGAACGTCAATGAGCCAACAATTTGAAAGAAGTTAGCAAATTACGAATAAAGGTAGTTAAAAATTTAGCGAAAATACGCAGAATTTTGCGCAGCAAAAGTATCGCAAAATTTAACTTTACCATTGGCGTTATCAAAGTAAAAAATTTGGTAAAAATAGCAAAATTTTGAGCAGCAAAATTATCGCAAAATTCAACTTTACCATTGGCGTTATCAATAGTATAACTACTATTAATGAAAATATCACTAATCTCAAAACTTAGAGTATGACTTTTTATCATTTCTCGCATTTTCGTGAATTCAGAATTTGAGGTACATTAATGAATATGAATTATCTGTGCCATTATGAATCACAATCGAATCACTGAAAACTTTTCGATTTAAAAAGATTCAGTTTAAAAAGTAAAAAAATTCTCAAATAAAGTCTTGATTACTACCACTTTGTCAATCTCTTTTGACTCAAGAAACTAGGTTTTGTCAGATGATATGAGTGGCAGGATTCTGAAAAGTAACATTTTATATTTTTCAAAGCTTTTCCTTATGTGATTCTTTGCAACTTCTTGTCCTAGTTCATTTTCAATAAATGCGCTAAGATTGAAACATTTTCTGAGCCAGTGATAGAAATTTTTGAGCTTTTGCATAACAACTATAAGTCATTCAATTGCTCCCATTTTCATGAATCCAGAATTTGAGGTGCATAAACGAATATGAATTAATTGTGTCATTATAAATCATGATCGAATTACTGAAAACTTTTCAATTCAAAAAAGATTTAATTTGAGAAATAAAAAAAATTTCTTGCAACAATAAATAAGACCGATCAAATCCATGCAGTCCACTTCCTAGAATCTCTTCTGAATGGTAAATTCGAAGTTGCTTTCAAATGACAAGTGATCGTAGAAATTCCACTTGATTTTCTAGTCTTTTGCTCCGCTATATCACCCTATTAACAAAAATTATTATACAAATTCCGAGCTTACCCTTAGGGCAGCTTTTTCATAGCCCATTGCAACGTCGATCGATACTACACAGTGTTTCAAGTACACTGGATGTTGAATCTCCATTATATTTCACTTAAAGGATTTTGTATGTAATCTTTTTTATTTGTCGTATTAAGACAAACTTTTCTAGTCATTTAATACATGTGATTATTTAAGTCAGCAACAGGACATGTAATTTTCCCAGCAAAAATAAGTTGCGAACCATGGAATATGTACTAAATAGTAGCAGAGCATTTTATTGCTAAAATAGTCGGAAAATTGAAACTTTCACCTACCTTAGTTTTCTTGTCAATTAAAGTCATGAGAGCGAACTAACAATATACGTATGTTTGAGCACTGAAACCAAAACTACTTTGTAAAGTAAGACCTAGAATTACTTGGTTACTTAGGATAGTTAGAAGTAAACTAAGCAGGCAGAAATCCAACGGACTATTGTATTCGTGGGAAAATAAGCTAGAATTCATCGAGGCACTACATTCTAGATAATTTACACAGGAAGAATTAAAACTAATCCAGATAAATAAATCTAGCACTTGACCTTTGCGATAAGATAGATTAAAATTTTGTTTTGAAAAGCGAACTTTTTATGTAGCCAGTCAACGAAAGCCAATAACTCGATGAAAGTAAAAATTCGTATTTTCCAGATAGAATATAGCGAGGTCAAGACGTAGTCCTGCAGCATACAAAGCACAATTCTTAGCAAAAAAACTGCATGGCCCAAAATCAAATCGAAATGGACAAGAAAGGTGTGTATTTTGCATACAAACTCGTCCGGTCGAGTTTTATTTTTGTTTTGTTTTTTCAAGTAAGCAGGAAAACTAAGATTACTTAGACGAGCTGATGGCAAGACAAAAAAATTTTCCTCTAGAGGAAGTTGCTACTCCTTGAGAAATGCTTAAGAATGCACTTTGTTGTCCCATTCGTATACCCACATCCGCTAACATACTATGTGATTTATGGAACTGGTTATGAGTTCAAATAAAGGTTTGAGTACAAAAGCCAAGAGTTGGTTTGAGCTAGCCCTAAATGAAAGTATAATTCAAATTATAAGATCAGAAAAGCTGTCACAGACCAGGAACTAGGAAAAATAGGCGATGAAGTTCGAGAACGTGATGAATCCACAATAATTGGATAGAAGCTCGTTGTTAGTAGGTAGTGAACAAGATACGGGCAAGGTCCGAGTAAAACGACAATACTGAGTATATAGCATAGATATAAAAGGAAGAATAAAGAATACAAAGAGAGATTGTTACTTGGGCAGTATGTGTTGGTGAGAATCGTGCAAAAATCTCAGGATCGATGTGTATTTGCGCCGAGAGTCACTCTGCTTAGATCTCATTGTTTACTGTGCCAGGTTATATCACCGAGGAATCTCGAAGCATTTCGTACTTGAGAAAAAAAACCATATGCCGAGCGCATATGCTCGAATATTGACTGACAGTAAGTTCCATAAAATGTGACAGCTGTTCACTGTCTGGGGCATGGATACTCAATCAAAAGTATTTATTGCTTGATTGAAAGTTCAAACAAATCAAAAATACTTGCAACAATGTTTCGAAGCCAAAAGCCACACATTCCGGCTATTAGCTCCAGCTTTTATCGATAAAAATGCCAAGGTAATCCGAGTGTGCTCTACTTCAAATTATCTGCGCTCAAATCTAGCGTGAATATTGACGACTATGGTACATTTTGCGTGAGGGGAAATACTTCTCTGCTTCTTCAACATAATAACGAGTTGAAATAGAAACAAACCGAAGAGAAACTCAGCACGCGAATAGGAGGAGCGACAATTGAGTCAAAGGAGGCAATGTTATTACTATTCATCGCGACGCCATTCTGCTCAGAAACAGGTTGACGTTTCATTTTCATTCGATATATTGCGGTGACAAAAAGAGCGAGAAAAAAGAATAGTCTATTTTCTGGGACTATCATCAAAATCCAGCTAATTCACAATGGGAAAAGCCTAAATCGTCGCTTGGCATCCCGCAGCGAAAGGAATTCAAAACGACAATGGGGGGATGTATGCATGGTGCCGAGGAGGGGATGGATAGAATTGCGGATGCGAGCGCGAAGGTCAAAGAACCGATAAACAAAGTTCGTTCTTGTTCAGTTGTAATTCCAGGTAAGCTGTGCCAGCTTCTAAACATGATCTAATGGCTCCACTTTGGCTTTGAGACAGATGTAGAGAGATGTGTCTAGAAACCAGAAAATCAGCAGCTAATGACTACGTCAATCCAACAAGCGAACTCGCTCTTCGTAATCGATTATCAACAACTCTAGACGAACGAAACACGCTCTGCACTGAGCAAATATCATAACGAAATATTCGTTAGGTTATTGCGTAAAGAACGACATCCTTCAGGTCGTAAATCAGTTGTGCAAATAGATTTTGTGGATTAGGAGTGGAGCAGTCAAACTTGCTCTTCAGGGGCAGGTAGCTGTGGGAAGATCGCGCGCTATCAAAAAATATAAAATTTTTCTCTCAAAAATTTTTTAAAATTTTGAGAGTAACATCAGAATGATGACATCCGAATGATTGTCCAGTACGTCAGTTTTCGCTTTCAATACGCACTCCGGGGGGAGAAATCAGACCGTAGTTTGCCCTTGATGTTAGCAATGCGCAGTTGTTTCGGTCGTGAGCAAAAAGCAACATTGAATAGCAGTGATGGATCGGCAAAGAAGAATAGTGCAAAATTTCTATGATTTATTTTATCCCCTTCAAAGTTCTAGCAGTTAAATTTCGAAAAAGTTCCAGAAATTCGATTTTTTTAAGCCAGAAAAAGCGAAAAAATTGGAGAAATACAGGACGAACTGCTCAAGCGTTATCAGTGAATATTTGCCGAGCTTTCGAAGCACTTTGGACGAGCACTCCGTTGGTGTGAACGGATCGTTAGCACCCCCATAACGCGAAGGAAGAACGTGTCCAATGCGAAGAAATGAGCCACAGACAAGCCTTTTACTTCCACAAAATTGCCAAAAAGCGGGTAAAAGTCAGTATATCAAGTTCTTCAGGTAGCAGGGACCCAGAGTGAGACCCCGAAGCCCCGAGCCCCGTCCAGCTGATGACCGATCGAGTGTGAATTGTGAAATTTACATATGGACGGAGCTTGGCGGCTTGCATCGATCGCGCAGCTTGCTGGACTCTCGCAAACGCACGCTCTCTTCGACGAGCGCTGACCGCTGCCGCAAGGAGTGGACCTCGAGTCCTTCCCCGGGGCCCGGGGGAGTGGAGGAAAGGAATGAACGGGGAAGGAGAGGAGATAATGTTCTGCTTACCTAAACTTCCGGAATTTTGGGGCACAATTGCAGGCATCCGCAAAATTAGCAACATGCAAACCTCCATTCCCTCTTGTTCTGTGACGAATGGTCCCAAAAAAGTTTTTGATGATGTATTTGGAAACGACGAGAATTTTTTGAAGTTTGATTCCAATCCCAGAAAAGTCGTTGCCATTTCTCAGACATTTACTTTATATATTTATTTATTTTATTGTCACTAAACAGGGCGGACATACATTATGACATGCTGTACATACTTTGCAGGAGGTGAAAGTTTAAAAAAAATGACTGAATCCAACTTGTGTCTTTTTTGAATTTGATATGATTTATTTTTTATGGTAGACTCCAGAGAAATGATAAAACTTACTTCTCAGGCAGGTATAAAAACGCGAGAGAAATTTCCAAAGACAAACAAAAAAGAATTTAAATTTGTGCTGCAAAATTTCACACTACCAAACATTTCTAAGGCGACGTGCTTTCCAGACATCAAAAGTTTTTGAATTTTGCATTCGATTTATTCATGGAAGCACAACAACGTATTTGACATGTGCATACTAGCGTTAACGAATAGCTTTTCTTCGCTCTGAAAGACAGATGTAAAATTTTAGAAATTTCTATATCGACTTAGGTCTGGTTCAAGGTGAGATTACCTACGCACAACTGCATGGGTGCTCGTTTTCGTTTTTGAAAAAGTACTGCTATGGAGTTGATTTTGAAACTGAATAAGACGTTCTAAACTGCATCAGATAATTCTTTGTCTCCTTTATTCCTAGTAAGGTCGTTGCAAATAGTGAAAGCAGCCTCACCTGCCTAACAATCGTAAGCCAGTTTTGGATTTGATGATTCTGCAGAAAAATTTTCCTCTTTCGAATATTTTGGCCAGATTATAATAAAAATGCCGATTTTGTGAAGTTTCGCTTTATAGTCATTTTGACATCTTAACTGAAGTGCTGACTAATGACTGCTAAGGATAAATACATTCATTTTGCTCATACTACTTCTAAAACGCTTCGGCTGCGTGTTCAAGTGAGCGAAAAAATTCCAAGTAAGTTATTATACAATTTTCATCGCTCTTTCACACATGAAGATGGAATGAACCAATTCAGATCTTCGTTTTTTGTAAAATTCAATATCAACGAAAGATAGGAATCCCCTCGTCGAATGTTTTACCAAGTACACTTGCACTCAATATTTGTGATGACAAGCTGGAGGACAGACGAACCGATTGATGTTCAAATATTTGTAGGCTAAGCTAACCATCATTTGTCTCTTCAATCATGTTTTCTTTATGTAAAATTTGATAAAGGAGTGAAAGAAACATTTGTTATCGCGACAGAATTAGTAAATCTGTAGAGTAATCACAAGAGTGACCGTGAAAACTCAATGAGATTGCAAGTGAAAGATTTCTGTATATTAGGTTTCACATTGAACAAAGAAAGTGTTATTTCTCCTCGAAATAGCTCCAAATGTAAAACCAAGATTCTGCATTCAATGGTCTACTTTCACCGTATCCGAGGATACTGTAGGTATGCGCTGCACACCAACGCGCTCGTTTTCTGCAATATTGCGAGGACCTTATTAATCCACTCGTGTGAAGATTCTAAGCAAATAACGACTTCAAGAAACTCGCGTTCTTTTCGGAAAAATATGAGCGATATTCTTTAGGCCACATGCTGAGAGGGAGTTTTTAGCCATACTCACTTTTCTCTAAAATCTACACAAATATTAGGTCGTCCCGAAAGTTCTTGCGCACAATTTTCAAAAATTCACAACTCCTTGGATTCTCAACGAATTTGTATGATCAAAATTTTACTTGAGAGAGGAACTCATGCTCTTTGCAATTGTATCTGAATTGTTCGTTAATGTGTGCAATGGAGGAGATAGAAGCTCAAAATCAAAGTCACTCAAAATTTGAATTTTTCGTATAGGGTCATAAAAAATCGGAAACTTGCAACGAAAATCAGAGCAGTCAGTATTGTAAGTCCTTTCACAAGTTCTTTCCAACAGTGCAAAGTTTGCGCCGATTGAGCGTCTCTATGAAAAGTTATGATTTTCGAGCAAGCAATACAAGAGGGCGATTTGATTTATTTCGGCATTTTTCAGGGAATTCATAACTTTTTACAGAGACGCTCAATCGGCGCAAACTTTGCACTGTTAGAAAGAGCTGGTGAAAGAACCTATAATAGTGGCTGCTCCGATTTTTGTGGCAAGTTTCCGATTTTTTATGACCCTATACGAAAAATTCAAATTTTGAGTGACTTTGATTTTGAGCTTCTATCTCCTTCATTTGCACACATTAACGAACAATTCAGATACACTTGCAAAGAGCATGAGTTCCTCTCTTATACAAATATTTGGTCGTACAAATCCGTTGAGTATTTAAAGAGTTATGAATTTTTTAAAATCGTGCGCAAGAACTTTCGGGACGACCTAATATATGCTAAATTTGTTTGCAAAATTTATTGGCGCATTTGCTTGCATTAGCATATATTTAATCAAAATACTAGAATTTGCAACAAAATATTAGTCAACCGCATATCGCTTGAGTCTGGGAACTTCACATGGAGAAAAAGCTACAGCGCACCTCATCCCTCAAGGTCCGCTGGACTTAAATTTATGGAAATGGGAAGGATGCATCAATCAAGCAATCAAAAAATTTATTTGAAACATAGATTTTCTCACTATGACTTTCATTATACAGGATGTCCCAAAAAGATTGCACATTGTTTGATTGTCAATAACTCTCTTGCTTTCATGTCTTTCGCCGAGCTTGAAGCAGCATTCTATAGAGCGAGATTCAGTTTGGATTTATGGTATGAATCGAATCACCGATCTGCCTTCATTATTGTAGGATTACGGTATTTTCAATATACAGCGCCAGTGTAGAATAGGTTTGATAAAGAAAAAATTCCAAAAAATCTGGAAATTTTTGTAGCAAGGTTTTCAAGTGTGCTGAATTCACTACACAACTTCCTACCAGTTTTTCGGGATTTTTACTGGTGTCGCATTTCTGACGAACATTGGAAAAACAGCTGTTACCCTAAACCTGGAATAAGTTACGAAGAAGCACTAAGTGAAGTGCAAACTTCATTTTTAGAAACGGCGACTTCGATTAGCTTAGTACAAGAGTTTCTGGCTTGTTTGGTATTCTTGCTGAGGAGAATATCGCTTTCAATGGCCTAAAATCTTTCTCAAACTTCTCAACGTAATTCTACAGCAACGAATAAAGGCCGGAGGTTCATTCCAAGCTGCAAGTCAAGTTGAACCTCGCTCTACAGAATGGTACCTCAGGCTAGGCGAAAGACGTTCAAGCAGAGAGTTATTGACAATCAATCAGGGTGCACATCCTTTTGGGAACAACCCGTATGCTTCTGAATACCTCCTTTGATTCCAAAAATGAAGAGCTGCAAGTTCAGCGCAGCAGAATATCATTGTAAAAGTCGCCTTGTGTAATTGCACAACTGTCGCAGTTTCACAGGCGACTGCAAATGCAAAAATAAGGGAGCTCTTAACGTTGTGTAATCGCCTTCTTTATACTTTTTTTATAGTTCTAAACCGTTTCTTTGTGCCACCGACCAGAACTATTGGAGATCAAAGTGGTGCAATTGCACAATGCAACTGTTGGAGTAAGGGACTCATAAAATAACAACTGCTATAGCTATGCAATTTTTTATTTTTGCATTTTCTCATCGTTGGGCACATGCCTCGATAACACAAAGCTTGTATTTAGAAAAATGACTAAATCATCGTATTAAAGTTAGGTTCGGTCAGAAGAAAAAGGAAGCCAGGATAAATGTCTCCAGGAAATTCAAACGAACCTAATAACTACGGCGATAGGTCTTTTGATTCCTCCTGTACGATGTGCATACCCTAATCGCATGTCTTTTCCCCTTCTCTTCCAACAAATTTTTCGTCTATTCATCGCGTTCATTCATGCGATTGCCGCTCTGTCTTCTAGGGCTTTTTTTTCTTCACCATCTAATGTTTCAGACAATGCCTGAGAATGCGCCCTCTAGGGAAATCTAAACATCTATTTTGTTCACATGTTCCCTGCAGACAACGTGCACAACTTTGGAAGTGCATAGAAGGATCTATCCATAGTTTACAGAACCGCAAAACTTTATGGCATAAACGGAACTTCTATAAACAGTCGAATGTATTCTGAATACGCCATAATCAATGCCCGCCAAGCTTTGGCTTTATACACAATATACAGAGCAAACGGCAGAAAATGAAGGAACAACACAAAAGATCACAGGTAACACCCATTCTGATCATATCCATATGACATCAGAATATATAAATAAAGATCTAATCTTTCTAGAACTCTATGTAACGCGAGAATTCACCGTTACGCTTCAACATGTATACGATAAAATAAACACAAAAAGATATGACCAATTTCAAACTAACCGAAAGCAAAGAAAGCACTTTAAGAAATGTATATACCCAAGTATCACATCGGCGGAATTCTGTGAATAAGAGAAGTGACATGCCACGTGCGCTACAATCGCAACTTACAGAAAGCTCGGTTCCCAGTCAAGGTTTGGGCTCGCTCTTAGGACGTCGCCTCAAGCCATTCGATCGAAGGCTCATCTGACTTTCAACACCGGCCAAATAATCAGAATCTAATATCTCGTCACAGGTAGGGCGTTTGTCGGGATCCATGCATGTGAGCCAACGAATAAAATCGCGCTGAAAGATGGAATCTTGGTACCAAAAGTAAGCAGCAAGGCGTGAAAGCCACCATTCGCATTGCTCACAAAATTCAAACAAAGTAATTCCGAGATGACTTTGGATATCGTTAATGACATAACCGACCAAGTTCAAAACAAAACGATTTCTGACAAAGCTCCTTAACAAACCAACCTCTTCTGGTATCGCTGCAAGACTGTCAGGAACACTATCATGTTGCAAGCTGCTTAGTGTCAGACTCCTCTCCATAAGCGTTTGGAATGGTATTACTAGCTCACAATAGATCAGACCAAGAGAAAACACATCCACCTTGAAAGTGTACGGCTTGTTTGCTAGCTGAAATAGTAGTAATGACAGGCAAAACGAAAATTGTAAGGTGCCTGATGACCTGCTCTGGACTCATGTATCCTCTCGTTCCCACATTATCAGTATGAATTGCAAAACGCGATGAGTTCTTTTCAATCGGTTGAACCTCAGCCGGTACACATCTGGTAACCAATCCCAAGTCCCCTACTTTCAGGGTCTGATCCGATGCGAAGAATATGTTTTGCGGCTAAAGAGGTATAGCGATAATTTCGTAGTAAAATTTGCAAAGAACATAAAAACGCAAGAAACGTTTATACCTTCATATCGCGATGAATCAGGCCTTGGTGGTGGATGTAGCTAACCGCACTACACATTTGTATCATCCACATCTTCATTTTTTCTAACGGGCGATCTGTCCGTAACCTATGTTCGGACAACCACATATGCAACGTCTTTTCTTGACACAGCTTGAAGAAAAAAATATGCAATGGTCATTTGAAGCTCACTTCCTAACCTGCATCTGAATGTATATGTACACGAAATTACTAGTAACGGGACTCGGCATCAGATCCTCATCGGTAGACGACACTAGCACCATCTAAAGAAGATATCATGAGAAAAAATGATTGAGCTCTTTAATTCGAAAGTGGACTGATGTGACTACAATTGGAAATGATGCAAAAATAAATTCCAGCAGAAACTGTCCACTCACCTTCTTCCCTAGTTGTGCTAACTCTTTGTCAACCTTGGTATTGGCCTTCGAAGCATCTCCTGAACTGTAGGTAGCAAATATGACACTTTCGGATTCCTCTTTTGTAACTTGCTTTGGGGCTGAAAAAAAAGAACATACATATCATCGTATCTCAAAAAGCAGTAACAGTCACCAACCGCTTATTTCACTTTCGTCATCATCGCTGTCTGAAAGTTCTTCACGATCAGCTTCGTCTCCATCGTCGTTACCATCATCGAGCCAGGACCCGTCGTCACTGTATTCGTTCATAGCAGGGGCTTCCACGCTAACAAAAAGAGAGAATCAGGCATGAATGTAGGCTCACTGCTCACCCTTACCTTTGTGAAGGTTCAGAGGTGACTTCCGATAGTGGGACTACAACAGATGAGGAAGATTCAAGTGACTTCTGGCTCAGTAGCTCCTCAAGCAGTTCGTTTGATGGCGAACGTGACGCCATGCCATGCAACATGAGAGTATCTTGCTCCTCCGAAAAAAAAGGACATTATGCACAAAAAATACGAGGGAGGTGAGAAATACTTACAAGAAAAATGTTATGATAAAGGAAAATTGTATTAGCACGAAGCACACCTGCCATCCATCAGGAGGTCTTTCAATCCATGTGTGATAGTATCGGATAATGCTTGGATGATCCAACTTCGCCATAGCTCGCACTTCACGCAAAACTCGTTGTATGGCGCGTTCGCTGAATTTGGATGGAACAATGCAGACCGACTACATAGCTTTCAGAAAAGCTTTTGGATACATGCTGATATACTCTGTTCAACCGCCAATGAAATATCTAGGGCCAACCTGTTGGAAACCGCTATGCGTTTTACCGCATAAGGACATTCATCAAGACGATTTATAGCTTCAAACACTACACCAAAACCTCCATGCCCAAGCAGCTTCACTGGTTCAAAGTCTTGCAGAAATCTGCAAACCAAAATAAAGGCAAGCTTATCGAAACGAGTGTGATCATGAACTGACTTGCTGTGGAAAGTTTCGCCGACGCTATCATGACTGGAAGTCGTTCTGCGTTGTCTGATTTCTCCGGTGGGTGTTTCTTCAGACGACGGTGTGCTTCCAACAGATGGTCCGACGGAAGTCGACCGCGTTTCTGCTCTCTTGGCCTAGAAGATTCAAGTTCCTAGAGGCCAATATCGGTTAAGCTCAATTACATATCATTGTTCACAAACCTTAGCCAAAGTGACCACGATGGATGAATCTGTGGATGAGAGAAGAGAGGGAGAGAGGGCATCTCGTTTTCTACGACGACTCAATAAAGCATGTAGGACGACAGATGCGGATCCAACTAGACCCAACATCGCCAAAGCAATGATTCTCCTACACAAAAACATGAGAATTCTGTACTAAAGTGTTAATGAGATAAAAACTTACCACCAACCCGACACCATGTGATCAACTCGAAGTGTCTTGCTGAAACGCTCAACGATGTTTGAATTGCATTGCGAAGGATCCAAAAGATTGAACAGGTCACGTTTCGCAGGATTGCCAGAAGGTCGCATCACAAACCATCCTTGATCGCCTTCAGAAGCACCTATTCGGGTGAGGCAACACAAGCTTTAGCATACGAATACTTACCACCACCTGGACCATCAAAAGCGGCACTTCGGATATCCTTTTCGCCGATTAGCGCAGTCCCCTCGCTGCTAGGACAGGATACTGATGGATAAGACACCCTTCCTAAATCGCATTTATTGGAAAAGAATCAGAGCTGATGATAAAAAATACCTTCATTCGCCGCCACAACTTGAAGTTCACGGTTCTGCCGCGTAGAAATCTGTTTGTTGTTATTCCTTGCTTGTTTGGCAGTGAATGAGCGTTTGTAAGAAGAGAAGAGTAATTCATCTGCAGGCAATTAAGTAAATGCATGATGAAATCAGTAAGTCGCTTACCAACGGTGCCCTGCTCAATAAGATATGTCGAACCAGATGGTCGTGCGAGCTGGTTATGACTCTGACTGGATGATGGAGGTTCCGAAAGATCCATATTCTTAGCAATTCTTTTCATTTCCTTCTTTACTAGAGATGAATGCATAATGAACGGTTCATTGTTGAGCGTTCCTAAATATGCTGAAAAATGGGAGATGAGGAGAAAATGAAAGATACCTAGATAAAACAACGACTCCGTTCTGCGAACAGTGTTTGAAGTCACTTCATTTCCGACAGAAAGGGTGTGTATGTTATCCGCATCGAAAAGCGAAACCTGAAAGAAAGGCAATACTAAAAACGTAGTTCAATGACAGCTATGGAAATGGCGTAAGACGCATCAGAGAATAACCACATCTAAGAAAATTGAATTTGTCACAACAGGAATCTAAATTGCTACCTCGCTCAACTCGCCGTTCTCCAACCTCCAAGTTCTCACAATATGGCTATCCAACTGCTGCGACCATAGTTCGTTTCCGCAGTTGTCATAAGCGGTTATGACACCATCAGGAGGCTGCACAAGGTACCGAATTCTAAAGCAGACTTATGTGAGAAAGCCAATGACACTCAAGCACTTCATACCTGTGCCCCCCAGCAGCGTACAACTGAGATTTGCCACTTTTGACCAAAGTCGCATCATACTCAGAAACAGACAAATTCCATCTGGAAAACTTTCTACAGAGTAGTAAAATACAACTATCAGGACAGATTGCATAAAAATTAGGAACTACCATATCATCGTTGCAACTTAGCTCTGCACATATGCATCAATAATCATGGATACCTACCACTATCATAATAGCCTGCATAATTGGACTGCTCGCGGCAGCGAGAGAAGAGATACCAAGATATCAGGCGGCAAATGGTTGGGACATCAGTTACTTTAGAGTTACATATCAAAATTTAGGAGAAAAAGTACAATAAAGATGTATTTATTTAGTTATTTATTGAGACGTGTAAAACAAACACGTGAGTATGATATGCAACTAAAACCTGAGTGATGAGAGACCATAATGAACGATTTGTGATTGAAGATAATGAAAAATAACAAAAAAAAAACAACTGATATAGTAGTAAGAAAAACAGAAAATGAAAAGAAAATGTATAGCGAATTTTACGGGTCAGCGCCCAAAAATCAAATAAAAATAAAATGCCACAGAAGTCAAAAGTACCTCTCGATTCCAGTCAACGCATCTACAGCTCGGATCTTGCTGGTGCTTCGACGAAATACAAGTGTAGTTGTAACCGGTTTTGTGACAGCTGAATTGCAATGAGAAGACGAGCAGTGGTAGCGCACCTAAACGAGAATATGGAGAACAGCAAAAAAAAAGGCGGGAAAAGAAGATAAGCCACTTCTCCGGTAAGCGGATCTACTCCCGTGGTGGTGACCGTTCGTCCCCCAGCTACAGCGTCGTGACCAACGCGAACTGAAGCCTGCAAATGCAAGTATGAGTGAGCTGGATTGGAAAAGACGTAGGCATGTCTTGCGAATATCAAGGAGATAGAAATCTTGAAGATATAAATAAGTTGCGAGTTCTTAAACCACTTAATCTGCCTGGTCAGTAATCAAAATATTAACAATTATTACCAGCTCGTGTATAGTGCAAACGATATGTAAGCTAGGTAACGAACAGCACTAAAGCTGTTTATGAAATGATTGCAAAACAATAAAAAATTTGTCGTGAGCATGAAATAACGACTTTGATACTTGCAATAACGAACAAATATATCGCTGAACGTTTTTTAGAAAAAAAAATTGCTGCGAGATCAGACATATACAGGACATATTCACGAATTACCACGTAAAGTATATACTACCTGGAGAAGTATGTCCGTACTCAGCGGGATAGGTTCGAGAAGATGTTCGTCTCGAGAGTACATGTATAAATTGCCATCTAATGCAGGGACGAGAGTGAAGACCCGACCATCTACTTGCATAGGCTGTAATTTATGAAAAATATAGGAAAATAGTCCTTGCTTGGATTCAAGACCAATAAAAATCCGTTTGCAAATAGAAAGAAGAAAAATGATGTCAAAAACGAGATAATGCATAAGTTTCTATGCGATAGAAGCTGATTGCAGACCTGCATTTTGCCCAAAGTCCCACACATCAAGGCTTCGGTATCAAAATCGGCTACCCAAGCCACTTCACCATCATTATTAGCATCTAGAGCGTGAAGCCTACCATCCATAGTCGACACCTGAATGGCACTTTGCGTTACCAACAAACTGCAAAATATAGTACTCAAGAAAAACAATCAGGTAAAAAAGTTATTTCAAGAAAGACTCACAAATAGATAATTAGCATCTTCGAAAACTGGATCTCTGCAGCAGCGGCTAGAATCGTATACAGGATTTTGAGGAGCTGCAGGTACCTGAAGAGCACAAACGAGTGTGAGTGAAACACCAATGGAAGGCACAGCAACATAAATCAGAGTCGGAATCAGAATCCTGGAAGGCCGGTACGGGAATCACTGTATAAAAGGTAGAGAGATAATCAAATGCAGAGAAATCAAAACGAAGAAATCGCAACGTTGCTGTAAGTTTATTTGCCATGAATGTTAAACTCAGAGGTAAGGCATGGAGCTACAGTCTGCCCCAATCCTAACCAGGCCAAAATTGGCTTGGCGGGAATGCGCGTCGCGAGGGTTTCGCGCCACTTCTGCGTCTAGCTAGTCTGCTTTCTCCTCAATCTCTTCGGTCTCTGCGACAGCGCGTGTGTGCAGCGCGAAGCCCTAGCGCTGCGAGCGCGCAAATTCAGCCGACGGTTCGGCCTGATCCCGATTGGGGCAGACTGTATTTGCGCATAGGTTACAGCTACCGTAATCATAAGGCGGGTACAGATTCAGTGCAATACACTGATAAGAATAACGAAAATGTAAACAGGAGAATTAAAAAAAATGGCCGAAATTTAGCGGCATTTGCAATGAATTTAGCGGCATTTGTAATGAATCACATAAAACTTAGAATGCACTGATTAATTACGCTGCTGAAAACGGGAAGAATGACACATTATTTAAGTGACTAGAAAAATACTGTAGTTTATAGCGTTGTTCGGATCCCAGTTGGGAAGAAAGTGGTAAACAACCACCAGATATAAGAAACAAAATGAAAAATTCTATCACGTACCTCTAACTGCTGGGAATCAACCTGTTCTTCAGTGATAACACCGTCTTCGAGTCCAACGACAGCACTCCGAATCAAAAGAACACCACCTAGGACTACGAGATACCCGCCTAGTAACAGCACAGACCGAGGCATCGGCCATGCCACTGTCTATTGTACAGCCTTGAAAAGTTACTTTTTCGGTGTATGTGGGGCAGACGCAATCGAATGATGTAGTGAAGAAAAAGAACACATTGATTGATAGCGAAGTAAATAAGTTTCCAAGATCTGACGGAGTAATTCGGAACTAAGAAGATAAGTGTTAGATAGGAATAAAGCTAATTGTTACTAAAATATGTTTTGGCGAGTAATGATCTCAAGCTATCGGTCTGCTAGTGTGAGCTACAGATGCACTTTGACGAAAATGTAAATAGACACATGCAACAAGTGATCTCGAGCCGGTTACCTTGTTGGTGAAGTAGTTCTACTTGAAAAGATGGATGTAAAACATGTATATTCAGATGACTATTCTAATCTCTACTCTTTTTGTTACCCTTTGCGAGGCTGATAGATTGGAAGCAAGAAAAAAAGGCAGACAATGGATGAGACTAGAACAGGATGCTATACATGTCTCAAACATAAACAAATAAGAACGAACAGCATTTCAAGTAAACAAGAAGTAAACACAAATCTAGTGTTGCAACTGCACTTTGCAAATAATAATGTATTTGAAATATTCAAAGAACAACAACAATAAAGATAATTAAAACACTTATTACTACAATATGCATAGAGCGATATGCAAAGAAGAAATTTCAAGCTTTAGTAATTTTAGTAACTGTCAGCAAACAGATAATGAATGGAACGTTCCAGAAAGCATGCGATGTACAACGTAGAATGCAACTCCTAAAACAGTAACAGCTGCGCTGACGTGCGCTAAACGATTTACACGAACGCAATATTGCACTAGCACAAGGACCTCTTCGAGCTGACGATGTAATTGTCTGGAAAAGGGAATGATTTGCTGTGGTTCTCGCTGGACAAAGACTCTTCAGGGTTTCTAAAGTCTAAAAGTCTTCAAAGGACCGAACAAAACAGAAATTGGGATGTAACTACTTCATGTATATTTTTCGCAGATAGGAAAATGCAGCTATACTTGGTCCTTCCTAATGCAACTTTTGGCTTTTCCCTTCCAGCCCTGCGATTTCTGATGACAGAATTTGGTCCAGTTTATAGAGCCAGTGCTTTGAAGGCTGACGAGATCTGATGAGAAAGCAGTTAAGATTCCTGAAAAAAGTCGAAACTGTGTACTAGCTGAGGAATGTTCTTAGCAAGACGAATCCTTGGTGTCTCCTCAGAAGATTTAACGTTCAATCTATCCTGCAGTTTTGAAACACTGGCTTAAAAGTTAATCATAGAGCGCACATCTTCAAGTTTCTTCGCGCTATGGCCTTTTCCCAGCAATCGTTGTCAGCGTCGCAGGGGCGCTATTTTCACTAATCTGTAAATCTGCTAAATTGTATCACTTGCCAAATCTTATGATGCAATTTCGTCTCATAATGTATGCCACAAAAGGTTTAAGGTTGTCACAGTATACTCTTCAAACGGTTCCACAGTGGAGACGGTGAAGCTTCGATGAAAACAAGCCTAATAATTACTTGAGACCCGAAAATGAAAAAAAAAACATGGATGGACCGACGTGGGTCTCTTGCCCGTCCCATTCATGAAGTATGCACTCGGGTATCCAAAAGATCCCATCAATTATCGAAACATTAAGGCTAGTATCCGTACTTGCTCCTTGTCTACGGTAGACCTACCGTAAGGTTACCGTACAGCATCCGATCCCAGTCTGAGCTGCCCCCCCCCCTAGATTTCTCCAAACATGTGCCGAAGTCTCGCGGAGCTCTATCGTAAACTTGCAGACTAGAGCTTCAGAAATTGGAGAACATCGGTGGACCGAATGTCCCGAAATGGCACGCTGGCCAAATCTGTCTTCACTAGCTGCTGTGGCCTCTGGGCGCTGAATGAAAGTTTTTTGGTTCAAAAAGTAAGTGCAGGTTCCAGATAAAATCAATCATCGTCCTCTTCAGCGCTCGCAAAGAGGGGTGGTGAGGGTGAGCATATCAAACAAAGTATCAATGGCATATAGTACCCAGATACGGTGGTCGAAGGTATCCGTTCAATGTGCCACTGTTGACCTAGACGGTTGAAATAATTTTGCTTAGTTGCGTTCAATTTTTGACCCGTAAATGCTCAATACTCGACGTCCAGAAAAGCAAAGCAGATATCGAAGTCTTTGGAATCAGGGTTCAATGCTCTGCGCGGAGGTATAGGCTTTACTTGAAGAGAGCACTCCGATTAGAATCATTTTTCTGAGTTCGATGATTTTGATTTTCAATAAAAGCAATTGAGCACACTACTATCCACTACTTTTGCCTGGAAGTTCATGATTTTGTCAGATCAGGCAGTCGCAGCACTATTTGGTCAATAGCATTCATCCAATCCTGGCTCCTCGAACGTTTCGAAATGTTCCCGCTTGATTACAGATCATCCGAACGTACGTCTTCGAAGTCACTCTACATCTTTCAACTAATCACCATCGTGCTTGAACGTTCCTCTTTCGGCCAATCGCCGGCGTGCTTGATCGATTCTTTTCAGCCAATCGGTGTACTCGATCAATCCTTTCCAGCCAATCACTGGCGTGCTTGTCCCTACTCTTTCCTGAGGCACTGCTTTGGCTAACGAGACCCACTGAAGGAGCAACTCAAATTTCTGAAAAAAAGGTCGAAACTCTGTGGCTGCGATATAAATGAGAAGTTTCCTTCGAAGCAAATAGATCCGTGGTGCATTCCCCCCCCCCGTCCCCGTAATTCATTGAGTTGTGCATTCCACAAGGTTAAAATGGGAAGTCTTAGAATACATGCCTCGAATGCTTAGATCAAAGGTCTGAGTTTGATACAGAGTGTATACTTTTCAAGTGGTACCACAGTGGAGGAGGTGAGGCACTCACACAAAAATCATACTCAACAAAACTCCTCTCCTCGGCGCTTGTAAACGAAATCAGCCCATGATATGGAGTCCACATCTCCGCAGATCTATAGATGTTGCAGTGTATGTTCTAGAATTGAATGTACTGTTAGTAAAGAAGAATTGCCACCTTATTCTGCGCCAAATATGCATAGGCAAAAAATCAGGATGTCTAAACTCAGGTCACTTAGTGCATTTGCACAACACCTAAATTCTTGCTTCTTCAGTGTGCAGCGAATTCTCAGAATAGTGGATTCGTGAGTCCAGAGTATTATTGGACTCGATAACAGACATGTGAGGATCTGAACTCTAGTGCATTTGCACCAGGTGAATCGAGCTAACACAACTCGGAAAAACAACGTGGCTAACTAGGGATGGCAAAAAAAAAACTTCTACTTCCCCCATTTTGAATAACTCTAGATGACTTCCTCTTTAATTGTAAAAGAGACAGAGCAACAATGGCGTGCAGAGAAGTGATTATGCAAGTGAACTTACTTCTGATAAATATTAGGTTGTCTCATAACTTTTTACCGTTTTTACTAGAAGCGCCGTCTTTTTTACCTATCCTCCAACTGATGTGTCTCGAGCAGTCAAATGACTGGGCGAAATATGTAAGCTCTACAAAATGGCTATGAAGAGTCCGCCCAAATCTATTCCACGTAAAGTTATGAGCTGAAATCTGATAGCAGTCGAAAACGAACCTTACCGTCAAAAAATATCTTCCTCCGAAAAATCTATTCCTCATTCACCCTAGCATATGCTTGACATATACATTCAGATGTACACTTCTCGTAATTTTCACTTTTTCCATGCCTAGATATAAAGAAAAGAAATGCATGGAGTAAAATGGTAAACTCCACCCTAAACGTTCTGAGCTCTTCCCAGACAAGTGATCAAATAGCTCATACACACAGAATTACGACAATGTATTCGAACCGTAAGCGTATTAAGAATAGCAAAGCATCTTTTTGAGGACACTTAGCATGCGCTTTATTGAGCTTTGGTTGTGGAAATAAAGTTGAAAAAAGGAAAACTTCAATTTCGAAATTTTGAGGCAAGCCCGTTAAAAAATTCAAACTGTGCCTTAAAACTTGAAACAGGCAGTAAACTAGCTTTTTTGATCCCCTCCTTTACTGAGCAAAATTCGCGCTGACCAATCTCTTCTTAAAAAGTTATGATTTTAGAGAAGAGACTCCAAAAAATAGGTTTCTTAAGAAAATTGCTTTTGATTCCAAAACATCGGTTTCTTAAGAAAATTGCTTTCAAGACATTTTCTCTAAAAAATTATAACTTTTCAAAGAACAGCTTAATCCGCGCTTGTTTTGATCCACCAGAAAAAGGAAATCAAATATTCTAGGATACAACCTGCTTTGGATTTTATGGCACAGTTTTGGAATTTTGAACGGGTCTGCCTCAAAATTCCGAAATTGAAGTGATTTCCTTTTCCCATTATTATCTCCGCAAGCAAAGCTTAATGAAGAGCAGCAAGGTGTTTTCCAACATTACTGTCGTGCAGGATTATAGTAAGGGAAATTTACGATTTTTTGAAAATGGTGCGATCGAAGTTTTGGTTCAACCTAATATTTTTGAGTTGCTATATAGTCAAGGAGCATCTTTGAGCTTGTTTCCGAGGCCTGCCGAAACCCCCTTTCTACAAAATCTACAACCTCGCGACAAATCCACCATCCCAAAAAATTACATGGAGAAAAAGCTAGCTCCGCGACCCTTACTTGGCAGAATCCCTTTAATTAAGAAAAGCTTGTCAAAATGACTGTTTTGCAGCATAACTCTAGAAGGAACTAAGAGTACTGGTAGTGTTCTCATGCCAGTAAAATTCTATGGGGTTTTTACGAAAGTACTGCATGCTTCCCCTCGCTTTCTTTTCTCTGTCATGCTCGTTTTGACGTGTCTATTCAAGCTGCATCGTCAACGAAGGAAATAGAATGAAGTCACTGGGTGATGTCAATGAGGTTTTCATTTTTCCCAACCAATCAGTGCCCATGGAAAAGAAGATTTTTATTTACTCTCGCTTACGTTCGCTAGTCAATCAGCACATACACATTTGTAGTCATAAATTTTCCAATTGTGTTGCAGCATTTCTGCTTAACTTTTCATGGCAATAAAGAGTTACAAGGTGATGTCCCATGTGTGTCCCATAAGATCGAGAAAACATTTTTCTCAGGTAGTAGTGGTTAGCAGTAATGAAGAGCGGAGGTACTTAAGACGAAAAAGCAAGACAAGGAGTGTTGATCCAGTCAGATCCACAAACTATGTATGAGGTTGTGCCGTTGTCGATAATTTTTTATCGTTTCTCGTTTTCTCATGGATAGATCATGTTTTCGATTACATGGTTGTAAATGAATGGCTGATCTGGACTCCACAAAATTTTACCCGTCATTTAAGTGAGATGCATGTGGCATCAGAGTTTTCTGTTTCATTTCTACAACTAAGCCATTCTTAGATAAAAATGCAGTTTATCACGCATGACCGCAATTTAGTCCCAATCTGTTGGTGGACGTCTTTTATGCATGATTATTTAGCAAAACAAGGAAGAAGAAAAATCAAAATTCTACACTCAATGGAAAAATAAATTTGAAGGGAATTAGGCTTTCGTCGAGTTCCATTCGTGTGATATTGAGTCTAATTACATCGATTCAATTCGAGTGATTTTGCCATAGTACACGGTAATTGCTACATTGCAACAAGGCCATCAACTTGAATAAAAGTACGCTGTAATTTTCTCACATAGGTCATCATCTTGCTAACTTACGAGCAACACATGATAAGCAGATGTTAGCATAAACTATTGTAATGCCCACTTTTCCATTTTTATTCAACAAGTAAGGATATAGTTTTCGTGAATATTTTCTATGAACAGTTTTTGATTTTTCTCCAGTTTCCACATATGGACGAACGGGTAAAAGCTCTACAAAGTATATAAATGATTTGATGATTGATTTTTGTGCTTGAGAGATCATTAGTTGGTCGTCTATTTCGCTTATTATTTATTAACATCTGAGAACATTATGTAGGGTTGTCCATAAAGTCGGGTCAACAAGATTCATCACCGAACCACCCTCTGCTTGCCAGTTATATGAGAAAAATGTCAGTCAACTGACGCCGACCTCAAAAATGACTCATCCTCTGTGGATGCAAAGTTGATGTAAAGTCACACATCTATTAGCAGTAATGCCAGCCTTGCCAAGATCTTGTTCTTGTTCCGAATTTATTTCATTAATCCGTGAGCCTTCCCTGTAGCATAACACTCCATAACTCTTCAACAACATTTGAGGAAATTGTCAGCGCCAAAAACGCAAAATATGATTTCTAGCTTAAGATTTACATGATCCTAACGATCTCTATCGATCCTTACTCACCTTAGCGAAGCTCTACGATCCGTTGTGTTTTGCTCATATCGCGGCGCCCTCGTCAAACTGATGTAAAGTCCTCGCCGGGGCGATACACATCATATTGCTTCTGCTTCCCGGTCCAGCTAAAATGCTCTTCCCATTTTCTTTCACTTTCGTTGAACAATCACATATGTTTCCGACAAGTTCAATACTGCTTTTCTTTTGACAAAATTCCTTTAAGTCAATCATCATGCCGAGGAAGCTTCAAAAAGCTTCAAAATATCTCAACTGAATAAAGTGTATTATTATGTTGTTGTTTTAAAACTCATTCATTTCTACCGTACCCTTGATTTCCCCACAAATCCAGTATAAACAGATTCACTGTAATCAGCACGATGACGAGTCCTTGCTCAGCAAAGCTGTAAGTAGACCGGAGCTCAAGCTTTTGTATACTACCGTACTCTGACTGACTGCCGAAGTGCAATTTTGATTCACCTCGAAACTAAGGCTTCCTTTTTCGAATCCGGTACCCATTTACTCTGGGAACAGTGTACCAAAATTCATTTCATGTCTCTTCTAATAACTTGATATCATTTACGCTATAACTTTTTTTGATTTTGAAGATTACTAATATTCTCCTTGGTGACTACTCTCTCTCTCCTCTCATCTAGTCAGTGCAATCGAGCGCGATATTGACAGTTTCCGCAAAAAATTATTGAATCTCATAGGTAATAGAACCTGAGGCGTTCCTCATAAAGATAATGTCATTATGTCATTTGTTGAAGAGAAATATAGCAGCTGCCTCAGCACGAAAAACATGTCGTAAAAACAAACAATGCTTCAGCTTTCCGGATGAATTGATAGGTATGATTATTTGTAACACCTCTGCCGTGACACCTCTTCTTGAAGGCAGCGTCCAGGCAGATCTGGACCTATGGGGATTTTACGTGGGAAGTAATTTTGGGGCCCTAACTAAGGCACTGCCCAAGCGGCAGCGCAGATGACTCACTAACGGCTGACAGTGAGATATACGCCTCCAAACTAGACCCCAGGATCGTCCCGCATGGATTCATGGCAGTTTCGCGCGTGGACCCACGCTTTGCGCCATGAATCCGTGTGAAATGCGATCCTGGGTCCAGTTCCGAGAGGAGTATCTCAGCCGTCAGAGCACTACCTGAGCTGCCGGTTGGGCAGCGGCTCACTCAGGGCCCCAAAATCACTATCCACGTGGGATCTCCATGCGTCCAGACTTGCCTGAACGCTGCCTTTAAATAATCGTAATCAAATGCAATTGAGTCTGAAAGTTTTTCGAAGACAATTTTGATGTTCAAGTTCTCTTCTTTTTCATCAGATATCATGTCATTGGAATTCTTACGATGTTCTTACATCAGATGGCAAGGTGGCATTTAGTATTTTTGCTGAAAATGTCAGTGTCAAGTTTGCTTGCACCAGATCAATGAGGTGAGATTAGATAAGTGAGAATTATCATTTTGCAGGCATGATAAGGTATATGAATTTTGCATCAAAAAATTACAAATTCCTAAAGTGGATGGATAGAAGATCAAATAAACTGCGGTCGGTCCCAAAAGGAATCTTCACTAAAGCATTAATGTGGTTTGCTGAGTACGGTGGGATGTAGTAAGAAAATTTGGATTTGTATAAAACTTTGCTTCGATATTCTCAACTCTTCCCAGAGCTGCGCATAAAATCTTTATTATTTGCTGTATCACAATCCGATTCACCCAAACGAAATGACATAGGATTTGTGTGTGCCATCGACGAGCTCCTGGCTTCCTCGATCTAGTTTCGCTTTGCCTGTTTGTTGAAGTAAAGTTCGCACTCACTCATGTCGAGAGAGCAGTCAACTCTTGTGCGCCATTTTATAGCACTTTTTTCGCTGAACATCAATCACTTAATTACTTTCTAATAATCATAACAGGTTTTACGGTCCACCCTCATCATTCGGGTCAGATTTAGCAATGTTTCCAGCATTGATTTGCTGCTTGTTTCTTGCAGCGACCGAACGCCCAGGGGCGTAGCGATCGACGGACGGCCTATCGCCTCCGTCCTCAACGTTCCTTCTCGTAGACTCGTCTGCATCATAATCTACCACCACGAAAGCTATTCCCAAGCACGACTCCGGCATCATCGGGATCACTCCCGATGGCAACAAAACAAAATGGAAATACCATACCCTCTCCGCGACCGCCCTTTCGTAGGCAAGGATCAAGTAGTGAGTTTTTGCCTTATTCAATCATAAAATTTTACTTCCTTCAAGCTAAATTTATCTCTTATCACAGTGTCGTTTGAGCCTCGCAAATCATGTCATATTTTTTCCTCCACATTACAATCCACCTCGCCAAGTCAAGACCAATACGTGTGTGGGCTCATTCTGCTTTCTCCTATCATTTTATCACAATCTTTTCGCTCGTCGTTTTGCTCCAAATACTATTATTTTCTCATGATTTATACATTTATGAGCCTCATCTAAATCAGCCTAAGTGCAAACCCTACTTTTTTTTATTATTGAATGCCACTCTCGATCTGATCCGGCCTCTCTACATACTATTAGAGAATCTACCAGAGTTTCAAATTACTTTCTCTGGACCATTTTGATTGTAGGTTATTCTCAATATCTCAATGGGATTTTCGCTGAATCAATACCGTGCCGGTGTAATGCCTCGATCGCTTAGTAAGTTACACATCACTCGCGAGCGAGCTAGATCTGCACTACATCATGATCTGAGCTCAAAATGTCTTAGAGATCGTGTACTACAAAAAAAATCCAATATGAACTTATATTCACATATTTGAAAATTTTGAAATAGAAGACAAAGACTAAGCGATTATTTCAGAAAAAAAGCGAGGTGTCTCCTTCTTGCATGGGCTATACTTTTTTCACTCCTTCGTTCAACTTTTTCGAAATAATTCAAGAATTATGGTCTCAAAAAGTACACCCAACCATCTTTGCAAAGCGGCAGTCAAACTTGTATCCATTGATTTTGGCAGTTGTGAGCATCAGCTTTCAAACAGAGAGAGGAAGTGCTAGCTCAAGAAAAAAAAAATGTTCGGCGGAAGAACGGAAGAGGCTTACAAATCAAACGACCAGTGACAAGTAAATTTTCTTCTGGCAGAAGAATTTCTTCAGGCTGGGGAGTCTTTTGACATGTAATTTTTTATTATTATTTTGATGGCATTTTCAACCCATGTGACGAAATTCATAACATTCCGTTTTTTTCAAAGGGTGGCTAGTCTACCTTCAATACCGATATCGTCCACTTTATTTTCCTGTTTATTACGTTATACGGGAAACTTTCATTTCCCGATGAGTTACTCATAATTATTAGAACATTTCTTCATTTTTACTGCAAGTCGGAAAACATCTACGTCCATAGTCCTTTGACTCAAATCCCAGGACTCGTCTTTCCTTCTTTTTTCCTTCTCTGGAGAAATCCTATCCGCTAACCAATGACGATTGTGGATGAATTTTTGAGCAACAGAAAAGAAGTTTTAGCGGAAAACGTTTTTTTCTGCTCATACTGATAAGAATTGTGAAATCTTTCAATGAATCAACTTTTTTAGTGCAAGTTTTATTTATGTAAACATGCTATTATCTGATTTTTCAATGAATATTTCGACGATGTTTCCTACATTGATTTCTATTATATTAGGTCGTTTCATAAGTTCGTAGAATTTTTATTTCTGTTGCCGTTTTTCGATGAAGCGGTTGGTTTAGGGCAAAGTACCTATACCATTGAAAAGAGAAAATCTTGCTCTACAAGAATTGTTGTTCGTTTTTGGAGCAAACTTGAATCCCCTTCTTTTACGATTTATCAAAGCAAAATTTTTTGAGAGGCAAAAATCGGCGATTGCGGCAACTGCAACTTTCGATCCGTATACGAAGCCACAAGTAGGAATTTTTCGTCTGAAGTCCTTGTAAGTGATGAGAAACAACTGTTTGTGGTACTACGGTGCATATAAAAGTAGTCACCATATCCATAGAGAGGCTATAAAGAAAGATTAAGCGCACGTTTATCATAAGAGTAGATGTTTTGCGTTTGGCACAATTTGAAGAAGTTCCCACGTCAAAAATTTTTCTTAGAAAGCGTAAAATGTTGGTCAGAGCTTGTATTCATACACCTACACTACTTAGAAGAACGCTCCATTTCTCAAGTTCCGATAGGAGGACCGACACATTGTGTCGCTGAACAACGCGCCAAACTCAAGCGGCAGCAGTCAGAGACAACAACCATTGGGACCTTGTTCAAACGGTTCTATGCATATTGGCATGCCGCAAATTTGTCAGTGTTTCAGTCTTGCTTGCTACTATCCATCCCGCCTACCTATGACAGAAACATCTTGCGGAATACGGACCAAATGCGGAAAGTGCAGTTGCCGCAATCGCCAATTTTTGCCTCTCAAAAAATTTTGCTTTGATAAGTCGTAAAAGAAGGGAATTCAAGTTTGCTCCAAAAACGAACAACAGTTTTTGTAGAGCAAGATTTTCTCTTTTCAATGGTATAGGTACTTTGCCCTAAACCAACCGCTTCATCGAAAAACGGCAACAGAAATAAAAATTCTACGAACTTATGAAACGACCTAATATATCAACGCTGGACGGAAGGAATTTAATTTGTTTGTGAAAATTACTCATTTTGTTATGCTAGTAAATTTCTGTTCTTTTTCCATTGACACATATACATGAATATGTTGTAATTCAATGCAGGCCAGTAATGTTCCCAAAGGATTCAGGGTCTCCCAATTTCCTTTCTGAACTGCTTTCGCAAAGAGCTTTTTTGATAAGGCAATGCATATAAATAATCGCATGAGATCAAAGGCATTAGCATTCGTATATTTTTAGAGTGTCAGCTTCCTTTCACAACTTGTAATATCTTTCATCGTTCCTAGTTTTATAGTACTGCTATCTATTAGATGTCGTGCTCAGTTAGTGCCTCTATGGGGGCGGCAACAATTGCGCGTAAAAAATTGTGCGGAATGCACGTTTTCATGTGTTGCTTAGGGTATTTTTTACGCGCAAGTGTTGTTTGCAGTATGTGGCACAAGCCGCCAAATCACTTAGACTACACCAATTAAGTTATGCATTTCCATAGGTTAAGTATTCTTTGATCGCAAAGCTATGCAGCGATCCAGCTTCTATTAGCACTCGGCAAACAAAATCGCCGATCAAAGAGACATTGACCGAGCTCAACATTGTTCATCTCTGGGGCAAGCACTAAATTCCCTCATCAGAAGTGAAAGATTTTCCCAGTATAAACGGTCAACTGAGATTTTGTGCGTAAAAAAGAGCTGACGAATGGGGTTATAACAAAATTGGAAACTCGATACTCTGTGATCAATATCCGAAACTTGATCGTTGTCAACTTGGCTTACATAGAGGTTAGAAATCAGACACCTATTTCAGCACTCGTTGAAAAAGCGCTGTTTTTGTGACCATAACAAAACATATAATGATTGGAATGATTAGATGTGAAAGGAGCATAAATATTTAGCGAGTTGATTGGAGAATTAGCTGCCTTATTGTAAATCTCTTAAGACAGAAGATAACGGTTATTTCTATAATATTTACTCTATAAGTCCATATAATAAAGTGAAACAAAATGAAGTAAGCGATGCATTTCAACAATTTGTCGTTGTTGTCTCTGTTTATAGCGACTCTGAGTGACATTAAATGGTGTTAAGAAATTCTTTACTTTATTCAGTTCTAGGACTGTCCTTGCAGAAGTGCATTTCGCCACAAAACCTCCTCGAAATCCTTCGTTTAGAAAATTTTAAGGTGAATATTCAAATGTTGGCTGATCACGTAGCGGGTGCCAATGCGGTGTCGGCAACATTTGCGCGGCAAAAATGGCATAGAGCGCACATTTGTAATCTTTGACTCTATTGACAAGAACACTATAACAGGCACTATCAAATTTTGCAAACTTTCACTGAAACTTGCCTTACTTCAGAACTTGAAATTTTGAAGAATTCTTCAAGATTTTGTGACATAATTTTCTCAAAGTGAATCTGTTTAAAAAAACCTAGGGGAAATACTTCAAAACTATAGAAAAACGCTGCTGAACAAATCTTTAGAAGAGTGTAAGCCAAACTCTGCAGACAAGTAAGGATTAATATAAAGAGTCACAAAATTCTATGATTGAGCTTATTAAAAAGTTTCTATTTTTAAATGTTAATATTTTAGTCGGTGCGGGCGCCCATCCTATGGCAGTTGCACTGGCTCCTGTACCCAAGATAGACTATAGTGTAACGAAGGTGATGTTCTACTCATTTACACTTTTTATATTCAGCCCAAAATATTCTAAATTCAGGGAGGTGCGCGAACATGGGCAGTATTACTTGTATTTCTCTTCTTATGTTCTGGTTTATATACAATATTTTCTTCAAGAGAATACGATGGAAGTGAGACTAGTAGGTGCCTACAATTAGAGAAAATCAGTAATTTGAGCGATTTTACATTTGAATTTTTTTTTGCTGTTCTGCTCAATTTTAGGTATCTCAAATGAGCAGCAAGATGAAGTAGGAGATGATTCTCAAAGTTATTCAGATTACACTCCGAAGCAGCGCAGGGGTTTAAAGTGAGTTAAAAACTGACGAACGTTCAGATTTTTCAAAGTATTGACATATTCGAGTCCACCTTCGCTTTGTTAAACAGATCAGAGTACTAAATAAAATATAGCAAACAAGGAAAAGATGATAAAATTAAATTTAAAAGACGATGAATCCCTCTACTATGAGGGGAAAGAGAGAGAGGAAGCACATTTTTTTGAAAATTGAATAGCGCTGGCGAGCACGCTCAAAAACTCGTCTATGCCATTTGCAACTTTCTTGAGAGATTGATTCCTCAAAATTTTTAAAAGGCACTGAACTTTTCGTGAAAACGAGAACGGCGTAAGTCATACCCCTATTCAAGAAGTTTATTGATTTTTCTTTAGAAAGTTCTTTAAAGTTTTTCAATATAATATGCTAAAATCATGTATGCTGCTGGAGTACTTTGTTTTACACCACTCTCAAATTTGCATACTAGTCTTGAAGAGTCCAGGAATCAGCACCATTTTTCTAGCTTAGCAATTCCAACTAAAGTCTCAAACAACATTTCGAATCCACAAACCGTTTTTTCTATCAAAGCTGTCGATTTTTGATTCACAACTAGAGCTAAATCCGTTTATATTGCCAGAGATATGTCACTGGATAGAAGTGAACGACGTCTTCAGTCTCCCAAACTTTTACTAAAAATTGTCACTTTAGGGGAGAAGATGAAGATGAAGACATTAAGGAAGAAATTTCAGATATCGACTCAGAGCAGACAATTGGTCAGTAGATTTCATACTGATCAATTGAAAAAAATACGATTACGCATTTTCAGATGATGATGAGGAAGCAGCGGCCGTTGAGCCAGCATTAGAGGATCAATTATTTGCAGGACTACGTAAAAAAATTCAAAATAATATTCAGCGGGTTAAAGATTATGTAAAGGTGAGGTTTTTAATCACTCCATTTCCTGCAGCAAAGTAGCTCAAAATCTCCAGCTGAATTTTCAACCTCCTTCAAGTCTGTTTTAAAATTTTTGCGGTTGTGCTAAATTTTTTGTTAGTAATATGAACCATACTTGAGAAGAATAATACATACTCCCAGCCCTAAATTCAGTGAGCTGCGACTGAATTACTTAACAATAAACTTTACTACTTCAGGACGAAAATACAGAGAGGGCAGAAGAGGAAGAAGAAGAAGAGAGGCAAGAACAAGTACCTCCAAAACGAGGTAAAAGGAGAAAAAATAGAAATATAGAGCGTGATGATGACGTGGAACAAGTGAAAGAAGCAAAGGTATGTCATGATTATCTTGCTATCGGAGCCGTGAAAATTCACTACTTTTTTGAAAATTTATCTTCGTTCACCTCTAAGCATTTTTTATCGCATTTTATAAATCTATGAAATGGAAATAATCAAAAATAAACTTTGTTTTGTATGGCCCACGCTCTTTAGGTGTTTTATAATGATTTAGCAGCTCATAACTTTTGCTCTTTTCTCATAAATCTCGTAAGACCTGGATATAAATCAACTGTAATTTGACTCTAGCCACCACGTCGGAGGCGAAAAGGTAAAGCAGATGCAGAATCTGAGGAACAGCCTGCCGAAGAAGATCATGCAGAAAATGAGAAGTCAAAAGAAGAGGAAGAAAAAGGGGGAAAACCTGAAACAAAGGTGATTCTTAACTTTTGTATCTTAGTGAAGTACCATCTTCATGAGTTTTTAGGAAGATACAGAAGAAGATGAAGAAGAAGAAAAGGAGAAAGAGGAAGAAGAGGAAGAAGAATCCGCACCAGAAAAAGATGAAGGTGGATCTAAAGAAGGAGCTGAGGAAGATGAAGAGGATAAAAAGGGTCAGCGAAGGAAACCAAGAAGTTATCGTGCACGGTCAGTATGCATACAACTTGAAGATTTGGAAAACTTGTCAATTTTACTAATTAGTGAAAGTTTATTCTTATTTGAGGCATGTTTCAAAGGAAACAATGCCCGAACGAGAGTGCAGAAGGAAGAATTGTCCACCAAATTACGATGCAGCGCCTAGAAAATCGCTTTTGAAAAAGAAGTATAAGGTATGTTTCAATTTGTAAACAAGAAAGCGAGAATTTGAATTTTGCTGAATCTATGAACTCATCATTTCACCCGAGGTTGAAGCACTGATTTCATCTACGAACAGGGGTCATAATTAAGTTTGATACGGCTTTTCCAGCTTCTTGATATTAGGTCCCGAAAGTTCGTTGCACCATTTTCGAAGATTCATAACTTCCGATTCTTCCAATCAATTTGTTTGCATTCATTTTTGTTTCAGAGAGCAAATCATGATTTCATAACAATATCTTAGCGACTTTCTATTGAGCACATAGTTGCATGGATTGAAGCGGTGAAGAAAAATTTTTAAATTTTGATTCTTCAGTGTTTAACCGTAAAAATCTGCAAGTTGCAAAAAAATCGGAGTAGATGTTATGGATTTATTACCTGTATACGTAGCATTTTTTTGAAAGTCTCTATGAAAAGTTATGATTTTCGAAAAAAAGCCAAAAAAAAAACAAATTTGCTGTTTTGTACTGCTCGATCTAAACACACAGCTTCTCTAAACGTTCACTCAGCACCAACTTTGGTCAGCTGGAAAAAGCACGTCATAAGAATTACAAGACCGACTACTCCGACTTCTATTGCATGCTTCCATTTACTGGGCCAAAAACAAAGAAGAGTCAGGTTTACTTTCTTTTGGGTGCCTGGAAAAATATGTTTTCGCTATCATACAATCCTCGAACGGAGTTCTACTTAGCAAAATAAATTGTCCTTCTCCCCTTGATTAAATTAAGACTTCTCCACTCGAAAGAAAACTGTGATGATTTCAAAAAAAAAAAAACTTGCTAAGTGTTTCCGAGATTAAGACATATTTGGAAGAGACGCTCTGAGCCTAGAATCTCAATTTCAACTAAACGTTTTACAGGTTCCGAGCAGTGAGTCCCACCCCATACGTCCAGAACACGTTTTCGAAGATGACGAGAACGATGACGATGAGGACGAAGAGGATGAGCTACCAATACCAACACACGCAAAGCACCATGAAGTTGTTGCGCTCAACAAACAAAGGTATTTGCTGTTGAAATGGGTTGTATATGATAGAAGCTTATTATGAAACCGTGTAGCAGGGGTTCCGGACGAGATGCTTATAAACGCCAAGCGATAACGAATCGTGACGATCACAAGAACCGAGAAGCGCTGGATCGGGCGGACAGTCTAGTGGAAAAGGTGAAACTCAAGCGTTTCAAGAAGAATAGAAAATCCGATTTGCTCTAACAATGCGAGAACATAAGCTATAATTAATCATGGCAAAAATATCGTTGCAAAAAGTACACCTAACGCTTTTACCTAAAGCATCAAGCAGACAATGCAGAAGAATGCGGTCGGCGCCGCGACGCGTCGCAAACGCTTTTTATCCCGTGCAAAGTCTGCTGCACCCAGCTCACATAATCTTTTGCAAACTAGATCCAAAAAATTAACGCCGCTAATCTCAATTTGGCTAATACTGAGAATGTAATAGTTAAAATTTTAGTGAAGCCGCGGCAAGCACCAAATTTTTTTCGAGGTCCTGGCGCGCAACTGTGTATTGTCCGGCGGCGAATTATTTTCTTCACCACCTCGCTGCCTCATCTCTGCTCTTCGCTCATTTCTTGTCCACAACTATACAGTACCGCTTTTTCTATGTTTCGTTTTTGTTCACTAACTCCGTCCTACGCTACAAATGAGTGACCTGAGTTGAATTGCTGACTGCTCAGCTATTTTAATTATACATCGACAACGGGTAATTAATCTAGATTTTGATTAAAAATCGCCATTTTTTTCTTGTCGATTGTCGACTGTTGTACATGCCTTTGTTTAACGTGATCAATTTATGCTCAAATTATCGTTTGAGGTGTTCTAATAAAGTATTTTGTTGCTTGCTTTGTGTGAACTACAATAACGATAGAATATTTGTCCTCCATCATTACAATTTGAAATTTCATTTCGGATTCGCAGACATTTGCCATGATTTCTCTTGCAAAGCGCAGCATCAAAATTCCGAATTTATGCATGCATTGTGACTGCTATTATTACAACTGCTTTTGGTCCTTTGTGTTTTCCAATTTTTTACTAATATGTAGTCCACAAGAACAAGTGATTATACTTCTTATCATCCTTATTGAGCATTCCATAGAAAAAACAGCGAAATGATTTGTGATTCCATAAGCTACCCGTACCGTCAAAATTAGCTTCTGTTGGAATTAATCAGAAAACTCCGTGACAGCACTTTAACCGTATTTAGTGCTTACGTTCTTCCTAAACCGACAAGCCATCACGTGTAGCTTCACCTCTGAAACTTTGCACTAGAGCAGGCGAGGTAGCTTTGAGCACACAGTTCTTCTCGCAGATTTTGTAATAATCTTGCTTTTTTCGAGTATCGTACAGCAAATTGTTAGTGCACACAATATGTTTTGACAGCTTCGCCGTCTAAAAAGTAACGTCAAACGAGTATTTCGGCTTACTATAGGGAAATGACAGCAAAATTATTACAGCAAAAGGCAAAACTGCTGACTTAAGATTGAAAATATGATGAAGTCTCAAAAATTCTGAAATAAAAGGACGCGAAAAGAAACAAAAATTATGTGCTCTTTCTTCTCCTCATCTGCTTCGTCCATCGCAAAACTCTTTACAAAAACGTTTTTTTTTTGAAGCACTTAAATTGCAAATTGCAGAAGTTGATACAGCGAATTCTCTCCTCGCGCATGATTCTAAATTTAATAAAACAAGGAAGTTTATGTTAACTGACGTGGGATAAGCTTCTCAACATGTGGCCCTTATAGAAATCTTATCATATGCATACAGTCTGTTGATTCCGCTTGACATGGTGGGCTTACGGTGCCGAGATTGGCCGACCAAGTTTGCGCGTGATTAGATAGCTACTACAGTGATGCCGGCATTTTGCGCACGCAAGTGACCCGCATTATAGGCGTAGTCATCTGTTCATGCGCAAATTTGGTCGCACAATGTCGGCATCGTAAGCACAACTGTAGTAAATCTAGTAGATAACATGTATGATTTTAGGAAAATTAATCCAGAGTTGAGGTTTTGTCAGCATAGGTCTATATTGAAACCTAAGCCCACAAACTATTAAAATCCAGAGGATATTGTTTGACTGCATAGCTATGCGTTCTTTTTCTGCGCTCACAGATTGTTCAACAGCCGCTTTACGTCACATCCGTTTCAAAAGCAGGCACTCAGTGAAATACGATCAGGGTCAGACATAAAGTGCGTGGATTGGGGGAATTCTATCCGGGGTACCAGTTTCGGCATCACATCGGCAAAAAAAGTATTGCCGCTCTTTCGAGAAATGGATATGAGCTTATATACGATATTTTGGATAAGGTTCAAAGTATCGGATTGCCATGCAAAGGGAAGAGAACGTATTGCGTTGGCGGTCCAAGTCTTTCAGAAGGGGAAGGAAGTTTTTCATTTTTTTTTTGAATGAAGAGCATGATGTTAGCTGTGCCTTTAGGAAAAAAAACTTTGAGAAGTCAGAATTTCAGCCTTCCCAAAATTGGAGAAAAAGGTGGGGTGGTTTAGCTAAAGCTAATTTGAATTTTCAAGGAACCGCAATTGTTGAAATCAGAACAGGTCACTTGCACGATTTTATAGCACATATAGTCTTTAAAAATTCGCAATCCATTCTCAAAACCCAACTCGGACCGCCAATGACGTAACCTTTATTTTAGACATGCCTTTGGGAAGAAATGTCCAGCTTTCTTTCCAGAAAACTTCGAGTTTATTCCAAACCTCGGATTTAGTGGCAATTTTGATTGATTCTGTACTTATTCAAACACGGCGAACATTTTTCAACCTTGAGAAAAAGTGAAGTGCACTGCTGAGAGGAGCTACAAGGACGAGATTCTGAATAACCGATTCAAACACATCAGAACTGCATCAAAATGAAAATAGGCAACTATCAGCCAATGGTGGTCGCAGAACTATTGTTGGTCCTTTTAGAATTTCTGGAGATAGCAAACTGACTGTATAAGTCTATGACTTATGTGGGACATCTTCAAACATCCCGAACGTTCAGAATGCGTAGTATACTCGTACAATTTTTTTTTTCTTAGTGAGTGATGTCATCAACAGTTACCTGATGCTGTTCTCCCGACAAATTCTTACAAAATGTATTTTATTACACTGGCTATATGTTAGAGTTACATCTGACTCCTACGTCCAGACAGGCGGATGGGGAGGGGGATTCTTGCGTGCCACTATTCTGAAATGATAATTTGCGGATATATCAGTTGATGATAATTGCACCAAATTTTCAAAATTCCGTTACTTTATCCAGCTTAAAGGCAGCGTCCAGACAGATTCTCGACTTCTATATTTTTATGTTATCCAGGCCTTTCCATGGCGCTGATTCCGAATATGGAACTCAAAAGGCGTGAATTTCTCAGAAAACCACCTTTTGGGGCTATTTTGGGAAAACCCGGACGAGTGGTTCTGATGTTATCCTTGTCGAAAGCAAGTATTAACAGGTAAACGCTGTAAGTTCGACTGTGTTGGTCATGTGAAAACACGTCAAGGCTGAGGAGATTTCGTTCACAAGGGGTTGGCCGTCCGAGAGGAAGTGGGCGTGGTCGTCGAGCTCGGATCTGCCTGGACGCTGCCTTTGAGAAATCTTGCGCTTTCGCATGCGCTTAAACCAAGATTCTTTGCAAACGTATGGCAACGATAAAAGCTAATCAACTGAAATCCCAAATAGTGTACAAGCTAATCAAATGAAATTCCAAAAAAATGATTTTTCGAATTTTGGTTGCTAAAATTGTTAAATCATCCAGTGAAACTAAATCTATTTTTGATTTTGGTTTTATAACCAAATTTTTTCGAATAAAAAAAGTTGGTAGCGATCGGATGCCTCTACGAATAGTTACGAATTTCATTTCTTTTCTGTGATGAGTTCCTAAAACGTTCTATCCTTCTATATGAAGTTGAATGTCTGTTTGTCTGTCTGTATGTATGTGTGTACGTATGTTCCGAATAGAAAATTGCATTTCTGAACCGATCCGGACCAAACTTGGCACACATACACTACGGGGCAGGGAGCGTGTCATAGGCTACTTTTCGTCATCGATCGATATCGATTTTATCGATTTATTGCAAAATTTAAGCTACGGGGCTGGGAGTTGGCACAGGGGGGTAATCGAGCATGCTGACTACAAATATATTATTCACAGGGCCGGGCGGAGCCGGGTAAGCCATCTAGTAGTACATAATACAACCTCTGCCATACATAACAAAGAGCATATCGTGTAAATTCATTGGTATTTAAGCATTTTCGACCAATTTTATTTTTGTGCATGGTGCATCAACCTAATAATCCATTTATCATGAACTCCCAATGGCTAATGACTGTGATAGTTCATGTTGGAGCACATGAAGCGTATGATTTAGCTTTTCACCGGATAGATATGTTGATGACAGGCTCCGCCCGCGCGGACATCTGCCACAAGCCATGCGCCACAACACATTCTGCCAGTTGCCAACGCAGGTTCACCTTATCCAGCGCATAACCCTTTCACCTAAGCTGCCTAACACTAATCCGAGAGTCGCACGGACTTGATTTACTGATTTGTAGAATAACATCATGTCTACACAATTGCATAGCTTCTTACGAATCGAAACTTCAACTGTCTCAAATTTGAATTTCTTCTCTTTTTTAGAAAAGCAGATATGACTGACCTTATTCCGCTTCCACCAACAAAAAATTTGTTTCTAGCACGATTATGATGCTGCAATTTCGATATTCGATTCCATCCTTCGCTCACGCCCTGACTCACCCCGTGCACATTTTGGGAAAGGCCGAGCATACCAACTAAGGTGAACAAGTTGTAATTAACAGCCATTACACTAAATATCAGTTTTTGTAGGGGTGAACTTACCTCTAACGACGTCGACTTTGCCCACGCCATACATGAATATGATCAAGTCCTCGACAATGAAGAAACACCAAACGCATTATTTCGGTAAACTTTCTTATACTTCCTATTCTAAAAAATTTGCAATCTGACGGTTACCATAGTGTCCTTTCGGTGCCGACATTTGTCGAACCTTTGCGCAAGATCAATTTGTCAGGGTGCGCAAAACTCGGAAGTGCGGTGTACGGCCGCTTTGCCCGCGCAAATTTCTGGCGGAACAATTTGTACACGCGCAAAAGTTGCTGGCAAGTGTTGGCACCGCACAGATACTACGTTAGCTGTCAGATCTGCTATTGTATGATCATAAAAGTGCAGATCTATTTGTTGACACTTGTGATTGCTAAAAAAGTAACTAGAAGGTCTTGGTCGACATTCTCTAGGCAAGCTGCATCTCGGCTCATCGAGCTGGCGAGCTTTCGTGGTGATTTCTACCGATGTCTGCTGACTCACAGAAGTCTCGTCGATAGGTTAGCCGTCTGATTTTGAAAAAATATGCAAGCCCGTCAAGGTATTACTTTGTGAATCTCCAGGTTTCCAGAAGAGATCGAGCATCAAACAGATGTCGCTCTGACTTTTATAAAAATGAAAAGATTGAAGGATGCAAAAAAAGTCTTGTACAATGTGAGTCTACTACTTTGTTTATATTACTAACAATGTTGATAAATGGAGAATTATTCACTTTTCAGTTGATCGAAGATGACAGTAACAATGCTGTTGCGCTAGCCTACTATGGTTATATTCTCAAGGTAGCCGCTTGGCAGTTTTATCTGAATGACCATACGCATTCATTTAGGTTGCTGAAGATAATGTCGAACAAGGAGTAGCCTTCATGAAAAAAGGACTGCGTTTAGGAGGAGATGAAATCACAGATCCAAAGTAATCAATGTTTTCAATCATATGGATTTGGATCTGATTGAGAAAACTACGTAAATAAGGCTTTTTTTACAGATTCTATTATCACCTTGGACAGGGCCTGATGATACTCGGAAGATCAAGCGAGGTAAGCGAGATTATGGAGATGTTGAATAGGCTACTCAAAAGATTTATGGAAATATGTCCGTATTGGGCTATTTGAGACCACGCAGCAGTCTGCTATATAGTGTTCTGGGAGGGAACTCTACAATCGAGTAGATTTGCCAGTAAATATTGTGCCCTTGCTTTGCCAATATTTGGCGGTGAAATTTACGCGTGAACAAATAGCCACCTAGATTGCCGGTATCCTGCGTGCGCAAACTGTCGGCATACTAGCGTAGCCAGTTGTTCACGCGCAAAATTCACCGCAAATTTTCGGCACCGCAAGGGCACAATAGTTACCAGCAAATCTACTCGACTGTATGTGATTGTTGTGACCAGCAATCAATTAGGTTATTTTCTATCTACTCGACCGTAGCTAGGCCGGTAATGCAGGTTACTTGCGCGAGCAAACTGCCGGTATTCCAGGCGTAGCTATTTGTTAAGCGCAGTATAACCGCAAAGTCTCGGACCGCAAGCTCAAAAATTCTACTGGACCGTATCGTCGATTCGTTGACCGCACGGACTGCTCAAACTCTGCGGACCACATGCCGCGCGGCTAAATTGTCGCAGCACGAATTACAATACAATGGCGAATTTGTACTGGGGCAAGCGTTTTACCTCGCGGCGCGTGACCCGTCGAGATGTCCAGTCTGTGCGGTCAACGAATCGACTATATAGTTGATTCGTTGACCCACGGACTGGACATCACAGAGGAGCACGCGACGCGAGGTGAAACGCTCCCAGTACAATTTCGCCATTCTACAAGTTATGCTCTCGCGACAATTAGCCGCGCCGCGCATAGTCCGCAGGGTTTGAGCAGTCCGTGTGGTCAACGAATCGACGATACATACAGTCAATGATAAATCCGTACTCCCTTTGCATGGAAACAACGCAGCGCAAGGCCCTGCGTGCGGACGATGAGGCCCGTTTAAGTGCCCGAGTCATACGCGTGCGAACGTAACGCGAAAATCATTGCGTTTACGGAAAAGAGAGCATGTGATCGACACGGACTGTATTTACTTTTTTTCTTTTAGATGAGAGTGCTAATGTACTATCCTATAGGCCTACGCTGTCTTCGAACATGCAGCTTCGCTAGGATTATTTTTGTCCGCTCAGCAAAGGTCGATGTATAACGTTGAAGGACTGACTGGAAGAGCGTGGTGGAGCAGCGAGCAAACTGGTTATGCAAAGTACTTGAAGGTACGCTAGGTTGTTAGACTATCTGTCGATTCAATCACAGTAATAACTAAAGGCAGTGGAACGACAATGGGTCTCTATTCGAGCAGAGGCAACTCGCGCTTTCCACACAGCTCCAGACTCATGGAAAGACGAGAACCCAACGATCACTGTCGACGGACGGTGGACCGCATTTCCACTACTGGAAAATGGACATTTTAATTTGGATAACTGCGAGATGACGCCGCAAACATGCTCCATTCTCAAAGAGTTTCGTGAGAGCAGTAACGCAAGCAGATCTGAGGTTTGGCATAAGCTATAAACATCACAAAGGGTATTGCATGACGAAGGCGCAGAAGCAGTATCAGTTGAGCGGGTGCGAACCGGCGCGCGCGCATCTTCATTGCGGCAGGCCTCGGACAGAGTTCACGCGATTTGATCTTCGCGATTCAATCGCTACAGGACAACTGTTACGAGTTCATTGCATGCCAATCAGTTTGCATTTTAGTTGTGATACTTTTCTAGCTCGAAAATTTTGAATGTAAAATGAAAATGAATGAAACTGGCGGCGATTGAATCGCGACGATCAAATCGCGTGGACTCTGTTCGAGGCCTCATGCGCTCTATGGCTAAGTCCAAAGATATAGTGCATTCGTCATGCATCAGCCTACACATCTGAAATTCGATGTTTGACACTGTGCACTTGCGGTGGCGACAACATTTGCGCGGAAAAGTGCTATGGAGCTCACACTTCCAAACCTGCGCCTCACAGTCCTTTCTTAGGCAGGTGTGTCGGCGACGCAAGGACCAAATTTCAATAATTTCTATATGCAAACTCTCATTTCAATGTCAGACTAGCATTTTGCTCCAGATGCGATTTTCGGCGCTAACTTCGGGTACACAAATCCTTCCTCACTGTGGTGCGACAAACAGTCGTTTACAAGCACATTTGGGCTTGATTGTCCCCTCAGAAGCAAGAATAAGGTAAATAACTCAAGTTTTATCAAGGCATTACCTTTTCACTCCTATTTTAAGGGTAGGTAACGAGCAACGCGGATGGAAAACTGGGAAGTTCATCATATTTGACGACTCATTTGAACATGAGGTGAAGATTGTCATTAAAAGAAAAGCTATGCTAATCTATAATGCTACACTATGCTCAACATGAATTTTTGATGTTTTTGAGTGGTAATACAGACGCGTGACGATGATATACAGTCTGTGTCAATTACGTGCTCCCTTTCGCCTAGGAACAACGCATGCCCAGCGCGAGGTCCTCGTGTGCCCAACGATCAGGCTAATCTGAATACTCAAGCCATACGCGCGCGAAGGTGGAGTAAAGCTCTGGCGTGGTGATTGCGCTCACGGAAAAGAGAGCACATGACTGACACAAGCTGTATTTGTTCATGCATGGTCAAATTACATATCACTTACAACCGATTCAGTTGCAATTCGAAGGAGCATCCTCGTCCTCCCTACGCCTGATCCTCCTGATTGATCTCTGGCATCCGGAAGTCGAGTCGCAAAAGCGAACTGCTCCCGAGGATGACTGACTGATACGTGCAAGTTGATATATTCGGAAAATTATTCCATGTTTGTGCTGCCATAGAATTTGTTTGCGGAGATAAAAACTGTTATAAATGTCAACCACCCATACAAATAGCAAAACTAGGGGAACTGTGTAGATTATTGTTTTTGCATATATGCCTGACAGGATCACTACTGTGAAGTAGAAACGCAATTTAGATCAGAATCAGATAATTTCATTCAAGAACAGCGTTCTCACAATAAATAGTATACCTCGTATACGTGAACAGAACAGAAAACACGGCGCCACATGAGGACAGTAGAAGAACTCAAGATCACGGCAGATCGATCCATAGCAAAGTATCAGAGATACAAAAGGTTATTATCCTTTCCAAACCAATTCAAAAAAGGGAAACGAACTCTAGGCACAAATTTTTTCCACATACAATACACAAATTCAATATGAAAATGGAATAAGTTAGATGCAGTGGTTTAGGTTCATCCACAACAAAAACAAGAAGTTGCAATTCATGCGCTGTATCAAACGCTACCTAAGACGAACCATCACACCGTTGGAATCTGTCACAGATAAGTAACAGGGCTTAGTAATAAGTAAAAACCAAGAATACCGTTTCATTCTTAGCAAATGTAAGAAAATGATTCTGCTATGAATTCTGATATTGCAAGAGAGAGGAACCTTCAGGCTGAAAAATGATAAAGCTCTTAGTTAGCCACCAGCTTGAGTTGACGGACATTTACTGTACAGACAAGAAACAACAAAAACTGGTTCAGGCATAGAGCTCAGTTGCATACAAAAACATAAAGCAAGGAAGTGTATAGCTTCAAAGTGATTTGACAGCTATGCCTAGCTGAGATGCACTTAGAAAATGATAATTATGAGGTCATGCATAGATTAGCTACAAAATGGAATTGATTAATAAGGGGTAAGAAAGCGTGTACAATAAGTCACTTATCGGCATAGTCGATTTCTCCTCCAGCAAGCGCAACATCGATCTAAAAACATTGACAGTTTACTGTAAGTGTCTCTCCGAAACTAACAAGGAAACGATACCATCTTAGATTCGCTTTTGAGGATGGGACACATATATTTAGATTCAGCTTTGAACGCTGATTCCAAATATGCTGTTTCTAGCTGCTTAGCGTTATTCCGAAAAGGGTTATGGGCTTGCTGTTGTGAGTGACTAACAAATCTGGATGTCTTAAGACGGCGTGTAGCTAAAAATCTGCTCGAAAAAAGTGCTGTGATGTTGAACCAGCATCAGATTAATCTGTTCAATCTTGAAGGGGGAAGGGGGCATTATACAATTGCAAAACCACCTAAACGTCGACATCATAGCATCAGTAGGTTGAGGAGCACGCAAATTTTTTTATAAAAAAGGAGCCATAACTCGCTTCAGAGTAACGCTAAGCAGCTAGGACAGTATATTTGGAATTAGCGTTCCAAGCTGATTCCAAGTATATGTGTCTCATCTCAAAAGGCGAATCTAAGTTAGTATCCCTCCCTTGTACGTATAGATGGCACGAACAGTGAATCCATCTTACTTGAAGCACAACTTACCTCTCTCTTGGTCACGCTTTTCTCGACTACCGTAACTGTTCTCTCACCAGTCACCGCATCTACCACCATACTTCTTTCGACTGAGATATCGTTACTTAGTATCCTCTCCGAAGGAGGAACACGTACATTCTCACCAATTGCAGGTAACTGAATATCACAGATCAACACAACTTTCCTGCACTAGTTAACCACAAATAATAAATTTAGCACTGACTGAGATGAGTTGTAAACGATCCATAATGGCATCTGCCTCCGCTCGTTCCTGATCGAGGCTTTTCAAACGAGCTGCCCGCCATTCGCTTCGTCTTTGCTGCTCCATAGCTCTGCGAACAAAAATTATCCAAAAAATACACATGCTTTCAAGATGTGAAAGCACTTCAGAAGAAAACAGGTTTTCGTGGATGAATGAATTTCAACTCTGTATGCTCACCTCCTTTCCACTTCATTCAAAGGAATGTCGGAATGGATTAGGTGCGAAGAAGGTGATGTGTTGTCAGACTTTCTCGTATTACTCCCAATCCGAGATTTTACACTAAAAAAAATGTTTGACGTTTTGCATATAAAAACAAGCCAGTGAAGCACAAGCCTAACCAGTCATCGAGTATCTTCTCGAACTCAGCTCCACTCTCTTGCGGGCTCAAAACCTCGCGATTGGGGTTAGTTCTTTTCCGTCCTTCTTCTTTCATTTTTAGCACATCGTTGTCTGTGATTAGGGGCTTCATTGCTAAATATATACTTAGAAATGAAAGCAGAAACATATGCAGTCTGAACAAAAGTTCCTCTCTCAAGAGAAGAAGCAAAGAAGTAAATTACCTGGAGCCGGCAAGCTACTGGCGGAAACCTGCTTTGTTGCCAGTCTCTGCACTTCGATTTCCCTTTCGAAATTCTTTATCTTCGAGGCAAATGTAAGCTTTTCCGGTTGCGTGATATCGCCAACTACCGGCACATTTTGTAACTGCAAAACGATGACGTGAATGAGGAATGATATTTGAAACGTCCTACCTGCGAGTTTCGTAATGTTGGTTTTGGGGCGACTGCAGGTGGATGTCGAGCCGGTTTCTTAAAGTTCAGTAATTCCAGTTTACGGAGACTTGTTACGAATATTATATAATTCGAAAAAGGCGTAAACCAACCCAAACATGATTGAAAATTTGCAAAACGAAACTGCAAAAAAGGCTCGCAAATTCAAATCAACGAAATGAACACTAGCAGCTGTGTACAATCATGGCTGCCTCCTTTTTTGGAGTTAATTCGAAGATGATCAACTAACATGCAAAATAAAAAACTTATAAGCAGATGGAAAGAAAAATACCGAGGCAGGAGCGGGAGCCACTACTGGAGTTGTGGGCAAAGGACTGGACGAGGCCAACGGAGGTTCGTCGAATCGAGAAGGTTCTTGATGATGGTCACCATTTTGGATGGGTGTGTTAGCAACTGTAGAGATCGAGGCGGTCGACACTTGTTTGTTCTCGTCCACTAGCACGTTGCTCGAAGATGATTGCTTAAAACATAATCCTTTGCGAAATAATCCAAGCTCCTGTGACATGTTTGACAGAGGAAATTAATATAGCATCAAGGGGTTTCCCGCTATTTGCAACATGCAGTTAATGGCTTACAAGCTGATTTTGTAGAGCATGAACAATAGCATCGAAACTGGATAAAACAGACACGAACACATCAAGTAAGATGTTCATTGACCTTGATAAATAAATATTAAATTAATCTCTGTGGAACTTTGATAATCTCAAAAATGGAACATGACTAAATCACCAACACATTATATGAAGGACTGAGCTAAGAACAGCTTCAAAAAATGTGGGTAGGACAATGTACTGGACGAGCAAAGTTACTATATTTGAGGGTGGCGACAGCGGACACGATCACGTCACAACTATTTTCAGTGACTAGTATGATGCGTAAAGTGATCTGAGACTAGAGGGTTTACAACAACCATGTAGGCACAAACTTGGACAACATATAGCAGCAGTAAAGTAGCCATCGTTACTGTACAAAAAGGAAACAGCAGTTCAAAGTTAGATACAATGTATAACAGTTTTAACAAGCGCAGCACCTGCGGTTTTGAAGGGGAAGGGGAATATTAGGTAGTCACAATGAGTATAACACCCTCTTATTGAAAAATAATAACGAAAGAACAAGGTGAAAGGCACGAACTGTTGGCGAACAAAAATGTGCCGAACGTTCAAGCCGAAAACTGGGCTATTATGCTTACTAGTCAACTATGGTATGTTCTAGAACACTATCGCTATTCAACAGTAGATACTACCTCCCGGAAATCGGCCTTAACGTCCCCATTTTCCAATTTGAAGTGAACCCAATAGCCAAAGGGATGAATATAGAGTCAGAAAATGTAGGAAGTCTGAATACCTCTTTTGAAAACACTCACCGACGACGTGATGGTTCTATCGTCGACTCGTGGCATTATCGGTTTGTTATACCCATCACAAACAAGGATTCGTAATTCATTGGAAGAACGGAGAATTGTCGCCGCTTCGGATTGATCACAACCTAACAACGAGTCACCGTTTACTTCTATCAAACGGTGTCCAACTTGAAGGCCCGCTCGTTGACAAACGCTCGATGGTTCCACCTGAGATTATGACTGCATCAAATACCATTAAAAAAGCTAGAGGCTAGTCCAGACGAAGGCAGCCTCTCAAGTAAGCGAAGCGCGCGCAGATGTGAGACCTTTAGTGACGAAAGATGCTCAAGCGTCTGCAACTGCCTTCGTCCAGCATCAGGTATAGTCGCGCTCACCCCACTAGTCGGTCGGTGGACGAATTCAAATTTGAGTTGGAGCAGGCCTGTCACGGCAGAGCGCGGCAGGAGACAGCGCTCAGCAATTACAAAAACTCAATATAGATCCTGAGCAGTGGCGAAGAAATACGCAAAGTGAATTCGTGAATTTGAACGGAGAACTAAGGTGCCGTGCTCTGCCGCGACCTGCCTGCTCCATGCTCCAGTTCGAATTCGAATTCGTCCACAGACCGACTAGTGGGGTGAGGACGACTATAGCATATAAAGACTTTGATGCATAAAGCTGCAGTCTCACATACTTTGTCAACGGCCTTATAGTAATACGAATTTAGTTTTCCAGTAAGTTTGAAAAGAAGACACAATCATTTTATAACATGCATTTGTTTTAGCTATGCGGCAGGATCGGGAGACGGTCTTTTCGCACGGGCGGTCGTCAGTGTCACCCTGATTTTGACTTGTCTTAACACGTCGCGCACGTCGCAAGTCTTTCCTCCTCCTGCTTTGCTTAGGCAAAAGGCGCCGCAGAGTGTGTCGCGCGCGGCAGTGGTTCCTGCGTGGAAAGCATTACGGTCGTGCGAATCATCCTACACCCGGCAGGATCCGCCACGTTTGCGCTCAAACTCGAGTTGTTGCAATTTGAGACGCATCTTCCATGCGCAGCAAAAAAGATGCTAGATAAGAATGTATCAGAACCTGCTCCAGAAAGATAACTAGTGAGACAACGGTGCATCAAGGCTTTTCGACGCGCAATATAAGAAAAATAAACACATCTTTACGAAACGACAGCTGATCCCATATGACTGGGATCACCTGAGGTCTATATAAACAGCATTTTTTCTTTGTCATCCCAAAAAACAAGAAACTAAAGGAAAAAGGAAATAAGTATAACTGCACTTTAAGAGGCACCTTTTCTATGAATATTCCTTCGTCTCTCTCATCGGCAGGATTGGCAGCTGGTTTACCAACACCTCCGTGAATCGATATCCCAAGTGATTGTCCATCTTTTCTTGTTACCTCAATCACTCTCATCCCGGGTGGCTGTGGCTCATGGGTAACCAACAGAACCACGCGCGGGCCACTCTGCTTCAAAGCCTGAAAGGACGCAAAAATTGCGAAGGCGCAAAGTTAGCTCACTAAATGTTCCTCGAACTGACTTCAACAGCTTCAATGTGGTGAGCTTTGCGAATATCCTTTTCGTTCACTTCAAGAATTCGATCGCCAATACGAAGACGATGGCATCTAAAAGCAAAACGCATTAAGGCCGTTTACACCTAAAAAAGCTTAAGTAAACCTTGCAGCGGGAGAATTCGCAGCAATTTTGCTAATGAATACCCCAGGCCTGTCCACTCCAAAAGGATGACTCGAGTGATCGCAGCCACCGACGATAGACAAACCAAGTGATTTTCCTTCTTTCATAAGCACCACCTTTAAATCATGAAAATTAACATCGGGAGGGCAAATGGTATTTTCAAAGATACCTCCTCTGTCGTTCCATCCCAAGACGAAGTATCAGGAAATTGGTTTAGAGGCGAAACATTTGTCGAAGAGAATTTTGCGGGAAGCTGCATGAACCATGAATAAGAAGCTTACAAGGCTTAAATAACGGTAAACTCACATTGTCGGCATGTGGTTGCGGAGAGTGAGTAGTGGGTGAAGAAGTGATAAGAGGAGTCGAGGGTAGAGGGAGCGGTGACACGTGGGGAATGAAGTCACGCTAAAGTTGGAGTGTGAATCTCACATGAAAGTAATTTGCCAAGGAATAACTGAAACAGAAAAAAAACTCACCATTACTGTGATATAGACGTCTTCGAATGGATTACCCGTGAGTAATGCCACAGCTTGATCGTGACGAACACCCTTTAGACGCGTACCATTGATGGACACTACGCGGTCACCGACCTGCAAAAAATTAAAAGCAGGTTGGTTCGAAAGAAATTAAGGGGTTTCTCCATGACATAAAAAAAAGAAAAAAGAGTAAATGATACATTGTAAGATATACCTCCATCAAGCTTCGATTAAATCTAAATGGTTAGATCTTATGCTAGCAACATGACCAAAAGCAATGAAACAAACCGACTTACACATAGCTTTCCTTGAGATCCTGCCGGTCCGTTCGGAGTGATGTAACTGATAAACAGACCATCACTAGCCCCCGCGTGTGACGAAGCAACAGCAAATCCGGGTGAACCGGAGGCGTCACTGGAAAACCAAATGCAATCAGTGGTAAAGGCAAGACAATCATGAATACGATCTAACTTGGATGATATCCTACTCTTAGCACCTGGCCGCTTCACTATATTATACCACCCAACTGTATACAAAGCCAGACACTCACCGCTTTAGCGTAACGCTGAGAGTCTCACGATTGTGGAGAGGCAATTCACCGGAGTCTGTAATGAATGAGACATCCAAAGATTGTTCCGGAGATCTCTGTAAGCAAAAAATTTAATAGTTTGAAGTTACAGTGCTTTGCTTGCGTACCACAAACGTGGTTCCAACATTCTCCCGCCTCAGAATCGAAAGTTCGACAAACTCTCCAGGCTCATTCATTGCTCGAACAGCTTCGTCATGTGAAGCACACGTAACATCAACGTCGTTGACCCTGGGATGAATAGTAAAGCAAAAATGACAAGATAAAATTCAAGTACTCCTACTTCATCAACTTATCGTTGACGCGAAGACCTGCCAGATCAGCAGGACCATCAGGTGTAACGCGTGAGACGAAAAGAGAACAGTCTCCATCGATAAAGGGTGTACTCCCGAGTCCACCAGCTATCGAAAGCCCTAGGTGTCCATTGGCATCACGGCTGATCTTGATTTTTCGAGGAAGACCATCTCTGTTTGCCGGCGAAGTCACAGCAGGTCTGTCCTTAATGACTGAAGATACGGAATGCAAAAACATTCTTGTATTGGAAAAGCGGAGTCGCATAGAGCTCATAAGTATCAAAGAAATGAGTAATCCAGCTATCATAATAACTAATTGTGTTTGGAACCATACTTATGTTTTGGCGGCGAAATTATAGACTATCACTCGACTGTGACTCTATCAGTACAACTTATTTGCTCTGCAACCTGCATCTTCCAATAATTGGGACCACAACGGAAAGGAAATGGCTGGGAACCAGAAAGTTCACAGCTCCGAAAACCAGTAAGCTGACCCTTTCACGAAAACCCTTTCACGAAACCGATAATACATGCGAAGCAAGCGTAAAACGATGAAAACTGCGTGTATAAAATGTCTTTCTCAAGAAAATACCATATTTCCGAAGCCAAGCTAACAAAACACCACCACTCAAATCACTCAGGGCTGACGCACTCATAGATGAAAAAAAAAACAAAAAGTTAGTATCAGTCGGAAATAAAACTGTAGTAAGTGTAAACTGAACCACAAATGACAACTCAACTGAGTCACCGTTGACAAAGTAATATCAGCCCAATGTCGAAAAATTGGATCATGCTTTTAACCATGCTGCGAAAAAACAGTTTTCAGGCGCTTTCACAACCAAACCCACTTTCTCGGGTGAGGTTAGGAGTGTACCGCGCACTCCTTTGAAATGAGGTGTGTTGATACGTTTAAGCCGGCACGTCGGTGGTGCCTCCGGTACATCGCTCGCAAAAGCAACGCTCTTTGCCTAAACCACCTAATTTTACGTCGTTTATGTCGCTAAGCACTTCTAATGTTCTTCTGCACTTAAATAAGTAATCTTCTCAAACATCGTCAAGTTAACACCAGTAGAAAATTGTTTTCTAATAGCTTTCAGATAATAAACGCGCTTTAACATTATCGAAAGTGATGTTACCTGCACTCGCTCGGACATCGATGGCTCCGAAGCAGATACATTGTGTTCTGGTTCGTACCTAAATTATAAAATAAGATGGGAGGTGAAAAAGAAACATATATCTACAAAATAAGTTTAAAAAAACATGAGTTGATACATTTGATGATAGATACCCATCCATTCCATATATGCGGATGGGTTCAAGGTTGTTTTTCATGTACCCTTATAAGATGGTAAATTCGGTAAAAATGTGATTCATAAAGCTCTTGCTCAACGCACAGATGACAGCATGCATGCTTGCTATCCCAACAATTTCAAAATTTGAGCAAGAAATTTAACCATTCATACGAAGCTCAATCTATTTTCGAAAGGTTAACATGTATACCTTGGAGAATTTAGGTAAAGGATATTCATGATTATGTCAAGTATGTCCCTAAATCAATCTCCCAAGCAGTATGATTGATAAAAGACAATGTAATTGTCAAAAATTACTTTATAAGAGCCTAGCAACATGAATTTCATTACTGATATTGCATATGCAAGGGTTCAACATATGTTCCGCATTTTGAGATCAGTGAGAGTAAGATGGCCACACTCACTCTGTGGGCGGAACACTTTGAAACTTGAGCGCCGAGCGAGGAGCAGGTTGCGGAATAACTCCTGTTGGTGAAGTGTCCATACCAGGAGCTGGCTTCTTCGAAAGGACAAGGGTGGCCGGTTGGTTCTTAAGATGCCACAGTAAATAGCAAATAATCCTTGTTTCTTCGGCGTACCTGATTTTGCCCATCATGATGTATCACATGCCCATCAATGCTGCTTTTTTTCAGCTTCTGCGGTTTTGGGTGTGGAGTGTCATGTCGTTCAAACTGTCCGACAGGCAACTAAATCAAGGAGCTAATCAAGTTTCGAAAATTTGATGACACCATAATTCGTCACCTTGTCCTCGTCAATCGTAGCGTCTTGATCGGGAAAATGTACTTTAGGGCCGCCGACAAAGGTACGATTTTGACCGGTTCGATCTTGAATGATTGTTTCAGGACATGACAAATTACATAACTTTGCATTAATTTCACACTGAAGCATTACCGTTCTGAGGATGCGCGCTCAGTTGTGGCAACAGATAACAGGAAAGCACTTTCACACCAGTACGCGGATCTCGTTCAACTTGCAGCTTGAGCATAGCTTGAGACTAAAATGTAAGATGGGCGTAAAGAAAAGACTACATATATCGGATGCATACCTGATTCTCGCTCAACCAAAGAGCTTGTAATTTGAATAGAACGTTGATGGTGAAAGGAAGATGGCTCAAGCGATTATTGCACAAATCCAACACGGTCAACTTCTCACACTTTCCTATATCCATGGGTATCTCAGTGATTTCATTTTCTCGCAAGGACAGCACTGTTAATGATGAACAACCGCCGATCTAAAATTGAGAACAGGATGAATATCCCCACATTTGGCACTGATAAACGTACCGTTGATGGTATCGCTGAAAGCTTATTCTGGTCGACATTCAAATTTTTTAGATTCTTTAAATTCCCAATGGAAGATGGTAACTCCTGTGGACATCAAAGTTGCAGAAAATCGAGCAGCAAAATCATTTTTGACTTACTTGCAACAAGTTATGAGTCAGGAACAATTCGGCTAGTTGCTCACAGCTTCCAATTGACTGGGTCAGGTGATGGATGTGGTTCTTCTCCAACTTCAAGATGGTCAATTTCTTCAATCGTCCTACAATGATTACTTGCAAAACAAAGTGATGCCAGGGACAGATTTTGTATCCCATGTGGTAAATAAACCAGAATAAAAAAGAAATGTATTTTACAAAATCAGAAATCAAAGTGCAAGAAAATGTATCTTTAAAAAACCAGGAATCGAAAGTGCAGATGCAGAATGTACGTGCAAGGAGAACCAGATAGCGGCCTTAGCATGATGTCGCACATTCCACCGCAAGTACATTAGAGATTAAGATCTCACCTATGGAATTGGGGATAGTTTGCAGCTCGTTGTCGGCGAGGTTAACATCAGTCAACTGAGAAAGATCCCCGATCTCCTCAGGTAAGGAGGAAAGACGATTCTCGCTCGCATCTGAAACTATGATTAGCGCGACATAAAATACAACCAAGCGAACACCTACCCAGCTGTTCAAGGTAAGTGCACTTTGTTAGCTGTTCAGGAAGAGCTTCCAGGTCGTTCGAGTCGACGTACAACTCTCGCAGGGATTCCAAGGAACCCAGCTCAGCAGGCTAAGACGCAAGTGGATGAAAAACTCCATAAATCAAAGTTATCGCTTACCAGCTGATCGAGCTCGTTTTGACCGAGGTCGATAACTTGCAAGTTCTTCATGTGCGTTATGCTAGCAGGCAATGTTCGGATAAGGTTGTCTCGAGCTTCCAACGAACGGAGGTTGACCAGCTGCCCTATGTCAACCGGAAGCTGGGTTAGCGACACATCATTTAACCCCAAATGTGTGAGAGAAACGCAGTGCGCTATCGTATCCGGTAACCTGTGAAGACCCATTATGAGCAAGAGGACAGAAATGTTATCACTCACCTTGTAATCGGATTTGAGCTAAGATCCAAAATCATCAACAGTTTACACTCTTTCAGCTGTTCTGGCAAGTCAGATATATCTGAAAATGGAAGTGAATGCTTATAGTGAACAATACACTATACATACCATTTCTACTAAGATTGAGCTCTACGAGATTGGATAAGGAAGCAATTTCAGGAGGAACGCAGAAAATGTCATTATCGCTGAGATCCAGTAAACGAAGCTTCGTGAGTCGGAAGAGTGTCTGAATAAAGAATAAAATGTACATGATAACACTGACATTCGCAAAAGAAAATACCTTTGGCAACTCTTTGATGTGATTCATGGCAAGCAAAAGCTCTTCGAGCCCACGGTAACGATCAATATCATGAGGTACAGCCTTAAGCAACCATTTAAAGGGTAAGATTGATAAAATGCTAATCTTCAAAATGTTTACCTGTAGATTGTTTTGTCGACGATCAAGCGAGTCTATTTGACGATTACATGCTAGTGGAATGCAGAAAAACGACGGCATTGTGTCAGCAACAAATCAGCAAACAATATTGTGCCTGGAAGCTAACGTGACTGAATTATTCTCCAACAAAAAAAACAGATGCAAAATACCTATACTTATCCAGCAATCATGGAAGACGGACCCCGAACTGTGTCGCTGTAAGTGAGAAAGTAAGACCAATTCTACAGTAGGATACGATTGGAAAAAGAAAAGGAATAGTAGATCAAATATGGTCATTTGTATGAAATAGAAGCAATAGCAAGTAAAAGAAAAAACGAGGCTTAAAAACGTAACAAGATCCAACTGAGGTGTAAAAAAATTTTGCAAGTCCCCGATGCAGTACATTTGTGAAGGTACTGGGATACACACATAATGTATGAATAATGAAAGTGAAATCTTAACGATGCATGACAAGCAAGGCAAGTACCCTACTTTACGTAAACTACATTTTCCCGCAGAATACATCGCTGGTAAATGTAGCTGTTGCCACGCATCCATGAATAGTGCAATTTGATGCAAAACTGCTTGTTCGTAGATGACACAGCGGCCTTGACAAGTGATTTGACAAATTTTGTAGAACAATGCCCATTTCAGCAAGCTGTCATTACTTGACTGCTTTTTGAAGCTTTTAGAACAATGTTGCAGGAGATGAGAGACTATGGAGGAAACGTGATCGAATGTGCAGCTACTTCAAAGTCATTCAACCGAAATGGACTAACATAATGACAAATGTGAAGAGAGATTAAGACAAAAAATGATAATTAGTTCAGCAACTCCCTTGAATTCAAATGTGGAGTAACGACATCAGTTCGAAGGGAGGATTAAACAATGAAGAGGAAAGCTCATCAACTAAGAAAAATGAAATTACACATTACATATGATAATAAATTTTATGAGAACTAGAGTGATTATGACTCATGCACCATAAACAGAAACAGTAATTGTCTGGAAATCATGCGGAACTGACATATTCAAAACAAGTTTGACATTTGTACGGAAATATTTCAGTTTTTTTCGATGTAACAGTTGCAAGCGATGCATAAAGGTCGGTTGCAAGCGTCTCTCATGGCTCAAAGCGTTGCAAAAAGCCAGACACAATTGCATAAACATCAAAAACCGTGTTCAAGTGTACTAATGGTACTAGCACATGCGCTCAACGAGGTTCACAACCGATGGATCGATATTCGGAGGCATACAAGGTCAGTGCACACCTATGGCACACACATACACACTCGAGATGAGTGCCGGGTCAACCGGAACGCAAAAATCATAATCATAAGTCGACAATGCGCACGCTTCTAGTGAAGATAGCCAAGCTTTGACAGCGCATCTGGAAGGTGTTCTACTTTCTTAAATATAAATTGAAGTACCGGCTTGAAACCACCCATGCAAACAGGAGAAAGAAACGCAAACGGAACTGGAGCTGTACCTTGACAAAAATATTGCCACTCAAGAGTAACGGAGATCTATCTAAGACTGGACATAACACAACCATTTACAGATACAACAAACCTTCTAGAACTAAGACACTATAAGAAAAAGCCTATGACTCAAACAGCCGCCTAGGGATTCACCAAATATTATGACAGAAAATCCCTTATCTTTTTGCGGAAGTGATGACTAAGCTAAATTTCTGCAGAGTTAGTGCCAAAAGCAGCATGGATCCGGACCATTAAGTAATGTGACTGAAGTTTGGGACTTTCTGAGAATTGAAGATTTGAGAAAGATATCGCTGCATTTCAGTAAAGGCTGTAAATCAAAGACCATTCAAAACGAGACGCAACTGCAGCCCAAGTACAGCAAGCAGATCTGGTTTATACACTGCAAATTACAATTTACTTCGGCGATACAGCGGAATCTTCTCATATTCAGTGCCAGTCTCTGACGCACAGGATTAGACTGTCAGCAAACGCGGAAGAATTTGCAAAGAAGATAATGCTTGCTAGCGCAGCAGGGATAGATACGACCACAAAGTTACAGACAGGCACCTTAGCTAACACAGACGAGTACAACACACGCAAAGAAAGATGTTCTTAACTTTGTAAATTAATAAGAGATTGTATATCACAATAAACCAATCGTTCATTATCTGGAGCGTAGAATTTGAAGGCCGCGATGAGTAGTCATATAGCGCGCCCATTAAAGGTGTCTATGGTGCGGCCCTGAGCGGATTCTTTGCCGTCTGTATTAATATCCAGCAAAAACCAATCTGTTGTTGTGGTGTCAAATGTTCGCTAATGGTGGGATGGTATTGTTTTTTACGGTTAGATAGATATTGTTGCTAAAAATGACCTTAAGTGCATCCGTTATTTATTTTCTTTCGTGCTCCTCTTTGTAAAAGTGCGCTTCGCTACAACATTCTGAGCTTCAGGGTCAGCACATCACATGGACAGTCTCGTTTAATGGATGTCTCATTGCTTTTGTTGCTTTGCTGCGGTTTCGCTCTTGGCAAAATTCATCATTTGACTCTGAGGGTACCTACATTGTATTTCTGTTCTACAATATGACCATCTGAAAATTGGAATGCTTCTAGGGCGACGCTCGCAGAAACATTGTTCTGACAAGTTTTGGCTATGCAGAGGGCGGCACTTTTGACCTGGTGTTGGTGAATTTCACTGTTCCAGAATCTATATTAGATAAGGTTGATTCAAGGGAGAACGCCGATAAGTCGGTATGTTGGAATTTGCATCTCATTATCCAGTCATGTAATCAAATTTCAAAGGGTGTCATTGGCTTTTCTCTTTCCCGTGGTAATTCTATTGCTGCTGGGGTAGGTTCGAACCCGCACGTTTGCCAGCTTCAGGTAGGTGCATTGTATACTTCTGTTTTACTTTTATTGCTTTCCGATCTCTATCTTTTTTTGTCTATATTAAGAGGAATCTTATTTTTCTGCGTGTTTGTTCAATTTTTATTTTGGCATGCGCGAAGTTAATGTTTTCCAAAGAAGGTGTGGCTTTTCTAAAAGTGTTTTCAAGAAGGAGAGGTACTGGCAAGTTACTTTCAAACTTTCACTTGTATATGTCCTTGCCCTTCTCTTACTGTAAAGCAGTCCTTAGCTGGACCAAGGAATGTTTACAATGCATACGTTACCGTGGTCTCTCTTCTGCGTGATTCCATCCTGTTAGGTCCACTGATATCGATATTTTTCTCTCTCTTCTCGTGAACGGGAACCCGTAAATTTGTATCGCGTGGTATTCCCAGTTTGTTCGATTGAGTTGAGAAAACGCTGATTCTTCTTGACAGCTTTGGGAATATCTCGCCTTTTTATTTGAGTCGATTTTTGCTGATAGTAAAATACAGTAGCTGTTGTTTGCCATCCTGACCTTATTGTTAATTGTACATCACCCTTCAAAACTTCTCTGTCTTCATGCGACACTGAAATTAGACGAAGATGAATCTTGCGCCATTTGAAAGAGAATTTGCACACTCGGCAATTTTCGAGTTCTTGTTCCTGCACTTAACAAGTCGTGGTTGCGATCATAGTCTAAAAGATCGAGAGTGACTCAACTGCGCAGTAATTATGCGACACTGCCTTCATTAAAAAGACCAATCTGAGCTCAGAGGCCAACTACACTACTTAAACATCACGCATAGAAGGCGCAGTTCTATTGATGCGTTTAACTCCTTAGAATTATCTTAGCAAGTACTTCGGTTTTTATCTGATCTTTTGATCTTGTTCTTTACAGCAGACAGACCAGGGTTTTGATGCTTTGTTCTTTTTCGCCGATCTGCCTCAAAATCGTCTTCGAGTATTCCGATCAGGGGCAGGAAAGCAAATTCATCTATGTGCTTCCCACGATGAGTACGCTTTTCTTTTTCTTCCTCTCAGCTCTCAGTGCCTATTCATCATCTAGATGTGCTCGAGATGCAAGCGATCAAGATCAGCCATCTGTAGAAGAGGAGGCGAATTCTCTTGCCACTCCACCCGTTCGTTTGCTCATTTTCTTGATGTCGCAGTTCTAATTTAGCTCTCCTCCAGACACGAAATCGTCGTGATGGTGAGGGCTGGTTGGACAAGTTTAAGCGGATTTTTTCTGGCGGCGACTCTGGAAAACCATACGAAGATTTCGTCCCTTTGGAAAAGAAGGGCTTATTGTATTCGACCAATGTAAGTTTATCACGTAGGCTGTTGTCCCACTGATGAGCTGCTGCTCTGTTAATCACTTTGTTTAGATATCAATCCGTTTTCCTTATGCTCTCCGTGGAAAGTACCACTTTATTTATCATAATTGTTTCAACTACCGCGCGCATGGTTACAGGTGCCTGTCATGTTTTTTACCTATCTCATGTATTTGCTAAATCTCAAAATTCAGTGATCGTGTCGCTGTGGACTTTACAGTGTGGATCGTTGAGCGAAATATTGGCTCATTCCTTTCCGCCGGCGACATCCCCAAACCGCAGCTCTTTTTATATGTGTCGCTGGCTTTTGTGCTTTCCGCCGCTCTTTGGTGTAGACTCCTGTGTCTGTCCAGGTATCTATTTTATGACGTTAGTTATACCGTGATTTGAACCAAATCGTTATTCGAGCTTTGCAGCTCTTTTATTTGTGGGTTGGCACTTTATTGATCAAATCTTTTCCGAGCTATTTTTCGATCTCGCATCGCGATATTTTTTCATTACAAATTTCTTCACCTTCTTTCAGCCGTACAAATGTTTATCGCGTTCATGGGCTTATGACTGCTCTCGTGTTCCTCAAAGCTGCTTCGTTGTTTTTCCATGGTGTCAACTTTTTCTTTATTAGCAAATATGGACAGCAAAGTGAACTATGGGCAGTTGTCTACTACATAACTCACCTGTACGAACTTGCCATTGCCTGGTAATCGCGTCTCAACTTCTTTATTTAGATTAAAAGGAGCCCTTCTTTTCGGTACAATCATCCTTATTGGTACTGGATACACATTTTTCAAAAACTTTTTAACCGAACGCGATAGGAAAGTCTTCATGGTGGTGCTGCCTTTACAGGTAACTTTCATCAAAACATGCCTCGTTCACCTCATTTCCATAATTCGTCGGGTTGTTCCATGTGTTATTTTGACTAGAATCTATCTATCAAATATATTTCTGCTAGAATCCACTTATTTTTTTGTTTGCCGTCGATCTCATCGGTGTCCATGTTTTGTCGCTTCCAAGGGTTGCCATGTGCTCTGACTGCAATGCTTTAAAATTCTATTTTTTATTCACTCCAATTCTGCAAATTGGCGCGGCTCACTTCGTCCTGCGTCTGCCCTTTAAACGGGTTAAATCGAAATCGCTCATTCTACGTTGCAGCTTCAGTTGTCTTTACTCCTTGCGTGTATATTTGTTAGGGGTTGTTGTTATACTGTCAAAACGCAGTACTGTATTAGGTATTATGTCTTATCTGCCTACTTGATATCTAGTCGTATTATATTATATGCGAAGCAAATTCGATCAGCTACTGTTGACAGATTGTGGACAATATCGCGATGGTTATTTTGGAGGAAAGTGAGTTTGGACAGCAAGGGTATCAGCTTTGGTTTGAGATGTTTGTATTCATCGATATGATCTGCTGTTTCCTTATCATATTCCCCATTATATGGTGGGTTTGCATGTCTTCAGTATTGATTTTTAGCAGCAAATTTTTCCATTGTGAAAACGCCCTTTGTAGGTCCATGCATCATCTGTCGGAGGGTGCGCGAAGTGATGGAAAAGCTGCCTTCAACCTCGAAAAACTTCGACTTTTCCGGCATTTTTACATAATTGTGATATCGTACGTGTATCTAACGAGGGTAATCAAGTTATTGCTGCAGGTAATTTTCATTGTCTTATGTCCTAGCTACTTTTACTAAAAGCTTTAGTATGCCTTGCCTTTTGATCAAGAATGGGTGACAGATGCAATTGTTGAGTGCTCCACACTCATATTCTTTATACTGGTCGGAATATTGTTCCGCCCGCAACCGGCGAACCCCTACCTAAAGCTCAATCAGGACTCGGATGATGAAGAGGATATCTCGTAGGATTCCATTATATTTGAGTTATTTCTTCATGGAAAAAACCCTTGTAGGCTGACTCAAAATGGACTCTTGGAAGGAGTCGTCAACCGTGGATCATCGAATGCTCTCATTGCTCCTGAGATCGGTGCAAATGATCTAGATTGCCCAACATTGACTGTGGAAGACAACACAACTTCTTCGTTTGGACGCCGTCGTGTTGAAGGATTTGAAAAAACGCTCCTCTAGTATGTGCTGTGAGCTACAGCTTATAATCTGTTGTCAGTGGCTGCGGTCAAGCGATTATATGTTAAAAAGCGACTTTTTTTCGATATATGACGAATTTACTCTAGGCTTATAAACATCCTTTACATGAACATTTAATTCTGCTGCGCTTTCTGAGTGTTATGGGTCTTTTCGTACGTCTGGTAAAGCAATTGTGTCTTTTTTAGTGGTTTTTATAAAGCACAAGTTCATGCAAAAGGCGGAAAGCGCTAGCGGATCAGTTATTTTATGTGCATTCCTAACAATTCCAGAAATCTAACTGCGATCTTCTGCAGGTTTCGAGAAAATAATGATTTTTTTCAAATTACAACATCAATCTATATGATAATAATTGGTGCATGCACGTTGGCTTATCTCTGCGTCGCTTCTACTGGCCCGGTACTGCACCGCTATGGGTAACTTGTTGCACTTTCAATAGTGATTGATGGCTCAACAATACTTTTGATGTCTTTTTCTTTTGATCACGGCTGATTTTCTTTGCAAGAAGGCATGCTTTATTACTGTACTGTGATTACTTCTCCATAGAGTTAGTCTTGGTTCGAAATTGCCTCACCGAATATGTGGCAACTTATTGATTCCAGTCATTCAGTTGTGTGCTGCGATGATTTTCTCCAGCTTATCCAAAAATCATTTCATGTGTTCATGCCTGTACATTTAGAATTATGCGTTGAACGTACAACTGTTTACTTTTTCTTTACATATGCTTACGTAATATTTTTTTGTACTGGTCATAGAGCGGTTCTTGGTGTTTTAACTCTCTTGGATGAATTGTATATAGAATCATTTGCTCCGGTAATGAATTGATGCTGCTCTCTGGGGTTGTTTACAGTTTTTTATCTGGTCGTATACCGAACAAAACTATATGTGCATTATGCGCTCAGTTTCGTCAGTACATCTAACTAGCTTGCATAGAGACGCCTTGTGGTCAGACATCAGAAAAACGTTCGAGTGATTGATGCAGGATATCATCCTCAACGAGGTGGGCTTTTGCAGCATATTATTGGTGGTCGCTTCACATTTCTGTATTTTTTTTCTTATTATAACATTTATCATTGTCTAGACCACTGATGGAGAACGTAGCAGCATACGATCGTCAGAAGAAGGTGCTAGTGGATCTCCAGGTGGATTTGACCACGAAAGGCTTCGCCTTTTACAAAAAATAGATCTTGCAAGGGAGCGCCTAAAGGTCACCAGTTTGGAGAGAGAACGTGAGTTTTCGGGCAGCCCTTGCTTCTCCAATTTTTCTGAAGTTTACATATTGTTATAGGTGATGTTGAAGAGTTCCTTATGATGACTCATGGCTCAGAATGTCAAAAGGGTGCCGACAACCCTCAAATGGCTCGTCTCAAACAGCATTTTGAGAAGAAAAATAAACGACACACTAGCGAATTAGAACACCTTCAAGTAACCCTTTTTTTGCCAAATTTTCAAAGTTTGTGTCTCCTTCTTTACTGTCATCTGTTAGTAGCGATTGATTTAAGGAAGTGTCACTGAATTAATCATTTACTACAAATTTCTGTCGTCATTTTCAGAGGAAATTGGCGAATTATGAACAACGTTTAGCAGAGATTGAAAATGGGTTGGGCGACCCAGGGAATCGTGCTACGGTGATCTCTACGGTCGGCCAGGGTATCAGGTGAGTCCCGAGATTCCAGCATTCGTGCTTTATACACAGATCTCAAAATAATCAGAATTTTGAATCTGTGTTTTTTTTTGTTGAATGAATGTGTTTATTCTAGAAGAACAGGTGCTAATCTGAAAGGAATGACGGAAACGGTCATCGCTGCTCCGCTCGAGTTAGCCCAACGGATCAAGAGCACATTTGGTTCCGCTGATAATGTTAATGAACCTGGAGAAGGTGAACTTGATTTGTTTGGAGTGCTCCAGAACATAATCGGATTTTCAGGTGCAACTTCGGACTTGCGCATTGGGCATTCAAAATTCTACGCTAGTTCTGACTATGGAAGCCCCAGAGAAGCTACGACTAGCAGGTGATACTTGCAATCATTGCTGTTAAAGGTGCAAAAGTGTATAATCTGCTGCCAGATGTTTAGATATAATTCGAGGAAGTCTGATTCCCTCCCTGCTCATGCATCGCTAATAAAAGTAACCACTCCTGCTAAAGGTCACGTCATTGATGGGGATGCGTCAGTCGCTGCTGACGATTCCGTATTAGCAAAAGCGGATGGAGTTGAAGCGGTAACTCGTATTTGCGCATCCTTTTGCAAGTGAATGATCATCCTTTCGTTACGTGAATGATTGTGTTTGAAATTCAGGCTAATGACTCCGTACTTCTCTCACCGTTCGCGCTTTCGGGAGACTCTTCAGAATTATCTCCGCAGGTTCTGGAAGACCTTAGAGGTTTGCGGTATCTTATGACCAAAATGGGAGACCAGATTAATCGGATCGAGGTTTGACAAAACTGGATTTCTTTTTCTTCGATGTGTACGCATGCTAATTTAGACTCGGTTGGACTCAGAGTTGGCATACGTGACCCGAGCACTGGAAGAGGAACGCGGGAAGTACATGGTGGGTGGGTCCGCAAAAACTGCAATTAGAAAACCCTCAGAAAATTATGTCCGCTATGACTTTTGTATTCATAATGTTTATTTTTGTCGTTCTCTTTTTATGCTGATAAGCTTTTTTTTTTCAGAAATTGGAAACCACTATGAACGAAACGATTGAGCTGCACCAAGCCGAATTCCAGGTATCTCATCTTTCTGGGATTTTTTTCTAGAAGACTGGTAGTGAATGTTCTTCAGGCTTTGAAACAAGAGCAGAAAGGCATTGCAAATCGACTTGACTATCAATACAACGACCGTTTTAAACGTGTGGAGGAAAGTGTGGAATCTGTACAGAACCATGTAAGCAGCATTTAGGCTATGTATAAACCTAGTTTTAACTTCTTTAGATGGTTCGCATGGAGAATTCAATAAAAGACACATTAGACATACGCTTGTCGGGTCCCGCTTGGGGAAATGCAGTTTTTCTTTCAAGCGCAAACATTGTGGTAAGTATTGAAAAATTCCTATTACTTGTTTTTGCAAAACAGTCATTTATTTTTTTTCAGGTGGAGTTCCTGAAAATAGTTTTATATCTTGTGGCAACGGTTCTTGACCTTTTCCTACCGTATTTTGGATCACGGTTAGTTGCATCTCAAAGCTTGTGAATCCATTTGTTCATCTTTTCTTCAAACACTTCGCACATTTATTACAGGAACAAAGCGGGTGTCTTTGTATGTTGTCTCATTGCTGTACTCGTGGTTTTCCAAAACCTCCATGGTTACCAGTTCATTTATGATCTTTTCACGCGCACGAAGAATTCGACGCTGGAATAACCCCTTTTGAACGACACTTAGTTGTTCATAACCACACGAACATGCATGCTGGTTCATTCATAACGTGCACTCTCCTCAATATTCCTTCTGTTTTTCTCAGGATACAGATATTGCGGTAGCTTCAAAGTAGATGCGGCTCGTATTCTCTATTTATTATTGCACAAATTTTGCTTCACCGGTACTTCGAAGTTCTTTCAACCTACATCCAAATATTGCTAACAATAAGTAGTCGTCGATGTGGCAAAATATCTTTGCTTTGAAGCACTTAATGGTTTTATCGAATGTTGCAATGTCTTATTGTCAATGTTAATACCTCTACTTAGTCATTATAATAAGTTTGCCTCTATAATATCTTGTACGTAATGTTTATGAAGCTTCAGTTGGCTTCTTTATTCTCGTCATATTAGGCCCAACCATTCATATGTACCCTGTCAAGTTGCTTGCCGGTCAATAGTGCTAAAATTTACGCTGAAGTTGTGAGTTGCCATTGTAGGTGTGTAATAATCTAATACGGCTTGTACATGTAATCGTCCTCTAGGTTTTCTGCTAGTTTTATCAGAAATAAATTATTCAAGCTTCACTTAACATACTCTACAACTCTCTGCTCCCACTATGCTCTGCGCACTGAGCATCCAAGCTGAAAGTTTTGATATTAATTTGTGGAATCAAAAACCACCTACTATTGCTATGCTGGAGTAATTCAAAGACCTTTTGGCCAAGGCTCAGTCGTTTCTATATATATTCAATTTTTTATTATTGTTTGTATTTCACTTGAACATCTGAGAACCAGAGCCAGTAACAATACTGCAACCGCTTTGAAAAAGTCTATTTCTAAAACCCATGTACATACATAGCCTGAGTTACCAATGATTGTTTCACACCATTTCTTTTTTTAGATATGGAGACTTTTCAAAGACCTCATCTTCATCGTCAGAATTGCCTGCAAAATTTGGATTCGGAAACGAAGGAGCTGGCGTCGGTGGTGGCGGAGGCTGGACGTCGCTAGGGCTAGGCTGTACAAGAACAGGGAGCTGAAATGATAGGAGTCTGTCAGTTGTTCTCGCCATGACACTGGAGATGATAGGAAATGGCGTGTATTTTCGCTTACTTGCTCATGTCGTGCAGACTTCCTCGTCCTCTTCATGTTCATGAAGTCAAAATACTGATAAGTGGACAGTGCTATGACTAGGAACCAAGCACCAACAAATGTGAAGCCTCCAGCAATAATCACAGCAATAATCACTGCAAAGGGGAAAGGCTTGGGTCTTTGATCAGTGATTATAATCTGATAGTTTGGAAATAAGGTCTACCGCCGGTAGAAAACGCAAAAGTTAGATGCGCGAATGCGCTTCTATTAGCCGCAGAGCGCAGGGTTCACAGTGGTGAAATACACGAATTAAATATACAATGCCGCTCAACTACCCTAATTTCACGCGTACAAGGCGCTGGGGTTTTTTTCCAAAATCGACCAGCCCAAATACACCAAAGAACTTCGCAACCAAAGGACCCTATGCCTTGCTGTACATTGCTCAAGAGAATCGTACGGCATAAGGATCGCTTTCCGAAATAATTTAAAGCAGTTGAGGGCCTTAGTCGAAAAATCGAAAAAGGTGCACCTTGTACGCGTGAAATTAGGGTGATATTGCTTTTTGCGCCTTCGTTTGGCAGCAGACTTTATAGCAGTTAATTACAGATATATAGGCTACTGCATGATGAAGGCGTAATATCTTAGGGGCTAACGCGGCATTTTTAGCCGCAAAGCGCATAAGGTGCAGGGTTTGGAACGGTGAAGATATTTACGCGCGCGCGCCGCGTTCGCGCCCGCTCAACTAATACAGCTTCTGCGTCTTCGTCCTGCAGCAGCCTTTACCTCACTGGTGCGTGGAGAATGGCAGTGAGTTCCCGCTTCAGTGTATAAAAGTGTTATTTCTCTGTTACGCGTCGATCGTTTGTAAGCAAGTAATTGGTAAGTTATGAAGTTGCAGTTGACTTCTTAAACACGCTCTTTTCCATTGTTCAGCTTCAGATGCTTGAAGATGAGCTCTGCACGGCCATTTTCTACGGCGCACATGAACTGGCACTGACAACTGGCACTACAGTCGTATCATTTGTTAGGGAAATAGTGGATTCCGCGAGACTCGATAACTGTTCAGTTCCAATTAGCTAGTGAAATCGACTTGGTGCATACAAATTTACGAGAAATACACGCCTTCAAAATATGGCAGCTACATACACGCAAAGGGTTGAATGGACGAACCACAAGCACACATGTCGTGAAGTGGCGCGCATGGTGTGCAACGCACGGATTTAGTCACAGATGACTCGACTGTATTCTTCAGTTTACCAGATTGCAGATGAAACGATTGCAGTAATCGCTTCAGCAGTAGAAAAAATCATAAAACCTACAATGTACTTCCCTGTCCGCAAGCGAGTAATGCGCTTTCTCAAACTCCACAAACATCTGCTCAGCTGTAGATGAATATGGTGCAAATATACAGAATATTATATGGCATAGGAACATGAACATCAAGGTGACCACTACAAACTGAAATCAGCGATAAGGTTAACCATAGTTGATTGAAAAAGCTTATATGGTTTTTGCAGTAAATCTTGGATAAAAAGAATTTTCTGCAAAAGAAGAAAAGAAGCAAACTATTATATATGCTAAGTAGATCTGATATTCACCATTTGAACAATGTAGGGAAGCATCAGCAAAGTACTTTCTTGTATAAACGCTAATACCATCGTAACCGTCACGATATATTCCCATATCTGTAAATGAAAAGTAAGATATAACCTCATGGATTTGACACAATATGGCGTTCTTGCGTTGCCGACAACAGTTAGGCGTAAATAATGACCATGAGCTGCAGAGTCTGCGAATGTGCGCTTTGACCGCATCTTTTACGCACATCTGCTGTCAACAGTGCAAGCATTACTATTTTCTGAATCAGAAATCCTATAGAGGAAATGAGACTCACCTCTAGTGTATAAGTGATGAAAGAAGATGTTTTGATGGTGCCTTTTATATAATGAAATGTTTCTACTGTTTCAGCAAAAACCGTCAATAGAATTATTATGCCAAATGCTAGCTAAAATAATTCTGATATTTAGATCTCAATGTGAAAAAAAACTTCCCTCACTTTTACATGCAGCTTTCCACAGCAGGTGAAAAAACGTCGCTGAGTGTTGTTAAGTTTGAACAAGTTGACCATACTGAAATCGAATTTGAACGATATGTCAGGTCTTAAAGAGGTTATCGTGGAATACAAAACAAGAAAAGAGAAAACATCGCTATAGTGTAGCCTAAGTTGGCTACTTATAGTGATAACAATAAGAGCTCTGAAAAGCCAAAGTGCTAAAGAATTCTACCAATATGTACATAACATATAATTTTCACTTGCGATCAATAAGAATTCGTCGATAAGGGACATGGCTCTTATCTCAGACATAAACAAGCAATAGGACATTGCCCAATTATCTGTTCAAATAGTTCAGGTTCAGCTATCGTTATAAGACAGGTTGTGTGTTTTACTCAATCTATCAGACCGAACAATGAAGTACTAAAACAAGTTCGTTTGTTTGTCAAACCAAATACTCTAAAGAAACTGAGGTGTTCAAAAATTATTCGCTTTTTGTTTGGTTTATTGAACTGCGATTGATGGAGAAATTATATCTGAGTCATTCCTTGTCAAGAAGTCACACATAGAGTATTCTAGTCATCTGTGCACTGGATTCCAAAGTTGATTGCAGTATAAATAATCAAAATCATAATGTAATTCTCTTTAGCTAGGCTAAAATGTGTTCGAAGCATCTATAAACCAAGAAAATATCTTATAATACATAAAACATCGCAAGCAACGGGTCGGTAAAGCTTTACACAAAAAATTTTCTTTAAATCATATTCGAGCTTCTGTGCACATTCTTTTCTTGATTTATCGTAAAATCCAATTCTGACGGTTGGAAGGAGATTATTCCTCTGTGTGGAGTTTTTTCAATGCGAAGAATGCATTTGTCATAGCTCTGATTTAACTGTTCTGTCAATCACAGAAACAGTCACTGATTTCATTTGCGAAATTATTATATCGCTGTGGCAGGACTGTTTGGGGACTTTGTACTTTATCAAGTAGGAGAAAACACTAAGAAAATTGTGACAAACTGGCTGAATCAAAGGTAAATGGAAAATTCTGAGTTTTTGATGCAATGGCTCCCTTAATATTTTGTAATCATAATGTTCAAAGAAAAAGAATGCTACCAAAGAATCTTTTAAACTATGTGAGGATCTAAATACAACTGATAACCATTGAAACAATAACTTGTGTTAACTGAAAGTCATGCACAATAGGTAGCAATCTCCCGAAATTTCCAGCCTTTCGAGAATTACACAAAAATCAATAATTGCCAGTTCATTCTTGAAAATTATGTTACTCATCTCTACCACCGTCCCCTCCGTCTAAGGATAGGAACGGAACGGAACATATGGAATATTAATCGACCAATATATAGCTCATTATTTACCATATTTGGTTGATACATAAGTCTTGCACCGAATCTGACTTCGTAAACTTTCCCACTTTCACTTTGACATATGCTAAATAAGGAAAACCTTGCATTTTTCAAAAGTAAATAAGACAAAATGTATTATTTTCAAATCGCGATGATACAAGTTGGTAAAGAAAAAAAAGGTTTTTTCAAAGTTTTGCTCTCTAAAAGTACCAAAATGTATACCAAATTCTCATTCTAATTTTTTTGGTTCACGAGAAGCTTTTCATCTGGGAGAAGCCCGTGCCGGTCGGATTGCTACGAATAGTTTTGGCGCTTTCATTCAAAACTTTTCTAGTCGAAAACATTGAGTTATAGTAATACAAACTCAAAGGATTCAAAAATTCATAACTTCTGAATTTTCAACCGATTGGAACGCTCTTATTTTTGTATGAAAGCGTAAGTCATGCTCCTTATAATGACATCTTAGATGCTTGCTAATACTCATCTGTTGCATAGATAGGAGCGATAGAAGAAAAATAGTCAAAATGCGAATTTTCTGTGTAGGGTCATAAAAAATCGGAAACTAGCAACAAAAATCGGAGAAGTCGGTATTGTGAGTTTTTTCACCAGCTCTTTCTAGCAGTGCAAGGTTTGCGCCAATTGAATGTCTCTATGAAAAGTTACGATTTTCCTGAGAAAGCCAAATTAGATCAAATTCGCCCTTTTGTATTACTTGCTCGAAAATCGTAACTTTTCATAGAAAGGCTCAATTGGCGCAAATTTTGCACTCTTAGAAAGAGCTGGTGAAAGCACCTACAATACGCACTGCTCCGATTTTTGTTGCAAGTTTCCGATTTTTTATGAGCCTACACAGGAAATTCGAATTTTTGCTAATTTTCTTTTCCCGCTCCTATCTATGCAACAAATGATCATTAGCAAGCACCTAAGATGCCACTATAAAGAGCATGACTTTCTCTTTCATAAGAAAATAAGAGCGGTCCAATCGGTTAAATTCAGAAGTTGTGAATTTTTGAATTTGGTGCGAAAGAACTTTCGGTTCAACATAATATTAGTTGTCCCATAATTCTTTTCATATTCACAGATATTTCTCAAAAACTATGGCATCTAGAAAGATGCAGATTTGGGGGAGTATTCTTGAGTGAATAAGCCTTGTAATCACATATTTGCAAGGAGCATAGACCCTTTGCAGGAAAGTTTAAAAATTGAGCGCATTATTTTTTCTCGAAGTTTAGCCATCAGAAAAATGCAGAAAGTGTATATATAAGCTGGTGGGTGCATTGTATGCGGAGTAAGTGGGAACTTCGCTGAATGCTTTTGAACTGAGATTCGATTACTTTTGTGTTTTCGGGTTTTTGGATTTTTTCCATTTTGTCTTGAAAATCGATGCGGACCAAGCCTGGTACGATGAAACTCATGTTGTAGTGCATGCTTTGATCTTTCCCCTCGCTTAATTAGAAATCTAAAAAGAGTAGACTTATGCTGGTGAAAATTCAGATATGAAAAAACTTATGAGATAACCTAATATCCTTAGAGCCTTAAAGCTTACACAAATTCACATTTAAATTCCTTTCGAAGTGGATCCTAGCCAATTCCATCCAGTTACGCATTGTTTTCGGCTTGCTACACTTCTAATCTTACCCAATCCCTTCCTCCCCCCCCCCCCCCTGCGCGGCTCGTGCTCTATTATGCAGACACGAAAGTTCGCAGATAATCCTATCTTCGCCAGCCGCGTATAAGTTACAATGAGATGGCGACTCCATTAGGATACTGTCGCTCAATCAGCGTACAATGGGGAATTGTGGTTAGGGATTCATCCATCCAATTTTCCTATGAATACCACCAATCGACGCATGAAGCGTGTAAGAAGAGGTCAACCATTAAGTTTTTGTCGAGCTCTTCGATTTGCAGCATTTGCAATCAAGTTTTATGATAATGTTTTATGTTAACTTGAAATACAGGGTGTTCCAAAAAAAATGTATCGAACGTTTGATCGTTAATATCTCTCTTCTAAAAAAGTCTTTTCCGTTGCATCAGGTACCAATCTGTAGAGCTGGCTTCAACTTAGATTCGCATTATAGAAAGAATCACTCATCTCTCTTCACTACTGTAGGATTACGGTAGAAACTTCAAAGAGGGTTTTAAGCAATGAAAGGCCATATTTTGCCCCAGAAAGGAAACAAAACAGCCTGAAAGCTTCTACACTAGGCTAATTAGAGCTGCTGATTCTAACTGTAAAGTTCACAACTTATTATGATGCTTCATTGAAGAGTTATGCCAGGTAAGAGGTAGCGGCCATTTTTCCAATGTTCCTAAAAAGTGCAGTTACACCGTTTAGAAAGTTTCATAATCCTGTGAATAGTTGAGTGTTGAACTCAGCGTCCATAAAAACCCTATTACAAAAGTTTTCACATTTTTTTGAAAAATTCTGAAACGGCACCTTTTTTTACATTGACAACATATGTTTCAAGTTTCTACCGTAATCCTGCAGTAACGAAGAAAGATGAGTAATTCGTTCTATAATGCAAATCTAATTTGAAGCTAGCTCTACAAAACGGTGCCTGAAGCAAGGCAAAAGACTTCTTGGGGAGAGAGATATTAACGATCAAACGTTCGATACATTTTTTTGGGACACCCTGTATAAGTATTGCATCAGTATTTGTGAAACTTTAATCCCCTCCAAGATTCAATAGATCCGTTTGTGATATACTTTAGATAGAAAAATCGTGTTCTTTCTGAAAAGGTTTGAAGTAAAATTATATCACGTCAATAAAATGGTTGAAAAGTAGCACAAAGATCAAATTTTCTTAACCTCTGATTTCTAGAAATGCTAAAAATGCAGCAACTTTTGCATTGCACCATTTAGGGTTTTGTCTTATACTTATATTATTACTTATATTATATTACTTATTACTTATATTATTATATTTAATGCTACAAATTTTACATAGTTTCTACTTAAGTATTGTAGTTAACCATGATATAAAGATGTTTTATAAATACCAACTTTTTAGCTGATGCCGAGTCTTCCTTACTGAGGAGTTCCGGGGAAGGCTTAGAAATCAAGTCAAATTCCGTCTAAGGGAAGGAACGAAACGGAGTGAAAACGTAGCACATACAATTTACCTTTTATTATAACCTATAATCTTTCCAAATTCAAGATTTAAGATCGAACGTCTCCAAGGAAAGTTGTCTCTCGAGCTTTCGAATTTCGATACTCCTAAAATTTTGAGTATATACGATGAAATTTCTACATTTATCATATCATATATAAGAATATTCCTATACAGGTTGTAACGATTTTCTGAGCTATTCAAACGCATTTTAGAAGTTTTCTAGCGCAATGCTTATATCCAACTCAATGCATTTACTGGAGATTTGCGATATTCATAAAATACTTCATACTAATCTACATCACTCACATATTGTAAATATTACAAAGACAAGAAGAAGTCAGTATCCGTTCGTTTATATAATCGCTTTGAAAACTTTGTTAACAGCGGCAAGTGTCAGAGGATGTTGGTAAATAATGTTTTGTGTGAAAATTGATAGCTTGCTAAAATTTGATCGTTCTTTAAGTTCAGCTTCATCTATAGCTACTGTATAGATTGAATAATTGTTACAATTATAGCAGAGTTCTGTAATAGTAGATTTTCACACTGAGTTCTACAGTGATTAGCGAAAATTTGTGCGCGGTTGTATCCAAATCTAAAAAATGGCAAATGCGAAGAGTAAAGATTCTGTTTTCAGGATAACATCCTTGCACGAAGATATAACGACATGTTCAGTTCACATCTCATGAATCGGAGGAAAATTTCCCGATTAACTATTAGTCAAGAAAAAGGAAAGCCATGCGAAATCGCCGTAAATTGAGATACTGGAAGTAACACTGAAATATCTTAAACTGATAAATAAGTTTGTTAATTGAACTCTGCCTACTACACGGGACTGTGACTTCACTTTAATCTACTTCTGAACAAATTTTTTCAATGAAAATTTGTCCAGAATGACAGAAATCTGATTTTCTTCTGGCACCTTTGTGTGTAAGCAAATAAACAAATAAAGTTATAAAATCAGAACAGACCTAATTTAAGCTCCACATCGAATTAATACAGGTTTTTTTCGTATCCTCTCCCTCCCTCCCCCCATCACACATTATTAGAAACTCTGGTTGCATGATTACAGTATGAAATCATAATTAATTACAGTTTACATTACTGGATTACCTATTCAAATACCTCTTCATCCTGCTGTGGTCCTGCAGTGTCTTTTTTTTTCGCAACATCCCACTGTTTTAGCTCTTTCCAGCTTTCTCCATAGTCTTTCTGTAAAGAATTGAGAAATATCCCTTATCCACCTCAAGACAGAAAGTCTGTTGGCTTTTCCAGTAGCTCGTCTCCTCAATTCTCTTGCGTTGCGACAGTTTTTCAATCCAATTGGCGCACGGAAACATTTTACTGATTATTAACTTCTGAACTGTGATGATATATCCAAAAACTCAGTGTGGGTTGCAGGTTCAATTGCTTTCAGTACAAGTAACATACGCGAATAACAATGTGCCATAGTTGTTCAAAAGGGCGTTCATAACTCTTAGAAATTTGAGAGATCTATTGTCGATGAAAACAAAAATATTAGTGGAATTGAGATTATTTGACAAATATAGGGTTTTGTTGCTGACTCCAAAAAATGATCCCTCATTTTTATATATATCTCTATGAGTAACAGGTTTGATATTTGGCCCCATAATAGACAGTAATTAGAATGACTCAAACCTTCAAGACTTTCTTCTCCTTCATGATGGAGTTCATGTATCGAGACCGTCTTTAGCAAAATTGTTGCGCTTTTAGCTTGCTGGAACCAATGTCGCTTTCTTACTTTCAGTAATATTGGGTCGTTTGATAAATAATTTCGTTTTGACATGGCTTTATAAAAATGCAGAAATTTCCCATTTCATGGTTATTATGAGTAGGTTGTTTCAACTCTGTATTATCACATATCTTTCAATCCAGTTCGATCAGGAAACACGTTTTGAAGTCATTATTCTCTTTCTAAGTTTAGTCTTCAAGCTGTAGTAAGGCGAGTAAATTTCGGTGGTTAGATACACAAAACAAATTTGTCGGCAACAAATACGCATTCTAAACCGAGTTTCTGTACGTTTTTTTTGAAGCACGGCTTTTGAATTTGATGAAAATCTGACTACTGTACTTTCCTGCTTAATTTCGTGGCCAAAATAGTGATTATTGCTCAATGTAATAAGCAATCTGATGCCAGCCAACATAAACGATAGACTGTACCAGCCGCACGGTCAAACCTTTCCCACATTCTATACTTATGCTATGGTGTTGTAAAAATTAGAAAAGAGGAAAGATTTGGAGCTTAGTGGGGTCTAATTCTTACTCTTACACCTTTTCGATTACGTAAAGAATATTGCTCCAAAAGCGACTATGCGCGGCATATTGACAACCGTAGGACTACAGTATGCTTGTGTAGCTATCGTTCATCTTGGCACCCATCCTCTGGTTCTCCTTGAATAACTCTTTCCGATGATATTGTATTCACACGTAAATTTTTTTATTTATACATTTTTACAAAGCGTTAGGACCAATTTTCAGCGGGTGTATATCAAGAGGTGCGATTTTTATTGCCAGCTGGACTTCAGATTTCCCTTTTCAGTGGTTAATAACATTCTAGAGCCCCCTCAGATTTCTGAGAAGATATATAGATAGTTGCATGAGTTGTTTCATCTTATCATCTCAAAATAGATTCAAAACATGAATTTCGGAGGTCAAAAATTCATGAAAATGAAACTAATGGCAATTTCGTGAATATTTCGTTCATTTTTGCAGCAAAAGCTGTGAAATTTAACAAATGGTAATTTTATACAGCTAGTAAGCTGAACCACTTTGTCTGGAATTCCTTCGAAATTAGCGCAGCACAGAAATGGACCTTCAAATTGGTGACAGCCAGAAAAAATCGCGCCTCTTGACCGTTTCCCTTTAAGCACTCTCAAACCCAACCTTATTCAGTGAACCTAATATTTGCTCGCTATATTGTGAAGAGATCAGGGTAATAAGTTCTTATTGTGACTCCTTGTCAGATCTCCTCATCAACGTCCGTCGAAGAGCACGAACAATGCTCAAGGTGTCGAAGTTGTGACGCTGGAGCGTGGCTTAGCCGTTGGCTACGAATGTTCTCCCAACGTCTGAAGTGAGCGCAGTGCTCCAAATGGCAAATGTGAAAGCGGCAGTGCTCAGCGTTCCTGATGACTTGTGGATACAAAAACCTCAACCAATCTAGACAGTATGAGTGGCGTGTCAGCACAATTATGTGCCAATTAAGAACTCACAAAAGGACCCGGGTACATTTGCGAGCTCATTGTGGATGCACAATACCACTCTCAAACCCATCCAACCATCACTGGCTTTTTGTGAACTATTATTGAAAGGAGAAGTTCTTCAAATACAGGAAAGGTAATGCAACACATACACAGCACTGCTGTGTGCGTGTGCCCGTGTGTGTATGTGTGTGATTCATGCTATTCGTCATTATTTGCTTTTGATTTGAGTACTCAGGCAATTATGTATGGATAACGATCACTCGAACACGCTGTTCCCACCAAACTGCTAATCTGCGTAATGAAGTGGTCCCTATCAATTACAAGTCACTTGATTGGTATCACAGGTAAACATCTGAGCACAGTAGGGCGGAAAAGGTGTGTTCATATTACACGAAGTTGGATTTATTCTGTAGGATCTCAAAGTTTAAGACTCCCGTGCGTCTTAGAAAAGATTGGAAGGAGGAGGAGTATATAATGCGAGAATAATCATACTATTTTAAAAAAATTACCACAATCTTGAGCCACTGTCTTCCCAAACCCAGATTACATTCTTGAATAATGACACTTTTGTAGCCTATAGCTAAAGCCAAGATTGTTAGCTAGATTTATTCGGCTTACGGTTTCCGGTTTCAATTACAATTTTTTGGGCTTTGAAATGGACCATAAAATTTGTTGGAATACTTCAAAACCAGAACGTGCCATCACTAACTTATAACAAAGACAAAAATTAGTCTTCCTTAGTCACTTATAATCCTCCAATGCCTTTCCGCATTCGCAATTGTCCCTAAATCCTGTTAACACTAAACGCTTATGAGCAGCTAATTGGACATCTCGCATAATCATAGATGAGGATCCTAAAGGGATTGTGTGGCGGAAATGCGCTCATTAGAAAACCTCCACCAAATAAAAGTTCTCACTTTTGTGTCAATGCGGACACTTGAGTAGCCATTTACCAAGAACGAGCGAAAAAGCGATCGTGTTTCCCAAGAGCGCTGTTTTCTTGTCGTAGTTTCGGGTAGAATATACAAGGCACTTGGCCACAAAGTGCAGAAAACGTAAAAAAGAAACCACTCGCTAGTTGAAAAGAAGGTGGCCGGAAAAGCTGAGTAGCAGCCGTCTATTTTTGGCACATTTTTTGGTGATTCTAAGTCTAGAAAATGTCTCGAAATTAGCGCTTAATTTGCCAATATAATTATTGAGACTACATTGTGCTAAAGCCTAATATTCAACCATTCTTCCATTGTTGTCGAAATCCTTGTCAAAGAATAGACACATGGTGTGTAGTGGAAGATGAAGAACAACCTTCTTTCTGTATGTAGAAGGCATAGTGTAACCAATTTAGAGGCAGCGGGCGCTTTTCTCACTTGAACAAAGTGGATTATATCCAGCTGATTGGGTGCTGCATTTGAATGCTCACGCTTCGATTGGTTCTTCTCGCAATAATAAGACCTCCAATTCTACACGCCTCAACGGTGGAAGTTAGCCCGCATATATATTCTCGAACAACACCATTTACTCTACTTGACTGCTATATTTGCGCATTTATCCGGGCTAGATTTGGGGGTGGAAATCATTGGCTTTGGGGCAGATTTTTGGAATCAGATGGGTTTGATTCCGAGGTTCTGACTAGTTCAAAAGGTAGTTTGAATTCTTATACAGATAACCGCTACCAAAAGGGTTTCATATGAAGAAGCCAAGTTCCCACTCGCTGGCTTTGTTTTCACAAATGCGCCAATGGCGAAACGCAATCATTTCGACGCGCGGCCATTACCGTAATCCAAGCATAGCTCCGCCTAACTCCGCCCCGTATCATGTTTGCCAGCGAACAGTGCCTCACAAAGAAACAGGCGCAACGAGTGCCGGTTCTTACTTTGCTTTTCTTGTTTTCCTTACCACAAGTGTTCCTCGATTGCCTTACACTTACGTTTTGTGGCACCTTCGCACATTTCTAACGCTTTCATAAATTCACATTCAGCCCATTCACTTCTAAAATTTCTCGCGTTTTCGTCTCGTGTTTATCCTTTGCTAATACTTACTCAATACTTCCTAATTCACTGCAGATATGAACGGTATATCGTTACTATATCCAGCCTGTATTCCTGGTAATTCATCTGTTAAACTGATTGATGATGATGAGACTGCTTCCGTGTCATCGGGAGTGTCTCCAGCACCTTCAGCACAAGATTCCAAATCTCCTACGGACAGCCATGTTAAACGCCCAATGAACGCATTTATGGTATGGAGTCGTGGGCAAAGGCGTAAAATGGCTCAGGTAAAGCGTTCGAAGCATTAGTAGTAAAGATTTGAATGGTGAAGAACTGCGCTTCTTCGGAGCAAAGTGGCATTTGCATACGTTATTAGGAATTCGCATTCTTTTAGGATAACCCCAAAATGCACAATTCGGAAATCAGCAAGCGTCTTGGAGCAGAGTGGAAACAGTTATCTGACAAAGACAAACGTCCATTCATTGATGAAGCAAAAAGGTTGCGCTCTATTCATATGAAGGTGAGGACTTTTTGGGAAGGTTTACAATAGCTCAATTCTTTGTCTTATAATCTGCTATTTTAGGAACATCCCGACTACAAATACCGCCCACGACGTAAGCCAAAATCAGCTGTGAAGACTTCAAATCGCTTGCCGCTCGGAATCACATTGCCTCCGTTCGCAACCCAGGCGCTGTTCGCAAATTACGGTCCACTCGACGGGATCAAAGCGCCTGACTTTACCAGTTATTACTCGTCATTCTTCCCGAACAGTATGCTGTCTTCGTCCTATTCTCCCTATAACGTGATGGCCGCTTATGCTCGGCAAGCAGCTGCAGTCGCAGCGGCTTCACAACCCTCTCACTCGACGAATTCGTTGCCCCAGACTTGACTCATCTAGGTGGGCTGTTATAAGCTTCTTTGTTTTTTTTTCTGTCCATATATCAGTGAGAGTTTTGCGCTTGGATCTATCAAAACGGTGTGAATAAGCTGAGTGTTCAAGAAGTGTGAAGAGATGCAGGAACTAGTTCACTTTCGTATTCTCCCAAGCGCTATTTGTTGGGAAGGCGGAAAGATCATTCCCAACCGCTTGAATCCGCTTTTTTTTGCGCGACAAGACCTTTTCCTGACAGAGCGAATGCGCGCTATTGTTCCTTTATTTACCTACTTCGATCTGGAATTCGGCATGCGTTTTGTCCCGATACCCTCACCAGTTTCGCTCTCTTCCGCACCTCCACACAAAGGCATCTTGCGAGTCGGCACCAGGGGGATGAGAGTTTTGCAAAATTACTACTGCTCGCCTCAACTCGCCATCTGTTCCAGGCACGCGGCGGCCATATAAAAACACTATCCCGACGAATCTCGTACGTCATCTTGTGGACGTAGCCAACTCAGCTTTTTGTACGAGTTCCCCCATGTAATCTCTCTCTCGACTTCCGGTCACAGCAGCAGCAATGTTTCGTGCAGTGCGTGTCATTATGCTTGTATCTATGTGTATCTATAAGTTTGTGGCGAGTGTGTTGTGCGTGGCAGTCGGGCATCGCCATCCGCTCTCGCCATCCGCTCTTGTTTCTTCCGTCTTCCTCTTCAGTGTTTCGCATATATGATTGTCCGGAGATTATGTTTGCTATGTGAATAAACGCTATTGAATGAGAATTCTGGAAAGAAAGTATGCGCGTTGCCCGGTCCCAAAACAAACACACAATGCCTTTGAATTGTTTATTCTGCAATACGACAAAATCGGAACTGGCGGTGCAAATACACACGTTTGCCGTCGCATTAAAGCTCAGCTTTGTTCTAACCGATACCGCACCTTGTGCACCACTCAATCAGCCCATCCTTCGTGTGTCTAGCAATCCTCACAACCCAACGCACCCCCCAACCCCACTACTGCCATCTGCCGATTATAACTCAATTTGTTCAGTTCCGTCAATTGCTCGTTCGTCATTGTGAGTTCATTCAAGGCCGCTTTTGTTCAGCGACCAGCGAGGAGCATCTCACAATACACACCAAAGGAGAACCAGAAAAAATTAGCAAATATCGATTGACGTGCATAAAACGTGTTTTCTTCTGCGTGTGCAGTGCAGTAACTGCTCCACGGCAACTTACCCTTACTCGTGAATGACCTGTAGCTGTTGCACGAAACGCTGAGTTGTTTTCCTCAGAGAAATTGCGAAGGTTCCAGCTGAGACGAACATATAGTCGAGTTTGTGTATGTCACCAGACAAACTTCAAAACCTTCATCCAAGCTTGGGACGTGAGCATCCGATAAAATATTCAGCCATTTTTGGAAAAACTTACACAGCTCAAAAATAGAAACTAGGTAAGTGGGGGATGAAGTCAACTTCGAAAGTAAGTGCCACAATCTTTTTCACATGATGAATTTGTTTGTCTATCAGTTTTGCACTCTAAGAATGATGCTCAAAAAATTTCTAACTTAATTCCGTTGTTTATGCTGCAATTTTAAGACCCTAATAATAGAGAAATGTGCCTTATTTAGACGAGAAGCAGTAAGCACAAAACTGGTTCCTACAATGGTCATAATGTTCGTGCAAAAACGAGCTTTCTTTCTCTCGCTATAAATAAGCTTACTTACTTGTTGTGGCTATTGGTCGAAATATTTGAAGAAGTAAGTAAGATCTTACGCGCGCTAAATTGCCTTATATTACTCTCGCCAAATTGCGCCAAACGATAATTATCACTAAATTGCCAATGTGATGTCAAAATGGGGTTAAAATACAATGTTTTCTGGATTTCATATATTTACTTTCATACCGTATCAGTTTAGGGGAGTCATGAGTATAAATTACACGATGCTAGGAGAAAATATATGGAGTGACTATGTGGTTGGCCCATGCATATTTTTTACTCTTAGCAACATTTTAAGGCAGCTGGGGAACAAAGCAGTCCATTGCATTGCGAAAAATTATATTTCGCAATTATAGCAGCTTAGTCAACACAATCAGCAAATGAAGTCGTTAGAATGTAGTCTGATGTACTTATCGACTGAATGAGGATATGTTCAGAGGGGTTAAGAGCTGAACAATTTTCTGGCAAGTTAAGCATTTCTTTTGAGTATCTGACTTTTTTAAATTGAAAAAATCAAAAATTAAGTCTCAGTTCATTCTCGATATATAGTCTACAACGTCAGTCTTGTTCAGGTTTTCTAAGAGCAAAAGATGGCGAATTAATTTCGTAAAATGTGTCAAATAGTTCTAATAAGCTGAACAATTTTTCTTGGCAAGTTGGGCATATCTATACCTATGTACGATTTTTTTGAAGTTAAAAAATCAAAAATTAACTTTAAGTCCATTCTCATTTACATTTGGTCTTCAACGCCAGTCTTGTTTAGATTTTCTGGAAGCAAAAAATCAACTTTCGTAAAAAATCAAATGTAAAAGAAGCTTTTGAAATTGTTATTCATTCTTCCGGTAAAAAATGACTTTGCATCCATGATTGTTAGTTAACCAACCGCTTCTTGTTGAACATCTGTAATTCTGTTTTGCAAATCTCTAAATGGCAGCTGCGACCAGTCATTTTCGTACTCAAGCTATCGGGCTGATTCTTTGTTAAGAATTTTGCAAAAAAAAGGGCAGATTCTTACTGAATCACACATTAGATGACGTTATCATTGAACTGAGAAAAAACGAAAATCAAAATGATATAGGAGAGTCCTTCTGATACACGATTTCTTTCTACATTTTGCAAGTTTTAGAATTATTAACATCTTCGTGGCAAGATTGCTGTGCAAAAATTTAAGGGTTTTTTTTCTGAATCTACTTTGCACCCCTTTTTTCTTGTTAGTAGTTTTATTTGGTTTATTTCGTTGATGTTATAGTTTCCATGCATCCAAAATACCTAACAACAGACTGTGACCAAATAAAATTACTGACAGGAAAAAAGAGAGTGCTAAAGTTGTTAAAAGGCTGACTCTAAGGTGCCTCAAAGTCAAATTTCTACTTTACAATTTTTTTGCGCAGCTTCCTGAACTGAATGAGACCAAGAAAGAATCTTCATTTTGAAAATAGTATTTTTTAGATTTTGAACAACAGGACAGAAATTAATATTCAAAAAGCAGTTCTTTGCGATCACCAAAAAATTTCTCGCTAGGTCAGACCAGATTTTCTTCTCACACTTCTTGCCTTAGAAGTGTAGAACAACAGAAGCGTAATCATTCATTACGTAATGTGGGAGTTACGCAGCAGGAAGTCGAGTGGACGATCAGGTCGGACAAATCCTAAGAGCGGCACATTTGAAGCTCTACAATCTACAAACATTACCTGTTGTGTGAGTTAAGTAGAAAATCAACAAGTTCGAATGCTGCCGTTGTTCTAATAACACCGCCTTTGTTGGCTACTGGGAATAATAGCGAAAATATTTTAAAAAAACATGAAGACGATGAACAAACTTAGCAAAAACTACTGTGTGACCAGAAGGGTTACGATAACCAGTAAATGATGTGAAAATAGGTATTTTGTATTTCGTATAATGCTTGGCTTTTTTATACGTTATCAGCATAATTTGCATAGAAAAATTTTAGCGCGGAAACGCCGAATTTATTTTATTTTTTTGTAGTTTGGAATGGATGGCTCATACACTCCGCTTTAAATAAATCGACAAACAAATATTTTATGTGAATTAGTCCAGCTTCTTTGTTTTTCACATAGGAGGAGCTAAACTCCCCCCCCCTCTTCTCACACCTGTTTTTGGTCTCTTTTTCACTTATGCTATAACTAACTTCTGTTTGAGTCAGCATGTTAGTAAATAAACTGGTTAGATCTTTATATTTCGGCAGATTACAATATTGGTTCAGAATTGTGGTCTGCAAAAAGTGTGTCCTAAAATCCGGTAGCTACAGAAAATGTCAGCATGTATTTGACTCATCATGCTCGATAAAGTAGAGAAATGCGATTTTTTTTGGAATTTTTTGTGGTAAATTAAGTTTAGATTTTTTTCCAGTGGTTCCTCTGCTGTAGTGATTACAAATCTTTTTACATATGCTGCTTTTTGTAAATTTCAGATTTGGAACGGCAAACTCCTTACTAAGCATTGTTAACGTAGTTATAGGATTTTTGCAGTAAAACAACTTTGAGAGTTCTGGAAGCTGGACGTGAGCTGTTTTGGATGTTTTTTTTGTTTTGTTTATTAATGTGCAGGTTCTGAGTGTTTTCTTCTTCCTTGGTCCTAATGAGGCCGTCTTGCATGTTAGAATAAATAAATAAGTGATAAATAACTTGCAAATGTGGTTTTCCCACAGTCTAGCAGATTTCCCGTGAAAAGCGCGACCTCGTCTCAAGTCTCGAACGTTCTCGCCGCCAATTGTTCTCACACTATCAACTAAATATTGTCATTGAGATGGAGTAGTCCGGGATCTCAAACGTCGAAAAAAACGGTTCTCAGTTCGTCTAATCGGAGTGCGTTGATGCGCGCACTTTTTTTGTGGCCAGGGAATCTTTTGAGTTTCTCATAATTGTTGAATCAGAACGTGTGGTGTGGTTCGCGAACAAAGGACGTTGACGCGTAGCAGTGAGGGCTGAATGGATGCATGTGCTAGACCTCGGCACACAACAGAGAAAAGAGCCAAATACAAGAGCGTAGCGAATTCTCTTCACGTCATGCGATCCTATTAGCGACAGTCGCGGTCTGCAGCGATTCACCATCGCGATTCGCGCTCAACTGTTCCTCTTGGTACACTGCCAGCGATTTCACTAATGAGGCTGACACCGTCACTTTTGACGCCGAGGTGACATTTGTTGCGATGTTAATAATCCCCTAAGCACATGTCTACAGTCAACGGACAAAGCAACATTGTTTTGTGAGCCTGGGTTAATCACGAATCTGCGCAGAAGTTTCAAAAGACGACGAAAAGCACTCTTTTGCACGCTGTCAGCTGTTCTTCTCTCCGCATTGTGGAATTCATATAACCGGAATTTTTTTGTCTGCCTTTTCCAAGATGTTGTCTGATTTCCTTACAAATCAAACGTTCTTCTTAACTCCTAACTATCAAAAATGATTAAATGCTTGAATACAACAGACCATTTGCTCTTTCTTTGTTCCCATTCCTTTTCACTGTCTTCTCAGGCTTCATAGCTCCGCCTTGAAATGGCTAACAGGTAATGTATTGAAAAAGTTGGCAAGCAATTTGAATCCACAGAAAATTGCAAAATAATATTGATTTCTGAGGATATGTGCTGGATTGTTCAGATGGAGTGTCGCGGATGCTGAATTAAAAAATCATTTTGCATCTGATTTTCCCTTTTTTCGTGCCTTGCAGTAATATCAATAGCTTTCTCCATGATTTCTGGTCCTACTATAATCTCAGTTTTTTGGCGAAGGTGTAGTTAAAATCAAATTCGTTTATTTTATTTATCACAAGGGTATCAAAGCCCACTACTGTTTTGGCTTCTGAGTTCCTTATCTGAATAATGGCCATTACAAGTGAAGCTTCTAGTCTCTGATGCTCCAAAGTGTTGTAGCAGATCCGTTTGCTTTCACGGTAACCGAGCTGGAGCACTTAATTAGTCAAGAGATGTGGTCAGCAAATAGGCGCTCCACTGTGGACACGGGCGCCGATACGAATATCGGTTGCGATACGGTATCAGCGTAATAATGGTTCGAAGTCACAAAGGGTTAAGATATAAGTTACTTCACACCACATGAGAAATTGTTTATCATAGAGTATAGCTAATAGGGGAATAATTGTTTGATCTGCATTTTCGTTCGTCTGCAAGTGAAAACTCAACAACGTAAGCATCATTTGCTAAATACACTTATTTATTTTTTCGACCTCCCCTCACAGATTCGAAAAATGCAAGTGAAATGCTAGTTTTCGCGCACTTTGTGCATAAAATATGTGCGGTCGTTCTCCTTCTATTTCTATGTATTCTCTATTGACAATTTCTAAAAGAGTGCTTCTGATAAGAAAAACTTATATCATCTTCGAGACTCGAAATTAGCAGCTTGGCTTGATGGAGAACCCAGCTTTTGATTGAAAAGGAAATTTTGAAGATTTTGAAGGAATGTTGCCATTCTCTTATCAAAACTGGAAATATTCAGAGCAAATTTCCTCGACAGATGCCGTCTACAAGAAAACTCTTCTGCGATATTGACGAAACCATATTCGAATAAAACTTCACCACAGCCTGCATCCTGCGCAACTTTTCCAAATTTACACAAAAAATCTTAGAAAAAAAGAAAACAGATGAAACTTGTGTCAGACGATGTGTGGTTTGTCCGTAACATTGTTGCTCATGTTGTGTTTGGGCACCGTAACTTCATAGAGAATGACAAATTGAGGTGTCGTAAATCATCAAATGAGGCGGTGCGGAAGGAGGCGGCTGACCCGCTAGAACAACGGTTGTCACATAACGGAATTAATGGGCCGCGAATAGGCGCGCTCGTTCCACAGTACAGTAGGCAAAACATTAACATAGACGCCATTGACAGCTTTGTTTCTTCGATAAATGATGAATTTCATCAATTCTGCAATGGAAACTTGGATTCGATAAAAGCTATTGGGCAATGCATATAGTAGAACGAACATAAAAATCAGAATCTCGAAACTATGTGACATGGAGTCGATAATGCAAAGATGCAGTCAAGCAACTGTGATCAAAAAATTAGTGCACGGGTTACCCTGATGCTTGAAAAAGAAATCGTTGCTGTTCACTATGAACGTCCAGAAATAAAAAAAACGCTTCAAATCTCTTTGCTCCAATTTCATGAGATGGCTGATTGTAAGCAAACGTAAAAAGTTGTATATAGCTCTGCTACTCACATGTTATTTTCGAAGCGTTCCGAGACTTGTCAAGAAGTTCTTGTTTAGCTCCTTGCCATTCCTTAAAACTGCATTATGATCGAGTTTGTTCAGTAACTTCTCTGGAAATTAGGACAAAATGAGGAGTCTTTGGAAGAATTTTACTCATTTAAATCATTCTATGCAAGCTCATGACGTCCCTAAATTTTAACACTTATCCTTTTTTTGCTGTGATTATTGCATTTTACATCAACAAATTTAGAAAACATTAACAAGAAATCGAAGGAATATGAGGATACTATAAGATATGGGAGTTACTTATGTCGAGAAGGCAGAAGAGTACAGAAGATACTGTCCGAATGTGAATATGCAGCCGAGATGATATCACATTTCCTTACCAAGTTCGAAGTCCAAACAATAATTCACATATTGGTCCGTACGAGGCTGCTCACTACCGAGGAGCATGCAGTGAAGCTGACCAAATGCCGAAGCATTATCATCTATTACAAAAAATGCTAGCAAAAAAACTTATTACGAAATATTAGGCTGCTCCATAAGTTCTGCCCGACTTGAATTTTTTGAGTTCAAAATGTCATAACATCTTCCAAAGTCAACTTTTTTTCAAGATCTTAGTATCTATGTGTTGAGCAGTTCTTTGGCTATCAGATATATACTGAGACCTGCGAAAATTCTTGTTAAGGAAGAAGCAAGAACTCAAGAACTTCACAGCGTTTCTCTCTAAACCTGTCTTTTTTGACATGGCAATGCTCCCTTATGAGAATTGATGGGCATCTTATCTAACAATGATAGAGAAATTTTTGTAAATTATTTTGCAACATAAAAGAGCCTATAGGGTGTGCGTTACCGAGAGATTTTTTGACCGAGCAAAAAAGAAGCCACTTTTGGACCTCGCTTCAGCGCATGTGAGCATGCCTGTTTACGAATTATGAAAATTTTACAATCGACGTGAGCGCCGAAAAGAAATTGGTGTATGAGTCCTGCTAGCTCTTGCTTTACCCTAGCACCTCCTGCTTTGAACTCGATTACTTCTAGTAGCAGAAAGTTATTGCTTGTATTCGAAAATAAATTTCACTAGCAAGACGTTTTCTTCGTGGAACTGAGCTTTTGCATATACTAGCCTCCTTCACCCTTATTCAAAATTCCTCGCTAGGACATGCTTCGGTGAGAACGTACCTCGGCCAATTGAAGATTTTAGGCCTGAAATCTCCTTACACTAGGTAATCTATTAAAATTTGATATGCATTAGAAAGACCAAGAAGAGCGGTCTGTAATGACACTAACAATACCGCATTAAAGAAGAAATTCTCTTAGAACAGCTGCTTCGAACATAAGACAAAAAAGTCGGACAGAACTTATGCAGCAGCCTAATATTCACGAATGCCAGCCAAAATTTCAATCGGTTAAATTATGATGCCCTTCAAGAAACTTTCAACTAGACTTTCACAACTTTTCCATAGCTGAACAAGTTAGTTCGAAAAATTGCTTGTGACAATACTTCTGAGCCTGTCCAATTCTTTGAACTACAAACTCTCAAATCTCTCTTCTTAGGAGTGAAGGTGCATTAGCATAGTTTGTGGGATGTTGTCCTGTACCTCGATAAGATACTCGGAAGCGGTTGACCTCTACACCAGTTTTCAAAAAATTATCATAGTTTGCGCTGAGGCGGTTTCTTGATGTTCCAAAACATTTTCTATTCTACATACGCTGGCTATCCACTGCCCTAAAACAACTACATAGCTCCTGATCATCTGAGCCGAGAATCACACTTCGCTTTGGGTAATACAGATAAGGAAGATAGACTCCTCGGACACAATTACGCTCGTCCTGAACTTATGTCGCTATGTAGTTTGCTGGTGAACAAGTAAGCCAAGAATGCTTTTGATGTTAGAATTGCTCACTTTGGTTCGCATCAAAAGCTATCAAAGTCAGGCAGTAAGCATGCCTTATCACTAAAATCTTCAGAAAATAATTAATATAATTTTTAATACAAAGAATGAAACTGGGAGAGATATCGAGAGATGCAGAGTAGCTAAAGATGACATCCAAACTTCGTTCGTGTTATCGAATCGGTTTATGCAAGCATTCAAGGGGCAGGTAGCTAATATCAACACTCTGAGAAACCATTTTTCTAAATTATGATTACAGACGAGCGGAAGGTTGCTGAAATGAAGGCGGTTCTTTGAGAACTCTGATATTTCTCTACATTCTTATTCAGAAAATTTCGTGAAACTTGGTTGTGAAACTTCACATATAGTGAATATCTAATCTGGTTACTGTACCCATGATTGACAACCAGGGATGGTGTAGCTAAAGCTGTGCAATAATGCGCTGTGGGAGATGAATTAATACTTACGAGAATTTGGCTGACTGGTTATGATGTGTTATCGACGAAGTGATTCAAGTTTTAATCCCGTTCAAGAACTATTCAGTCATTTCCGTAATGTTAAAACTTACATTAGCAGTAAAGTTGTTTTAGAGGACGGAGTAACCCGCTCGAATTCCAGGTAGGCCCAGCAAGCCCTCGAAGTCTCTCACCGTCGCATGTTCTCAGCTATAAGAATGATATTATAGACACTGTAAATCAGGAACTTCTTTATTCTTGAATGTCTAACATCGGATGTGAAACAGTAGATGTCTTCTGAGAGCATCCGACAAGCGTTCTGAAACCAATAGACACAAATCGCTTTCTCAATATTCTATTGTATATGTATTAGGTTGTCCCATAAGTTTTTTCATATTCGGACCTTCAATTCGATTCTTCTCAGGAACTACAGCACCTAGTAAGCTGCAAATTTTTGGCAGTAATTCTGAGCGAATAAGCTATATAATCACCTACTTGCGGGGAATACAGAAGTGATACAGGCAAAGTTTGAAAATTGAGCGCATTATTTTTTTTCTTGTTTTCTAGCCATCAGAAAAGTGCAGCAAGTGCATTTATAAATACCCGATGAGGGGAGTATATGCATGAAAAAATAGGAAATTTGCAGAGCTGTTTTGAACTGAGATATGATGATTTTCGTTTTTTCGGAAGTTCGGAAAAATTTTTTATTTTGGTTTGGAGCATGTTGCGCATTGGACTTGGTGCGAACTTTTGAACGCCATCTTGTAGAGCTTACTTTGATCTGTCGAATGGTACCCTGCAATTTATCAGGAGTTCAAGAAGAACTGATTTATGTCGTTGAAAAATCAGGTATGAAAAGACTTATGGGACAACCTAATATATTATATTAGGTTGTCCCGAAAGTATTTTCGTTTTTTTCAAACAATCGCCACGGTCCGCAGAACAAAGATCCTTAAAAGACATTGGAAGCTTCGATGCAGCTTTTTATGCTCTTTCTTTCAGTTATCTTTATATTGCAGTTTAGCAAACGAGCTCTCAGAAAATTACCAAAAACTGCGACCCACACTTTTTACCAAGGTCAAGTTTCGCTATTTTTCTAAATTTTTGTACTGATTCTCCGAAGAAGCCCAAGTAACCCGCGGATAGAGCAAACCAAGTAGGATACAAAACAATTTCTTTCTCCTTCCAAGAGCCCTCCTTAATTTTTTGACAAATTTTCAAACAACACTATCGAATTTTAGCAGACCCATACCAGAAGAAGACTCGTCAAACTCTAAGAAATTCTCAGTTTTTGATATTCTCAAAGATAGATTGAGATTTGTTACTAATTTTACAAAACAAATGAGCGTTTCAGGGTTCGAAATATCAGATTTTGTATTTTTCGGGTACATCTTGGGGCGCCATCAAAAACATGAATTTTGTCGATTTTGTCCTCTAAAAGCTTACAAATCAGAAACGAAAAACATGCCTCTGAAAGAGGAGAAGTTGCTGCATCGAATAACACCTGAGTTGCTTCCCGAATGATGCTCTATGAGGTTTAAGTTGACGAAATATAGAATTTTATAGCATCAAAAAATATTTCTAAAAATCTTGTAAAGTAAGATTTGGAAGGGGCGAAAATTATTTTGTATCCTAGTTATTTTGCTCTATACGCAGGTTACTTAGGCTTCTTCGGAGGATCAGTACAAGAATTTAGAAAAATAGCGAAACTTGACCTTGGTAAAAAGCGTGGGTCGCAGTTTTTGGTTATTTTCTAAGAGCTCGTTAGTTAAACTGCAATTTGAAGATGACCATTTGAAAGAGCATAAAAAACTGCATCGAATGATTCTAAAATCTTTTGAGGATCTTTGTTCTGCGGACCGTGGCGATTGTTGAAAAAAGCGAAAATACTTTCGGGACGACCTAATATATCGTATACTCGCGACAATACAACTATCAGTGGTATCTGAAGATTCCTTTTTGACGTTACGGCAAGAAATTCTGGCGTATGGAGGAGTGGAGTGGGGATAGCAATATGGTCAGCCTGAGAAATTTTGGAAATATTTTGATTTTTTCATCTATTTATAAAAAGCTAGCCTTACATTCATGTGGTCATTGCCATATCTGAACATGAAATTTTTAAACCGTCACCTTCTTCCTTGTAAGCAAATTTTTTGATCTTTGTAAAAATCCAACATACCATATCATTACCGTCTCTAACAAGCAAGAAGGTTATAATCGCATTAATGAAAATCACAAAACGTTCACAAGATACCGTGGTTTGTCCGCTTGCGAAAGTTTACCGTAAACCTACCGTGCGGTAACGATAACCCAAGTCAACAGCTTCGGTCAGCCTTCAAGCTATATTCTGTACACATGTTGTTATATTTCACATACGTCTTCATTTTATAATTCTCAACATGTGGTAAGCTTGCCAAGCAGAAATAATTTATCCGCAATGACAGATATTTGAGAAGAGGTCTAATCATGCAATGTTTTGTCAGATCTTACCGTAATCTCACCCAACCTAATCCAAATTCGAATAGAACAAAAATAATAAGAGATGTAAGCAACTATTTCATTCACTTATACAGTGCTGGCCATAATTATTAGGCATAAGTAATGCAACTTTTTATATAACTTTTGTCTATTTGAACGTAGCGCATTCATTTTTTGGCAGTATAAGGAACATGATGTAAGCTTCTAATGCACACATTTTTGCCGAATTTTACCACCTTATGTGAGGATTACGGTAGGTTTACGGTACTATGGGAAAAATTTTAGAATGCATCAGATTATGCTGAAACTTGGCCTATAGGGCTTATTTGACATGCTGATCACAAAAATGAGATCCGTTTCGCATGAAAAGGCCTCGTTCGTGAGATCAAAAGATGAATTTCATTTTAGCGACAAATGATTATGATATTTGTGTTTACCGCATAGGATTACCACGTAGTGCAAAGTTATAGCGAATTCTGACTTTTCGCAGCTTAGTTATTGACAAATTGCCTTCAAAACTTGACGCATATGACTTGTTCAACTTCTCAAAGGCGCCCCACCTTAATTTGCGTTTAAATTTCATTTCTTTTTCACTGATTCCAATGTGCCAACTTCCAGCTACATGCTGCCTATAATTGCTTTTTCTTATGTTTGATTCAGGTTTCGTGAGGCTTCATGTTTGCCAAAAAATCGTGAAACCTCGATTTTCAGCAGTTTTCAAAAAATGCTTAAATTTTTTGTACTAGGTTATCAAAAATCGAACGGTTTGCGCAGACTTGCAGCTTACATCACGATCTACATGATGCCACAGAATGAGATTGCTACATAAAGTAGGAAAAAAGTTACGGGAAAAGTTGCAAAACTTATGTGCCAACCTAATATATAGCCACCCTAGAAATCGTCGTAATTTTCGTTCTTGTCAATGAATCTGTCTGAAACTTTGCTGTGTTGTGCGCATGTCAACCTACCATGACTATTCAAAACGGCTTCCAGTCTTGTTGAGTTTGAACGGAGAAAAACGTAAAAATTCGAAAAAGCCCTCTTTGAAAGCTGAACAAAATTATATAGCTACCTGGTTTTTCTAATCACTATCGCATTCGTTGACTCTCAAATTTTTTTGTACAATAACACCCCAAAATATGAAACATTTGCAACACCTAACTGCATTTTTTGCTTTCAAAAGCACCAAAAATCAGTTTGCTTCAACAAACAACTGGTTTGAAGAGTTTTCAAGCTCTTGTTCAATTCAAATGATAACCATGGAATCTACTAACCCTTCTGGATAGGTGAGGTGAAGAGCGCTTTCGTAAACTCTGCGTAATCGCTGATTTTGACGGACAGACTCCAGCCTCAACATAGGGTTGACGCACTTTTGCATCACAAAACTCAGTTTGCAATGCCCACAAAGTGCTGTACTTGATTTTATTGCACTGCATACATGGGGATGCAGCTTTTGCAACAACTTTCAGATTTTCACTAATGATGCGGTAGCAATTTAGACCTGAAATACCTTCCACGAAGATTCCCTGCGAGCAGAAGATTCAATATAACCCTAGATCTCCTTACTTTCCTCTGTGTTTCGCGTCATACTACATCCGATGAATGAGATTAGCTAAGATTTTGAAGTTTTAAGCGTCTCCGGTTTTATCTCGTGATCTGAGTTGGCTCTGATTGTGCAGGGTGCTCCACTCAACATTCAGTGGATGTCAACTGCGGCTGAACCAGAGTGCTCAATCCCGAAATTTTTTCCCAGTCACGCACACGAGTTCACTGTTGTATGGCTGTCGTAATGGCTACATTACAGTATTTTCTGTCGCTTGAAAATCGAGTTTCGTGGTGCAAAAGTGCGTCAACCCTATGGTGAGGTTGGAGTCTGTCCGTCAAAAACAGCGATTACGCAGAGTTTACGAAAGCGCTCTTCACCTCATCTATCCAGAAGGGTCAGTAGATTCCATGGTTGTCATTTATATTGAACAACAGCTTGAAAACTCTTCAAACCAGCTGTTTGTTGAAGCAAACTGATTTTGCAAAAAATGCAGTAATCGCTTCTACTTGAGTAGGATGAGAGGCCGTAGGTGTTGCAAATGTTTCATATTTTGAGGTATTATTGTACAAAAAAATTTGAGAGTCAACGAATGTGATAGTGATTAGAAAAACCAGGTGGCTATATAATTTTGTCCAGCTTTCAAAGAGGGCTTTTTCGAAATTTACGTTTTTCTCCGTTCAAACTCAACAAGACTGGAAGCCGTTTTGAGGAGTCATGGTAGGTTGACATGCACACAATACAGCAAAGTTTCAGACAGATTCATTGACAAGAACGAAAATTACGACGATTTCTAGGGTGGCTATATAATTATGGCCAGCACTGTAGTACGTACCGCAATTTGCTATGCTTGAGAACTGCGTTACGATAGAACGCGTCAAAATGAGTGAAAGTTTTGAGTGGAAAGGTTCTGGATTTTATACTCACATCTACAGACAGCGTCAGGCAAAAACTATACTCCCCGATCATTATTTGGACCTGAAATCAGCGAAGGTACTATCAAGCTCCGCCCATTCAGGTACTGGAAGCATTTTGTGCCTTCAGGATGAGCTAGCAACGGGTTTTTGAAAGTTTTGCACATTTTGCAATTCATGTCTGTAATCAGCAAAAACATGGAAGAGAAGATTTGGACGGATGCCCTTTAGTGCCTGGGCAAGATTACAATTGAGCTGGAGAAGAATGACACTCATTTCAAGTTGTTCCAATTTGTTACCCTGTAGCTGATGGCCATTTCAAAGCTAAGGTCTTACGGAATGGTCCACTATCTTCAATCTGCTATATAATGAGGGCAATGTTTTGTTCAAAACTGCGAAAAGAACAGAAAACGACCAATGCACCAGTTTACTAAGAATATTTTTGTTTCTCTTTGCCATTGCAGGTTCTGCTGATGGTTGCACTAGAGTCCAAAGTGTTCTTTCTGTCCCGTGCACGTGTGGCCTTTCATAGAGTTTATCTATAGATTTTCTATATGCCTGCACTCTGTCAATGCACTCTACGCCAACTCGCCAAATTTTTCGAATTCTCTATCTTTCCATGCACTTTTTTCTCATTTTAAATACCCGTAATCTGCGCGTAATCTGCTAAGGAATGTGCTACTTTCGCTTAAACCGTCAGTAACTTCTATACCGGAACATCAAAATAAGATTTTTGATCTCACTGTAAAGGTTACTCGAATCATACACTCTGTCGTTTGTAGGAAAAGGGGGAAGGAAACCCCTTAGAATCTATTTTTGTCCATACTTTTTGGCACTACGGTAGCGATATCTATCTGTAATCGTAAGATTTGTCACATTTGGTTAAGTTACTCTGCTTTTCTGCGTCAGTTCCACAATAAAAAAATTACAGCTGAAGATTGACAGATAGATAGTGTCCGATAAAAATATAGAATTCCTTTTTCGCTTATTGTCATTATGAAAATTGGAGTTCGAATAGTTTATTTAGGGGTGAAAATAGATAATTTTGTTGTTATATTATGAGTTGTTGTTGGTTCCACACTGTTTGGAAATATTTGTGATACATTCTGGTTCATTGCAAAACTCTCACTTTTCGCGGATACATTGGACTATCACAGATTTTTCTTTATGTTTTGGGAAAAGAAAATTTGAATCATATTGCCGATGCTGAGAGCACGTAGTTTCCCTCCAAAATTCCCAAGCTAAGCAAATTTGTTAACGGTAAAGGAAGTTAGGAGATCCCAAAAATAGGATCTCATGAATTTTGCGCCAAGCTAGTACACAAAATCAACTCTTGACTACGATGCTGCAAAAGAGAAAAGATGCCTTAATCTTCACGAAAATGCTGAAAGAGTAAATCCGAAAATTTTGTAGGAATTTAATGTGATAGCAAACCATTGCTTTATACAGAAAAAATGGGCCTCAATGAAGTATCTGCTTTGAAAGAATTGAACCCATATGTCTATAGAAAGTGAGGAAGATTTGTTCGCAAACATGTCGCAAACGTGGTTGTTGAAATTGAGAATAAAAGCTGTAAAAACTGTAATTCACACTTTTTCGCTCAGTCTCCTTATATTCTTTCTCGCTGCCTCGATCTCATCTTTGATTTCAATTTTGTTATTTTTGAAGCTTTCTTGGGAACTACTGACGAGGGGCACCAAGAAGGGTGCACTAACGGTATAGCCCCGAAACTGCATAGTGTAAAAAACAGGCAAAACCATTCAATTTTTTGTGTTATCTACTTTTAACATTTTTGTCAGCTGCCTTTTATCACAAAAACACAAAATCTATCTTATTGCTTCATGAAGTAAAAAATGAGCCTCAATGAAGTATCTGCTTTGAAAAGAACTGAACCCATATGCCTAGAGAAAGTGAGATAAATTTGTTCGCTTCCGTCGCGAACGTGATTGTTGAAATTCTAAAAAAAACTGCTTCTGCAAATCGTCATCAGTTGCAATCGTTCAATAAAAAGTAGACAATTGGGTATGGTCTTATCGGTTGATTTGCGCCATCACAGTCACAGACTATGCATTTATCGTTACTCATCTTTCGATTTGTGATCGATGAGCGTCGTATACGCAAGAGTATCCTTCAAGTAGATGTGCATTGCGGTTTCGATTCGTTTTCACTAGTTCTGATCAAATTGTGATGTTTCAAAAGCTATTAATTCTTGTAGAATGATAGCATAATTTTTTCTGAAATCCATTATCAATAATCTCAGAAGAAAAGTTCTGTCAGCGCTTAACTCAAGAAGCTACTATTTCATCTACTCGACATCAAACGATGTTTACAGCATCCAACGTCGTTCAAAGTGTAAGAAAGCGCGATCTTTTTGTTCTAGCAGATTGCTTTCCGTCTAACTGCTATTGCCAGGATATTTTTTAGTTCATCGATCATGACTCGTGTATCTCATCATTTTCTATCATTTCTCTTTGCTTTGTATATTTTGTCCCAAAAGAAGCGTATCAGATGTTTGGTCCTAGCAGTACTCTTGTCTCAGCTTTCGCGACTGTTAAGTAACATGCCATAGAGTGGGCTGGCTTAAGTTCGGATTTATAATATAAAATAAATCAAGTGTCATTTTATCTATAGTGCTTTGCGTGTGTAAAGCTGTTCAAGTGCTGTACGTCTTGATAACTTTTAAGAAAGCTGGTCAAAGTATATCTGTCGTGAATTTTAAAATAGAAAATAAGGTGAAGCGAAAAGCTCATTTGTGGAATCAGCGATGTTTGTCAACCTAATACCAGAGTTTCCAGCTCTTCCGGATGATTTTTTAGTTCAAAACGTATGATTTCGTTAGCACAAAACTCTTTTGAAGTTCAACCCTAATCCTACAGTGATGAAGACGAATTGGGATCCGCTTTCTATAGTTGAAGTACGATATGAGGCCTGATGTTAAGAGAAAACTCAGACAATAGTTATCAGCGATCAAACGTACGATACCGATTTCAAGACTCTAGGAAAGTAATTTATAGGTAAGTCATGGCTGAGGAGGAGAAAATGCCCGAGGACGGGAACCCGACCGATGAGGGTAAAACCGACGAAGGGAATCCCACCGATGAGGGTAACCCTACTGACGAGGGTAACCCTACCGACGAGGGTAAAACTACAAACGAGGGTAAAACCGATGGTGGAAACCCGACCGATGAGGGAAAAACGAACGAAGGGGGTAAAACCCCCGAAGAATGCTCATGTACATCTGAAAAAGTTATGCAGTTCTTACAAAAGATGGCTAAGGTAAGTTTCTGTATTTAAACTCATCTTAACCATCAAATTTTCGTGGTTATATGTTTTGTGTGATTTTTGAGAAATTTGATTGCTATTTCAGGAAAGTGGCACCGAAGACTTGACCGATCCAGCACTTGCGGAATTTCTCTCAAAAAGTGATGGCCTGAAACACGTCAGAGATCAATTCTACTATCCAAAATGTGGCACTCTTCCAGAAGGTAAGCATATATTTTAACTTATTTATTCTATATAAAAAGATGAATATTTCACATTATACGGCTGGGGTTTTACCTTATCATATAAATTGTAATTATGCAGCTGCTTAGTTTTTTTACAGTGATTTTTGACAAATACATCTAGATCTGCCTCAGCTATGTGATATGCACTAGAATATCCAACAAATTTCATACTAATCATTCCTCTAAAATTTCTTGATTATTCTACGACTTTCACATTTCTGTAAGATCTTCGATTTCGATCCAATGGGGATCACTTGACCAAATATTGAACTTATATGGTCTCCTATTCATTATCATCAGTGATCATTGATATCATCCCTATAAATGACGAAATGCCTGAATATGACCATGAAAAATGTTTTATACTATTATTAGTAGCCTTGTCTAATCATGTGTTCCTTCCATTAGTTCGCCGATCATAACTCGCATAAACTTTCCTTATATTTACTGTGCAAACATTTTTGTAGCACAATCATGTATGGTTAGAAAAATACATTGAAGTGTTAGTTTCAAGAGCGCACTAAAACAGGTTTTGAATAGAATTTTGTGGTGCCAAATTGTTGAATTGCTGCAGTAGAACAACGCTAACATTTCAAACATCATGTACTTTACCTTACAGAAAAGTTAATTTTTGGAAAATTAAAATTTTACAATGACAAATAATTTCAGCCGATCCATCTCTCTGCGATCCAGAATCTGATTCCATATATCTATGCGGAAATTCACTTGGATTGATGCCAAAAGCTACGGAGCGAATCATGCACGAACAACTTGATAAATGGGCTAAGATGTATGCTTACTATTTATATTATATGCTCTAAAGATGTTCGTTTCTATTAAGGGGAGTTTTCGGGCATACAAAAGGAGAAATTCCATGGGCTCATTGTGACGAACATGCCTTGGAAGGTGTAGCTCATTTAGTCGGTGCAAAACCTGAAGAAGTTGCTTTGTGTAACGGTCTCACTGTCAACATTCATGTGCTACTAGTAGGTCGTTATTCTTTTAGAAATGAAGAAGCCGGAATGGTCACAATTTATTTTAGGCCGCTTTCTATAAACCAACCGAAACCCGCCATAAGATTTTGTTGGAAACAAAGGCATTCCCCTCAGACCATTATGCAATCGAATCTCAAATCAGATTGCATGGAAGAACAGTAGAAGAGAGCATGGTAAGGCTATCCCAGCGGATTTTTGGGCTCCAAAGCTAGATCCAAATCCCTGAAATTGCTCCTCCTTTTCTAAGGAAATCTAACTATATTATCACAGGTCTGCCTTCCACCTCGTGAAGGTGAGGTATGCTTGCGAAAAGAAGACATTCTTTCTTACATAGAAGAGCATGGAGAAGAGATTGCGATTATTTTTCTGCCTGGCATACAATACTACACAGGACAGCTGTTCGATATCCATGCTATAACCACTGCTGGTAAACAAAAGGTACGTCATGACAGAGTGCATTCATCAAGAAGCCTGACTTTAGCATTCACTGGTATTTTACAACGTCTGCAATGATTCAAAAATATGATATCGCAATTATGAAGAATTCGAACATAGTTGCCAGCTGAATGAAATTTGTGTAATTGCACATCGGTGGCATACGTACAGGATGTGTCAATGGCATGCTCCCTTTCCTGCAGGCGCGGATTTGCAGAACCGCACCGCGATTCCTCTGGGCCACGTACGCGGGCTTATGAGCTGGCGTTTTGCCGACTTCCGCTTGATGATATGTTTGAGACTTATATCCTTCCTTTTCTTCCAAAAACTTCTTCTTCACTGTTTCTTGCCTCGCGCATGCACGACGCGGATGCGCAGGTGCTATGAAAAAGTGAGCTCGTGATTGACACAGGCTTTAGATGGGAGTGGAGGGTGGAGGGGTGGAGACAAGGAGGGAGGGAAGGGCGCGCAATTCATGAAATCTGCCTTTACGAATTATAAGATTGTCTATCTGCCTTTACGAGTTACAAGATTGTCTAAGTGCCTTTTTCTACCTGCAAATAGTTCAATACGTTCAAAAATTTTGGGTTCGTAATTCTCTCCCTCCTGCCTCCCCTTTACTCCCCCTGAGAAAAAAATTACTTCAACAACCTATTGTGCATAGAGGAAAATCATGAGTTTTTTAACTATCGAGTGAGTCGAATTACTTTCTTCATACAAATGCAGCAACTGTGTAATTGCAAACTTCTAGCCACACGGCGGGTGGAGGACTATATCTCGTCGGATCTGGAAGAGTCCCGCGCGGATTTCCTGCAGGAACGCATGTCCGCGCATGTACGGGTGCGGATTTGTCGCAAATGACCGCGGGGACCACCCTTTTTCGGCGACATATAGTCCTCTACCCCCACAGGGCTAATGTACTGTGGCATAGTAGGTAACTGTAACAAATTCCGTCTCCATAAATATGTGTTGAATCAAATCGAATATCGGCTAGAATTTGAACTCCTAAAACCGAGTTCTACTGCAGTTTTTCCCAGTTTCTCCATTTCGAGGGACTCATTATTACTTAAGAAATGCTACAATTTTCGAGCTATAACTTTCCCACTATTCATTGTATCCTTCTGCCAACTCGTTCAATTTAGAATGCCAAATAGTGATACACAATAAAGTAGACTCACTGAAGCTTTTTTCACTTCAAGGGATGCTTAGTCGGGTGGGACCTGGCTCACGCTGTCGCAAACGTTCCGCTCCATCTACACTACTGGGATGTAGATTTTGCTGCTTGGTGCTCTTACAAGTACATGTGTACCGGTGCTGGAGGACTTGCAGGACTCTTTGTCCATGAGAGGTCGAGATCTTTACATTTTCGATAATATGGTCCAGATATTGGTTTGCTACAGATTTAAGACCGATCATAGAGATCGCATGTTGGGATGGTGGAGTCATCGAATGGAAACTCGTTTCAATATGGATAATGGTGATTTCGTTCATACGTTTTCTCAAGCACCAAAAATACATTTGTTTTTTAGTGATGGATCTTGATGACGGTGCAGCTGGCTATAGAATAAGTAATCCACCCATTCATCTTGTAGTTCCTGTGATGGGAATGTTGGAGGTAAGTCAAATTCTATACACTTCGTTTAGTCTTTTAGAGGGGTAATAAGGAACTCTGCAGGTGTTCAAAACTGTAAAGCTAGAGGATCTTAGGACGAGATCATGTTATCTGACCGGATATCTCGAGTTCCTTGTCAAGCACTTCTTCGATGAAGCTTCTGAGCACAAGTGAGTAAATTTTTGAACTTTTCATGACCACTTCACTGTTATTCTTTTCTCTAAAAAGATGCAGACACCAGTGGCCGTATTCATCAACGAACCCTTGAGGGTTTACCGAGGTTAAGCCTACCCTGTGCTTCGTGAGTACGGGTTTTATGCTTTTTGGAGTGATTACTCCTAAGGGTAAGGCTTAGACTCAGGATTCGTTGATGAGTACGGCCACAGTACTTTTGAAAAATTAACTAGCTACTCACTTGTGATGTTGAAAAATGAAACAATGTTCTTGCATTATTAAGAACTATATATGAATTCTTAAGGATATTTTTATTTTTTAGCAAAACCAGTACGAATGTGTTTCGTAGAAGAATTCTCTGTAATACAAAATATACCATCATCAGCACTCGCTAGTGAGCATTTTGTTTTCAGAAGCTCAAAAATAACGTGCAAGATAATTACACCACCAGAATTTCACGAGAGGGGATGTCAGCTTTCTCTGCAATTTTCTGTGTCCATCGATGTCATCTACAAAGAGCTTGTAAAACGCGGTGTTGCGGTAAGTAGAGTTCTTTTCCATCTTTTTTTGTTAAAAATAAAGTTACCATTGCAGTGTGACAAAAGATATCCGGATGTGATACGTGTCACCCCTGTGCATCTCTACAACAACTATGTCGATTGTCGACGCTTCATCACTGCACTGCAGGAAGCCTGTGCCGTCGCAGAATCATCTCTCTAAATTTTTTTGTAGTTAAGGTGTTGTCAAGAACTCACAAAGATAAATGAATCTGAAGCATTTCATTCTTTACCTGCTTACCAGTTGCGGTCGCAGAAAGTTTTGTGGGAGAGCGAAGGTCTTTCTAAAATGTTTTACGGGTGCTCCTGGTGTGAGTTTCATCACGAAGATATTTGATTCTCAAAGTGCTAAAGTTATTTTGATAATACAAGCCATGCAAGCTGATTGAGCATTCAAAGCTTATAACAGGCCAATTTCAAAAATCTTATGACTCATTCTTTTCGGAGGGAGAGAAGTGTACCGTTTAAGTTGCCGTCTAGGCGCGCTCAGTTAAGTCCCTGACACTAGGTTTATATAGGGGTCCAAAAATGGTCCATGCAGGCCCTCGTAAAAGTGGGACTTCATATTTTCCATATTTCAAAACAAAAAACATAGCGAAGCGTGAATTTTCTGAATGATTCAGATTATCCCTTCATTAATTCCTTCAACGAGTCTGTCATTGATGTTGCTTGAAAAGTGAATGATGTCATCTGAGAAGTTATATGAGACGGAGAAAACCATGAAATAGTAAGCCACCTTGTTCCCAGTGACTTCATCCCAGTGACTTCATCAATTTGTCGAGGCAAGACCTTTGTGAAAAGCCTCAGCGCTCTTTTTAAACTCCCCCCCCCCCTTCCCCTCCCCCGCCTGCTTATATGGGTAACCAGGGACAATAAACAGCCAAATTTGCTTCAAAGCATCTACAGTATTCTGCCGATATAATTAGGCTTGTCCTCCTGTTGGTTGGTATCTCTTACTAATGATAGAAGAAGGCGGGGTGTGTTTCATTGCGGTTACCTGTGAAATCAGCTTCTATTTGAGAATGCACTTCATCTCCGTGTCATGCGGCAAGACTGCTTTATTTAGAAACTTAAACAGTGCGTACTAGGAAGATGCGATCTTCCCGTTACTTTTTCTTCGGTGAAACGATAGTGCAGGATGTCCCAAAAGTAAGTGCACACTTTTTGATCGTTAATAAATTTCTTCACACTTAGTCTTTTCCTTTAGGGTAAACTGAATTATATAGGGCGTCCCAAAAAATGTACCTACTGTTTGATTGTGAATAACTCTCTTGTAATGAAGTGTTTCGAGAAGTTTTAGGCATCATTTTATAGAGCGAGGTTAATCTTAGATTTACAGTATAGAGCGAATCATCTATCGCTCTTCACTACTGTAGGATTACTGCATGAACTTCGACAAGGATTTCAGATTATTGGAGGATAAATTCTGCCTCGCAACAAAACCAAAAAAGCCAAAAACTACGGTAATGGAGCCGCTGATTTCGAATTTGAAACTCCCATTTTACTATGATGCTTCTTTCCTAAATTATCCCCGGTAAATTGTCATAAGTCAGTTCTTAGCATTTGTCAGAAATGTAATAATACCGTCAAAAAAAAACAGAAAACACTAGTAAAAAGTTGTTAGTTGGAATCAGCATGCGCGAAAATCCTAGTACGCGAAAACCCTAGTAGTAGTTTTTCAGATTTAAAAAAGAAATTCTGTCAGGTGGTATATTTCACAATGCTTCCATATGCTGGAAGTTCTTACCGTAATCCTACAGTAATGAGGAGCTATCGATGATTTGCTCCATACCGTAAATCTAAGTTTAACCTCGCTCTACAAAATGGTACCTAAAGCTTCTCGAAACACTTCATTACAAAAGAGTTATTCACAATCAAACAGAAGCTACATTTTTTGGGACACTCTGTATATTGATAATCAGCGACACAGTTTAGCTTGATGTAAAGTTTTCGGTTCATTGATCTGTTCTAGGGGCAATATGTAGCCACTAATGGCTCAAAACCCTCTTCAGAGTTCTTACCGTAATCCCACAGTAATGAAGAGAGCTGGTTGATCTGCTCCATACTGTAGATCTAGGTTGAATCCTTCTTTATCAATGTTACAAAGCTGAAGAAAAGCCTCAGCGAGTAGAGAGTACTAACGATTAAAAAGTGTGTACTTACTTTTGGGACTCTGTATTTGAAACTCTCTACTAACTGGAAAGAAATGATAGGAAGAGCGACATTCTCAAGTGGGCTATGCCCTTTAGCTTGTAGAACTCGACAGGAGGGTGAGCAGAGATATGGGGCTTTACAATGTGTTAATGAGCAGGAAAACTTTCTATAAAAAGCCTTCGCAATAGATTCGATCCTGTTTCGAAAGACTTCTGAATCCAGCGCACATGGAAGCCTTGTGGCACTTCTATAGACTTCGCCTTTTACTTTCAGAATTTTCTTGCCTTTTCTTCTCCCGACTTTTGAAAATACTCTCATCATAGGCACAAAACAATACAGCCACCTTCTGAAAGAAATTGGATGTACCTCAATTCATTTCAGGACTATGTTCACTAACAGACATCACAAGAAAAAAGTTTATGAGTTGGTTCCAGTGATCCTTTGCTTTGAGTATCTCCTTTATTTACCCACTCAAGCAAAGCAGCTCTGATCGTGATACCAAAAAACTTGATACGCACCTTTGTTAGAACAAAGTAAGCACATTTTTGCTAAGTCAATTTTTATTTCTAAACAGTGAGTATACAAATTTTTTGCAAGATCTTTTTTGATGGGTACTTTTGGGAGTGAAATCGATGACACAGGTTTCAAAAGTTTTAAGTTTGTGAGTAGATATGTTTTATATAAGTTTCCTGGATGGAATGCATTCACGGCAGAATTTCTTTTTGCTGCAAGATTTTGTTTTTGAGCACTAAAATTGTGACCGCACTCTATTGTATTCATACGGAAAATTCATTGCAGCTAACATCGCTTTAGTTCGTTCTTTAGTTCGTTTTCAACTAAATGTCATGTTCAGTTGAATGCCAATATGAATTTGCGTCTGATGATTTTCACATCGATCATCTGAACATTGCCATAAGCTTTTGCTCTGGTAATGATTAATATAAAAATGGCATCAAAAGAAAAATTTGCAAATAAATACGCACTACTAGGAAATGTCCTTTTAGGAATGTCTGATTTTTTTTCTATATGTTCATCGATAGCTCTTTAAAGATAAGATTGTGTAGACCACTTCTCGAAGAACAAGAAAAAAAGGAGAGTGTATCGAATACGCGTTGCCTAGAAGTAGAACGACAGTTTGAGATAAAAATCTTTCTTATTCAGAGTACATTAAGCTTTTTATACCAAAGATTATAATCAAGAATTGAAGTAGAAACAGGGAAGTTCAATTCAGGAAAATTTTTCCGAAATGCACTCAAGCACACAAAAAAAACTTAGTTTTTATGCCTGGAGCAGGTTTACTGAGGATGTCCCGAAACTACTGGGGATTCCTAATTTGGTTCCCATGTGACGTTCATAATGAAAATTCCCCCGCTTTTTCTGAGGTCGTTTGTCTTAAATCTTCCATAAAACCTAGTGAGTCTTTCATAGTTTCTCATCTATACTTCACATCTGCTTAATTAATCTTCGAGTATTGTGCAGATATGCATGCGATGATGTCGGTGTTCTACAGTTAATCGCTTCCCAAAGCGGTTTTTACACATTGGGAAATCAAATAAACATGTTTTCTACATTTCCGCGTGCTATTGCTTATTCAGTGATTTAATTATGACTTTATCAAGGAATGAACTTCAGCGATCTTTAGGTGAAAAAATTCTATAATTTTAACTCTACAGAAAAAATCTCGACTTTTTAGATCATTTCGCTGACTCTGCGAAGTCAGATCGATGAACTGTGCAGGGTCCGGCACAGATTGTATGGAAAAAGCTAAACTTCGTTTTTGGGGCGAAAAAGCAAAGGGAATATCGTTTTCTTGGCCAAAAAGATGCAAAAAATTGCGACGTTTATTAAGTCGACGTTTCGCTTTTTAGGGTTTTTTACAGATATGGTTTGGGGTCAAAGGGGACTTCGTAAAATTCGACGAAAGTCATGGGGGCATCGTTTTCAAAAAGCCTAGATACGGGCTTATGCCGGGCATTGGAGCTGTGCCAAAGGTCGATATTAACAAAAGTTTTTCGAAAGTAAATTTACATTTGAAACTCAACCAAAGGCGGGCCTTTTCCGAAGAAAATACTTCTTATCTTTTCCAGAAAATTATCTGGTGCATATGCTACAAAAACTGTTACCAAATTTTCTTGGAACTGATTGGCCTCGAACCGTATTTCGACTTCGTTCCCAGCAAATTACTGTAACTAAGCGATCACAGAGTTCAGCTTATCTTACAAAACCCAGACTGCGAAAGTCCTTGGACGAAATCTTCGTTAGAAAATTCTGTACATTGTTTTTGCGAAGCATATGTTGTGGAAAAAATGACTAACATCAATTCGAAATGAATGATCGTCTTTTTTTTCTTTCGCATGGTGAGGCATACAACACAAAAGCCTCTGATGATGAATTGGCCGACTGTGTATAATAGTTTTGTGGAGCAAAAGTGACTTTCTGATTGGAAATATTTATCGATAGGATTTGAGAGTGGAAATTATTCATTTACTCAATTATTTGGTCATTCTACACCCTCTCAGGCGTGATAGAGAAATCAAGGTTAGACATGCACCCAGAAACAATATATCTCTTGAAAGAAAGAAAAAAAATGAATGTACAGCAAAGAGTCATGAAGACTAATTATTTAAGGCTAATTTGATGATAATACAAATTACTAAGGTGCCTGATTAGACTATGCCTAGAAGATGTGATTCAATGAAGTTGGTACCCGAGCCATTTCCAGCAAAAACGACCTTACAAAATTGTATAGAAGCATGTCGGAAGTTCCGAAAGAGGTCTACTGGTTCACAGATGCTGGAAAGAGTGCCAAACTCGATAATAATAGAAAAAACTTTGAATTTATTTTGGAGCCGGAAATGGACAGTGACTATAGGGATGAGTAGCGCACTTCAGTTATGAGTAGCTTGAAAAGCTGAAAATTTTCAGAATTCCAAAATTTTGAATAGAGATTGTTTTCGGCATACCCTTGATGGTGCTCTTAGAAAAATTCCAAACCGTGTTCTGCTCTGAACGTTCTGTGGATCCATACAGAACTCTCAGCCCCTTCCATTTCCTCGCATGGGGGATAGTGGAGTGACATCGATTTTTGCGGTAAGGTGTTGTTGTTCCCGATCAGTTCCCGATTGGTGACCACCCACCCCCCGCTCCCCGTCGACGCAAACACCCCCGGTCAAACGCCGTTCTCACGCGCCCGTGGCCACCAGCGAGAAGCGTCGGGTTCAGCGCCGTGGCCTTCAGGCGGGTCAGCATCTCCAAAGCGATCGGCACCACCCGGACTGAAAGTGATAGCCCCCCCCCCCACCCCTCGACGAACTGACGGTTCGGTAGAGCACATCGGTCAGCACAGGGGCGGCTCCTGCACATTGATCGTGTAGCTACATCACATGCCTGGCGAAGTCCGTCCGTGGCGGTGGCGATTTGCTTGTTGTGTCCACTAGACTTGAGCCACGATGATCTTCTCCACCTATTTCCGGCTAAACACCCGAGGTGTAAGCCGGCTGTTCTCGTCCAGTATCGCCGGCATTCCATATAAGCAGCTGACTGTGTCTGCACTTAAGGAAACCTTCGATGGTGAGTTCTGCTTGAACTATTCCCTTTGTGGCTTCTTGTGGTGAGGTGAACTATTGCCAGAAAGGGCATTTGCCCTTAGTTCACCTCTCCACCTCTTTTTAGCTCTCTCTTTGTCCAAATAAGACTATGCAAAGTTATTATTATTAATTTATTGCTCAGAAAATTCCTATTCATGTTACAGTCAGCAAGGTCGAGATTACTATCAAACACAACAACTAAAAACAACATTTTATATAGTCAAATCAGAACTAACAGATGGAAGAGGTTAGGCCGAAGTAAATAGTTTTTGGAAAGACTTATGAAGTCGGTAAGCTGAAAGTATATTTCCTTCTCGTATTTTTCGTAGTTTATAAGTTCATCTAGATTACTGCTAATGTCATTTGTAAATCTTCCCTTCACATTTCTCCCTGGTCTTGGTACCATTTTTCGTAGGTCTCCTAAACTTATAGGTTCTATCTCAGGATTTCACAGAAACCCATACAACTACATCCTAATTTCTTTGCTTCCACATTTATCAGTGCCAAAATTTCTAGATAACAGCTCTTCAGCATACAACACATGACATTTTCTTATTTTCCAGTTTTGCATTCTGAATCAGGCACATTTGCCCCTCATTGCTAATTGAGGGGTATCTTTTTGCCTATTACCTGTTTCCAGTTCCTCCATTTTCGATCTTGAGAGAGGCTATTTTTCCATTTTTCTGGAAATCGCCCTCTAAATCAACGGTCACTTTAGTCACTCTTAACAACTGCCTTTTTTTATAGTACCTCTAATTACATGCTACGGACTTTGTTCCCCGAAATACCATTGATCATTATAATACTAATAAGAAAGAACTTCTTTCGGTTCGATCTTTGACTTGTATAAGTGGTTATAGAGGGAAAGAAGCATGCCTTGAATTCTCAAACCAGGTCAAGGTATAAGAGAATCAAAGACAACTCTAGCTTCTTGCGCAAAATGTAATGAAGATTTTCGAAATGTTAGGTTGGAACAACAGCCTTGCACTACAAATTCCAAAACAAAAGATTATTTAAAAGTGTTTAGACAACACTTTCAATCTTCGATTTATATTTCTGCGAAATACGATATATGTAATGTTTCATCATGCATTCAAGAAACTCTGATCCAAATGAAACATCAAAGTTTGAAAAAAGTAATTTGAAAATCACAACTTTTTGCAGAGAAATCCACATGGCACAAATTCATCTCAACAAAAAGGATAACTCTTGAAGTTTGAACTAGCGAATAGAGGTTGCTAGACCTTAGAGCTTAATTAGAGATCAAACACCAAAAAACAAAGTTTGGAAGTTTGTGTTCATCGGTTTTGTCGCCGCTACGTAATGACAGAAATCCTAGTTCTGAACACTAACAGAACCCGCTTGAATCTTCGCTTTTTATTTTACCTCCATCTTACATCTTATTGAACTGATTAGTTAAATTTGTAGAAACTTACGGATTTTCCAAAAATTTTGGTTCATGTTTATATTTCAAACCATTACATCCTATAGTTGTGCATCGCACGTTCATGGCCAAGACATAATATTTGAATCGAATATTTTTTCGAATATTCTACTCGAATGATTTATTCGAACTAGAAAAGTGGACTATTCAGGAAAGTGCACATTCCAATATTCTAAAAATTTCGAATAAGTTGTTTTTTCGATTCGTCGATTAAACAGATATTCGTATAAAGGTCTTTTTCATTTACTCGAATATTTGTATAACCAAGTGAATGTGCCTTCCTCAATATTCGAGTTTTCAGTTCGAATATATCATTCAAATGGTTCTAACTATAGTAAATATTGCACCGTTCTAGATGAAATTTCAAATTCTCTCTATCTACTCACTTCATAATTTAAGGTGAGCGACGAGTTGCTCTTAGTCCCGCAGCTGTTAAAGTGCTTTGCAACAAAGGATTCAATGTGCAGGTAATGTTAGAGACTCCCAACTCTCACGTTTATCATCGCCATTTGTTCCTCCTAATCAGACTTGCAGATTCTCTGAATTCGTTTTTTCCTACATCTTGTGTGTAATGTAATGAAGCGTGGTTTCTTCCTGCACAAAGCTCTCATTGCGGTCTTTTGATTTATTTTTTGTCCGCTCTCAATGTCAAGAGTATGTCTGAGATATCGGTGTCTGTTATTCGATGTGTAAGCGGATACAGAACAAAAGATTTAGGTGTTGGAAGGGGAGTAGGGGGGGGGGGAAACAGAAATCTTTTAACACGGCTAAATCAGCTTGAATAGCAGATACCCCATTCCGAATACTCTTCTATAAAATCTATAGTAACGCACTAGATCGACTTGAAGTTCGTAAAGAAAAGAAACAAGAAACGAAACTCTTATAAAAACTCTCAACAGATCACGTCTTTGATCGAAAGATGTTCCTACAAGATAGATATAAGAACAGGTTCTTCTAAAAAGCAAATTTTGTAGTCTCTAGAAATTTCGATCTAGAAAAACTGGCGAGCATAGATACAGTTATTCAATCATCAGCTATGAATAAAAATATCATAATTAGAGTTTTTTTACCACTTTAGTATTCACTCCAATTGCAAAACTTTCGTTCTTATCGCAAAAAAAAAACACCAACACTGCATGCTCCTTTTGTTTACTAACCTTTTGATAAGCCACTCAATGAAAATGCACAAAAAGTTTGATAAACAATCAGTATTGAATTTTATCTGCTCTGTGCATGCCACTGAAAAAAGACGGAAGTCGGTTGACCATTGAATTACATAACTGATAACACTTTTTCCTATCTTTAAGATCGCTTGTATTTAATTCCTTCGTTGGGTTTGGGGTAAAAGACAAAAGCAAGAGACAAAAAGGTTGTTTTCTTGGACTTTTCCACATCAGGGTGTTTTCCGCAAACCTCCACTGTCTGAAACTGACAATTTAACTATTGAGGAGTGAAAAACTAAACAATATTAAGCTTGCTACTAACAGTGTGAGTCTCATTTAGGTAACAATAAGCATGTGCAAAAGCGATAATTTAGACTGTTACTCAATTACTGGTACGCGGTGTTGATCCTGAGTCCTGCACCGAAAAAATATTATGAACTCAGCTAAAAATGTTTGAAGCAATATCTTAAACTATAATAGATATTTTTCATAACACATAACACGTGTCTTCTTTTACTATGCGGACTGGAGGTTTTATACGAAACAAAATCAAAATGTCGACTTGAAGTCGAAACTTTTAATTCGTAAGAATCTGCACAGAATTTTTAGCAATTGAAAAGAAATCCGCAAAACCATAAACAAAATCAAAATCAAAATCTTTAGAAGTTTTTAGCATTTTTAACGACCAAAATCCACAAACCTATGACCTGAGTGCTTCCCTTTACCAGCCTGTATCGTTGAGATGCCAGCGCTAATTTTCTTCGAGAAATACTAAAAATTGCAAGTATTTCCCTTTCCAATCATATTCGATTAAGCGAATTGATTGCAACCAGAAAAAAACCCCGATCTACAAAATTTTCGGTGCAAGACGTATGGATCAAGCAAATATTTGATCCGCGATCGAACCCGGCACTCAATGTCTCCTCTGCATTTGCGTCAAACACATTTATTTCAGTTTTTCTTACCTACATACATCAATGAGAGCAAAGTCTGACAAAGCAAATGTCAGTATTTCTTTTCCCTTTATCACATGAGGACCGGATGTTATAAATTAATTTTGGGCCTTTCGAAAATTTATCAGGATTGCGACGCAATATCAATTGGAAATGATTGTAAAAAAACTGATTCCTAAGAGAAATGAATAATTTCTCCGCATTGTAAACTGGAGTCTGGTAATGAATGCTGAGGTACGTGTTCGATTTTTTTCCACACTGATTCCTCGAAAAATTACGGTCGATAAACTTATGGCTACCTAAGATTGATTAATGAAAAAGAATGAACGTGACCAATACAGTGGTGATGGATACCATCGAATTACGTAGTTGCGAGACATTTGCCGCAACAACACACAAATTTTTTCTTTACAGCTGTTCACTATTACGTTTGAGTTTGCTAGAACAAAATGTATTAGGTTGATGCACAATTCTTGCACCAGGAAATAGAAGAATTGTTTTGAAAATGCTCAAGCAAAGTAATCAACTTACAGGATATGCTTCTCGTTATGCATATCAATTTCAATTGTAGAATTTTGTAGTACATCATTTTATAAAATCAGTGGGAAACAAAGTCAATAACTCAGTTCAAATAAATCAAAATTCTTAACTATTCGCAGGGACATTCAATCACTACCACCTTCTCTTAGTTAATTAAAGCATGTCGTGAACTTAGATTAAGGATAAATTCAAATTTAGTAGATGTTTCAGCAATTTTAATGACCAAAAATCGAAAAACCACTTCTTGGGTATTTCTCTTATTCACCTTATATCGTTGTCACATGCCTTCAAGGAATTTTGACACATGCGCCCTCAGAAAGCGCAAGATTTGTTCTCTTTTTTATATATCATACCGAAAGATTTCATCGAAGCTGGATGAAGTAACAGAATTTCAAAGATTTTGGTGCAAGAAATATACATCATCCTGATACTAAAGTTTTACCTTTCTGAACAGTAGTCGATATCTGTTTACGTTAAGAGGAGGTTTTTGATATGATTATGAGACTAGAGTAAGAAAATGCGCGGTGCCGTTTAGACTTCACAGAAATCATTGAGTAAGGTGTAAGTTTATCTGGTGCAGAGGTTCAAAAACATTCAGACTACTTTCGATTCATATAAAGAATACTACAAAAGAACAGAGGGAATTCTGGTTGAAGTATCATTGTTGTTTAGTAACTCCAGGCATTTCAAGCAAAAGTTGAAAGTGAGTGACGGTTTGTCAGGATCATGGGTCACAAGATCCCCTTTGATTTCAAGCATATAGTTAGCTTGGAGAAGAACATCTCTTTATTTTTATTATCCTCAGCTTTAGTGTTATCATAGTCTGCATCCTCAGAGCCAGTTTCAAATTCCGTTTATGTCTATTACTATTCAACAGAGATTTCACACAAATCACGTGGGCTTCCTTTACACCAATGACAGCATGAATTAAATCTTCACAAGTCGTACCTTCCCCTTTGTTTGCCTCTATTAAGTACATTGCATTCGTACTAGTCTTGTACTATGAGTAGTCGAAAACACCAGTGGGCCCAGGTTGCTGAATTCTATTTCAAAGAAACGTAAAGTATTTGTATGGAGGGCAACAATGTACCCGCAAAATGGGAGAAACCTTGTAGAAAGGTGTGAACGGGTTTAAATGGCTTACGATAGGGTTATAGATTTTTTTCGATCCTACTACTAGAGTAAGTTAGTCATGATCATTGCCAATAAAAATTTTCGTATCACTTTACTGTGGGTTCTTGAGTCAAATTAAATACAATGTATTAGGTTGTTGCAAATGGCCGTAGATTATGGGTTGTTGAAGCTAAAAGTGACTTTTCTTAAGAATCAATGCAGATACCAGGCTGAAATTGTACAGACATGCTTGCGAGTCTTTATGGTACACAATACCTGAATTGTAGGAAAGGGGCGGAGTTAGAGGCGGAGTTTGCCATTTCGATTTTCGTTTCTCATGCTCTAAGTGAGAATTACGGCAACTGCATAAATGAACATTATGATGTGTCTACTATGTGATGACCAGTTGGGAGTGTCCAAATGCTCTCAGCTTCTGGCATCAGACTTCACGTAGACTAAAGGTTTATGTAGATTCTAAGGCTTTGTTGAGCTTGCTTCGTTCTATCAAATGGTACGTCATTCGTAAATATCTATATTCACATGCTTTGGTAGTGTATGCTATGGGCGCTATTTTTGCATCAACCTAAAAAGTATTGGGTTGATTGAGTTTTGCACCAAAAAAAAATTAGAAAATCACTTTAAAAAGTTTAGAGTATTTACGTTTTGCAACAGTAACGAACAATACGTAATAGAGGTTTTGTCGACTCAAAACAAAAGTTGAAAAAAAATTCGACAGTCATGAGTATTCGTAGAAACGTCCAGCATCATATTATAGTATGTTATGAAGCCAAAGCAAAACTAAAATGAGAACTCAGTAGAGGTTCTATTTCCCTTCTTGTTCACATGTTTTGAACAAACATAACCATTCCGTATTACTGCTCGCTTTTCTGTGGTGTAATTAGATGCCTTAGAATTTTTTATTGAAGTGATCACAAACTTCACACTTGGTAGGCTCATTGATAAACGTTATAAGAATGAAGGTATGAGTCCACTTTGACGACGTTATAGATTCGTGTATATTTCAATACATATCGCTTATCAGATGCTGGTGCTCTCGCTGCGAAGCGTCTTTTTTAGTTTCCCCGTTTTTTTGTTGAAGACTCACTACAGACATTAACAAGTGATGTGCTTACAACTGATGTGTTTCAGATAGAGAAAGGTGCAGGTGTTGGAGCGAAGTGGAGCGATGAAGAATACGCCAAAGAGGGAGCAAAACTCGTCACAAACGAGGATGCTTATAAAGCTGATATCTTGCTTAAGGTACGTAACGTAGGGTTAGCAAAGGTCCGGACCACAAAATTTTCTGTTTAAGGTCCGGCCACCATCACTTACAGAGGCCGCACTATTGAAGGATAACTCCACATTGATCTCGTTTCTGTATCCCGCTACAAATAAAGAGCTAGTAGATAAGTTAGCAAAAAAGAAGCTGAACGCTATTGCTATGGATTGTGTGCCCAGAATTTCACGAGCACAGGTACATTGTTCTTTTTGATGGGGAAAATTCCGAAAAGTAAATGTTCAGGTGTTCGATGCGCTGTCGTCTATGGCGAATATTGCTGGATATCGAGCTGTGATCGAGGCTGCTCATCATTTTGGTCGATTTTTCACAGGGCAAATAACTGCAGCTGGAAAGGTTCATTTGATAACTTTCTAGCCTCAAGTACTCCAAATGCGAATCCAAATTCTGTTTTTGCTATATATGTTCGCTAAACCTAGAGACTACTGAACTAACAAGAAAATTCTTTTGAGACACTCTGAAAAACTTTAAGCAGCCAATTTTTCCGGCTTCATCAAAGAAGAGGGAAAATGCGTTTTTTGATTTGTTCTGATTTCTTAAACGGCGGAAAACGGACCCTAGTCTACATATTCTTTATATAATAAAAGTTCTGCAGCAGCTTGCAGACAAGAATTTCTCGTCGCTAAATTACGGCAGACAGTGCAGTTTACGTTGAGATTTTTTTAGTTCGAAAATTTTTGGGAGCCTTAATTTGATGTGTATTTGTAGCACAACCTTCTACTCCTCGTTCTGTTCCTTTCACAAAAATTTTGCATGCTTGGAAGTTTCTAAAGAAAGAAATATAAGAAATTTCGGTGCTGAAATTTTTGGCGAGAAAATCTCGAAACTGGGTCTTTTGTTTTTCAAGGTTCGGTATCTCAAAATCAATTTCTACTTCGTAGCAAGCATTTTAGGGAAAGAGGCAGGGAAACCTATATTGATGCTATTTCAACCAAATAAAAAGTGAATTACTACAGTGGTGGTTTTTAGGTTTGATGGGCACAATAAAACAAAAAAAAAAACGGGTCAAAATTTAAAAGGAAATACTTTAGGCAAAGTACTTTTCAAACACTCTGTATGTTGAACTTCTAAAAGAACCAACTCTAAATCATAAAACATCCTTCAGTCGATTTTAATTGAGTGCCCTCTTGTAGGTTCCTCCAGCTAAAGTTCTGGTCATAGGAGGTGGCGTTGCCGGTCTTAGTTCAATCGGAACTGCCAAAAGCATGGTCAGTGATTGATTACCCTTAGTAGTTACAGTATCCCAATCAAGCCCAGCAAAAATCTTTAGGGTGCCATTGTTCGTGGTTTTGACACCCGCTCGGCTGTCAAAGAACAAATTCAGTCACTAGGAGGAGAGTTTCTTACAGTTTCGATAAAGGAAGAAGGTGAAGGAACTGGCGGATATGCGAAAGAAATGAGCAAAGAATTCATTGATGTAGGTTTTATCAATTGTTTCGGTCTTTACGGTTCTGGAAGAAACACTTTGCAGGCTGAGATGGCATTGTTTGCAAAACAGTGCAAAGATGTTGATATTATAATTTCTACTGCTTTAATACCTGGAAAACGTGCTCCAGTTCTTATCACGGAGGTACGACCTAACCAGTGCTTTCTTTAACTGATTAGTAAAATTTAGGAAATGATAAAAACGATGAAGCCTGGTAGCGTTGTAGTAGATTTGGCAGCTGAAGCTGGTGGAAATATTGAGACCACGAAACCTGGACAATGTTATATCAATCATGGCGTAACTCATATCGGATATGTTGATCTACCGTCAAGGTGCTTTATTTGTTTCGAATCCTTATTTTCAGCAAAACCAAGACTCAACAGTGTAGCTTAACTACTACACATGATAAACTTACAGAACAAGGAACTATTCAGTCCCTGAAGATAATGTAACAATATTCTGAACGCATACGACCTTTTGGCAATTGAGTCTCGAATGAATTGGTGCAGCCTAAACTTTTACACCTTTTTGGTCCCCTCTGTGATCAGTTTCCTCATTCCATCAAAAATTCTTGAAATTTATCATATGATCCTCGCACCTCTATGTACTTGTTATTTTCTAAGCGAATTCGGCTGCTCATATCAATACTAAGGGAATATTCGCCAGATTCTGAATGTGACGCACTTCAAACCTCACCAGCTAGTGATATTTTTTGCTCATACCATTTTGTTTTTCCTTAGTATGTAGAATAAGTTTCTAATTCGGCATTGCTCTAGGTTACCAACTCAGTCGAGTACGCTCTATGCTAACAACATATCCAAACTGCTTCTGTATATGGGTGAAAAGGAGACGTTCAAACTGAACATGGAGGATGAGGTATTTTACAGCGTTTGAGCAAAATACAGTAAAATTAAGAATTAATTGTAGGTCGTGCGTGGAGCCACCGTTCTTCATCAGGGAAAGCTAATGTGGCCTCCTCCACCAGTGACTCCATCACCGACGCCGCCGAAAGCTCCTGAGAAGGTGAGAGACCTTATGACTTTTTTTGCAAACTTATATGAATTCTGCAATCTCAGACAGTTGCTGAATTGACTGCTGAAGCTGAACCGACTCCGTTTGCTAAAACTGCTCGCCATGCTGGTTTGATCACTGCAGGACTGGGAAGTCTTCCCGTACTGGGAGTAGTTCTACCCAGTCTAGACTTTGCCGCCATGACGACAACATTTGCCCTTGCTGGAATCGTTGGTATGTTTCCGCTTTGTGCAAAAGTTCCTTGTCGGGTGAATTGTTTATATTTTGGGTTATCACACTGTCTGGGAAGTAACGCCAGCATTGCATTCGCCACTAATGTCTGTCACGAATGCGATTTCTGGAACAACAGCTGCCGGAGCCCTTTGTCTCATGGGAGGTGCGCAAATTCTATTTCCTGGAACTTTTGGATAAATGAAATTCTTTTCCCAGGTGGACTATTACCACAAACGGAAGCACAAATGCTTGCATTGGGAGCCGCTTTTATATCTTCGATAAACATAGGTGGTGGTTTTCTAATTACCCAAAGAATGCTGGACATGTTCAAGCGACCAGGTATAATTTCATTGAATTTGGTAAAAAAAAGTTGATGAATAATTGTCTCCTAGGTGATCCGCCCGAATACAACTATATGTATGCTATACCTGCAGCTGTGTTCCTTGGCGGATACTTCTATGGACTGCATACGGTAAAGAAATTTTTGATTAGAAATCTAAGAATATTGAGAAATTGTTTTAGGGTGCGCCATGTGCCCATTCTCTCGCTTATCTTGGATCTTCGCTATGTTGTGTCGGTGCTTTAGCAGGACTTTCTAGTCAAAAAACATCTCGTGTAGGAAACGCTCTAGGTTCGTTGGCTTTATCATTGGAAAAGGTATTGGATCAGCGGAGAAATAATTTTTACAGTCAGTCTGCCAGAACTTTTTTAATGCATTGGACATAAAAGCGCAGTAAATAGGCGCACTAATAAAGAAATTCTTTTTTTTTGAGTTGGACCTCTTCGTTCCCCCTGAGTGGCGTAGTTGTTTCACTATAACCGTGTTTTTCTGAATAGTTAGACAACATCTACACGATTCAGTCTTTCCTTATACTTTGTAACTTTGATACTTGCTCTTTACAGGTATGACGGGTGTAGCTGGAGGCATAGCCTCGACGTTAGGAATTCTAAACCCTGACCACGATACACTCATACAAATGGGAAGTGCAATGGGTTTAGGCTCCCTGATTGGCTTAGCAATCGCTCACAGGATTAAGGTTTTTCAAATTTTAGTCTTGACATTTTTTTCCACATAAAAAATTTGCTTTTAAGGTGTCCGACCTTCCTCAACTAGTAGCTGCTTTTCATTCGTTCGTAGGTTTGGCAGCAACATTAACATGCTTGGCAGACTTTATCGTCGAATATCCGCATTTCCTTGCTGACCCGAGTGGTAAGAGCGAAGAGATAAAAAGGGTATGAGTAGGAAATTTGAATTAATTGATTTAGCCACGGCAGCCGCAAAAACCTCGCTTTTCCTTGGCGCCTTCATCGGTGGTGTGACATTCACAGGAAGTTTGATGGCTTACGGGAAGCTGCAAGGTACAGTTTAGTAAATTGTGGCATTGCAGTGTGTTTGCGGTAAAGACAACATTTGCGCGTCATGGTCATAGAGCACAGTTTGCGTGGCGCTACTGCTCCTCCTACGCGCAAGTGCTGTCGGCTTCACAACTTACGCATTTTTTTCGCGCAAGTGTTGTCAGCACCGCAAACGCACTGTATAAACCGCTGAACTTGCAGGGCCATAGGCTTGTGCTATTTTTCCTTATATGATTCATAGTCACTTTCACATCCAGGCATCCTAAACTCTGCGGCCGTTCACCTTCCCGGACGCCATGTGCTCAACAGCGCCCTTCTAGCCGGAAACGTTGCTGCCTTGGGCCTGTACATGACAAATCCCGATTTCACTACAGGCTTGAGTATGCTGGGAGCCACGGCTGGTCTGAGCAGTATCATGGGAGTCACGTTGACCATGGCAATTGGAGGTGGGAACGACGCAATATGACAGGTTTTGACATCTGGGTCCTTTCAGGTGCTGACATGCCTGTTGTCATAACGGTGCTAAACAGCTACTCTGGATGGGCTCTATGTGCCGAAGGCTTCATGCTCAACAACGATCTGCTGACCATCGTTGGTGCACTGATTGGAAGCTCTGGTGCTATCCTATCCTATATTATGTGTAGGGTAAGCCCCATTTTAATATTCATAAATTCGTTCTAATATGGATGCATTTGAGGCCATGAACCGCTCACTGATGAACGTTATTCTTGGCGGTATGGGCACAAAATCACAAGGAACGGGAAAAGCGAAGGCTATCGAAGGAACGGCAACGAAAACAACTGTGCCTGAGGTAAGCAAAGTTGGACGAAGGTTATATATCATCAAGTTCTGGAAAAATAATGCTAAACGATGGGGCAGCCTTTTTGAACCTTTTCTATAGCACTATGTCTGTGATTGGTCAGCACGTCAACGCGATTTTTCAGATTCTAAGCAGAGCGGAGCAAGCGTGGCGATGAGCGAGTTGTCGCGCAAGCAGCTCGCTAACTTTTGTACATCTATGACTAATACGATTGTAGATTAACAAATGATGTACTGAACGCTTCAAACCATAAAACTATTTGACTCTTCCACCTTTCAGCGGCCCGTATGCGATAAAATGAGCATCGCAGGCAAATTATTTAGAAGGGCCTTCATCCCTATACGATCATAAAGTTTATGTTTTGGGGAGAGTTTCCTCTATGCAGGCACAAACATGTAATTTATGGTGAAAATGTCCCCGATTCGAATAACCAAATTAGCTTGTTTGTGAAGCTTCGGGAATGTCATGTAGTTGAGAAAATGTGTAAGGACATGCCATAGTGCAGTTTCCAGATTTAGCTAGAAACATGATATTGTAAGTGCATTCACTTTATATGTAGAATGAGGAGGAACTAATGGGTTGATCTTGAAGGAAAACATTACTGAAAGAATCCTGTATTGCGCATGTATAGCTGAGAGTGTATAATGTCTGCATTTGCACATTCTGATTTCTACAGTATCGCTAGTTTGTTAGTTTGTTGCTTGCTCTAAGGCATCGCTTATGATAAGCCTTTATTTGTATGAAATTGGATTCCAGTATAAATTACCGTAATCAGTAGCCAAAAATGTGCGCGTAAGATTTACCCACTGTCGTTGCAAATGGTGTGCGCTTACGACTAATATCTACTGAAGAGATTTTTTTCGGAATGTTTCGAACATCAGCTAATGAGTGGAATGTTTCGAATATATTTTGTTCAGACAGTCGACTGGCTATCAAACGCCGAATCCATCATTATCGTGCCAGGATACGGATTATGCGCAGCTCAGGCACAGTATCCTATCGCTCAACTTGCCAAGGAATTGAGCGAACGTGGAATTCGTGTTCGATTTGCTGTGCATCCTGTGGCAGGTAAAAACTCTTTCTAGGACGAGTTCCTTCAAAATTCTGTCGTCTATAGGTCGCATGCCCGGACAACTCAATGTCCTCTTGGCTGAAGCTGGCGTTCCCTACGATATCGTAGAGGAGATGGACGATATCAATGATGACTTTGACTCAACCGACATCGCACTTGTCATAGGTAAGTAGATTACTGTAGCTTCATTGCTCGAACTGTGTAAGAAATATCAAATTCCTAACCTTTCAATTTTTAAGGTGCAAATGATACGGTAAACTCAGCCGCTGAAGACGACCCCAACAGTTCAATTGCTGGCATGCCTGTTTTGCGAGTATGGCGCTCGAAGAAGGTTTGTATCTTACTTGATTATATCTCTCCTTTCAACATGGTAATTGAATTTGTGACGCTTGTGAGGGTCCTTCAGATACACATACTCGATGCGTAATTGAATAATAGCGTATCTTTTTGAGATAACCATTGATCAGGATGTTCAGAGTATAATTTTTTGGGCATAAGTATCCATTATGTCTTCGATGTAATTGCTCTAATAAAAAGTAGAGCTGTAAAAGTGGTACTGAATGAGACACAAGTACCCTTTTCATAATCTAAAAGTCCAAGAGAGAAATGATGATATGCCAGTTACAAAATTACAGGTAACAGTCGGGGATTTTTGAGTTGAACAGAACTACATCTTTTTGTGTTATAAGATAATTGAATAATATAACTGTTTTGATGAGAAGTAATAAAAATTGGAGATGATATTACAAACGAGAGAACCGTTATGAATAAACTTCGTCAAATCATAAATTCATTTCTTCGAACTTCTTTGATTTTTTTCGCATAGTCGTCTGAAAGTGAACATATTGAAAAGTAACAAACCCGGAAATCAGGCAGTATCACAACCATTATCTTGAAACTTATTGAGTGAAAATAATTTTGACGCACCGGTAATCAACATCTGTTCATTGAAAATATGTATTCACACCTTCAATTTGTAAAGTTCTATGCACTTGTTCAGTCCCTCGAAATATTTTTTTGAAATGAAGTAACCTAACATAAGTTGTACTTGCAGTGCTTACGGCTCAAATAAGAACAATGAAAATTTGCCTTTTTGACCTATTAGGTTGTAACAAAATTAATGCAGGTTTTGAATTCCAACCGCAAGAAGTCACACACTTCTCATTTCTAAGTAGGTTCCAAAAAACCATTCGATAGAGCAAAGCAATCTCTACAAGGTGGCAATCTTGCTTTAGCAACAACTCTGATCCACCACGAGTTTCGAACCAAAAACTAAAAAGATTCAACTGTCCGAAAAATTGAGAAAAATCGTAACGCTCCTAAAAACCTACAAAAATTCTAACTTGCTCACGTAAACACTACTCACATAAGACATCTATATAGGCCTTTGCCACATTTTTTTCCCTGTTAGAAATCAAGTGAACGGAAATTTTCGTGCGTTTGCCAAAGTGATGCTGTGCCGTTCCCACATAAGTAGTTGTATACTACAAACCTGTGGAAGTACAAACGTAAATTTCCAGCTCTCTACAAGCTTTAGTTCTCGAGAAGTCTGAATTTTAGCTTGGACCACATGACTAGCGAAAACTATATTCGATATTTTTCGAGAACTAAAGCTTAGAGAGCTGAAAATTTGCGTTAATACTTCTATAGGTCTGTAGTATACAACTACCTATGTGGAAAGGGCACAGCATTACTTTGGCAAACGCACGAAAATTTCCGTTTACTTGATTTCTAACAGAGAAAAAATTACGGCAAAGGCCTATATAGATGTCTTATGTGAATAGTGTTTACGTGAGCAAGTTAGAATTTTTGTAGGTTTTTTAGGAGCTGAGTTACGATTTTTCTCAATTCTTCGGACAGTTGAATCTTTTTAGTTTTTGGTTCGAAACTCGTGGTGGATCAGAGTTGTTGCTAAAGCAAGATTGCCACCTTGTAGAGATTGCTTTGCTCTATCGAATGGTGTTTTGCAACCTACTTAGAAATGAGAAGTGTATAACTTATTGCGGTTGGAATTCAAAACCTGCATTAATTCTGTTACAACCTAATATTTGGTGTACAAGTACAGTGTATTTTCGAAAAGAGAGTGGGTGGTCATATAAGCAAAGTGACGCAAACGCGGCGCGCAGGTGATTGTTAGTTTTGGAGCATTGCTTTCGCGCTCGATTGTTAATGCGTACTCCGTCGCTGCTTTTACGGCTTAGCTTACAGTCTGCCCCAATCCCAACCAAGCCAAAATTGGCATGGCTGGAGTCCGCGTGACGGGGGTTTTGCGTCACGTTCACGGCTAGCTAGCCTGCTCTCTCCTCTATCTCTTCTCTCCTTGCGACAGCGCGCGTATGCAGCGCAAACCTTAGCGTTGCGGGCGCGCAAATCAGCCCATGGTTCGGCCTGATCCCGATTGGGGCAGACTTGGGACCAGATTCAGTTTTATTTTTTAAGTTAGATAAGGACTATAAATTTTCAGGTTGTGATAATGAAGAGGACATTGGGCGTTGGCTATGCGGCCGTCGACAACCCGGTGTTCTTCAACGAGAACACCGCGATGCTGCTCGGCGACGCGAAGAAGATGTGCGATCAACTGCTGACGGGCGTGCAGGCGCTACCCAAAGAAAGCTCATAATGTTATGCCTTTTGAATTGCTTCTGCCATTTTTAGAAACTGATTCGCATTTGTGTTCTATTCCTCATTGTATTCACTTTAATTGTCGTGAGTGATATAACCTCTAACTAGTCTTATAGGCCTTACTTTAGCTGTAATTTTCGGGTGCCTTACTCGGGTACCCTGAACATTTTTCTAACTGGGATGTTCTAAAACAAAGCTCAGTTTTGTTTATAGATTCATAGAGACAGATAAATAAATTGTAATATGATGTTCTGTATAGAATTACGCTCTGGCAGATCTCAAGTACATACCTGCCTCCAAGTCTCTTTTACAAGTAGTCTACTCTTATCTACTTATCTACTCTGCTACGTCAGCTTAAATAATTTTGACTTTTTCTTCTTTGAAAAGCTATAATTTATATAAGTAATCAATGGTTACCAGTTTAGTCTTTTTCCTCAGTGATCCAAAAATACTGCAACAAGGTTGAGGAACTTTGGAATATTGCTTAGCACAAACATAATGGAATACAACCCCTTTTTTTCACCAAATTCGCCGCAAATGGGAAAAATGAAAATTTCTGAAATAAGATTTCCTTACTATAGATAAGCAGGTGAATCTCGTTTGCGTGGTGGAATAGGTGCTGTTAGACATAAGTTTTTCTAAACGAATCTTCCGCTGACATATATGATGCTGTAAAAACAGTTTTTTCTACTTTAATAGGTAGTAAAATTCATGTTCTGTCATTTTTGCGGTGGAGGAAAGATTACTGTCTGATTTTGTGAACTCCGTTTACAGCTATGAATTTTGAACATGCAAAAAAGAGTTACATGAAACGGCTAGAGAGCTTAAAATATCTCTTATTTGTTTATTCTTCTTTCAGACTTTTGTTTGGCTAAGAATGAGATCGGTCTTCCCAGCGTGATATCAAGTTACAAGTTTGTTTGTGAGCAATCAGTCCGCTAAAAGTTTGTTTTCTATAGAATAGCAGCTTGATAATAGATTTCACAACTTTAAACTTGCTCAACAAATAGCTTGCTCTGTTCCAAAATAGTTGTGTTCGAGTTTCCTAAAAATGTGGGATTCCACTTCAATTGCAGCGAAATTTTGTAAGTGGATGGCTAGAGGGGTTTCCCACAGCTAGAATTTTAATCTTTAACAATTACCAAATTCAGAACAAATTAAGAGGCAAATTCCAAAAAATATTCAGGCTGCCAAATTTGTTTTTTTGTTCTTCTGTATCTCTAAAACTTTTCAAACAAGAAATTGTCTGTCGTAATGCTCTAATTTTCTTCTGCTGATTCTTGGTCACCCAATTTATGTCAAAAATTCAATAACGATGAGGGCCAAGTACTATTGTGATCTTGAATCTTCTCAATCGATGATGGCCGTTTCGCGATGTTTTATAGGTTAAGCTGTTGCTGATAAGTGTCAAATTCTATTATCAGCTCTTGTCAAGTTTAGTGCCTCCATTTGCATTAGTGAAAAGGAATTAATTCTGTAAAGCGCTTCCAAATCCTCTTTCTTTCGGTTTTTCAAGCTAGAATAAAATAGTGAGGAAATGCATTTATTATTTTCGTAGCTAAGCGCTAAAAACCACTTCTGCTAGCAAGACATTTTTTTTTGCAGCGTCTTGTCTTCATCCTTATTTTCTTTTCCTTCTTGTTTGAACATAGACATTTCTTATATAGAGATGTAAGTTTCAAGGTCAAAGTTCAAGTATATTCGTTATTTATTTACGTTTCGTCGTCTGACCGCCAATTTTTAGGCTCCACTTTATCTCAAAAAAATGATGCATGTTTTGTATGTATATGCAACCAATGTTTTTTTTTGCTGGACATTTGTTTTTAAAATGATTCATGTCAAAGCCAGATGGCACGAAGATATGAAGAATATCTTCCTCGAGACAAGCAGGAAATATTTCTTGTTTACATCTCATATCAATTTTTACTTGAGAAATTTCTCTATAGAGACAAACACTAATTTTTTCTTGATTATACTTGTATCGGTTTTCATTCATTTCATGGAAATGCAGAATTTTCGTTCTGACATCCAATTTTTCTGAGGTAATGTCAGGTACTTCATATTCAGGGTGGTCATTAAGAACTTGTTCTAGAAAATTTGAGACAGAAATATTTTTAGCACACACACAGTCTTGTCTTTGGCCAAGTATGAAAAATTATATGCCTCTTTTGTCACGAATCTCCGAGAGAAAAACAAATTTCCTTACCAATTCCCACAGCTGTGACCTCGTTTATAAAAATTTATTTTGGAGAACGGAACTTATTTTTTGAGCTTCGTTTGGAATTCTGGATGATTAAGTAAATTAGAAAACTTTTTTAATGTCTATAAATGTGATATTTAACGAAAGAGCGTATAAAGGTACATAGTTCACTTGCAGATGTTTACTATTTTCTCAGAAAAGAAGATAAATCGATGTTTACGTGGTTTAACGCCGGAAATGAGTAGTTCTTGTTAAGAAATGCCGAGAAAATCAAAGAATTCTATGAGAATTCGGGTCCGGTGTAGGCGTATCCGTACGCCAGAGGTTATATGTATGCTCGCATCATCCGTAGGCTCCTCAAATTTCTCTCGCCAATCGATAACGCCACCCGTAGCTTCCGTCCTATGTTTACACTTTTCAAGCCTTTGATATGGTTTACTTTGAGCTTCTTGTGCATCTTACGGCCTTGTTTTCATTCAGTTCTTGCTGTTCTATGCGTGGATTTTGCGTTTTTCTCGTTTTTCTGGTTGAAAGTGGCTAATTCTTTCACTTAATCACCGCGGATGCGAGATAAAATTCTTATGATTCCCCCTTTGAAATCTTATTCTCTTCTCACTCAAAATTTCGAATGTAGCGTTCATTTCTGGTCTTCCTAGGTTTTCTTCCTCTGCTTTTTTTCACCCCTCAGAGAAGCTTTGCAAATGCCTCACAATTTATCTTCAAGCCTTGGAACTTCATTTCTTGCAAAGTTCAAACATGTTTGCACAATCCCCCATCTTATCATTGCGAAATCCGTTGTGTATATATTTGCCTTTTCCCCGATGTAGTTTTTTTTCTGGTTCTGTCCCCCCCCCCCCCGTCTCCAAACAGTACATCTGCAGTAATTATTTTTACTCCCGTTACACACAGCTTATTTGATAGTACAAACATCTTAAGCATTCTCTCACTCCCTCCCAAGTGATCTTCAGTCTTACCCAGCACACTGAGTAAACAATTCGTTTGACTTGCAGAAGCGCTTTTTTCCGGATACTCAGCTTTCGTCAAGCTATTTTTGTCTGAATATATCTGACTTATAGAAGCCATGAACTCATTGCTCAGTTCATTTCTCGTCATTGTCGGGATTAGTCTTGTAAGGTATGCTTTCCTCTGTCTTTATTCTGCAAAATGGCCCGTGAGTGCGGGAGATCTGCGGTTTTAGGTCTAGATTTATGTCTACTAAAATGATTTTGTATAAGCGATCAGGGTGCAGTGATTTGCAGAGCAGCTCTTATCACTTTTTTGCCAAGTGCTTTTATTTCGTTTATATGATTTTCTCACATAAAAGACGGAATAATGCTTTTCTTTCTTATACGGTCATTTTGGTCTTTTGAATCAACGTTTATATTGGAAAAACTCTGTTAAGTATGTTTATAAATTCTCAATAATTAATATCGTGAAAAAAAATTTCCTTTTTCCTTGCATATCGGCATAGCAAGCAGATCGTATTCTTATCAAATCAAAATTTTGGAAATTCCATCATCCATGAACGGAAAGTCGTAGTTTTTTATTCCCAGCTGACGTTTCTTCCATTTTTGGCAGATTTAATGCTCCAATCGATCATTTTATGGCCGAACTCATTGTAAATTGAAGAGTAACGGCCCTTCTGGTTTAGATAAAAATAAATCTAGCTTGTGTCATTTCTCAAATGACCCTGCTGTTTGCTTTACTCCTCGTTCTTTGCTTCTGGTGAAAAAGCCTCGGAGAAATTTAGAAGCTGTAAACCCGTTATCTTTTCTTTTCATTGTCTAACAAGGCTATTAAGTGTCTGTACAACGCTATGAATAGCGCTATCAATTCGTTTAGTTGACCTTGTCGCTATGTGATGATAAGCGCGAAAGTTTTCATAAGAATCTCTTACGCCAATAAACATGTGGTGTTTTCTAAGATGGGCAAGATAAATCGTAGAATTATTGTATATTTTACTGATTTCATTATATCAAAAGTGTGCGAAGATAACAACTGGTTTTTCTCACACTAATACAGGGTGTCCCAAAAGTATGTATCGAACGTTTGATCGTTAATATCTCTCTTCCCAAGAAGTCTTTTGCCTTGCTTCAGGTACCGTTTTGTAGAGCTGGCTTCAACTTAGATTTGCATTGTAGAACGAATCACTCCTCTCTCTTCATTACTGTAGGATTACGGTAGAAACTTCAAAGAGGGTTTTGAGCCACGAAAGGCCATATTTTGCCACAGAAAGGAAACAAAACAGTTTGAAAACTTTTATGCTAGGCTAATTAGAGTTGCTGATTATAACTGTAAAGTTCCCAACTTATTATGATGCTTCATTGAAGAGTTAGGCCAGGTAAGAGCTAGCGGCCATTTTTTCAATGTTACTAAAAAGTGCGGTTACACCGTTTAGAAAGCTTCGTAATCTTGTGAATAGTTAATTATTGAACTCAGCGTCCATAAAAACCCTATTACACAAGTTTTCACGATTTTTTGAAAAATTTTGAAACGGCAGCTTTTTTCACATTAACACCATATGTTTCAAGTTTCTACCGTAATCCTACAGTAATGAAGAGAGATGAATGATTCGTTCTATAGTGCAAATCTAAGTTGAAGCCAGCTCTACAAAACGGCCCCTGAAGCAAGGCAAAAGACTTCTTGGGAAGAGAGATATTAACGATCAAACGTTCGATACATACTTTTGGGACACCCTGTATATGGAAGAGGTTCGAGTTCCTCACTTCTCTGTTTTATCATGAATGGGGACGCTTTTTAACTCACTGTGGGCTAGGAATTTCTCAAAGAGCGTAAAAAAAATTGACTGCGTATGCGAAACTGAGATAAATAAAGGTAATCCTATTCTCTATTGAAAGCCAAATTTTTTGAATCATTTTGAGAGTTTCTGTCTCCCTGATCTTGCTCTATTAGCTGGTATGTATATTAGAACAATTCATAGTGAAGCTTGGATTATCCAGGCCATAGCAGAGAAATATTTTTAGTTTCTGCTTGTTTTGAGTTCTTTATCCTGCTCGCAAAATCATTAGCTGTAAAAACGTGCTCAGGTCTTTTTGATATCTCGTTTTCTATCATACTCTACAATTTAAACCCAATACTTTATTTCTTTTTGCATTGCTGCGAAAACAGGTATAGCTGACCAATGTTCTTCGATTCTCATTTCTCGAAAAGCCTGCTTAATAAAGAGCTGAACATGATTTCAATATTCAGCTTTATATTAAAGTTCTTTATAAAAAAAGCTGAATAAGGGCCACCACCGCGCTTATAAACTTTATTATGTATTCCGAAAGCAGAGGATACTTTCGCGCATCTCATCTTCCATCAATTTCTAACGGATTATAGTAGGAAACAAATTTACTAAACCCACAGTTTTTATAAATTTAAGTGAACGACTTAAACAGACATTCTTTGAACTGGGTGGCAGAACTTTTTGTCAAATTTTTGCGAGTGTAATATGAATTGTAAGGCAATGATGCATTGCAAGAAACCTGCAGTAATGGCAAATCTGCTTAGTGTCCTTTTTCAAACATTTGAACAGATTATCAGTTCCTTTTCCATCAGAAAAATTTGCAGCTTAGCCCTTATCAAAGTTTTTGTCTGGACGATAGTGGCAGTTGTGATCCGCTAGAAGTCTACTTAGAACGGCTGATGCTGCTTTTTGATGAGCAGATTTGGAACTAAACTGCAAGAATAATGAATTTGTTGATAAAGGGTTTGGTAGGCCTATGTATCTAGGAGCTTTACCTTTGCTATTAGTTGATAGAAATACTGTCTACGGAATCAACTTTGAAAACTAGTGTTAGAAACCAAATGCTAACGAAATTTCACGATTTTCAACAATTTTCATGGAAATATCATACTTGCTTATTCGAATCATATTTTTTAGCTCCAAATATTCATGTTATCAATGCGTATCTACTAGCGATAATGAGGGAGACTGTAGTGAGAACGATCTCGAGAAATTGGCCCCGTTCAATAAGGTTGTTTTCATACACGTTTCTTTCATCTAAAGAATTTATTTACTTTATTTTGTTTAGCCATGCCCTACCCTAGAAGAAGGCACATACAAGGGCTCAGAAGCTAAAGGTTGTCGAAAAATAATCCAGGTGGGATTAAATGCCCTTCTTGCATAAAAATATGTATCTAAATTTTCCAGACCGTAGAAGCAAAGAAATCAGTCATTCGTGAGTGTGCATATACTGGAGAGACTGTAGATGGACAAAAGAAGACCGGTAACTGGGGTATCAATATGTACTACTATCAATGTGAAAATTCGGTGGGTTTCAGTTGGCGAAGTGCCAAGCACTATTTCATTCGGCTCCTTTTTTTACCATTAGTTTACTAATACTTGCTAGTCGTGAAATAGTTTTTGCTAAAGTTCTCAGTCACATAACGATAAATTTATAGTCGCTGCTATATAAAAAAACGTTTGAAAATTATTAGAATGGCGGGTTGTTTCTATTTTTCCTTTTTATCCTGTATGTAAAAATGCACAAGCTTACTGGAAGCCTCAAAATTCCTACATGCTCAATAAATGACAGGGTCTCTCCGCCGGTATGATATATGCCGCAAATGCACAATTGCCAGCAAATTTGCGATAGCCAGCAAACATATCGCAGTTTTTTCTTTAGATTTTCTCTCTTCCCCTCCTCGTGCTTTTTTTTGGCACTGCATCTCCTTTGACAGCAGTCTGAGCTTCAGGATCTTAAGTACGGGAGGTGAAGAACACTTCAAAGTCTCAAATTTGAAAATTTTTCCCTTAATACTTTTTGAAAAAACTGATACAAATAAGATGTTTCCTTCTTAGAATATAGTTTGAATACCAAGGTGTAAAAAGATTATCCGCCAATCTAATATCCAAAATCATTTTACGAGTTTTTTTCTCAAGTAAGGCTCTCTCACCCCATAGAACGCGCCTTTTGCCTGCCTTTCTCAACCTTCAAAAAGTGATAGAGAGCCGAAAATGCCCTTGGGAATGCATTTAGAAACTCAGCTCTACTTTGCCAAAAACGCATTTTTATAGGAATGTCTGCTGTGCAATGTTTTTAGTAGGAAACAAAGCACTTGTCGTCATCCACTCTTCGACCGACAGCTCTCCCCTTGGGTAAACCAGGCATAAAAGAATGTTTAGGGCTTTCATGTTATCAAAACGGAAATGTTGAAGACTTTGCGAATAAGCAGTCTTTTAAGGTTTTGGTCTTTTGAGTCCCTATAAACACACAATTCTGCAACTTCCTTGGCGGAGCTTTTTCGTCAGCTTTCGACTTTCATAATCTTTCTACTGGGAATTAAAAGTCTGTCTTGCGAAGTTACATGCGCCGCCAGCCATAGATCATTGGGCATAAAGACCTTCTCTAATGGTAGTTATCAGAATGCTGTGTGAAAATCTACCACAGTTCGAAAGATGTATCGAATTAAGAAAGGAGTCGAAAGGAAGTTTTAAGGTTGATTTTCTACGCTATACTAGACACATTTTGCTAGTATTCATATTGATATGGTTTTGGTATGTAAGCGAATGACAAAATATGCTCCACGTGATTGCAAATTCTTGCTTAGTTAGCTTGTTATACGAATATTAAACCTTTATACTCTTCAAATAAGGCTTCATCCTTAGCATAGGAGTAGTACGTGAATCCGGAGTCAGTAATGTAAGAATAAATTTTCCAGATAAAAGCCTGCTCGAGAAGATGAAAGTAAGAGAGCTACAGATGTCCATTCATCCCATAATTTTATAGAGGTTCAGTCAAATGAAATTGTAGTTACATGGAGTCAGTCGTTAGGTCATTATATGATTTGATATATTTCAAGGAAGATTTTTTAAATTCTCGAAAAACGTTTTTTTTAAATTACGTGGAGGATTGTAGCTTCTCGAGATATGCATGACACACGTAAAAAGTCCAATTTCTGAATTTTAAGGGATAAAATTTTCGATCATCCTGGAAAGAGCTGGTGAAGTAAGCTTGATTTCCTCTTCCTGACTCAACATGCGGAGTTTGAATGTATGACGAACTACCAATTTTAAGCATGAATACCTTTTTTTTCAAAAAAACGATCTAGTTGAGAAAATGCTAAAAGCAAACAACGGTGGTGAAACTAAATAACTCATACTACAAAAGTAGGAGCCGAGGTGAGACTGCAACTTATTATATTTGAAATGTTCAGGATATGCGTGCATAAATTTCATATTAGCAATACCTTTTTTCGCAAAATTTCCAATTCACTGTGTTATAATATTGAAATCTCAGCAAACCTATCTTGGTTAAGAATCTCAAAACTGAATGATTCTAGGAAAGTACAAGTTTATGTCTCGCACCGGAAATTTTGTATGATTTGGGAACGGACATGCATTTTTTGAGTTTTCTCTAATCTGAAAAATTTTGACCGCTTTTTGATTAATCTTACCTTTTAGTTGAAAATGGTCAGCTTTTGACTGATTGTTTTTCAGTCTAGTTCGCTTGAATCACAATTTTTGTGAAAATGATTCTTGAAAATTATGTGGTTATGCTATATCATATAGTAGAAAAATTCCAAAAATACGATTTTGATTAAGAACAAGCATAAAGACCCTGATCAGACAATCATCGTTTCACTAGACATTGAAACAAAAAGAACTGCGTCCCATGATAATTTATCTATTTATCAAGGTTTTAGATGCTGTTTAGAGCTTTTCACCAAGAATGCTCTGAAATTCCGGTTTCAAGAGCAACGTATCTGTTGAGGCGCCGTATGTCTTTGGTCAGTGGACATGGTGATAGAAGTTCAGAAGACAAGAAAAAAGATTGGTGATAAGGAGTGATGATGTTCTAAGTCGAGATGCCTTACTTTTTTTAGTCGAAACCCATTTGCATGTTTCTATACTCTTGACGAATTTTCAACTAGGATCACGAAGAAGCTCAAATTTGCTACCTGCCTTCGTATAAGCACCAATGCTTTAGAAATCTGTAAAAGAAATGGCAAGTGAGAGCGATTTCAAGAAATAAAGAAAATATGGATGGGTGCCGTTGAAGAATCTCGAGTTTTCCAGGGAAGACGAAGAAAAAGTAACAAGATTCATTGTTACCCTCATACACTCACAATCATGTCTATTTTCATAGTTATGAGTAAAATCAATGACTTGCCTGACTTCTAATTTGAGTTTGAAGGTTTTTTATTTATGGTTTAGTATCATGAAACCACGATTAAACTTTTTAGTAAATTTACTATAATTTCAGGGTAAAGAACCATGCAACAGCTCTCGACAAACATTGGCTAGCGCACTCTCATTGCTGCTAAGCTTGACGGCTCTGCTCTTTCTCTAGGACAGAGCCCAAATTTGAATCTGCTAGGAATCGTCTTCGTAGTGATCTTCTCGAAATTGTTGAACATTTTGTTTATACAAAAGAGAGCAGGTGATCGATGATATTGAAAGTGCCCAATATCGATTTGCATTTGTTTTTCCTTTATGTTTCTATGAAATTATCATTGTTTGTTGCATCTTCATCTCTTTTCATTTTCTAGATTATAGCTATAGTAATGAGCAGATAAAGAGTCATATATTATAGCAGATAATTTTCAAATGTAATAAAAGTAGGTGTTTGTTTTGTGACAGAAATGTGTAAGAGAATGGATAATCGACTTTGGTGAATAAGTAAATTATGCTTAACACTTCATTCGAAGAGTAGTTTACAGAGTTCAAAGGGTTTTAAGAACTGCATCAATACAACATTATAGAAATGAAATGTATTGTTTGTTTGTTTTGAAATTCCGAAAATTCAAAACTTCAGTCTCATTTGTAGGATTTTTGAACACAACCGGTTTAAATCACTCGAAAAGAAGTGCAGAGATGCACCTAACCGCGCTGGGTGGTCTAGTGGTCACAATCTTAGTCCTAGGATTTTTTGACAAGAGGTTCGGATCACATAAGATTTGAATTTTTAGCGCAACAAAACATCCTAAGCTAAGTAATGACCAAAATACCAGAGCATGTCGATTTGGCCGAATGGATAGTGGGAAGGGTTATCAGGGGAGAGGTGGTGTGTTCGGTGCCAGTCCGAGCAAAGTTAGTTCACAATTGGGTGTTAATTCTGCTGTAATTTTTGCTCATAATAAAACATTGTGGGCTAAATAATGATCAAATAAGGGCTTTAGACCAACAGGCCGTGTAGTCGAGTGGATAGTGCTGCAGATTACTGGAGTGGAGGTAGAGTGTTCAATGCCCGACCGCAGCGAGGTTAGTTGGTTATCATTTCAATGATGGTGCGGTTCTGGGTGGTGCTTGGCGGATGGCCAACGCTTTCGGGGTGGGGGTGGTTGGCCCCAATTCGGTCTCGCTTCCAACGGATTTTGCGGCTTCTTGGTGGAAAAGGGTATTTTTGCACCACATCTTCTTCTTTGGATCCTTGGGTTCTACTCTTCGCGGGTCCTTTCCTTGCCCTCCTGGCCCCTGATGGCCTTCCCCCTGGTTCTCCTTCGCCTCTTTCCCCTCCCCTGGTCGCTTGCGGCTGCTTCTTCCTTCCCTTGTGCCTCTGCTGCCCCTGGGTGCCCCTCTCTTTGCTTGGGTTGCCCTAGCTCACTCAACTCACTTTGATTTTTTCTTAACAACCCTTTTGCTTGCTTCGTATTTCACGCATTTTCGACTAAGGCGTAAAGTGTAGTGAAACACACCTCCCAACGTGTACAAATTTACCATAAATTTCTCCTTCACTGATAAAAGCATGCATACAACACACCTGGACAGGATGCGAACAGAACGCAGGTATCAGTGCAATCCAATGACTTACCACTGAACTACTCAGCACGTTTTCGAACTGAGAAAATCCATCTTGTCAAGCTAAATTCTATCACAATTATGTGATAAAGATAATCCCTGATGATAACATGCACGCTATTCTCGGTTTAGTTACCCAAGTTTGAGGTACTTTTGGTATTTTTTTGCAATAGAATGAGGGGCCGCAAAGCCAGTGCCCTCGACAAGATTCGAACCCCGACCACTAATGTCGGCCTCCTTTTCAACCAAATGCGCCATACAACACACTTTTCTATGGCTCCATTTTGCCCATTTATAAGTGAATTTTTGCGAGATCCAACTGTATACTCTATTATGTTGACTTTGGTGTTCTGTCTCTGAATGTCATCGCTCACATCCACTAAAGCTTAAACATTTGATATGGACAACATCCACATTTCATTTCCACGATTTCTTTCACAGCAAGGCACAGTTTATCACAGTTTTTCGCATCGACAGCTTTACAACATTCCACATCAGCATACGGGGATACCTAGTCGAGAATCCATAGCCACAGATAATTCAGACTTTTGTGGAATTCTCTGGCCGTATTCATCAACGAACCCTGAGAGTAAACGCTACCCTCATAAGTAAGGTTTATGAATCCTGAGAAGCGATTAACCCGTATTCATCAACGGACCCTGAGGGTGAAACCATATCATTGAAGGTAAAACTTACCTCTGAAAGCTATTAACCCGTAATCATGAACGTGGCTCATCAAGGTAAGTTTAATCATAGCATAGACTAATGTTAGACTTACTTAACACTTTGTACAAACAAGTATTGATCGCTTGATGCATCAGCCAGTCCCAACGATACTTTGAGAACGAACACATATTCAAAATTAAAATGATTCCAAAATTTCTATTTAAAATTTTGCAGCCTCTTACAGAAATTAGGATAAAATTTTCTAGCATTTATTTATCGTCGATCAAAGTGTAGAAATTAACCTCATGGTTCGTTATGAATACGGCCACAGGATGCTAGAGGAAAAGTCTATAAAGTTACAAAAAACTTTCTGCACTACTGCAGCTCAATAGAATAGGACAAAGCCCTCAAACGTCAGAACGAGTTAGAGTCATCTGCTCCGTACAACATGCATTCACAATTTCCTGTCTCCATAAAAAAAAGTCAAGCAGCTGCAGCGCTACACAATCTATAGGTGATTTATCTGTCGTACGGACATCTTGCAAATGCAGACATCTCTGACCCCTCTCTGATCACACGCACTCTAATCTGCCTCGTCGTCTGCCGTCTCTTGCGAACGCAAACTATGAAAAGATCCTAGTCTTTATTGTATACAAATCAATCAAGGTAGAATATTATAATTTATATAACTATGAGCGCAATCACAAACTACTTAAGTAAATCTTGTTCCAAACGGTCCAAAATCAGCACGATGGCGAGCCACTATGGTAAGTCTCGGTGAGACCATGTCTGCCCTCTCCTCATTCTCTTCAATCTCTGGTTAGCAGAAATTAAGTGTTTTAATGGAGTCAGACTAATTGTACGGATCTTACAGCTTTAGCATCGTTCTCCACCGGAAGTTCAGAGACAACAACACTCCAGCTGCTTGCCGGACATCTGACACAAATCATGCATTTTTACACTCAATGTCTACCAGTTGTCCGCCTCGTTGGTGCTGCCGCGTGAAGAGCACATGGTACGTCTGTGAAGAGGAATTAAGCAGATCTATATATAGAACAAGTGGTGTAAAATATGAAATTCTTTTTTGTTTTGCAAAGAAAGCATATTCTTTAAGACCAGTATTTTGAATGTCGGATTGATTGAGTTAAATAACTTGAAATTCTTCGAGTAAGGAAAACGGAAGAATTTATAATCTTTCTTATAATAGAGATCGTACGCATTAATGACTCATAAATAATGTTTTCATTATAAGAAACATCTGCAAGCTGACAAAAATGCAACTTTTGGAATAAACACAAAGATTAATCAATGGAAGTGCTCACAGATGTTCCTCATGGAAGAACAATAATTGGCACGACGAAATGATAGGAAGAAAAAAAAAGCATATAAGAAACGAGTAGCATCACATTTGATAAACGTCAAGCAGCATTTAAGCGCACAAGGTTGAGCTTAATCAGACAGTCTACGGCGGGAGGAGAGGGGAACGACAGTGACAATAACGATAACAGATGACAATTCAGGACAATCCATTTCGTAGAGGGAAGTTATAAATGCGGAGGAGGAGTAGGAAACTGAGGAGACAAATAGAAAACAAATCATATGATCGGGACAAGTTCAGTTGTCAAAAGTTGAATAAAGCAGATTGTCATTGTCAAATGTTGACAGACAGACAATGTCAGAACATGATGGCAGCTAATGTCAGTCATTGGAGTGCTCTTTGACAAGTTTAAGGTCCGGTCGCGACCTGAACCGTGACTGTGTCCGGCTGATCGCTGCTCTCCGATATTGACTGCGATATCGACTGCGATAGCGATTGTGATTGCGGCGATGAGCCGGCGGCTTGTTCTTCTTCAAAATCTCCGAGCATTGCCTGGAAAAGCATCAATAATACAAAGGATTGTGTTTTTATTTTTTTTCTTCCTTAAGTTTTCACTTCTGGAAGTAATTTCTAAAAAAACCCGTTCGTTTGCGCGATTCTAGCCGCTACGCGATTCAAGATTTGCTTGCTGTCTCGGTTTTACAGGCACATTTTTTTCTAATGACAGGCCAGTTCGCAATCTCTAATTTCAAAAGTTTGTGATAAGCAATAAGCAATTGGCATACTGCCAAGTATGCCAACTGCTTATTGCAGTATTACTCCCTAACGCAGGAAGGCCCCTGACTGGCATTGTCTTGAGATATTTCTCAACTATCGCAGCTGTCTTAGTCGCAATCAACTTGTCATAGTTTTTTCTTCTGCAAAGATATTTCTTTCAAAATGAGGCAAGAGTCTTTGGCACTGTGCTAGCAAAATAGCAATAAGAAGATGAAATGTGTCAATCAAGCTTACGTAAAACAACGAGCAGCAGAGATCCACTTTTTACGAATTTTTGCAAGTCTGCAACTTTGCGTTGACAAGGCAAGTCAAGTAGCCTTAAACTTTCAAAGATTTGATAAGAATTTTTTGGAATATCAACATTTCCACTTTGCTAAACAAATCATGAGGGAGAGGGCGGGAGCGAAATATGTATATATTAGCAACAGACAGAGGTAAATTTTGGAAGAACGTCTACATAAACTTTGATTCAACTGAATTGGCGGCTGGAAGGCGGGACTTTGTAAACTAATTAAGGCCACTCGCGCCCACGACGCAGTCTGCGTCTCTCTCGCTCTCGTGCTCTCTGATCATTCTCTAGCCTTAACTAGGTCACGAAGCCCCGCTTTCCAGCCGCTAATCTAGTTGAGTCAAAGGGTAAGTTGGTGTGAAGGTGATTGTTTTTACCTGAGAACAAACTTGTCTGAGACTCAAAGTTTATGGGCATTTCTGTTGCCCTCCCCCCTCCCCTCCCTACCAATAATTTCTTGGACCGCAAATATGGATTGTTTGAAATTGTAATCCATGATTTTTTGTTGGTTCCCACAAAGTTTCCCAAGAAATTTATGATATTTCAACAATGAAAAATTGGAATTCTCCGCAATTTTCCAGACATCTAAATTAAATTCGAAATCAAGGCCAGCGAACGTTCAGAGGTCGAAAACGGTGACTCAAGAATCCGGAAATTGCGTAATTTCAAAAATGTCGCATGCTTGAAGGGCACGCAATTTGCTCACCCTCTAATCTAGCCAGCCTTCCTTACACACTTTTTTTTGCAAAATACTCCCTAGGGCACTAAGTGCGGAGCCAAAATTACACATTAAGCGTCGCTTTAAGTGCATGGGTGGCACGCACGGAATGAGTAAGCGACGAGGTCCGTGCACGACAAGAACGCGTTCGGCTCAATCAGCTTCTGTTCTTTGTTCTATGCTCGACGAGAATGTAATCTGACAAGCGTCTCAAGCTCTTGCGGTCACTCGTACATCGCAGTTCGGAGGGGGGGGGGAGCAGATAAATAATTTAGCACATTAATTTAGCCAAGCTGGAGAGAAAATTTTTAATTGCCACCTCCTCAAGAAACAAGGCGCTTTTCGTATATGTCGGTTTTTCCAAGATCTTTGAAGAAGAAATTCGAGTAAACGTCCCCCGCTTGCTGGGAAGCCGTTTTATTTTTATTTTTGATTCATTTTATTTTTATTTTTTGATTTATTTTATTTTCTACTATTGATCGAAACAGAAATTGAAACTTTGTTTATTTATGCTCATTTTGTTTTTAGTTCTTTTTCGTGCAATAGCAGGAAAACAGCAGAAAGGTTGTTAGATTCAGTACTCGATTCCACATTTATACAAAGAGTTCTGACATTGAAAAAAAAATGCTGTCAAAGCTTGTAATGTAACGCTTTTAAAACAACTGTACATCATAAGATATTCAGAATTTCGGGTAGAAAATAGTCGACTATCAAATTGCAATTTTCTTGCATGTTTTGATAAGCCAGAGCAAAGTAAATTTTTTGAGAGTCTAATAATTGCAAAACATATTGCATTTCATTTTGAGGTAACACTGAGACATTCTACACCTTTATTTTAACCATGGCTCAGTTACAGCTATCTAAAAAAAATTAGCACATTTTCCCTCAGCTGAAAGAAGTATTAGTCGAAAAAACGCTCTCTCTATGAAAAAAGCACTTCGATATCAAATTACTTTTTCAAGTGAAAAAAAAATTTCGGCCTTTTCTATAGTACAAGTGCTAGGCACTTTGTCCTTTTGCTTACACTAATGTATGACCACAGATAGTGCAAGGCTCTAAGGAAAGCTTCAAATATGAATGCTTATAACGAGTTTTAGCACTTTGTCAATTTAGTTCAACAAGCTCCAGAAGGAACATGTTCTTCCGAAGGGCAACTACTCAAATAATTCGTTGAAATGTACTATTTCGTCTTTTAGTGCACAAGTATAGTTCCTTTGTTCGCTCCTAATTTTTGAAAAAATGCCATCATTCGTGATGGGCGACCTCTTGTTTAGGTCTAGGAACTTTTGAATTAGCTCAAATTGGAGCCGGTAAATAATGAAAAATTGACAGGAATATGTAACAAGAAGCCAAAAATCACCATATTCCTAGACTGCAACTCATAAAAGGAAAAAATAGAAGCACATATTTCCAGGCTGATGCATTCACCCTGAATAATTTTGCATTCACATAAGAGCAAAGAGAGCTAAGTATAGTTTTTGAATTTACTTATTGTTTTCTCCTTTTTCCGGAAGCATTTCTAATGCAGAAATTGCCTTAGTTGTAGAAAAGATGAAAGTAAAAAAGCAAACACCAAGAGTTTTTCAGGAAATGATAATCCATCCAGTTTTAGGCCAAAAGATTTTGTGAGAAAAAAATAGCTGACTCACTTTTAATCCTAGAATTTCGCCTCTGACGACGAGAAGTTGAGGGAGATTTCGGAAATCTTCGAGCACTTCGTAATTTCGGCAACCATGCACGATCACCTAAAGTTGGATTTGAGCGCTTTGATTTTGAATTGAAATAAAATTTTAAAAATTGTCAAAATCAGTCTTTGCACTACGACGACACGACAACTGTTGCGCTCTTTTGCAGACGAAGCCGGAAGAGCGGATAAAGGGCGACATCTTACGTCAGTGCTGGCTTTGTCGATTCGATTCTTGCATGGCAACACTTTAGAAAGTACATACAAGTACGTAAACTCGTCCAGAGATCTGGCTATTTTGGACAACACCAGAACAAACTAGAAATTTGCTGTGGAGAAAACCAGAAAAAAAAGAAAACTAGCTCATTTTCTGGATATTTTTTGGACCTAGCGACGTCACTCAAGCTCCCAAGAGCCTGTGCTGGTGCAAAAATGCGTAAGCGCATTTTCACAACATAAACAGCTTTACACGCACATCCTGGTACGTCAATCCTTGTCAAGACGGACTGCGTCATCAGTGTAAAATCAAAATTCGGCGGAAATAGAGGAAAAATGTAGGGCATCTTTTAGTTCATAGGAGGAAGTACTTGAATTAAATGGCCCTTTCGGAAAATTCTTGGATCCAAACAGCTTTCAAAAGAGAAGGACACATAAACATACATACTTGATGCTTGAATTAGAAAGTCAAAGCTCTGCTATAAATCTTCTAACCACATTTTTCACTGAAGACCGAGTGCTGGAGGTCGCCTAATCTTTAGCCATTTATTATTTTGAATTTTGAGCCAACTACTGGGGCAGTTATTAAGCACTTTTGGCTGGAGCTGGATTTTTGAGATTTTTGAACAAGTAAAAACTCTCACCTTTTTCAAAGTGCTGTGATTAGCCAAGTCGACAACCGTAGCTCGATTAATCTTCTCTAAATCCAGTTCACGCAAGTAAATAAACTGTAAAGAATTTGAATAGCTTGAAAATATTTTCAAATGAGAACCTACCTGCAATTTTGGCATGCACTTAGCCATATAAGAAAAGATAGAATCTGGCAAGAACGGGTAGTCCACAGGGCGATCTACAAGGCACATACGCTCGACTCTTTGCTCGAATTTGCTCAAAATCGCCATCAATGGTCCCTATAAAATTGACGTAGGACGTATACATCCTAAGATTTCAATTTTCGCGCCATCTTGTATTTGCTTCGTTTAAGCCGCTTATAAGATTTTTTTCTATAGGGGATGAGCTGTCCGCATTCAATGCGACCAGTTGCGAATGAAATTTTATGGCTCAGCGCAGCACATCTGCTCTTCTTTTTGGCTCAAGCCTACAGCTCAGCTCGACGTAAACTAAAAATTCATTGAATTTCGATGACCAGAGTCTGTTGCGTTTTATGCGTTGGATTTGAGACGGGCTCAGATTTCTTTTCGCACACAGTACTGGATCCAATAGCACTCTCGTATATGTTTATTCAATCATCTCCAAGGCTTGGTGTGAAATTACCCCACACTTAAATTGCAGTTTGCAATAATCGTAGAAGTGTCTGTAATTTCAGAATTACATCTTTTATATGTTTATATCCGATCTCCCACGAAGGCTGTGAAATTGCTCCCAAAGTTGAAATGCAGTTTGCAACAAAAGTAAAAAGTCTGTAATTTCAGAATCCATCTTTTATGAGTTTATTTGATACTCCCACAGTTGCAATGCAGTTTGCAGCTATCGAAAAAAGTCTGTAACTTCAGAACTACATCTTTTATATGTTTGTTTGAAGTCATCTCCCCAAACTTGGAGCAAAAGTAAAAGGTATGTAATTTCAGAATCACATCTTTTATAGGTTTATTTAAGCATCCACAATTTAGACGCAATTTGCAGCAATTGTAAAAAGAGACTGTAATTTAAGAATTACATCTTTTATATGTTTGTTTGAGATTATCTTCCACGCGGTGGGATGTTACTTCCACATTTAAAATGCAGTTTGAGCTCTCGAAAAAAGTCTGTAATCTCAGAACTACGTCTTTTTATGTCGGCTTCAGCAAATAATTGCCTCTTTGGAGATTTTTCGTTGCTCTTTCTGTACACAAAACCAAAAGTCGCATGAGTGGATTCAGCTTTCATTTGCAAAATAACGATGTCCGCTCGTTGGCAAGCTTTAGCGCTCGGCGAGCGCTGCTAAAACGGGCTGTATAATTGCGTCCAGAGCCAGATTTGTCCGAGGAGAGTAATAACAGCAAAGCTAAAGTGCTTCTCTGGAAGAATATAATTCAAGAAATGAGAATATGAAATTTATAGAGCAGAACATATTTTGTTTTTATGCCTACTTTATAGCAAAAATTCTCCTGACATAAAGGGAGATATTGCAAATGAAAGCCTTTTCATTTTCGTTTTTGTTTGGCGTTGTTGCCGCTTAATTGACCTTCCAGAAAAGAATTCAATTACACAAAGGGCATACTTAGCTACAGAAGGGTTGTGCCAAATAAAGTAAGTCCATTAGTGGAGGAGAATGCTTAATGCAGAGAACACAAGAAAATGGCTGCAAAACGAGCCTTTCTTTGTTTCCAGTAAAAAAAAAACTTTAATCTCCAAGCTACAAGATACTCAGCTATACCCTGAACATGTCTCAAGGCGAGGGTCAAGATTTGTTTACAGTAGTCATCTGGGAACGTTATGAAAGATGCGGCCGAAGCGATGTGAACGGCCAAAACATGGTTATTAGGAGAAAAAGAAGCTTTGTGGACTATATGAGTTATCCATCAAGGCGTTAAAAGCTGCTTTGAACTCACTTCATGTTCATCAAAATGGCAAGAACAGCAATAGATATAGGCAACTTGACGATTCCAGAAAATCGGTCCATCAAAGCTGATATTGACAGTCATTTTTTCGTGACCTGTAACCACACAGATATGGTTTTATAATTTACAAAAAATGTTGAGAATGTTATTCTGAATTAGTATACCCTTACCTGAGCAATGATTCTTCCGAAAAATGACATAAACCCAGACCGGCTTCGTTTCGCTTCTTGTCGCCTCCATTGCTATAGACCGCCAAAGCGTACTCACTCGCTCACAGCTGTAAGCACTTATTTGTGATTTCGTGAAGGCGGGTACGGCTTTAGCGAAAGAAAATCCTCCAAAAGCTTTCAACAACAGGGCTCAACACGCTGTATATTTCCGTCAGAAAGGCAGTGAACTTTGAGTGTAACATGAGAAATGCAAACAAACAAAAAGTGCTTGACTTAGTAGGGCAGCATACGTGCTCGGCAACAAACGTGTATGCGCAGATCTATGCACTAAAAATGCAGGAGATAACTCGTACAAAGCTGGGCCGAGCGGCTCAAGCCGAGCATTCGAGCATTGTTTAGAGCCGAAGGCAACGACAGCACATTAAAAGCGGACGGATTATGAATGCGTGTGTGTGTCTGTGGTGTGACGCACCGAGTTCTGTCCCTCAGCGATAGCAGTCCGAGGACTTTTCGTGCGAGTGTCCGAGGCAGTGCCCCCAGGGGGTCCGCCCCCATTCTGCGTCTCCGCCGAGGCTAGCGCTGCCACAGCCGCCGGCTCGCTTCTTCGTGCACCTCCGCCGCACCGGCGCGCTCTCGTCCGCCACCGACGCCGCCGCCGCTGCCGCGGCCGCAACTCAACACCTTTGACTTGCCGTCGCCGTCGCCGCCGTCGAGGTTTCACCTGCACTGACGAACGGCTCGGAAAGTGACCTAAAAAGCTTATCTGTTAGTGATCTGCATCTTCCGCTATGGACGAGTTGGCGCTTTTCGAATGTGATATCGGATATCACCGTACGACATGTCAAATGAGTATGATACGCAAAATACTTGATCCGGCTGATTCACTTCATCCACTTCAGCCACTTGTTGTTGGCCAAATCAGTAATCTGACCAACAGCGGAGCGGATGCTCACTTGATCCACTTCGCTATTGGTCAGTTGGTCAGTTCGCTGATTCGCCAATAGCGAAGTGGATCAACAACTATGGCATGTGCTTGAAAGTGATCGTGTCGTAACGAATAGTGAATATTGTTCCAGTAAGGAAATGAGATTACTCCACTTCTCGGAATCACAAAGTCAAAATCACAGATATTCCTAAATTGCTTAAGGCGCTTATATAGCATGCTGATCAAGAATTTCCCATTTTGCACTGTACGCTCCTTCCCAAGGTACGGTTGGTATACGGTAGACTGGCTAGATTACGAGTTTGCCCGAGATTATTAAGGCGGTTTATCAGCAGCGAGTATTTTAAAGATTATATCTTGAAAAATTTTCTTAAGCGGGTCATACCTTTTCATACACCCAGTATAACTTCAACAGATATCGCCTTTAGGGCCATGGCTACCATAATCGCAAATAGCATACTAAAGAATCCTCCCCCCCCCACCCCGCCCTAAATAACGTTTTGAGCTAACCTACGGGTTTTACACGCTAACGTATACATACTTAGACCTCCCTCCCCCCTATCCCCAAAAAAATAAAATAAAATGACATTACCGCGCAAGGTTGATACGATATGTAACAGCGTGCGAATTGACCCTTTTGGGCAAAGTTACATTGGGAACGCTGATCTTGATTCTTTGGTTAGTATAAGAGTAAAGGGTATTGAATCGTAGGCTCCGCCTGCGCGGTCGACTGGCACGGACTGTAATGTGCAAAAAAGCACAATTTATGCCAGATGTCCGCACGAACAGAACCTATTGCCGGTGTAATGCCCTCTAACGATTATCTGGTGGCAGGGGCAAGCGAACTTCAGGTTTTCTCAATTTCTTGGATCTAGTGGATGTGCTTAATTCACAAGGATATCTTACAGCTCTCATGAAACCAAATATTCGCCTCTGAGAGCCTCCACTTACTTGATGGGTGACTGGTTGATTAGCCGCTCGCCCCCTCCCATTTAACAACCTATATGTTCGAAAAGGCAAGTTTTTGCATTTTGGGGATCAGTCATGGATTCAACACAATCCAGAAATCCAAGAACGGTAAAAAACCCAAAGAGAAATTCTTTTATGCAATTTATACCTAAAATATGTGAGATAGAACACAAAGCAAGCTGTGAGAAATGTTCGAAACAAACTTTAGTTTTACTTGACGATAATATCTTGACTAAACTGCGACAGAGTATATGAATGTTCTCCGTTATTGCCAAAGAAGTTGCTGATCTAGACAGACACTAGAAGAACTTAGGACCGGAATATAACGGTTAGGTGAAGGTGTGATCGTTCAAACACTATAACTAAAACCACTGAAACCGTTACTCATTGCTTTTGACCTAATTTTCGTCCATTTACGCATGTAATCTAGTTAGAACGCAAATGATTGTGTTTTCTTCAAAGTTTTTTTTTGTAAAAGAACTTGATTATTTCCCGATTTCATCAAGATCTTTTTATCTGAGAAGAAGATGGATCGAGTCTGCCTTGAGTTTTTTTTTTCTAAAAAAGGAGGCAAGATCACTTCTAGCCTTTGACTTCACCATGCGTGTGTTAGAAGCTGAAGAAGAACACTTGCAGAAAATTGCGAAAAAATCAAAGCCAAAAAATTGAGGACAAAAAATTTCTGGATGCGTACAGCATTGCCTCGAAGAGCTATGCTTCTGTTATTGCGATGACAAATCGATAATCGTTAGAGAGAACTGTGGATGGCGATGGCCAATACAGCTCTGAAAACAAAGGCTCAGTTCCATTCATAATAACAGTCAGGGCGTTTTAAGGCTTATTAGATAATTTTTCAAGAAAAAAAGATCGCAATGAGCACTTACCTCTTTATATTCATTTAAAGTGACACAACAGTGTGAAACTGGAAAAAATTGTGAGATAAGACTGACAAGAATTCTTATTGACTGGTCTTACATACGATAGATTTCAACATATTTAGTTAATTATTCATTTATGTTTCGCACAGTTGTGCAAAAAAATAAAAAGGAACACAAACTTTTAATTTGTTGTTGAACGGCGGCCAAGGTTGGTATGGTAACAAATTATTATTTGGCTGCACTGCTACCAATAATTTAGCCAATAATTGACACAATAATTAATAAAAATTCAATTAATTATTAGTTATTGCAATCAACGAAACTATATTCAAATTATGCCAAGATTCAGAGAAGGCCGAACTAGAACGTTATTAAAAGAATTAAAACAAGCTGTTTGGATTGTAAGTTTTTTATTTTTTTATTTTTTGAATTTTACTTATTTATTTTATTTTTTTAGATGGAATGGTTGCAGGTTGGTAACATAAAGAACCTATGAAAAAATCCATCGTAAAAACTGTCGCAAGAATTTCTAATTGTGAGAAGTAAAGTGATTGAGATTTCGATTACAAATTGAATATAGGTTTAGTGAATTACCTTAAATCTATCCGTCGTTTTCAGCTATTGATTATTACTTACAGTTCATTTATATAGCATTAATGTGCGGGTGTATGTGCATATCGTTTATCCATTTTCCGATTTGCAATTTGAAAAAAAATTAAGTTGTTCTAGAGGTCGCACGAATTCCATAACATAAAATAAGGTGCGAAAGATCCGACTGATTGACCTCGGCATAGTGAAAAAACATTAATTTAAGTTTTTACTAAGCTCTCACCGAACTAGTGAAGGATCAAAAATTCAAAGCGTACAACGTCTCCTTCAGAGCTGAATTTATTTGATTTTATTCAATTCTCACTTAATTTTTATTTAGGTTTAATTTTTTATTTACACCTCCAAAGAAGGTGACGTATCGCCGAAAGTCATAAGCAAACTTTGAGTTTATTTATTGATAATTCTACCAATTCGGTAATTATGAAAAACTAAAATATCTCGAAATATCTACCGTAGTTATGGTTGGAAATTAGCATGTTGAGAGCAAGAGATTGAAATTGCGGGTAGTGACAGATGATTTTAGCAGATGCACAGCAATGTAGTGTTTGTAAGGCTAATGTACTGGTTCTAGAGAGTAATTAGTAACTTTTGGAGGAAAAACGAGGAGGAGTAGAAGCAAAAGCAGACAGTGTTTAGCATTTTTTCTTTGAAGATTAGTTGGACTGACAGGAATTCGTAATTTCCAGCTAAGAAGGTAAACAGAAGCTGATTCAATACGGTGCCGACAACTAACGCTTTCTATTTGACAGCAGTGTTGTTGGGATTGAAAAACACATTATATGCAAACTTTATTAGATAAAATAGCTCGTGAATTTCATATGCAGTTACGTAGAGTAAATAAAGAGTTCAACTTCAGCCTTCCAACAGGCTGGCTGATGTTTGCAATTGTATGTGAAAAACAAATTCATCAGGAGGAAGAATGGAAGCTAAAACATAGCTGTTTATCACCTCAAGCGAATTGAGATGGATTAGCATTCTATTACAATTAAGCTTCAAGGATCATGTTTCTGGGACACATGTATCCCCAATAAATAAAAAAAAGTGAGCCCCATGTTTTATCAAATGAAAAATCTATAAAAAGCTGCTTCTATTTGCTTAAATGTAAGCCATATCTTTCTGACTGTCAGCAGCAGTTGCTGGAAATTTCTATTAAGAGATAAGAGCATTACGGTTTTTTTTCTGCATAAAATCGCTCCCAATGATAGCCAAATTCAAGGAATTCACAATTTGATTGTGGGATCCATTTTTCTAGAACAAAATGAAACTACAAGCTTGAAAGAAGTTGTTTGTGGAGTAAATAAATCTGTGCCGTTCTTGTAAAGACTTAGATCTGCAGTGGAAGCGAAATGTCTGTTCGATTACTGTTATTGCTCTTTAGGTTCAAGAAGGAGCAGAAAAGTTACGCAGATGTCAGAAATCATTAGAATCATGATTGGAGAGCAAAAACAGATTTGGTCCAAAAGCAGTTTAATTTTGATGGAATTAAGTTAAACTCAAAACTCAAGTTAAATTCCTCTTCATGTCCTTGAAAAGTTTAAGTATTTTTTCATTTCTAGTTAAGCACCTCTTCAGACGTACTCTTCTTCCCTCGTCAATGAAACTTTTTTGTTGAAAGTTACTTAATAGCTGTCTCTCTGCAACTCATAGACGCTCTCAACTCTGGAATAAAAAGAGTACGAAAATAGAGGCATGATATTAGGTTGTCCGGAAATTAATGCAGGTTTTGAATTCCAACCGCAATAAGTCATACACTTTTCATTTCTAAGTAGGTTGCAAAACACCATTCGATAGAACAAAGCAAGCTCTACAAGATGGCTATCTTGCTTCAGCAACATCTCCAATCCACGACGAGTTTCGAGCCAAAAACTAAAAAGAATCAACTGCCCGAAAATTTAGAAAAATCCTGACTTAGTTCATAAAAATCCTACAAAATTTCTAATTTGCTCACGTAAACAGAATCTACTTTGGGCATCTATATACGCCGTTGCCGTATTTTTTCTCTGTTAGAGATCAAGAACACGGAAATTTTCGTGCATTTGTCAAAGTGATGCTGTGCCGTTCCAAGATAAGTAGTTGTATACTACAAACCTGTAGAAGTACAAACTTAAATTTCCAGCTCTCTACAAGCTTTAATTTTCGAGAAATGTGGAATATAGTTTTCCCTAGTCATGTGATCCAAGCTAAAATTCAAATTTCTCGAGAGCTGAAGCTTGTAGAGAGCTGGAAATTTAAGTTTGTACTTCTACAGGTTTGTAGTATACAACTACTTATCTTGGAACGGCACAGCATCACTTTGACAAATGCACGAAAATTTCCGTGTTCTTGATCTCTAACAGAGAAAGAATACGGCAACGGCGTATATAGATGCCCAAAGTAGATTCTGTTTACGTGAGCAAATTAGAATTTTTGTAGGATTTTTATGAACTGAGTCACGATTTTTCTCAGTTTTTCGGGCAGTTGAGTCTTTTTAGTTTTTGGCTCGAAACTCGTCGTGGATTGGAGATGTTGCTGAAGCAGGAAAGCCATCTTGTAGAGCTTGCTCTGTTTAATCGAATGATGTTTTGCAAGCTGCTTAGAAATGAAAAGTGTATGACTTATTGCGGTTGGAATTCAAAACCTGCATTAATTTCCGCACAACCTAATAGTGATATGCCAATGCTCAGAAAGATAGAGCTCTAGACTCCTTGATAGCAAAGGATCTTTCAAAAAGTTTAAGTATACTGTACTTTCTGCTATTTTAACCCAAGCGATAGAAAAGCGAATTAATCCATTGTGGTGATAGCAAAACAGCAACTAAAATGTAATGATTCGTGATACACATCTTATATATAAAGCTGAATGTCTGTTTGTCTGTATGTCTGTCTGTCTGTCTGTCTGTATGTACGTATGTTCCGAATAGAAAATTCCATTTCTGAACCGAGGACCAAACTTGGCACACATATACTTCGGGGCAGGGAGCTTGTCATAGGCTACTTTTCGTTATCGGTTACCCCCGTGGGGGTGATCAGCATGCTCGATTACCCCCCTGTGCCAACTCCCAGCCCCGTAGCTCAAATTTTGCAAAAAATCGATAAAATCGACATCGATCGATAACGAAAAGTGGACTGTGACACCCTCCGGGGCCCGAAGTGTATGTGTGCCAAGTTTGGTCCGGATCGGTTAAGAAATGGAATTTTCTATTCGGAACATACGGCGGAGCCGGGTAAGCCAGCTAGTTACTTCTAAAATGATAGTTAAGCCAAAAATTCAAACTCTACGCTGTGTACTAGAAGACACTAAACTCTTCGAACTCATTCTTTTCCTCAAACGAACAGCAATTCGCTTCAAAATGTTTTCACTCTAGCAGAACTGCTCCTCGCAATTGAACCATGCCCTTTTGAGAGGTACACAGCCGATGGCTAGATAGGTAATTTTGTTGGGGCTGAGAATGTGTTCATTTGCTATACTGAATTCATCACAAATTTTTATTCTTCCATGTTGATTATCGGTAAAAATACATTCGTTCAAGGCTTAGGATGAGCCTGTTTCGGGAAATGGCGGTGAAAACAAAACAAGGTAAAAGCTGAAACAGAGGTACTTTAGGATGCATGCAAGCTATACATCTACTGAAGGAATCCCAGAAGTTATAGAAGTATAGAATCCAGAAGTCTCTTTTTCGGGGAAAGGACAGACTGGGGGGACAACTAGCATTTTTCATGAAAGAGACGTGAATCTTACTGGTCCTTCGAAAATCTATAGATGCCTTTCAGAATCTTCGAGAGCCTACAACTCTCGAATAGAATTTGTTACAATGCTGTCTGGATTTTTAAAAATGTCAAAAAATCTCAATTATTCAAAGGTAAAAAAAAGTTATTCGCATAACTTTTCAAGCTAAGGAGGCTACTTTGAGAAATTACATATCCCAGCAGTTCGTAAAGGCGATCCCAGAAATTCTTTTAGTGAGGGGGAAGGGGAGGAGGAGAGGGAGACAGGGGAGGGCAAAAAAATTTTTTCCCATTGAAGTGCGTGACTTCAGCCAGGTGCTATGAATAAACTCTTTTTACAGAACTAATTGCAATTTTCAAAATTTTTTGAAAATTATTCCGATTATCTACAAGTGAAAGTCATTTCCGCATTTTTATGACTCCTATAAGTAACTTTTAGAGACTGTGTCTGAAGGGGGGGGGGACTCGGTAAGTAACTGACTGTAGTAATGTCGCCAACCGCTACCGATTAGAATTTACAGATGTGCAGATAGAAGAGTTACAGTAGCTGGAAAAAAACAATGCTCCAGAGTGGTTCACTGAAGTTGTAAGCAATGCCGTAATTTACAGAGAGTGAACGTGTTGATGTACTGGACGAGAATTCCTATTAGAATAGATGGAGCACACACGTAGAGGAAAAGTAGTAAACGTAAACAACTAGCTGTGATCCATACATAATTAAAGGAGCAATGCTACTCACGGTGCGACATTCCTGGTCATTGCCAAACACTAACATTGCCCACAAGCATTGTGTTAGTGAATTTTTTCGAGGCTATACGGAAATTGAAAACAGGAAAAGATCGATAGCATTCAAATTTTATAAGGGCTGTAAAGTGCTGGACGAATGTATGCTAACGAACACCGTTTCGCATTTCAAAGCATCCCATAAAATATTCGAATGAGCAGTCACAAAAGCTATACAGCGCTTTGCATTACCTAATTAATGCCCCTGTTCCCGTTCTAAAAGCTCTCGTTTTCCAAAATGATGAAGCCTTTCCTAGGTGATGTTGCTGGAATTATTAGGTTGGAAAACTATGTTTCTCAACTCACTAATTAATCTTGCTCTCATTTGATATGAAGAACTAAAATTTTACCAATATGTTGCTTATAACGTAAGCTACAAGTGTAGGTGCTCCGCCAAATTCTGACATCAAAGTGAGGATAACGGTAGGTATATGAATAAAGGGTAAAGTTGTAAATCATTACGGATTTGGCTGAAACTTGGCGGGTATCCGACATGCCGATCACGAATAACATGCAATTTGCATAGTGAGAGCTTTTTTGAAACTACTGTAGTTTTACGGTATGGGGTCTCAGCTTAAATAATAGTAAAGACTATGATTTAACAGATGAAAATGATATAAAATTAAGATCGAAATTTACAATTTTTGAAAAAATGCTTGTTATTTTTGTACTTCGTTTTCAAAAATTAAGCAGATTGTGCATGGTTGTAGCACACATTGACCTACATATAGCCAAAGTTTGAGTGTAACACGTTCAAAGAGAGTTAAGTAATGAAAGCAGTCGCAAAACTTATCGTTAGTTTCCAACCTAATACTTTTGACCAAATCGGTTCTTCTCAAAATACGTCTGAAGTGTTGTCATCTTGTCAATTTCGTATTTTTCTAAGATTTTTGATGTCCAATTTTGACTTCAAATTGGCAAGAAACTGCCTTATAATGCACTACTATTTCGTTATTAACCTAGAAATATATTCTTGAAAGTAGCTACAGAATACCGTAAGCCAACGTACTTCAGAGATAATTTAAAAATTAGCAAACACTTGTAACGCATCCTCAGAGATGTGGTGAAGTAAAAGATAGACTTTTTGTGTAGTGTGGTGCTGGAACCACCTAATTAAGGCTAAGTCCTTTAATTCACTAAGACATTCCCGGAAAGAAGAAAGGAAATTTTGGAAATCACATCAATTAGATGCACTTCCTTCTCAAATTTACGAAGAATTCAGGGTCGAATGAGGATTTGATGTAGGTGAAAACGTCATGAAAAAAAAACACCTCAGTCTTTCTTCAAGATTTTTCGATTGAATAGCTGATCAGATTATCAATCAAATCCTAAGCAAAATTGGCCCTGGTACTTTTGAAGCTGAATACAAAAGTGAAATTTTTTTCAATATCCCACTTCAACTCAAGTTTCAAAAGTGCACATTTTCCTCAAAGCAGGAGATTTCAACGTATCTCTGCTCAAAATTAGCTTTCGTATATGGCCTCAGGCCTCCACGAGATTTCAGTCGCGACAATACTCCAACTGCCTCTAACTCATTTTGAGGGCATTCGAGCTGTACAGAAGATAGGGCATTCTATCCAGACATAAAAGTTTTGCACGTCATGCATTTGTAGCCTGCCAACATTGGATTTGAAGAGATCTGGCAAACTGCCAGATCGCGTAGCGACTGAAATCGCGTGAAGTATGCCCAAGGCCTATGGCTTGTACACTGCTTGACATAAGCACCAGCTCATTAATAAGGATTCCCACGATTATACGAACACTTCGAATACTAAGATTCCTCGTACGAAGTAAGTCTAGCTGACTTACGACGCAAAGATCAGATTCATACACGTGTGAGATCAGATTTCAGTAACCTAAGCAGCTAGTAACCGCACGACTTGCTCACATGGGCCAAGGAACACTTTCTAGCTACATTCTTCATTTAAGAAGAGATAAAGATGGGTCAGTTCAGAAGTGATATGCTCTAGAGATCATCTGATATTTATATCAATCTTACTGGCTCTCCTTCAGACTGTATTATTGTATTACTGGAAAAGTTGTGACAAGGGTTTGGGCCACAAAGTGTTTCGGAGCATCACATATGTGAATTATGGCACAAACTTGGTTTATAAAATTCGAGTCACGTAACCTTGGCGTCGTAGTAAGTGTGATTACATACGACATGCACAATGCGCGCTAAAATCATGGCTCCAACAGGATCAACAAAATCACTATCTCCTCTAAGAAAGTGATACTCTAGTAGAATTCTTCGTTTTGCGACAAGATAGTCATTTATCAAAGTCTTCTCAAAGATAAAGGTAGCGGATCTGTGTAGGTGTGTGCTATGGGCAGACACTGGGTAACAAAACCACATAACCGGACTCAGTTTTTGGCATCATTTGAGATCCCTAGATTTTGAAACCTGGTAAAGCACTTCATCCAAGAAGGCTTCAACTAAAGAATAGCTAAAACTGCGAAGAAGAAATATAACCAGCATTATGAACATGGTGACCACGACTAACTACGACAGCTTGAAATGTGTTCAGCTGATCAAAAGAAATCAGCGGCTGAAATTGCAAACCTAAACTTTAAAAAGGGCAAAGAACGAAAAAACAGAAAGCAAATGTTGCTAATGCACTTGTTAATGTTTCAGAAAATTAGTGTAAAGCTCAAAACACCTGCACTTATCAAGATTCGCACTTGACCTTTCATTTAGTACGGTTAATGGCTCATCAAAGCAATATGTGTGCCGTTTGACCAATTTTTTTTCTGCTAATTCTGCTTCTAAATGTCAATCGAGACTAAGGATATGTACGGTCAAAAATTTCTGAATAGAAATTGAAGAAAAATATCGGTAGCACGAAGGTCAGAAAAGCCAGGGTAACATTTTAGAATGGTAGCGAAATGAGGCCAGAAAGGTGCGAACAGCTCCAAAGCAAGCTGCCTTAATGAAGTTCTCCAGCTCTGCTTTCTATTTTATTCAATTTTCCTTTTTCATTTCGATGGCTTAAAGAATTTATGTGACTACGGTGGTTTGAGCAAAACAAGAAGTGGCACTTCTGGCTCTTTTTTGTGCTTCTTTGGGCTCAGTGAAGGTATCATAATCAATATTCAAGAAAATCTGTTGTGAGATAAACAGAAAGATATATTGGAAATAATTGTTTCATTCCTCTTAATGGATGAGATTTTGGCACGTATAATGAGCTGGCTTCGTGCATAGCCTCAGACTGATTAATGTCTCATGCAAGAAAAGCAATTCGAAGGAAGCGATTAACTCCTGAAAATAATTAACACAGGCAAGCTTCTTACCAGAGAATAGAAGGAAAAAACAATGAGAAGCGAATAGGATGTAGAAAGACTCAAGTAAAAGGAAAATGTGTCTCGAAAAAGATACACTAGACTTTGAATCTTAACCTAACACCAGCATTCACCAAATTCTGAAACCCGAAGAAGCCCTAACGGCCAGTTCATCAAGCAGATTTGAGACTCAAATGAAATTCATATGCAAATGAAGTTTCACGGTGTCAGATTACCAGTAAGAAACTTTATGGTTTTCATTTCCTTCTTGCAGATAATACTGGCTGAGGCACATCTCAAGTTCTCATCTCAGATCTCCTTCCACAATTTTTATAGTATTTTTTCCCAGACTTAGCCAGAGATGGGAATTCTGTTTTTTGCATAGACTTTAAAAGTCGGAAGCAAACAAAGATGAAATGAGAAAACCTGCAACTGGTTATGGATTCATATAATTTTGCAAGTTATTTTCAAAATGGTTACCGTGTGAACTATGAATTCGAAAAAGCTCTGATACTAAACTCTTCGAACAACGAGTGTAGCCGCAAGTCAAAGGGAATGAGGTCTAGTACCTTTCTAGCATCAACTTTAGTCCTGGACCACCTATTATGTATAAAGTTAAAAAATAAGAGATTGGTATAAAGTTTCAGCTTCCATTACAGTCATGTTGGCATATCTTTTAAAGGTTTATGCAATACAGAATTGGCTCTTATGTACAGCAAACGAATGCGTGAATACAGAGGATACGATTTTTTACGTCTAAACCTTCTCGATCTTTTCAAATTTATTGGTAAGTAGAATGGATTGCTAAGAATGTTCCCTGCCGCTTTTCAAGATAATTCGCAAAGGATAAAATCATTCTTCCAAGGAGCCGATTTCATTTACCTATAAAACTTTGACTAACAAATTTCAAGCCTAATTGATATTCGAAGTATAGTTGAAAAAGTAGTGCTAAATTTATATACCTTGGCATATTTTTGAGACAGCAGGAATCAAAATAAAAACACTTCTTATCAGGAATCCAAAAAACAATTCTTCAACAATTTCAAGGAAATGACAGCTAACAAAATACGAAATCACTAGACCTATTAAAACTTCATGATTTTCTATGCATTTCACCATCGTCGAATCATTGAAAAGGAATGCCCATAGCAGAAAATCTTTTAAATTGAATAGAATCTCTAATTGAAGTCTTCCCTGGCGCCCTGTTGCATTAGGCAACACTCGGAAGAAAATGATTTTCCTTGGGAAGAAAGTTGTAAAAGCTTATTTTCTTGTTATAAAAGGCACTCTTTAACGTCTATGATTTAAACTTACTAAAGCAAAGGATAGAATATCCCTCCTATTCAAAAAAATTAGAAGGAATTTCTGATTCGGTAGTGATAGCATTCAGAAATCAGTGAAAACGTTTTCAAGTTTTATGAAGGACTAAGTGGGGGGGGGGGGCTATTCAGACATGTTTTGTCATCCAAGTTCATTCCAACGCCTATTATAGCGATCGGACAAGTTCCTAATTTCTTCCGAAAGGAAAAAACACATTTTCTTGGGCCAAAATGGTGACAGATATCCAGAATTATCAGTCTATAGTAAAGCAATATCGTAGACAAAGTGAATTAAGCACAGAGAGTGAATATTACACATGTTTGCGATCGCATGCATGAGTGAACATACACAAACGTGGAAGTACGGAAAGCTAACAGAAGCTTTTAACTTGATGTCCGAGTAATCTTCGGGACTAAGAATGAGTGCAGTCGTCCGAGTTTGACGAGTTTTTGTTGGTATATGTCATGTAATTCGAAGAGAAACAGATTTATCTGTCTCGCTGACAATAGAGTGAAGGCCTGAGCGCTTGTTTCGAAGGGAAGAAGAAGCTGAACGTGGAAGTGCCTAATGGAAATGCTGGTCGGCCCAAGGTTAGGCTTGAATTGAAGGCAAAAACAAGTGAGATCCGAGTTTGAGAGGCTTCTACTGTACAACAAGCTTGCCTCTGGCATCGACATCGACTCAGAACAAGATTTATAATAGAGATTCATTTGCAGGATTGATGGAAAATGTCGGAACAATGGTGGGAAAATGACAGTATCTCACATATGTCGCAGCTATAAATAACACAAAATATGATAATCGACAACGTTACGCAGAGCAGACGCGATTACGCTCCTGCGCGCGGTACACACACAACAAATATCCAGTACATAATTCTTTGGATTAAAACCATTGGAGGAAAAACCTCGAAGACCCTTTGGTGTTATTGATATGTAAATTCAGTTATTTTCACAATGCCTATGGAAGTTTTGAATGAAAATTTCTCATTTCCAAAATTCTGCTTACATAGATAAAGATTCTTCCAAGGTTTTGATCCAATTAACTGAAAGAGCAAATCAAGAAGAGAGCATTGGCAATGAGGATACGTTTTTTTCACTTCGCAGTGCATAAATTAGGCTTAGAAGGACTTAGCATTGGCAAGCACCCAGTGAAAGAAAAACAAAACCCAAAAATAATATATTAATAAGTGTAGAGGCGAATCAAATTCGTGAATTGGCTTTTGACGAAAAAAGCTGAGAAATTTTTGATTAAAAGTCGTTTGCCGCACTTAACTCGTACGGATTTCAACAACACCAGACAAATACTAGAAAAATAAGTTGAAGAGAAGAGACAGCACTCAAAATGGAACGAAAAAATCCGGGATGTTCAAAGAGAGGCAGCACTTGATGATGATCCTCCGCTTGACGTGCACAAAGTGTCCATCGTAGCACCAGAGCCACGGAATTCCACCTGGAAGAAAATTGGTATCAAATAATCTATATCACCAATTCTAATGAAGTTCGATTAAATTCTAAAAGCCAGTAATTTTATAGAAAATGCTCAATAAAAAATGTGAAAAAAATTGACGCTGATTTCCCTTCCTTTGCCGCCGTTATCAATCACTCGTGAGATCAAATCAGGAATCGAATTTCAGACAGAGCGCTTGCTCATGTGCTGTACTTGAAACACAAAAAATGCAAAAAACTGAATAGTTCAGACTTTTCATCCTCAACGCAGATACGGCAATCTTCTCATTGTTAGAGAGCTTTCTTTTTTTTTTCAAATGCACAATTCAAAAAACATTCATTATAGAAGTATCGTAAGCCCCGAAAAAAGTTTGGATTTTGCATTTTGCAGAATTCAAGTTAGTGCGGTTAAGGGGAAATTGATACTAAATGAAATAGCAAAATTTCGTTCAGTCTGCTTACATTCTGCATTCGCTTGGAAAACAGATTCCAAAAATAAACTAGATAACGTTAAAATAAGAAGCAAATAGAAATTCTCGTCTTGCTTGCAGCCATCTTTCAACGAAAATGTTTCAAAAATAAATAAAAAATAAAATCATGACTTAATAATAACGGGCTAAGGGTTGTTTACGTCTGTTTGTCTGTGTGTCTGTGTGTACTTCTGTCTGTCACGAAATTCATACAGCGAGTTCCAGCAAATGTCTTGAGCTGAAGTTTTGGTGATAGCACCTTGCCAGCATCTAGGCCCATAATGCAAAATTTCGTACGGATCCATTGCGTTGATGTTACAAAAATTGTGCGTCAAGCGGATCCCCACGGCTCTAAGCAGGCAAAACTGAGTCTAGATTTGAATTTCTTGCAAAGCCATGATTTGCCTGACAAGTGAATCTGCGCCTCATGAATTCTAACCCAAAAAGGGCTCAAAAAGTTTGCTTTTCTGCGAAAACAGCGCCAAAAGTGGTGATCGCGTAGATAGTCGATTTGGCAAGGCTGTAACTTCAAATTTGGAAAGATTTTTGCACGGAAATGTAGCCCAAAGTGACTACTATCCTTATGACGACTACCAAGCCAAAAAAAATTCGATAATTCATTCGAATTCGCAGGTTTTCCTTTGCAAAAAAGATTTCTTTCTCAAAATTACCGATATTACGTGGAGATGCTTTAAGAATGAGCAGTTGTTTACGATTCATTTGTGATGTTCAGCATCGCGTGGTAAGTTTCAAAGTCATCATTATGCGAACATGAGAAAGGCATACGGATAGGAGTGCCAGTGCAAACCTCCGCGAAGCGGAGGTGATGCGCTGGTAAATTAATAAATAAATATTTCAGCTTTGCCTCTAACTTTTGTCAAAAGATAGAGTAATTCCCAAAAGGTTTAATTTGGTTCCTTATATGTAGTTCATAATCCAAAATCTAGTTTTGACGATACTGTGATGTGTGTATCTTAAGAAAACAGTTGTAGATGATTCAGCTTAAGACTTTTTTAGAAGCAAACTCATGTATACAAGCTGATTTATAACACATGTGAACTAATACACACTTTACTAAGTAATTATATTAGGCGTCAGACACGTTAAACACTTTCACTTTTTTACGAGTGCCGCATGGGTTGTAGTTCGTAGTTGAGGGCATCAACACACTCCAGCATTGCTTCTAGCTTTTGTCAGAATTTGAAAATTTTTATGATAATTTTCTAGTTTCCATGAGTAGAGATATATTAGGTCGTTCCGAAAGTAATGTCGCTTTTTTCAAATGAACGCCACAATTCATGGGATTAAGATTTTCGAGAGATCTTAGGAGCATTCGATACAGCATTTCATTCTCTTTCTAATGGTCAAGTTCGGCTATTTTCATAAATTTTTGTACCTATTCTCCGAAGAAATGCAAGCGGCAGGTAGATAGAGCAAACCCTGTAGAACACAATCAATTTTTTTCTTTTCCTTAGCTTGCTTCTTTTACTTTCTGGAACCAATTTTTCAATGCCATCAAATTCCATATTTGGTCAACTCAAATCTCACAGAACAACAATCGGCAAGCAGCTCGGGTGTCATTTGACGCAGCTTTTTCTCCTCTTTATACCTGCTGTTTTTTGTTTCCGATTCATCAAGTTTTCCGGGATAAAACTATCATAATTCAGGTTTTCCAGGGCGCCCCAGGCTGTACCTGGAATTTTCGAAAGTTGCTAATCTGAAGCGGTAAACGCTCACATCTTTGTAAGTTTCAAAATCCGAAGATTTACTGGTGTTTGATGCATTCGTGTCTGAGACGAGCTTGCTAAAATTCGGTGGTTCCATCAAAAAATCTGTACAAAAATTATGACGAGCTCTGAAAAGTAGAAAAAAGTTGTGCTGTTTCCCATAGGGTTTGCTCCATCCATCCATTACTTGGACTCCTTCCGAGGGTTGTTATAAAAACTTAGAAAATATTGAAACTTGACCTTCTCAAAAAGCATGGGTCGCAAATTTTGATAATTTTTCGAGAGGTTATTGGATTCTGTGCAGTGATTATGTGACCATCAGAAAGAGAATGAAATGCTGCATCATACGCTACCAGAATCTCTTAGATATCTTTGTTCCACGAGGTGTGGTTACGTTTGAAAAAAGCGACATTACTTTCGGAACGACCTAATACTAACATCGCACCGAGTTTTGTTGAAAGGCTGAGTAAATCCGAAAATTTCTGGCGCTGGATATTTTTATTTAAAGGTATTCCCGCATTGTGCACAGCAAGTAGTGAAAGTCTACATGAAAATAAAAATCTAAGAGTGATTTGAGGACTCCTAAAGGTGTCATAAATTTTATTGGTTCCCCTAATTATAAATTTACTCTCAAACCCCTCCCAGCAAACTTGGGATCCTAGGTTCTGGTTTTGAAAAAAGGTGAAAAAGTCTGAACCCTAACCTTCAAACCAAACTGATACATAGATTAGAAATTATAACATTCTTCAACCATGGCCTTAAAGAAAAAAGCTATAAATGACCGTACCGTAACCCTGTTTATTGGAGCAAACGATGGATAGCTGGGACAAGTGGGGACACCTGGTTGTCCTGGATACGATGAGAGGTTCACTTTTTGCGAACTCGTATCATCATCATCTAAAATTGTTTCTATAGGATAGCTATCTCTAATTTAGCAAAGATTTTCTCACAGACCTGAGTCGAAATCTTCAAATTTCCAAGAGATATCGTCACGATTACTGACTTGACGAGCATACGACGTTCCAGGATCGACTGTGATTGAAGCTTTGAGTCTGGAAGAGTAACTAAACGGTCATTTTTTACAGTTTCGTAGGTCCCGACTTACGGTGGTGGAGGAGGAGGTTGCTTCGGTCGTTGCAGTGTTGCACAGCGAGGAGCAGTAACTGATGGACTGGCTTCATTATTCAACTAAAAGAAGAATTTGGAAATGAGCCAATAGGGGAAATGGTAGGAGTACTGTACATACCGTAACACCGTAGTGTTGTTTTCGAGACTGATATGGGCTAGAACTGAGGGCACGAATTCGTGCATGACGGAATGTGGATTCACGACGTTGTCGATGAAGTTTGAAGCAGTTCAGCATCGTTTCTTTGAAGACCAGAATAAGTGCCAAAGTCACAGAGAACAATGCAACGAACGATACACACGCGGCCCACTGAAAAATAAAAAAATTCAAGCATATAGAGACAATTTCTAGGTGAATGCAGGGATCAGGAAAGATTTGCAAATTCTAAAAAACTCTGTAGCAGAAGTGCAAGACAAATTGAGGTAAAGCGCCTGGAATGTACCTTCTTAGCCTTGTTTTGGATGCGTGAGCGAGAGAGGGACAGCCGCCATCGGGTGTAAACTAGTCATGTGGCTTTCACCACCTTCACTTGTGGCTAACCTTTCAGTCATTTTCACTCATTTTTCTTTTCAAAACGATTTTTAAAGAGTTTTGGGAGCATTCATTTAGAGAGTACAACTTTAGGATGGATTATAGTTGCTAACACTTGAATGAACCTCAATAGATTAAATTTAAACAGGTGGAGAGGAAAGCGCTGATATGTTTCATATTCATCGAGAAAAATTGTAAAGTAACAGGTGAAAAAATTGCTTATAAATTTCCAGTGAACGATTTAAATTCAAAATGCTTCTTTTTTCGTATACTGCATTATTTGCATAATGCAAAGATGCAAGCATGTAAGATAGGGAGAAGTGGTTCTATAGTTCTATTTTTTGGAGAACATCAAAATATATCCAATTCGATTCTTAAGTGATTTGAGCAAGCAGTAATTCTGCCAATTTAGGGAAAATCTACAGCAAATTTTTCTGCGTAAGGATAAAAAATGAGTTTTTCTCCAAGCACAAAATTTCATGTAGTTATTGGGCTGTTGCACGATTCTTGCAGCAAAAAGTGGAAGAAAATTATTTCAAAAATGCTTAAACAAATCAATCAATTTGAAAAATATGCTTTCTGTTACGTACATCAAAAGTAGTATTTTACAGCACATTTTAGAAAATTAACATGAAACAATATCAGTAAAAGCATTTGAAAATCAACATACATGAATATTCCTAATGACATCCATTCATTACCACTTCTCTTATTGTTGATCAAAAAGAGTAAGCAATAAAACCAAGAACAGAAGTAAATTTGAATTTTACTAGACGTTTTAGCAATTTTAGCAACCAAAAATAGAAAAATCACTTTTTGAGTATTTCTCTTAGTCAGTTTATACCGTTGTCATATGCCTTCAATAAATTTTAACTCAAGCATATTCTACAAGCTTAAGAGATTTTCTCTCCACATTATCTACTGAATCAGAAGAATCTGTTGAAACTGGAGAAAGTACGATTTTAAAAATTTTGGTGCAAGAATAATGCATCAACCTAATAATTTCTCCGCATAATTTAGCAACCAAGGCCAATAAAAGTACACTCCGACTTGGCAGAATGACGCCAATGTTCAGAGAAGTAACAACGGAAATGTACGAGTGCACTACGCTCGCATCCATTTACACAGGCTTAATTCGTACAAAATGTACATAATAGCCCTGAAAAACGAATTGCAAAATAAGCAGAACGTTTACAGAGTATTCTGAGAGAATTAGAATCCGCACAAAACTACACAACGTAATGGGAGCACTCTGCAGCGCGCATATTGGCATAAAAAGCGTTTGAGAAATTTGTACTTTGGTTTGAAAAAAAGTAAATGCTTCGAGTAAACTAGGGAACCAGTAGAGCTTTGCCGTGGCAGCCGCATTACTGAGAAGTTTCATCAACAATTCTGAAAGAACTTTCAAAAGTTCTCTACTCTGGCAACATTGTAGAGTAGACTCTCTGTGCATGATAGATATGGATTGGGTGTTTTTGGTAGGTGAAAGACTGATGCATCAGAAGTGATTAAAACAATAGAAAAACTAAGAGAGGATTGAGCAGAACAATTTTTATCAGAAATAAAATCTCACTGCAAACATTAATGTTTCTACATTTCGAAGCAGCGGTATAAGCGCATTCTCACAACTTGCTACATCATGAAAAGACAGGGTCCATTTGATACATGATAAAACTCTATACCAATGAAGTCCAAAAAATTGTATACAGCCGTAGTGGTCCAAATGAATAAATTCGTCTATCCAGCCAATAAAATATGGCGTAACTTGAAATTAGAAGGAGCTTGATTATCTTCAAAATTATCGATGGATTGTGAAATGCCCAAAATGATATGGTCGGAGCGAGCACCCACAATTTTCAGTCAAATTTATTACAATGAAGATGCAAGGAATTGATATTCAAAAATTCCAAAGGATTTGAAGATTACAAAAATTCTATAGTCGAAAATTCATGTACAAAATTCGAAATAATTATCACTTGCCGTTGTAAGAAGATGTGAATTTTCTTCGGTTAGAAGAATAGTTGGATCGAAAATTTTTGCAACGTTCAAGTGCTACTACCTGAATTTGACGGTTTGTGTCAATCTTGTTGTTTTTGTTGTGTACTTTTTGATTTGCCATAGGGGTAACCCTATGTAATAAACGAAAATAAAATAAAATGACTATTGTGCGATGTTTAAGTTTGTTTACGCGCCTTGCGATAGGGACACCGAGAACGCAAATATAGGTTACCGAGTTTTTTTCAGCTATGAACATTTCTGAGGGTAGCAGGAGCAGCATGAACTCTAAGAGTATTTAGATAACCTAGAGTAGTTGCACCAAACTACTTCAATTCTAGAGTAGAAATAGAATTCAACAGTTTTTCTTTCAGTGAAAATATAAGACTTCGACTAATAACCACTTAAGGAAGTGATAGAATAGCTGTAAAAAATCTCAAGACGATACAAAACCACGAAAGTTATAGCGTGCCAAGATAAAAGGCAAAGCGGTTCGTGTAAGAAGCTGGCATGACGCACCGCTACTAGATTCTAGATTCGCTGTCTAGGTAAGGGCACCCGGTAAAGGTGATATTTTTCAATTCAAGGAAAAAACCCTTTAAAAAGTACAGTAGAAGTGTATACTGGACTCTATACCAAAGAATAACCCGAAAGTGCCGGACTGCGGCCGAGCGAAAGTGCACAAAGACAGTTTATATCAACCCTACGCTCTCAAGTTTCAAAGTAGAGGACGTAATGTCGCCGAATAGGAGTGGCGCGGACATCTGCCAGAAACCATTGCATGTCTAAGAGTTACATGCCCTACTAGTTGCTGCACATGCGATACCCATCGGTAACATAACGTCTTCTACCAAATTTCGTAGTCGCATACAACAAAAACGTGCTCCAACGCACCAGAATAAGCGGATGCGTTCGATAGGTGCAAGTCTCGGCTTGGCAATTCCAACTATCACACAGTGCAGGAAGTCCGCAATCGCACTGCTCGTCCTGCTCCGTAACGCCATTGCCGCAGATGGCTTCGCTGCTGTAACAACGCGCACACTCGATCATAAAGAACAAAGGAGAACGGAAGCGGACATCGCAACTCACGTGGATTCGATTGGTTTTGTACGAATGCACTTCTTCTGGTACATGACGTTAACAAATTGCTGAGCCGTGCAGTCGTGATCGAACCCACTGGGAAAAAAAACTGCTTGGTTTTTTCTCGAAGAACTGCAGAATAACGTCTGGTTGTGAAAAATAGCTCTTTCAACATTCTTCACTACAAGTTTCCAACAGCTGCAACGTTTTTTGATCATCTGCTAAAGACATTGCCTATCCAAGAAGAGCAGCTCTGTTTTTAGATACCAGTGGCGTACTGAGCCCCCTCCCCCCCCCCCTCTCGAGAAACTGCGAAATTTTATAACTTACTTGAGTTATAAAATTGTGCAAGTGACTTGTTTATACTTGTAAACATTGAAATAATTTTTAAAATTGTTAAAAATTCAATTTATCCTTGTAAAAAATTTTTTTCGGGGATGTGACTGACGCCACGCCTCTTTTTCTGAAATTCTGGGGTAACAGGCGCGCGAAAATTTTAGGTTCTGGGGGGGGGGGGTTGGAAAAAAATTTGAATTCTGATGTGCGGCTGATGCCACCTTGACTAGAAGAAAACTTTTGCCCCCCCCCCCCCTGGGAACGGAAATCCTGGGTACGCCACTGCTACTTTTTCAGTTTTGCTTTGACGTGCTTAAGCAAAGAGTGGTTGCAAAGGCAAGATATACAAAATGAGTAGCTAAAGCATTGTCAAACTTATTTACACAAAACGTTCCTGAGTCTGGTGATCTAGTACATTACCATTGCTTCAGACTGGTTGCGATCAAATCAAATAGCAGAACGCTCAAAAGGAAATCCTCCTTACATTTGTATTAGGTTGTCCCGAAAGTTCTGTCGTTTCATTTTTGAAAAAATTGCAACTTTTTGCTGTCTCAACGGATTTGCTTCTATCTAATTCCGTTAGAAAGAAGAAGTCTTCCTCTTTGTAAAGGTATCTTGAAGAGCAAATATACATTCACTGCAGAGATAAAAATGGAAAAAGGAGACCACTTGGGCTCATATCATTTTAAGTTAGATCGCCAAAAGTCTGGAACCAGCAGAAAAATCTGAAATCGTCAGTATACAGGGTGTCTCAAAAAGATGTGCACACTGTTTGATCATTAATAACTCTCTTGCTTTCATGTCTTTCGCCGAGCTTGTGGTATCATTCTTTAGAGCGAGGTTCAGCTTAGATTTACAGTATGGAGCGAATTATCAGCCGCTCTTCATTACTGTAGGATTACGGTAAAAAATTCGAGGAGGATTTCGATCCACTAAAAGCGGTATTTTCCTCAGAAAGAAAGCCAAACAAGCCAGAAACTCTTGAACTGGGTTAGTCGAAGTCGCTGATTCTAAATATGAAAACTGCACGTCAGTGCAATGTTTATTTCATGAGTTATTTCAGATTCAGGGTAACAACTGATTTTCCAATGTTCGTCAAAAAGGTGAATACGCCATCAAGAAAGCTCGAAAAACTGGAGGAAAGTTATGTCGCCTGAAAACCTTGCTACACAAATTTTCGGATTTTTTTTCTGACATTATTCCATCAGAAGGCCTATTCCACAGTTACACTATATGCTGAAAGTTGATACCGTAATCCTACAGTAATGAAGAGTGATTAGTGATTCGTTCCATAGTGTAAATCTAAGTTTATCCTTGCTCTAAAAAATGCTACCTCAAGCTCGGCAAAAGACATGAAAGCAAGAGAGTTAACGGTCAAACAGTGTGCACATCTTTTTGGGACACCCTGTATAAGTATTATGACCTACCATTTGCGTCTGAGAAAAAATTGTGCAGTTTGGACGTCTCTGTAAAAAGTTATAGTTTTCGAGTTTACAATACAAAACGCCAATTTTGATCAAATTATCGCTTTCCTCGAAAATCATAACTTTTCATTGAAACGTCCAAGCAGCACATTTTTTTTCTCAGACGCAAAGGGTAGGTCATAATACTTATATACTGACAATTTCAGATTTTTCTGCGGTGTTAAAGACTTTTGGCGACCTAACTCAAAATGATATAAGCTCAAGTGGTCTTCTCCATTTTTATCTCTGCAATGAATGTATAGTTGTAACTCATCGAGATAATTCTACAAATAAAAAGACTTCTTCTTTCTAATGAAATTAGAGAAAAGCCAATCCGTTGAGACAGCAAGAAGTTGCAAATTTCCAAAAATGAAATGACAGAACTTCTAAGACAACTTAATATAGACAAAGTACTTGTTATGGCTAAAATTTTAGACAGAGCTTCAGTATTCCCACACTAAAAACCATATTCTGCTACTTTAGCTGCAGTAGATTGACAAATGCCCCTCTCAGGATGTATTAAGGTGAACCGAAACTCCTCTCGCTACAATTGTGGAAATCGTAATTGTTCCCTATGTGGACGTGTTTGCTTGCAAAAAATTTTATCAAAAGGAAATTTATCTAGTTTTCAATATCATCTTGGCGGCTACTTGACGATTAGGAACTCCAAAGATAGAAATTCAATTAGGCGAACCACTCTAACTCTCTGCTTTCGAAAATAAGTTGTCAAAAATTTGAAACGCAGTTTTAGTCCTTCTGAACTGCTCTCTCTAACACAGCCAAGTCTGTGCTGATCGATCTTCTTTATAAAGAGTAATTTCGAGGAGATTGCGGAAAAACGCAAAGAAATTTTTCGCCGTTTGTTGCATTATCCTCGAAAATGACAACGTTCCAAAAATTCGATCAACGTAACTTGGCACCGTCAAGAGCAGCTTACAGAGACTTGAAGAAACATGCTTCCATAAATTTTCTGCAAAGATTCAGGTTTTTACAATTTTTTAGGTTAAACCGAAGGTTTGTTCGCGTAATATTCAAAAAATCATAACTTTTTTCGTTTACAACGGTTTTGCTCAACTTAAATTCTGTCAAAAGCGTAAAGCATGTAGTTTCCAAAAAAATCCTGAAGAGATTTTAACATGCTCAGATTGCAGAGATAAAAATGAAAGAATGAGACCATCCAAAATTTGGAATTTTTAAGCAAGCCTTCTAAAAGTCTAGAAACTGTGCTATAAGATCCAGAACAGCCATCATTAAGTTTCTTATATTTTATTACTAATTGAGTCAAGTTTGTGCTGATCGAGCTCTTCTATCAAAAGTTATGATTTTTTGGAAAAAATGCGGAAAAATCAATTTTCTAAGAACTCTTAATAAACCGATTTTTCGACACTTTTTTTCAAAAATCATAACATTTGAAAGAAGAGCTCGATCAGCACAAACTTGACTCATTTAGTAATAAGATATAAGAAAACTTAGGATAATGGCTGTTCTGGATTTTATCGCACAGTTTCTAGACTTTAGAAGGCCTGCTTAAAAGTTCCGAATTTTGGATGGTCTCATTCTTTCGTTTTTATCTCTGCAATCTGAGCATGTTGAAAAGTCTTCAGGATTCTTTTTGAAACTACATGCTTTACACTTTTTGACAGAATTTAAGTTGAGCAAAACCGTTGTGAACGCAAAAAAGTTGTGATTTTTTGAATATTGCGCGAACGAACATTCGGTTCAACCTAATATTTTCAAAAATTAAGAGTTAGAGTGGCTCTCCTATTCGAATTTTTATTCAAGGGGTTATTGATTGCCTGAGAGTCGCGAAGATGTTGTTAGAAATTAGACTAATTTCTTTCTCTGATGAGATTTTTGTAAGTAATTGCATTCACAAGGGGAGCAGTTATGATTTTTTTAAAATCAAAGAAGAAGAGCTCTCATCTCAACCTAATGTTTTTTTTTCACAAGTTCGTGTCTTTCATATGTTATGTAACGGATAGAAAACCAATTTTCGTGAACATTTGTTTAGACAATTGAATGACTATTTATACCACCCAAATTTCATTCATTAGCATGCATTTCATACCGATTTATAGCTCCCTCAAAATTTGATTTGATTGATAAATTTCTCGAAACTTACGGAATTCGCAAACATCCATTGTTGCCATGTGAACCCCTGCAAGCGCAGTTTGATACATAGAGAGAATAATTGGCAGGACGATGAGGTACACCAACTAGATGAGCCACCTAAAATGATTAGAAAAAGGATAAAATTCGAGAATTCAAAGTTTTTTGCCGATTGAATGTGTCGAGCAAAGTATAAGGTTTTTAGTTCTCGTAAATAAATTTTGTTTTGTAATAAAATGTTTCTAGGATCTGTTTACGAATATGCAAAGAGTCTCAAAAAGTAGTGGAATGCTACTACACTTCATCTTGATAATTGTCGTCTCTTCCTTCTTCCCCCCCCCCCCTCTCCCTCTCCCCTACTCCGAACAATTTTAGCGTAAATCTCAGGAGTTAACTCGCTTGGAATAAGTACTTTCGTCAGCAGACGTTCAAACTCCTCAAAACTAGCAATACGAAAGCGTAAAATCAGGTTCCATCTCCCGGTAAAGTCTTTTTATACCTTAAGCACACACTAAGTTACATTTAATCTTTACTATGACTTTCAGTACAATTGTCAAGGACCGTGGTCTAGCTTGGAAAGAAAAAAAAGGCAAATGGGAAATATGAGAACTAGTTTAGAACGGTGTTGTCGATGAGTGAAACCTCAGATTTCAAGATTCTTTCACATGGATTTTCAAAAGAAAGAACCCAACTTCTCGAAACGACGATGGTGCCAAGACAGTGTTGGTACTATGAGTAGATACTTATGATTAGGTATTGATGCCACTATCATCAAGGATGTTTAGAGGTCCGGCGACGAGCTTTGCAAATCGTGCAAGCATGTGTGGAAAGAAAAAACTTGAAGATATAGGAGCTGTAGTAATAGCTGCTACCTAGTTTTTACGATAAGTTGCAGAAATTTCGGTTTTGCGAAATTTACGTGACATAGTACAATGTGGTAAGGGCAATTAGAGTAGCATTAAGTATGTTATCCAAAAAATCAAGAGCTGAGCTGATAGCAGCAGGATAGAAAATAGTTGAATTTGGTTAATACATTCTTGAAAAATTACGATATTGCATGGTTACTGCGGGAAGAGGGCTATACGTCGCCAATGGGCTCCTCCCCGCGCGGACAACTGATACAAATTCGTAATGTGTGTAATTTGCACGGCTGCGTGGTCTGTTGCAGATGTCCGCATGGGACTACCTCCTTTAGGCGACATACAGGGTGTCCCAAAAAGATGTGCACACTGTTTGATTGTTAACAACTTTCTTCCTTTCATGTCTTTTGCCGAGCTTGAGGTACCATTCTGTAGAGCGAGGATAAACTTAGATTTACAGTATGGAGGGACTTACAGCCGCTTTTCATTACTGTAGAATTACGGTAGGAATTTCAAGGAGGATTTTCAGCAAAGGAAAGCTGTATTTTGCCTCAGAAAAAAGCCAAATAAGCCAGAAACTCTTGAACTGGGTTAATCATAGTCGCTGAAACTAAATATGAAAACTGCACGTCAGTACAATGTTTCTTTCATGAGTTAATTCAAATTTAGGGTAACAAATGATTTTCCAGTGTTCAAGAAATGTGAATATGCCATCAAGAAAGCTCGAAAAACTGATGGAAAGTTATGTAGTGAAATCAGCACGCCTGAAAAACTTGCCACCCAATTTTTTAGATTTTTTTGAAATTATTTCATTAAAAGTCTTGTCCCACAGTGATGCTGTATGCTGAAAGTTCATACCGTAATCCTACAGTAGCAAAAAGAGATTGGAGTTTCGCTTAATACTGTAAATCTAAGTTTATCCTCGCTCTACAAAATGATACTTCAAGCTCGGCAAAAGACATGAAAGCAAGAGAGTTATTAACGATCAAACAGTGTGCACATCTTTTTGGGACACTCTGTATAGTCTCCTACCCGGTTACTGTCCGTCGCGACGCAAAAATCTGTCGAAATCCGTCTTTAAAAGAGCTCAGAGCGGTGTTGCAGGGAAAAATAACTTACCTCGTGAAAGAAAATTGAACCCATGGCAGATGGAGACGATGGATAGAACTGCAAAATCATAATTTAGTGATATTTGTATTTTTGAGAAAAATGAAATGCACATTACCCCGCACAACATGACAGCCTTATCGGAGCACAAACCACCGACAAAGGCAAGGCCACCAGCATAGCGAAACGAGATCAAAGCGGCAAAATCGTGCTGTGGCAGTTTGTGAAGGCTAAAAGTTTCAAGATTTCAAAACTTATCCTTATTCTTTGTTGTCAAAGGAAGGTAAACTGGGGTGCAGTTCCGTATAAAAGTAAAAAAGGAACAGTTAGTCAAATTTTTTTTTCCTTTATAGATTCAGGTGTAGGGATAGAATAATGGTCTAAAATTTGACCCAAATTTTATCTTTTTTGCTACAAAAGACCTGAAATTCAGGAACCAACCGTTGACGTCGATACTCCTGAAATCCATAAAGACTAAGATTACTTCGCATCGTCTGCATTATGTCCACAACAACGACACCAAGTCGCAGTTGGTTGAAATACTAAAAAAATTTTCTAAAATGAAAATTATCAGAAAAAAAAAGAGAAGCATTACCGTGTTTGCTTCTTCTACAACTTTAAGAATGTTTGCTTTTACCCGTACCATATCATATTCATAATAACCCGTCTAAAATAATTAATATTAGATGTTATAAATGTAGAAGAATTAAAAAGCTTACAATTTTATCATCTACAAAAAGTAATGCATATAAATATCGATATGGTGCACTGCCGAAAGTCGCTATAGAATAATCTGGAGCAGCATCGCCCCAGATTGCTGGGGCACGCCTGAGCCTATACTGAAATTGGTAAATTGATCATATTACAAATACATCTAAAAAAATTTTACAAAATCAGTTGCTCTCGGAACATCAGCTTAAATATAGAATGGCAGTCATTTGCCAATGTTTTACAACAAGACTGCATTGTAACGTATACCTACCGTAATCCTTATGGTTGGATGAGGGTTCTTGCTCAAAAAAGCGACCAAAAACTGTGCTTTCAAAAAATTCGACTAAACTCTCTTAAAACAATCTTAGTTCGTTGGAAAACTACAAAATTAACAATAACCTCAGGCAAAAAGACTTTTTTACGCATGTCAGCGATTCAACGTATTTTTCTACAGCTTAGAGGCTTTGCTTGTCTCATCAAATCAAAAGGAGAAAATTTTGAAATGAGTGCAAAAACCACGAAGAAAATATATGTATACATATATATTTTGTCATATTTTTCCGTAAAAGCATGACATTCAGCTTGGACTGTACTAATAAGGAAAAGGGAAAAGACTAGGCGTTTTTTCTGCTAACTAGCCCAGCATCTTGAATGCAGGTAGGCAATTATCGCCGCGATTTGATCGCACCCCAATAAATCGCATCGAGCAAATCGTTTGACAAATTAGCGCCAAATGGCTAATAGTCCTCGCTTCCGTGACCGTGATCGCGAACCCTTGTGCTAAATCTTCGTCTTTCCATAACAATTAAGAACTGAGGAAGAACACTACTAGTATAACTCAAATAGAGTAAAAATTAAAAAGTGAAAAAAAACTGCATTGCTTTTCTTTGGATATTTCTGAAAATTTCACTAAATTTTGAAGAGCTTGTTTATTACCTTATGTGACCAATTGACATGCTATTTTTTTGCAAAAAAGATTCAAATTACCCACTTCAGTGACTTGGCAGTATGATAATCGAAAGACGAATCCATACAGCAGCAATAGGTTCATATTAGAAGGCAGTTACATGGAGCAAGTAAGCGCAGCCCTCACATTCGTCCAGTTCTCTGAAAGAAGAACCATTTTCGCGAACATAAAGTGCTAGATCTAAAATTTTGTCAACCACACTACAATTGAGAAAAGACGAGAATATTGCAAGAAAATACATGAAACGAAACCAATGTGAAGAGGTAGATTTTGTGATTAAAATGTAAATTTTAAAGCACTTATATCCGAAATAATGCAGCGAAATATAAGTACATTCTTTGAGGGCCGCTGATAAGATGGAGACATTTGTAGTCCTAGAAAAGTGGAAACATTGGTAGCGGAAGTGTAAACAAATGATTACACAGCCGATAGGCCGTAAAATCAGCTCAACACAAATTTTGCGCGTTGCATTTTGGTCAGTAGATGTTTTTTATTTGAGAAAAACATCTATGGAAGAGGTCGCGCGTGGTTCAAAGATTTAAGACAAAAATGCGAATTTTCGTGGATTATGAAAAGGAATGGAAAGGAAGCAGTGCGCTCAACATTCTGGAAAAAGCAAGAAGATTTAGTGAAGTGAAAATCAGACCTACTGGCGAACTGGTGAAAGAGAAAGTATGAATTGTTTTCTATTGGAGTGACAACCTCACGGTTATTCACTAAGTGATTGTGATGTGCGAAGATCTCGTACTAACAACCGGAATGCACTCTACGAGAAGCCAAAACGTAGCACAGGAGTACTTTTTGCTGGATCTGCGTTGTAAGGGAGTGCAGGAGCTTAAAACAGCCACCAATCGTTCATCAATAAGAATTCATGGAAAAACGTACAAGCTGTTAACGAAGAGCTTGCAGTAGCTAAAAGCAGAATGGGGAATGTCAAGAGCGCGAAAAAAAACAGAAGAATGGCTGTATAGACAGAAAACTGATTCTGATTCAATACGAGCATCCAATGGCGTTTCTTACGGAGAAGGTTTTATAGAAAAAAAAACGAAATCCCGGAATAGCTGCATTCCCACGGTTTTTTGAAGCCTTGCACTCTACCCCCAGTTATATCAACGGGAAGCTTGGTTTTAGATGTTTGATAGAATCGGAAGTAAAGCTTAGCAGCTGCGACGTACGACGTAAGTTTCCAGCATGATTGAGTGCATATTCAAGCAGGAGAGCGGTTCTTATAAAGAGCTTACAGAATTCACTACTCATAGTAGAGGTTGGAACATGAGTACTGAACAAAAATTCTTTGAGATTCCTCAATCTTCTCCAGATCCAATAAATCCGAAAATAATATAATTTAGAGCGAAAAGTCTTACTCTTTTGAATTCTTAAGGCATAAATCATAATTTTTATATCGCAGCAACAGAACTTCTTGAAATAAAACACTCAAATTGCGTTTTCCAGCTTTTAATCCCCAAAAATGCTGAAAACAGAAATTCCAAATTTGACTTTTTATAAGGGTAATATAATCTACGCTTTTAACTAAAATAAATTTGCTTTGATAGGACGTCTCAAAAAGTTGTAATTTTATTCTTATTTTTGAGGTTTGATATAGGATGTGATAAAAACCCTAATGCGTACAAAAATTTACTGCATAAATCATACAACGAAAATACTATACAGATTGAAACGCTAGTCAGATCTTTTTTAAAATGAATTTTTTGGAATTTCTGGTTTAAGATTATATTCGAACCCAATATTACGAACTAGTAAAACTAATAAGGCGACATTTGTACTTTTCGAAAGATGTGGCACTATTCGTCCCTTATGAATGGAAGACGTTGATCATAGCTTTGGCTGTGTCAGAAAAACTTGCAGAATTCTCAAAAACTTCCGCTACTGCCCTAAAAGTGCAGTTCAGAGCATGAACTTCGCTAGTGAGTTTTGCACACATACAAGCTCACGCTGCTGTCATAGTGCAACAAAAGAAACGGGTTAAGTGTCGGAAAAACCAGGCCTTGAAATTAGAGATTTTATTATAGTGTAAAGGAAGGCTGCACGATGGGAAAGAGTTCAAATTCTTTATTCTCAAGGATTGGTAGTCATTGAAGACGAAGGACAAGGATAAAGCAATGCATCCAAAGATGATCCACAGTCTAATCCGCGGTAAAACCACGAAAAAATTTACGGAGGAAATTCGAATTTTTAAAAAAATCATAAAAAATATATTAATTACTCACAGATAAATACAAGACTATGCCATTTTATAATTCAAACTTATTTTTTATTCACTTTTCGCTTTTATTTTTATACCACTGAATTTCGTCGAATTTCAAGACTTAACCAGCTACCATTTCGACAGTGGCGTACCAAGCGCCTCACACCCCCCCCCCCCTCCCCGAGCATGGGTCGCAAAATTTTTGAAAGTTACTTACATGAACTATAAAAATGTGCAAGTGACTTGTTTATACTTGTTAATTGAAATAATTTTTGAAATTTGTCAAAATTTATTTTAGCTTTATAAAAAAATTTTTTTCGGCCCGCGAAATCTTTAGGAAGCATACCAAAAAAATTTTACGAGTCCTTCGTCAGAAAAAAATTTTGCCCCCCCCCCCCCTCTTCTCCGAGCGGAAAGGATACGAAATTGCATTTTGTAAATAACATAACATGATGTTTCGACAGTTATTTTGAGTATTGGAATATCAAAGTTCAAATATGCGGTTTCACTTTTTCATATTTTCCATTCTTTTTTTGTTTTTTTAACTTTTGAAAGCTTTCAAAATGTTTTCCTATAACCTTTGAACCTGATGATTATGGTACCATAGTTATCTTTTGACACGAACTGTCGCCTTAATTATTTATGAGAGATAAAGGGATACTTTTGAAATGGAAAAAATATTTCAAAGAAGTTTACGTACAAATCTGCATTCTCTAATTCTATACTTCTATAGTAATACCACCCATTTCAAGCTATCTATTCTCGGATAGCTCGCATGCTTCAATATCCGTCCATTGTAAAAAGTTCTGGAAACGTTATGAAACTGCCATTACAAAGCCAAGAGCATCTTGCACAAAAAATCCATCAAAAACTACCCCATCGCTCTAGTCCCTCTCCCTCCCCCCCCCGTGCTCCCGCTCTTTCATAATGGCCAAGGCTTGAGATGTTTGAGCGAAGAGCAAATGCATAAGCTCTTCGGAACTATCTGTCGGGCGCAGAGGCCACGACCAAATCATTATATAATTAACGAAGGATTCGCACATGAACACAACGTTTCCGTGCTCTAAACGATGATTACCACTACTGGAGAGGTTAGAGATCCGAACATGTGTTGTAGTTAGACTTTTGGAAGCAAAACTGGCCGAAGTTCCAGATTTCTAATCTTTTAAGGCGATGCTTTGGCTAAATCAGTGACTTTGGCGCAACTACCGTATCCCTGCGCCGACTCTACAAAAGCTTGGGACAGCTACAGTATACCTACAGTGCAACTACAAAAATGGATTTATGCGCAACAGGAGAAAATGTCATTTGTTGGGATCATATAATTTGTGAATAAGATTCGGTCAAATTTGTTGTTTTAAGCATTGTGAAAAATTTGGTTATGAAATACTCCTGCAGTGCTAAATGTAATTTTTCATGTTTCTCAACACCTTTCTCTCCCCCGCTCCGATAAGCAAAAGCTGGTAGTCCTATTTGTCAAAAGTACGACTTATCCTGACCAGTGAACGTCATGATGCTGCAGCCAAGCTCTGGAATGAGGGCAAACCAAAGTGCGAGTGCACCTTGCGCATAGTAGTCCACGCAACATAGTTCGCAATCAAACATCAACTTTTTTCAATAAAATCTAAAGACCAATTTGTCTCACAATTTCCAGAGAAATACCGTACTTCAAAAAAGGTACATCGAGTTTCAAAAAATTGATGTATTAATCAAGAATGCAAAAGAAAATCGGTCACAACTGATTTTAACTCTTGTATTAGCTCACTAGTTGTCGAAGAAACACAGAACACCATCGGGCAAATAAGAGCCAACTTTGTCAGAATTTTTGGATACTTTTTTTAATAGAGAATGGTCTAATCTATAGCTTCCATGTCAATTAAGCTGCAGCTATAATATTGAGTCGCAACATTTATTTTCTTACAATCAACAAATTTTCTTAAAAACTCCCTTGAAGAATTTCTCTCATTTTTGACTAATTTAGTAATGTAGCGTTTCGATAACACATGACACTCATAAAAAAGCATTTTTTGGATTTCTTGAAAATTTACTCAATTATTTCTAGCAAATTTCCAACTCGAGTCGTTGAAGAGCATTAACGTTTGAACCCCATTCGTATTGGTACCCAAGCTTCCGAAAAATTTCAAAAATCTTAAAGGATAAAGAAGAGTGAGAATTTTTTGAAGTGTAGTAACAAATTCGCCCTTATACTGGTGTAACTCATGTTTGTCTCAATATAGGCCAACTATGTGATGACTTATGGAACTTCTGAAGGAAAGGGCAAAGGCTAATTTACGAAGTCTCTGTTATAATATAGCAGCTACTATCCATTCTCGCCAAGATGCACCGCAGAACTTCTTTTTCATCTATTTCCTGGAAGCAGAATTTCCTACAAAACCTCTAAGGCAATCGCATTAGTAAACCTGACAAACTCAGAGAACAAGAACTAAGGAAAAACAAGCGTGTTGTCCATAGAGAACAAGTCCTTTTATCCCCCACTTTGCATGTGTGAACCTCTTTCAACCTCATTAGGATATACATAATTGATGTCGGAAGCATTGATGGAAATCATCTGCAACGTAAGGATAATGATCTTGTCACCTATATGCTTGGATATTAACTTCGTTGTACGTTGAGTGCCCTTCACACTTTACGGACATGGAACGGAAGTGCACGTTTCCTGAAGTACATCCGTTACAACTTCTTAGCAGGCTAGTAGTGAGTAGCCAATTATCGAGAGCGAAGTTCTAAAGAGCTTTTTGCAGATACACTTCTTACCGTATACCTACAGTATCACTACAGTGCATCATAATTACAAGAAATAATAGGTCGTGGTTAGACTTGCTATTCGATTGATAATGACCCAAAACAGCAGAAGTTGTAATTCCAGCAGCTTTTTATTAATGAAACTATTACCGTATACCTATTGTATCACTACAGTATGCTGCATTCAGCAAAATGGATGAAAATGAGGGAATAACTGGAGAATTCATAGAAATGGGGGTACGAGAAGAAATTAGCCGATTTCCTAAGTGGAAGCTAATTTTAGAAGGCCGTAGAGCTGTCAAGGTCAATGCTCACGAAGAGTTGCACGAGTTTCACGATAATGTTCGTCTTTCGTACTGCAGCGGTACTTTCAGGATGAGTGATTCCAAACTCGTCCATCGGAATGACGTGAACTCGTACCAAATCTCTCGGAAGTCGCGCTCTCACGGGATCATTAAAACTAATGCCAGTGATATCGAACACATCGTAAGCGATTATTCGAAGCGAACTACACACATTTCGTAGTAAAATGTAGGAAATCTATTCGTCGTGGACACATCTGCAAGCAATAGCGAGGATTTTTTCGTCCATTGTCATCGCGTACAAAAACCATACACAACAATGCCCTGAGGTTTTGTTCACGGAGCGAACACGTGCACATTTAGCGACACATTAAATACGTTTGCTGATACATCTGGTCATTGTACGAAAAAGATGAAGATTTGCGAGCTGTTAAGAAATGGAAAAATGAAAAAGCCGCAAAAATTTTACTTATATAGGTAACATTCTGCTACCTTTGAGCTATGCATTAGGGATAAGTCCAGCACAAAGTAGGTAGTGCAGGTCTTTGCATGTAATTTGCAAGCGAACTCTTGCAAAGTTGGAAGTCTCTTGAGCAAAATACAATACTAACAAATCAAAAAGCATTTCACACTTTATATATCTTTTTCAGCAAAATTTTAGAATATTTCACAACATATTAGGGTGTCTCATAATTTTTTACCGTTTTTATTACAGCCGTCGTCTTTATGTATCTTTCCACCAATTTCGACAGAGCAAAGAAAGTTCTACAAATTAGCTATCAATAGTCTGCCCAACTTGTATTCCATGTGAAGTTTTGAACTTTACCGTAAATCGTACCTCGGCTTCAAAAATCTTTAAAAAATCCCCTTTCATCCTAGCATATGCTTGACACATCAAATATTCAAACGCACACTTTTCATACTTTCCCCATGGCTAGAAATAAAGAAAAAATGAACGGAGTAAAATGGCAAACTCCGCCCCTAAAAGCCCTGAGCTCCTCCCACATGTGATCATATAGTTCATACATACAGAAATACAACCATGTATTTGTAACCTTTGTAAGTGCCCCAGTTATCGAGAAATGCTGATGTCTAGGGTAAAAACGTAAAAAATTATGAGATACCTTAATAAAATCTTTTTTTGAGCCATCATATGAGAGGATGATCGCTGAGTTATTCAGAAAAGCCGCCGAAAAAAACTGAGATATCCGATCAATCTTTTGGAGCGTTTATTAATTTATTATTTGCTCAACATTTCCAACACTGCGCAGCAAATACTTGTTTGTTTATGACATCAAAAACGTGAGGAATCTGTCCTGTTCGAGGTACGAAAGCAGAAATCATACTAAATGAAGTGATAAGATCTAGAAGAAGCTTCCTTCAGCGGTTTTTACGAAAATGAAAAATAAAAATATTTTAGCGGTAGTGTACCATTTGTAGATAGTCGAAAATCTCCTGGTCATGCACTTAATATAAGTCATCTTATATTGCTCTGCTCCTTTCAAAAAGTCTAAAAATACCAGCTTTGACTAAGACGAGACCTCTTTCTTTTAGAAGTGCAAACCTTTTCAATTTGTATCGGACGTCAAACCAAAAATGAATACATAAATAAATAATTTAGTAATCACTGCTTTGTTACCAAGTACACCTGAGCTGAAATGAAAATGAACCTGAAGCAAAATGACTGACAAAAGGTCTTTGAGAGATTTGGGTGAAACCAGGTTATAAACCAAGTCTCAGGGTGTGAAGAAGGACATTTGATGGACTGAGAACTAGGCTATCTCATAAGATTAGTCTGTGAAGTAGGATTTGACAACTATAACGCTACACAGTGTAGGTTATTCGAATATATTACGTAGTTCATAAGTATTAGAATTTCCAGAAAGTCCCAATCTATTATGGTCAACGCACGTGAATTTGATATAGCTAGAAGAGAGAAAATCAAGAGCTTTTTATTTTTTTTTTATTTGAAAGAAATAAGTGGCATAACACGGCGATAAAAGCTGGTAAAGTGATCAAACTTAATTTATGCAATTTGGTAGCTAAAAGTGCTAGATCCAAGAAAAGAGAATCCAATAAATTATGTATCTATAATATTATTTTACTTTATCTGTTAATTATTACCTATTTTAGTATTATATTTTTGTTCAAGCTTTCACGACCCAACTTTTCCGAGTGCAAGCGTGCTGATTGGATGTTTTAACTAGTTGTGAAGATTTTAGAGTTTTCACCATATTTCAATTTTGTTTCAATATGAGCTTGTGCATAAACAAGCAAACGTATATGTAAAGTTTCTAATTCGCATTGAAATAAAGAAACTGGCTATATGTCATAATATAAATAGTAAATAAAAATCAAAAATTTGATTTACACATTTTTAGGTAAAATTCTGTGATATTCGAGCGCAGAACGTGTGAACGAATTTGATTATTTCTAGGCTTTCTCAAGCATCAGTATATTACAAGATAGTTTCTCACTATTCATAACTATAGTTAATGGTGTTTTTGTTTCTGATTCACAGAATGGTGCAAAACGTCCACTACGCGTGCCGTGGCGTACCACGAGAGGCGTATTTGAAGTTTAAGGTCGAATGTAGATATGATTGAGATAGCGACCTCTATCCGTAAGTGCATGAGATTTGTAACGCTACGATCCACATCATAGCTGCTGACATAGTTTAGAGAAATCTTTTTCATCATTAGGAATGCTGAGAAAGAGGTTGGCTGGGGTATAAGAGGTTCGAAAAGAAGCAAGGAAAAGGTAAGCTAGAAAATGAATAAAAATCACTTTTAACGACAGCAATATTGTATACGAGTGTAAAGAGTTTTCAAGTACTGGCAGTCAATGTGTGTATGATGTCTTCGTTGAGTAGAAGAAATAGAAGATTTATAAACTCTCTAAACCACATCCGCTCGTCATCGAAAAAACGAGATGTACGAAGCATGATGATAGAAGACAAGTAAAAAATCGAAATGAGGTCGATTTTGGACCAAACATTGAGGACTCTGAGGAGGAAAAGCTCACAGTGTGTGATACTCGCCCAAGAAATAAAATGTCAAACAATCAAGTGAAATTCAGAATCAACCGCTAGCTCCCCTAATTGAGTATGCGTAGCCTCTGTGAAGCCAATACGATAGCATGTTAGACGTAATGGAAAGCATTGCGAAAGCGGAATGACCAAACCTGCTATGGAAAAGCACTTCTCTTAGAGAAGAAAGAGTTTGTAATAGTGTAGAATATATATAGTTCGCATTACCGTGACGAGAAATCAGAAAAAAGAAGAACTTTTTTTTGGGTGAGGTTCAAGAGAGTGTGGTTTAGAGGTGAATAATAAGTTATAAATAGTTGTAAGAGTATTTTGTGAAAGGAGGCACTGAACTATGTGTGCCTTTGTCTGCTCAAAATAGTCGATACTTATAAACTTTATGAGCTAGGTCCACTCGTCATCGAAAAAAAAAGAAGTTCACACGAAAGCACGATCAAATGCCTGTAAAAGGTCGAAATGAGGGCGATTTTAGACCGAACATTCGAGGACTCTGAGGAGGAAAACCGATATAGTGGTCAATTGCGCAATGGACAGCCCCATGTGCCAGATGGCCCTTCATAGAGGATGCGTACCCGAGAGAGAACAGGGACAGACGTGGAATGGATGAGAAGGGTCGTCGCCAGGAGTGGTAAATCGCGTGTGGTGGACACGGCTATGGCCGAACGCCACTCGCCACAAGTGGATTCGCTGTTCTCAACCCCCCCCCCCCCTCCCTTACAATAGTACACGGGGGATGAATAAGTGGATCCGCAGGGTCTTCGGAGCCTCACCCCCCCCCCCTCCACCCGTTCTCCCCGGCTACAAGAGTACAAGAGCCATGTTGGTATTCGGTTTCCCAGGCAAGGTGTCCGTCCCATCAAGTATGGACCAATCGCCTCGACACTCGCCAATTGGATTATGGATTCCATATATCCAAGTCAAGCAATCTTCCAACAGGACATAGCACTTCCTGTTTTTCTAATGTTTAATCTTCCTTTGGTAACAAAGCCATTCGAGAAAAAGAGAAACGGAACAAGTGCATATGTCTGCGTAGAAAAAACTGCACCAGCTTCTTTTTTTCCAGAATTTCTATCCCGTTAAATTGTCGAGCATAAGTTCCTTATCAAAAAAGATCACATCTGCGTTTCGGTTTGTCACAGACTTGATCCCTTCGATATGCTCTTTGGCTCGATAGGAACAGAACCAATCCAAATTCAAAAAGATGGTCAAAGAAATAGGGTTTAAATTCATTAGGTTCCTAACATTATTTGTTTATCATCAACGAGCACATTGTTTCATACTATGAAGGTAAGAATCATGATACAGAATATCCTCGTCTTTACCCTTACCCTTTCAGGCCAGACTGTGTCCAGTTTTTCCACTTCACACTCTATAAGTAGCTAGCTAGAAAACTTACAAAACATCCATCAAAAATTTACCTAAAAATCTTAAAAGCGGAGATAAATCCTATTTGTGGAGCCCAATACTTGCGACTTGCAAAGAACTCTCCAGAAACTTATTTCCCTTCCCCACTATCACACTTTTTCCAGTTTTTCTTCTGGTTTTTTCTCAAATTTCCTCTTCAGAAGAGCCTATTGTTTGAAGTTCGTAGCGTAAGAACACTCAAAACGAAGAAAATCTTTATTTTATTCTTCACGCAATATCCTCGTCGTGCGTCCGCATTTGTTTTTTAGTCCGACGTAAGCTGAAAGAAAAGCATGAAGGACTGCTAAAAATAGGATATTCTGAATTATGATGGTCTTTACAAAAGTCCGATATGCTATCAACAAATTGAACCTATTTTCTTCCCCAAATGCAGCATTGGACCTTCATATCCCATATCATGAGCAGGATTTACAACTAAAAAGACAGTTGTGCATTCAAAAATCACTCGTTTCCACTATGTCAAGATTTTTTTTGCCGTGGAGCAAGAATGTTCTAGGCATTTACTTTTGAATTTTTCGTTTATACTGAACCTTGGCGCTTTAAGCTTACGTTAACATCTCTTATTTGTTAAATTATATCCATTCACATACAAGTAATCTAAACGTGAAAAAATACACACCAATTACCGATTGTTATATCTGTTAATTAGTTTTTTACTTCTAGTATTTTTTGACACCATTTTTTTCAGCAGAACCTCATATTTTCAAAGTTTTATGACAACGTACAAAGGTCTCTAATTTTTTGTGACCAAGAAAAATCTCCGAAAACTGCAAAAAATATATGATTGCTTCTTGATAGTAAGAAACACTCAGTTTAACTGCGAGCGTTTTACTGGCCAGCATGACCAAAAATATTTTTAGCTTCGTATACACATAGAAAATAAACAGTTTAAGGGTACTTTTCGAGTGCATACTCAACTATCTCGTTCCTATTGTGATAGTTACTATAAAAGGTTTGTGGCAGTTTCTATATACGTCTGCCATTTTTGTACGATTAAATAAACTGCAAATAAAATAAGGCCTCCTGCTAATTTGCCGAAATAGTCGCTATTATTGCGTTTATCGTAATTTACGTCTGGTGCCCTAGTTCTTTAGGCTTACCGGACAACTCGTAAACAAACACGTAAACTGTGAGTTGCGCCGGTTTTGAGTAAACTACGTTAATGCAAGGCAATTATAAATCATTTCAAGGGTTCCAGAAAGCTCCAGAAAGTGTTTCAGAAAGTTTGGAATTTGCTAAGGGCTTGTTTTGATATTAAATACTATTTATAGGATCTATACCATGGTATCACACGAGGATTCCTCAAAAAAGTGCATGTTAAACCAATAAAAAAATCCATAGACACGAAAGAAATCTTTCTTTTTCTCAAAAATTACTTTCTCACTATTATTACTACTATGATTATCATGGATGCTTGAAACCGATTAAAGTGGATGAATTTTGTCGCATTTTTGGGAAAGTCAATGCAAAAGAATATTGCCTACGAATACATAAGTGACGAGGCTTTGGCCCAAAAAGAAGTAGAGGATTATTTTTGACGTTTTTAGAAAATGTTAGTTATACACATTTCTAAACTGAAACACAACTTTATGTTATTTACTCAAGTTCATTTTTTTTTTCAACTATTCAGTATGTATCCTTGCTAGTAATTTCTCTCGACATACATTTTGGTTACGCTTTGAAGCGTTCTTTCATTCGTAATAGATTCTTATACCCATATCTTTTCGGCAAATGTAAACAAAGAAAACATTACATAAAAGAATGTGCCGGCCACAGGTGTCCCCAATCGTCGTCCTGTATCCGATCTCAAGAATTCAGCCACAGTTTTGTAGTTTGCATGCAGATCCTTTGTGGAAAAGACGTACAGACGTGTTAGTGGATCGGTTGTTTTGAAAACAAGTAGAACCCAAAGTTTGCGGTCTGGAACATCTGGAAGTTGGGAGTGAAGTCAATTGGCGAAGAAGCTAAGCAGAACCATAGTTTTTAAAGGGAAAAAAGATAGCAGATTAGCCATGCAGCGAAAAATACGTACATTCTCTGTTAGGTGCAGGACGCTGTGGATTTTCGATATTCGTGATTGGAGGAGCGTTGTAGACTTTTTTCGAGATGAAACCACCATCAGCAATAGGCTTAGTCAAATCCACATATCGGCCACCTTCCGATGATCTGTCGTAGTACAGCTGCATACTTTCTGTTGGCGTCATCGGATCTGATTTGTCAAAATCATAAAAACCTTGATTTTCTCGCGGGATTCAACAATTCAACGACAGTAGAAAATTACCAAATAGCAGTACATGTATATAGCTTCCTTGAGTTTGTTCCACGTATAGCTGGACTCCTTTTAGATGTGCTGGCTCCAGAAGCTTAAACGGAGTCAGCACAAAATGGTCACCCGTTCGGATTTCTGGATCGTGCATGGTAGCAGAAGTGTGGACATTCAACCTCACCTTGAATTTTGTGAAAAAAGTTGCAGTCATAGTCGAATAAGAAAAGTATTAGGGCTGATACACTGCTCCTGCGGTGCTGACAACACTTGCGCGTAAAGTTGCCGGAAGGCACACTTTCCAAACGCGCGAATGCTGTCGAGACCGCAAAAATTGAGCTTCAATTTACTGAATCACAAAAAAGTCTCAAGACTTACATATTCGACTGCTGACAGTGGTGGACTAGGAACGATTCGTGGTGATAGCTTTACTTCTTGAAAAACAGAAGCAAATGAGTAAAGTGTGGATGTTTTACAGCAAAGCGATCGTCCTTCTCTTGGCAAAAGATGCCCGTTGGCAGCTTCCACGCACTGAAGTAAAGAATTGATACTTATTTTTTCATAGCCGGCAGATGAAAGACTAGATTTAAGTTATCTGAAAGAGCAAAGTGTACATGTGTAGCAAGAATCTTACAAATCGATAATCGATTACTTGTGCATGTCTGTTATCGTGTACATCTTTGAAATATAAAAAGACATCGCTACTGGGCTACTAATCTACATGAATGAAAACTCATAAAATCCTTATGAAATTGTCATTTCCTTAAAAACCCAAGGATTGCATTTATAGGTCTAAAAACCTACCGTATAATCCCTAGGACAGATATTTACGATTGATGGGTCGCAAAGCATAACTTGTGGCATTCGAAACGCTATCGCTCCTCCGGGACAGACTAAATTTTTGATAAAAAAGAGAAATTACTTCTATAATTGCTAGAGGCACGGAAACTTTTTCCAGTATGCACGGAAAGAGCGGAGTGAGCAAAAAATGTAGAGCTCGGTTACTCGATGTGATATTTAGAGATTTGACGATACATTAAAAAGTTTAGAGATATTTTCAAATTAATTTGGTATAGTTGAACTTGTAAGAGTCGCACATACCATTCGCCTTCTCTCTTATGGTACATAAATTGTCATGGTAGTCCTTATTAAACTGGTAATACACTGACCTGGTTTCACATGTTCCGGTTCTAAGTTTCCGATTTCTGCGGAGTCCTAGAAAGTTTGGTTTAGAGGTGCTTACGTAAGCCCTAACGTAACACGATTAATGAGCGCAAGATTCATATGCAAAATGTAATTAAATCCCCTTGCTAGATACGAATTTTTTGCTGAGGACCATGAGACGAGGAGAACTAAAGCATAGGTGACTGCAAAAAGCTGAGGAGTTTTTCGAAATCGATGGTCAAAGGCGAAAAGCTAATGAATTTTGAAAATACTCTAATAGTAAAATGAAAAGGATAAAACTGCCTGTATACGATCACTACAACATTTGAATGTTTTCCCAGGAGCTGAAGCGCAGAACGGATTTCGGCCGGTACATGTCAATGGATTGTTTGGTGTGCACGTTACTGCAGAACCTGGAAGAGTTACCGATATTATATGTTTGAGAAAATCACCTATAAATGGAAAAATTCTCACCTTCCGAGTAATCCAAACACTGCGACAATAAAGGAACGTAAGAAAGATCGTGCGATTGCCAAGTAGCCGAACATTCTGAAAATTTGGCCACATGCAAGATGGAAAATAAGAAAACTAGCAGTAACGAAAACACGTCAACTTTAAAGAGCAGTCGTCAAGCCTATGCCCTCATCGACGGGATAAAGAGAAGATTAGATCATTTTTGATACTGCTATATCGATTTGACCTTTGTTCTTACACAAACAGAATGTAATAGAAAATTGAAACGTGTGGAAAAATATATACGATAAACTGCTATTTCCAGTCAAAAAGATAATCAAGCCCAGTTTCGATTAACAATGTTTCCATATATTATTGTAGAGAACGCGATTCATTTTATCCTAAGAACTTTGCCTTATCAAGATAATGTAATAGATTTTTACCAACGATTCATCTCAATCAGAAATAGTTCAAGGGTTGCTTCAAACTTTGTAGAATATTGAGTAAAGTATTAGTGCTTCCATTTCGAATGCAATTTTAGTTATAATATTAGGTCGTCAAAAGTTCTTTCGCATCAAATTCAAAAATTGATTTGACTGCTTTTATTTTTGTATGAAAGAGTAAGTCATGCTCTTATAGCGACATCTTAGATGCTTACTAATGATCATCTGTTGCATAGATAGGAGCGCTAGAGAAAAAATTAGTCAAAATTTGAATTTTCTGTGTAGCGTCATAAAATATCTGAAGCTTGCAATAAAAATCTAAGCCGTTGTTATCATAGGTTTTATTATCCACTCTTAACCGAGCAAAGCTTGTGCTGATTGAACGTTTCTATAAAAAGTTATGATTTTCGAGCAAGCAATACAAAAAGGCAATTTGATTTATTTTGGCATTTTTCTCGTTCATAACTTTTGATAGAGATATTCAAACAGCACAAACTTTGCAAAATTAGAAAGAGCAGGTAATAGAGCCTAAAATACCAACCGCTCAGGTTTTTATTGAAAGTCTCAGGTTTTTTATGACCCTATACAGAAAATTCGAATTTTGACTGACTTTTTTCTAGCGCTCCTATCTATGCAACAGATGATCATTAGTAAGCAAATAAGACGTCATTATAAAGAGCATGACTTACAATTTCATAAGAAAATAAAAGAAATCAAATCGGTTGGAAAAATCAAAGGTTATGAATTTTTGAATTTGGTGCCAAAGAACTTCCGGGACACCTAATATATTTGTTTTTTATTTCAAAAAAGATTCCATACTTTACAAAAAATTAAAAGATCCTGCAGATGGAATAATCAAAGCACAAGAGCTCGATACGCCTTCATACTAATATCTTTGAGGTCTACTCAATTGTTCTATAAGCTGATTCCGACAAGTAGACCTACCCGGTCTTTCTGGAGGAGGGATTGGTGGTTGCGCTTCGACTGTCAGAAAAAGCCGGTAATACACCCATGGTACGAGTAAAGTAATCATGCTACACTCGTGATGACAATGACAATACATGGTCAAGGTGTTGTCACATAATCCCCGAGAATGAGCACGCATCGGCTCAGTCAACATGCGTGCTCACGCACTTCTTAACTATCACTATCCAGTGGTACTGTAGCATATGCAACGCATCTGGCTTGTTTTTCTCGTATCTTCGGCAATCTTTGCTTCTGAAGAGGAGAGCGAGGAATATGTTGGCGATGGTAAGTCGTTTCATTCAGCTAGGCTGGGGAATGCCACAGTTTTGGTCTCATTTGTCTTCACTGTTAATTTTCCGATTTCAGTCTGTGAAAAGCCATGGCAAACTCATGAAATGAACATTCTAGCCTCATATTCGCAATGCTCTGTATTTCAAGACGACGGTTTGTATTTTTCCATTTTCCACTGATTTCAACTATTGAAGTCACAGCTTTTGAAGAGTAAACTTCGTCTAAACTAACGTCAAACTGCTTTTTTCAAATTCGCTAAATAGCAAATACAAGTCCACATTATACTAGGTTGATGCAAAAATAATGGCCGTAGACTATGGGTTTTTGAAGCTAAAAGTGACTTTTCTGAAGAATCAATGCAGATACCAGGCTGAAATGTTACAGTTCTGCTTCCGAGGCTTCGTGGTACACAATACCTGAATTAGAGTAAAGGGGCGGCAGGGACAGAGTATGCCAATTTTCGATTTTGGTTATTTCTTAAATTCTAAGTGAGAGAAAATTACAGCAAGTGCACAAGTAATCGTTACTATATGTCTGCTAAGTGATGACCAAAGGGAGACTTGTAGGGTTTCCCTGGCGAAGATTCAATTTTTGAGCTAGCCAAATGCTCACAGATTTTGGCATCAAAGTCCACGTAGACCGAATGTTTAGGTAGATTCTTGGTGGTCACTTTGTAGAGCTTGCTTCGTTCTATCGAATGGCACCCCATTCGTATATTTCTATACTCACATGCCTTGATACCGTATGCTACGGACATTATTTCTGCATCAACCTCATGTTTTCATAAATGAGAAATTTTTTCATCATGATAGATCGGTTATTCATATAGTCGCGTTTTGAAAAGTATTGACCAAAATGACCCATTCTTCTCATGTCAGTCGTAAACTATACCTCTTCTCTCCATCAGTTCACTCAGATTTTCTAGCGGATTGACTCTAAAATGTTTATAATTGTGATTTGCCAAATGTTAATTCTACCATGAAAAACACAGAGCTGCTTTCTTCATGTATTTACGAATCTTTCATTATCAAGGTGTAATTTGCACCCCAAACGACCCAATTGAATGCACCGGAAGAAATCCCGTTTGTGTACTTTCCAAACTGACCGGTGACTATCGTTGTTGCTCGGATATACCGCAAGATCTTGGCAATCCTCCAGGCAATCCTGAACAGATCAAGCCCAGTAAGTTTAATGACGTCTGGAGCTGTTTCGATAGCAGTAAGAAAAGAATATTTCAGTATGTCCATACGGCGCTTCATCTTATGATATTCCATCAGTGTTATTGTGTGACCCAGAAGAAGAGAATTCATGCCCTGAGGAATATACTTGCGAACAAGTGAGTACAATCGAGCTTGGTTCCACTTCCACATTTCAAAAAAAATTCTTGAAGGCATTAAATCACAAAATGACTGCTCCTCATCACGCCCACCTGTGTTGCAAAACCTCAACTCTAGAATCTTTTGAGAATGGTAAGTCTATGATAGTCCAACAGTACGGCGCTGCTAGCAACATTTTTTTCTCACTTTCAGTTTTTTATGAGACTAAAGTAGGCATCAACAAGATGTCAGGAAATCTATCGATGCCTCTTTTCTACGTCACGTCAATTTCACCATCCATTATTCCTCATGCTCCATTACGCGGCATCGATTTTGTGAGTATTGTTAGTTTAACCGAAAAAGACATACGTACGGCCAAGGACACTGGCAGGGGTCATATGTAGGGATTAGGTATAACGCACTCAAGGAATTCAGTTTAGCAAGAACGACTTGCCATCTGCAAAATACACATTTTCAATAATCTCATAATGCTAGAATAGATCACATAAAGGAATTTTTATCTAGCTGTTTCTACCAAAAGACTTTTTCCAAAAGCTTTATCTGAGTCCAAGTAAGTTCTTCTCAAAAACTGCAAATGTAATGAAAATAGAGAGAAAAAATGCACTCCTGAACACTATGATGGAATCTTTTAAGAGGATTTTTAGACTGAAGCTCTTCATATGAATCATGCAAAACCATAGGTGAGCTCGTCAAATTGTGGAATAATATGCATGTGGCCAAAATATGTGTAAAATTTTCTGTATATCAAACATTTATGCATCGTGCTTTCATCCCACCTAGAATTCTCAGGAAATCTCACAGTCTGGCACTAAAAGAAACAGCAATTTTGATAAGCAAATTGACAGCGTACTGGTTATTACTCTTTTGTATTTGTGTGTATTATGGAAATAATATGAGACCATCACCAGCTGAGCTTCATTTTCATCGTGGTAGAAGGATTTCCTTCTAACCGCAGACTTCATTCCCAAGCAAATCAAAATCAAAAGCTTCAGGTCGTCCTTCATGAGCATGCTCAAACAAGCGGTAGCACTCCTCCAGAAATCCGAACCGGTGACCACTTCTCCATGCTTCCTTACCGCTTTAGAAAACCGGTCTATCTTCGTAAGGTAAGGACGAAGTAACATAGTTTTCTTGCCCTACAGAACTCTTCCTATGCAAATTCATTTCTTTTACTTTTGTCTTGTTAAGATAGCTTGCAGGTTGTCCTACTTCACGATCAAATGCTGCATGAGTTTCATCACGTACTCGTGCTCTACAGTAAGTCATTTCCTCTTAGCAGGCATGATATAGTTCCTACGGTGACGGCAACATTTGCGCGGGAACAAATGCTATGCTGGATGCCAAGGATTTGCATGCGATTCGCGCGACAAGGTGACGTAGAGCGTACACTGCCATAGCTTGCGCGCAAACGTTGTCGGAAACACAAACAGAATCTTAGCTGTGAAATCTACTAAGCTACTAAGCTGCACGTAATACTCGAAATACTCATAATTTTTCGCACTTTAATTTGTCTAAATACTCAGATCCACACGGCAATCCAGAAGCCATGCACTTCTACTACAACAGACCTACAACTCTTAGCCGTGAAATAGACTTAACAGTACCAGCTTGGGATGAAGGGATATTTTTCCGGAATATGAACAGAGTATTAACAATTCAAAGCGACCAAACTTCGACAAAACAAGGTCAGCTCGCTACGACCTCAGCTGAAGTTCGAAACATATCCTACCGCTTTCAGTGCGAAAACTTTACATAGTCTTAGTATTTCAAACAAAAGTGCGACTCACAAGAAGAAATCAACAGACTTGGCACGATTTCACTGCAAACTACACGTCATTTACGGACTTCCTGTCTAGCGAAACTGGGAAATACCTCGGGGATCCCGTAGCTGGCAGCTATTTTTATGTAAGCGAGAGAAATTTGTTTTCTATCAATCCCAACCTTAAACAAAAAGCTCCATTGTCAGTTTTATCATCCTTTGACTCAAAGCATATATTACAGATAACGAGTTAGCTGCAAATCAGATGGGATTTACAGCTCACTGTTCAACCTCACCTGTGCTTGATGATTATTTATTTTTCCATGATATATGTCACATACTATGAGCAATTCGTGGAATGCACTCCTGACGCCATAGAAGAACTTGGTACTGTACAATACATGCATGTTGTTACAAATCTATGTACATATAAGTACCGGTACCATCGAGAAAGTTATCATAAGAGCGAGAAGAATTAAAAGCCTTGTGGAAAGCAGCACAATCACCTGTTGACAGAAACAAAATCCGTTGGATCACCTTTTCCGACTAGGAAAAGCTGGTTGGAGTCTTCAGTTTTCGAGAGCAGACTGCGGCAGTGTTGTGTTATGTCAGTGATTTCTTCGGGTTTACTGAGTTTCGAGTCCAGATTGAAAAACCTAAATATCAAGATGTAATTTGCAGATTACGAAAAATAGTCCCCCCCCCCCCGAAAGATATTCGTTTTCAGAGCTGAACTTGAATCGAAATTTTTTTGAAAAAAATGTTAAATGTTTACGAGTAAAACAAGTCATTTGCCCAAGTAAATCAAGTCAATAACATGTAAGACTCTCGAGCACAAGACATCGATCTCAATTTACAAATCAAGTCATTTCCATAATCCTATATTGGGTGCACAATAAGTAACTTGCTGTGACCAGCTCAACACATTTGAAGATGGAGTGAAGCAGACAAGTGCGCCAACACAAAAAAAAATTTTGTGATCCAAAGTGATGCTGGGACATCACCGCCCCTGCTGCTTAAGTGTGATTTTTGTTGAAAATGTCGATTACACGAGAAAGCTCGCCGAATGAGAATGACTGTATGTCCATCAGACGGCGAGAAAAAAATATTTCGATATGATTCTTACTAGCATCACTAATTAGAACCATTTCGAAATCACTGATCACTCTTGAACAAGAATTGATCCGTGAGTGACTGACCTCATTCAAACTAAGTTTCACAGATATCACTACTAACAACATAGGAAACAAAAAAACTACCACTGATTTAGCTAAAGCAAAATGGCTCACATCATTCTTCTACAATAGTCGCCTACGAAAAAACAACGAATTGCTTTGGAAGTACTAAGATCGTTTTGAGCGACTATTTCCAATTCAGTAACAGGATTCATAGGAAGAGCAAGTGCATACTCGATAGAGAAGAATATGTAAGCGTCAATCACTCAATAAAGCTAAGAACTTCAATGCAAATGTTGAAAAGTCCTTGAAAACGGCCATGCAATGAACAGGACAGATAAATTTGAGCAGAGAAAAAATGGCTCAGTGGAGCTTCATCGTTACGACTTTGTAAAGCAAATCGTAGAGTATCTTACAGCAATATAACATTCGAATGAAAAAAAAACAGTAATAAGCGTATAAGCATAAACACATGAAAACGTGAATTTAGAGGAAAACCATACCTGTTATCTTGACGAAGGATAGTGTACCAATGACGTCCTTTCCAGAAAGGAATATAATTTCCAGTGGGGACGTTAACGATTATGGCATCCAGATTTTCGAAGCGGATTCGCTCCACAGGTAATCGACTATCGAACCAAACAACCATAAACGAAGGTCGATGCACGTAAGTCACACGAGGGAAAAAACAAAGATGTTTACCTGATAGTCATACATTCCTAAAGCTGACATGAGCACATTAACGTCATAATTTCCGAGACCAAGCATAGATCTGGAATGTCAATAATGAGAATGGGAACCGATTTATAGCGAAGGTCTACACAAGTGATCTAACAAGCTTTCATAGAAAACTTCTTTTTGCAACTTGCTCTTTACAAATGCGTTTAGCATTCAGTAACAAGATTGACACAAGAACTAATAATGAGAAAGCACGTAGGATGCGGTTGATAAAGTTATGAATTCCAAACTTGCCTGTGAGGATTGAACCATCGTTTGTCGCTCAGAGAATAGCATATTTCATCTAATGTCTCAGCGGTGAATTGCGGTTTTTGAAACAATGCATTTAATGCATGAACTAAGCACATTTGCCGCGTCTGCCGCTCGTGGTACATCTAAACTATAATTTACTGAAAAGTAAGGCGGATATCCACTCTCAACGATAACTGCACAAAGCTATTTCACAAACACAGTTGGCGAACAAGACGACCCAGATAAAATCTAGCACATCACGCGATGTTGCACAACAACGAGGTAGCCGTGACTTAGTGCAGAAGAACGGGATCATTTTCGAGATGTTTATACTCTTTGATTTTCCTCCAATTAAAAGCACTCTGAGAAAACATTTTTGGGGGTACAGGTTTGGACATTTAAGAGAGACATTATTCGTCAGAATGAATTAATACCCGACATTGCGAAATGGAGTGACTGGTACCGCATATATCAGTATATCATTACAAGTGATGGGAAAAGGCCGGAAGAAGTCCCTCTTATCAAACGACTCACCAAAAAAACATCTTCTCACCATTGTGAAATAACTCTTATCAAATAGTTTGATATTACAAAGAGATTTTTCACCATAACCGGCAAAATGAACGACACGACCCAACTTAAGTTAAAAATCATGAGCCTTTTTCCGCGCATGTAGCCGCAGCAGTAGAAGAACAGTTTCCAAATTGCCCATCGTAATGCTTTAAAAAAACTTTATTGGTGCGGGTCAAAATAAATCAACAATTGATGATCTTTAACGTCAAAATTACATTTTATTATGTAGTGATAAGTCAATCGTATTGCAAGAACATCAGATCGAAGCGCATGTATTAGTAGTAGAGGTGAAGAGATTGCAACATAATTTCACAACACAAGATAAGACATACACTGAATTTCTTGGATCGAAGTACAACGTAAAACTCTACCACGTCTTGGTTATATGGAAAATCAAACGTTATCTAATCAGTCAATGCAAACAATGGCTTTTCATCAGAAGTTATACACTTAAAATGAGTAAAGTGACTTGATGGTTGGATCGATGTTGATAAATAAGCAATGGTACAAGTAGGGCGGCACAACAGCAGAATTAACAGTGAATAAAAAAAATAAATCAGATAGATACTGTGAAAAGCTACCAGTCATGATTAGAGCTCGTCCTTTTCTTCTCCGGTAGGTGTTCCGCCGGCTTCTTCAGCGGTATCAGCACCACCACCTGCGTCTTTGTACAACTTGCTAATGATAGGTTGTACTTTACTTTCCAGATCCTGAGATAATTGATAGAAATTAATACTACTAGTGGGAAAATAAGGAAGCTACTCACCTTCTTTCGTTCTTGGAGCTCCTCTACAGATGCTTCACGATTGCTTTCGAGCCAGCTAATTGTCTCGTCTACAGCAACTTCGATAGTCTTCTTATCATCAGCATCAAGTTTACCACCAAGTTTCTCGTTATCATCGATTTGATTCTTCAGCGAGTACGAGTAAGACTCCAGTTCATTTCTTGCTTCCACCTTGATAAAAATGCATCTTTGTGATGAGGCCATTATCCACAACAAGCTCACCTGCTCCTTGACTTTCTTGTCATCTTCAGCAAATTTCTCAGCATCATTGATCATTCGCTCGATATCCTCGGGACTCAGTCTATTTTGGTCGTTGGTGATGGTGATTTTATTCTTGTTCCCAGTACCCTTGTCTTCAGCGGTGACATGGAGAATACCGTTAACGTCAATTTCGAAGGTTACCTGAAATTTTGTGGATTTTATACATATATACACCACTAGTATCAACTGTCCGCAAAATTCTTCATTCAAATAGCAAACCCACTTCAATCTGCGGCACTCCCCTAGGAGCTGGAGGAATGTTGGTTAGATCGAATTTTCCTAGCTGATGATTGTCTTTGGTCATTGGGCGTTCTCCTTCGTAGACCTTTGATCACGTTTTCAAAGATGCAAGACTACAATGTAAATGAATAATGTACCTGGATAGTCACAGTGGGCTGATTGTCGGCAGCTGTGGAGAAGACCTGAGATTTCTTGGTAGGAATGACAGTATTGCGAGTGATAAGCTTGGTCATAACGCCTCCGACAGTTTCGATACCGAGAGTAAGCGGATTCACATCCAACAAAACAATATCTCCTGTGTTCTCTTCTCCGCTGATTACCCCAGCCTGTACAGCAGCTCCATAGGCAACAGCTTCATCGGGATTGATACCACGCGAAGGCTCTTTGCCATTGAAGAAATCTTTGATGAGCTGCTGGACCTTTGGAATTCTGGTGGACCCTCCCACAAGAACTATTTCGTGCACGTCATCCTTCTTCAAGTCGGAGTCTTCGAGGACCTTCTGAACTGGCTTCAAAGTTGCGCGGAACAGATCCATATTCAGTTCCTCGAACTTGGCGCGAGTAAGAGTTTCCGAGAAGTCTTCGCCTTCATAAATTGCCTCCACTTCAACTTTGGTTTGATGTTGAGTGGACAGAGCTCGTTTTGCCTTCTCAACTTCTCTACGAAGCTTTTGGACAGCCCGATTGTCCTTGCGGAGATCTTTGCCAGTTTTCTTCTTGTACATTTTGATGAAGTATTCCATGACACGTTGGTCGAAGTCTTCTCCTCCAAGGTGAGTGTCTCCGTTCGTTGCAAGTACTTCGAATACTCCATTGTCGATCGTCAGCATGGAGACATCAAATGTGCCACCTCCCAAATCGAAGACAAGAATGTTTCGTTCTCCTGAAAAGTTCATGCTCTTCTACTTTCGAAGGTGAGTAAAATTTAGCAAAAACAGTCCCCTTAAGGGTAATTGCGAGCAAAAAGAGCAAAAAGCAAAAACCCCTACTAAGGAAAGGAGTTACACCTAGTAAGGAGATGTAGCCACCGTCCTCTATCGCAGTTCGGAATCAAGTGAGCGTTGAGAATTTCAAAACATACTGAGAGATAAAAATCTGGATAAACTTTGACCAAACGTTTGTTCTCGCGCAAATAAACCAAAGAAAAACTGCACAAGTAGTGCAACACTCTCAAGATACTAACCTTCCTTCTTGTCGAGACCATATGCGATGGCTGCTGCTGTAGGTTCGTTTATAATTCGAACAACATTCAGACCAGCGATTGTTCCAGCATCTTTAGTGGCCTGTCGCTGAGCGTCGTTGAAGTAAGCAGGCACAGTTACAACTGCATTCTTGACTTCTTTTCCAAGATATGATTCAGCAATTTCCTTCATCTTTGTCAGAACCATTGCAGAGACTTCTTCCGGAGCAAACTGCTTGTCTTCTTTGCCAACTTTGACAACAACATGCGGCTTGTTGTTCTTGTCGGAGACCTGAATATAGGATTTCAGAACTAAACTGTAAGAGTTGCGACTGACAAACCCTGAACGGCCATAGCTTAATATCGTCCTGTACGGTCTTATCGTTAAAATCACGACCAATCAACCGCTTGGCATCAAAAACTGTGTTTTCGGGATTGATGGTCAGCTGGTTTTTTGCAGCATCACCGATCATACGTTCACCATTTTCTTGTGAAAATGCAACGTACGATGGGGTGATACGGTTTCCTAAACATAGGGAAGTCGAATAAGATGTCATTCCAAGTTTTTGTGTACTGCAAAGACTTCAATAAAGGGGCAAAACGCAAACTGGATTCTTGAAAAAAAAAAACTGCGGAGGTGTTGAAAATGAACTTCAAATATGCTGACCTTGATCGTTGGCGATGATTTCAACTCTTCCGTTTTTGTACACTCCTACACAAGAGTAGGTAGTACCCAAGTCGATGCCAATGATAGTTCCATATTTGGTATCTTTAGTCTCCTGGAATGGCACAAATGAAAAATATGTTAAAAAAAGAGTATGAAAGTGGTCGTTTACCTTTTGTTTTTCCTCTGACAGCGCTCCTCTTCCAGACAGTAACAAAAGAATCAGAGATAGGAACTTAATCATGGTTCGGCTATCGAAGATTGAGGTAAACCTGAGATGATTATGAAATTAGGAAAACTCATGTTATTAATTGAAGCGAGGACGTGTAAGGTGCTGCATACGATGACAGAAACACCAAAAACCCAAAAGCTATGACTTTACGTAAGAACGTAGATACACATATCCCGACTAAAGCGGCCACATATCGGGGTCATCGCTAGGATTCTCTGGGTCAGTCCGCTTGCCCGCCTTGTCAGAGACGCAGAGGCGAGGGAAATTCGCGCACAAGGTCGTCTACTACTTTGAAAAGTGAAACAAATTGGGATCCAGATACTATTAGGGTTTACAGACATAAGTCCGCTAAGAATTGTAACATAAAGGGGGAGGAGTTTCTAATGTGCGAAAAAAAGCGGCAAAATTGCCAGGTGTGGGTCCATACTTGACGTCAGGTACCTAGTGCTCTGGTGCATTTGCACAAATCTTCTTACTGTACCAGAGTGATCGCCAAAATTTACGCATCAATTGACCAGCATTCAAATATGGAATTGTTATCTAGTAGCTTTCATAGTGATCCTAATGTCCCTGCGCTGAAAATGTGCGCCCATGACCCACAGTACCATGTGTTTACCGTCACATCCACTAGTCCATTAGATCAGGTATCGATGCAAAATTTGGAAATTTCTGTTAAGGCGCAATTTTACTGGGAACACCTGTCATCAGATTTCGAAAAAAAATACTCCATAGTCCACAAATTGAAGAATACAGTACTCCAGGGTAAATATGCGCGAAAATGGCCCTAAAACGCATAATCCTGGTGCATCTTTTAGCTTTTGCGCGCTAATATTGACGGCTACACAATAGTACTGTAATGACCGTCGAATCACCCGTCGGACTCATAGTGGAAAAATAAATGAGAAAATCAATTCTATTCTGTTATTTTCGTATCGTAGGTAGTTCTACCTGTCAATAATCACTATTACTTGCCTTCATGCACTGAAATCAGTTTTTTGGTAACTTTTATAGGGGAACACTTATGACTTTGAAATCTTGTTCAGAGAGACATTTATTACAGCACAAAAGTTGGATTTAACTGCATAACCAGTATATTCGATATGTATTGCTCCAACAAAAAATTGTATTTTCAAAAATAGAGAAAAGCTGCTACTATAAGCTTTGAACTTCGGTTCCTTCCAATTCATTCTTCGTGAATCACTATCCTTCGATATTACTTATGACAGTAAACATGTATAACATCCTCTTGACATCTCATGGAAGATCATCTGTCACAATGGGTGTACTTGCTAGACAGGCAATCTTGTCAATCCTATGATCCTGAAACTTCAGATGCTGTCATGCGACATAACCTCGGCATGTTTCTCTTCTTTCTTCTTTTTTTTTCGTTTACAAAATTATAATAACGTAACCATATGAATGAAAGACGATTTTTAAGAACAACGAATACTGGGGGGATTGGGTATTTCAATTTTTTGGGTTTATAAGAAGGTGTTGAAGGAAAGTAGTTTTGACCTGGACCACCTGTTTGTGTTAATAACTCTTTACTGTCTTTCGAAGAAGGAAAAATATATTAGAAATGTGAAGTGAACTATTTCGAAAATACATGAACGAATTTCTCTAAACGGCTGTCCAACAACGGTAACCGTTAATTTTCACCTATACAAAATGGTGCAGTTAGATTTACTATCTCACAGGGGCAGCCATTTTTGATGAGGGGATTTGAGTTTTCCAAATTTCCTGAAACGAACTATTCTTGCCATTGTAAAATTATGACAAAAACCTCTAGCGGTTTTTGCATCACTATGGTGTGAAGCGTCCTTCTCTGAAGTGCTAAGAGAGCTCTGATACTTTTTTTGATGCGCTGATGTAAAGTATATATATGTAGTCTCCATAAAGCTTTCGAAATTTACGGAGGAAGATGGAGACAGAAAATTTGAGGTGAAGTTCGAGATGTGATTAAATTATCCATGCCGCTTTGTCCTTCAAAAAGCTCACGATCAGAATTGATGTGCACGAAAATCAGGGTGCAAAAGTACCCATGTTCTAGAATTTGCCAACATAAAATGGTACGTCTATCTCTGCTATCTAGAAAGCCAGTTCTCGACCTAGAAACTCCGTATTCCGAACTATAAGGAAAATGTATTAGTGGCTGTCGACAACTGAGATTTTTGTGAATTCCTCAGGTTTCTAAGGTAAAATAGTGAGCAAATGAACAATTTAGCAATTCGACCAAAATCCGAAGTATTGTGCTTTTTCAAATCTATAACATTGCTACGCAGCGTTCTGATGCTTCAACGAGTAATCGCTGCTCTCAAGATGTGCTTGAGATTCACTAACAAGCATAAGATGGCACGGAAGTATAATTTTGCTACATTCGATGATTTTTGAAGCCCTAACTCAACATCTTTATCTGTTCTTCATCCTTATCAAGAATTCATTGGTTATACGTAGTCAAAAGCAGATGAATGTCTCTAACTGTCAGAGAACAGCTGTGAATTTATTGAGCTACTTTGAGCATACCTAAACAAGACGTTCAAGTATACCTACTCGAAAATTCTGCAATTCGGTTGGTATCAGGTTGTCCCATATTTATATCGATATACTGAAAAAAAAACCTCTTATCTTCGCGTATTTGCAATCGCTAAGATTGCCGAAGTGCCAAAAACTTTGTTTTCAATTTTGGTTTCATGGCCTTTTCTTTCTCTAATTGCAAGAAACTCTGCTTGTCGGACATTTCCACCAGATAATGCATTTTCAATTTCTCTCAGTTAACTCATCGATAATAAAATCTTTGATATGCATAATAAAATACGAAGTTTTTTTATAATAAAAATATGTGCATAGTTCGGCCATATTTTTGAGCTTTTTAATGGATTTTTTTGTGATTTTTCAGTGCAAGACTTACGCATGCGCAAGGCTGCCTTGACCATATTATTATATTCAAACAGTAGCAATTGCTTGAGAATCTACCCTGTATCTTTTTTCAGAAAATTCTGGAGATTTGACAGCTATTCTGTTGATAAGTTAAACTCGGTAATCAGTTAGGTCCCATTTTTGCCTTGTTCAATTCCCATCTTACAAGAGAAGGATACTCAATCGCACTGACGATTGGGTAAGCGGTGTTTACCGCGTATACCGTCCCAAGACGGTGATCTCTAAACCGCAATCCATATCCAGGGCCCGGCACGAGGTCGGCAAATGACAAGCTGGAAATCGTTCTGGGGCCAAAAAGCAAAGGGGAAATCGTTTTTGCGGGGTCCGGGGCAGAGCCCCGGAAAAAAATTGGTAGTTCATGCTCGCTACTTATCTTGACATGTTATGTGCCTCAACAGGCGAACACTGGAGTTCGCGCGCGTCAAACCGCGCCGTCGCTAAGTGCCGCACGCGCGACGTCGCCCAAGCGATGCTATTTGTAACTGCATACATGACTAGTTCTCAATGTGTGTGTAACGATATGGCACCAAATTTTGTGTGCGAACGGACAGAGGTTAGTGGAAACACAGTATGAAAAATTATGAAAAACCTATGTGAACGGAACGAGTAATTAGCATTTTTTCGAGAATTTCGCAAAACTGGTAAATGAAAATGTGAATTTAAACGGCTCGTTTGGAAAGCGCAGATGAACGATATGGTATGAAACTTGGTAAGTACATGCACACGGGCTTGCAGGACTTAACTGAGGAGTTTCATTGAGAAATTATGTGACTGAAGGTTGTGGCAAACTTTTTTCTGGAAATTTTGCGCTACCAAAGAAATGGAAAAATGGCTCGTTTGCAACGCAGAGGTAACGAAATCGCGCGGGCTTCGGTGTGTATATGCGCAATAGGACTAAGTAATAAAGTATGAAATATTATGAAAAACTTATGTGAATGAAGAGTTTCCTTAACTTATTTCCAAATTAGGTCGGCATTTGCCGACCTAATTCCCACCTGAGGTCGGCAAAACTCTCAGTTCACATAATTTTCTCAAAATTTTTACATAAATCTGTTGTACACCTAAAGTTTACTACATGGTGAAATTTTGGTTCCGAAACTCCTCCTCTTGTCCTTGTTGGAGCCCAAAATGGCATCAGCAGCCCAGCTTTCTAAGATAGAAAGCGCGCCCCAGTCAATCGATACGCGCGGGAACGGCGTCTCTCATTCCTATGACTGCGTTTCTTTGATATTTTCTCATTCCCTGATCCTTTTTACTGCTTATTTTTCTTCCTGTTTCCTATCTTGGTACAGCAATTTGAGTAATATGAGGAATTTGAGCAATTTGGGCGCTTTTGAGCGCTTTTAGGCGAAGTGTGGCCGGTAATCTCGTCGCACAAGCACAAAACGTCATTTTTGATTCGTAAAACTTACTGGGATCAAAGGGGTATTCGTTTTGGAAAACCCCGTTTGCCCACCTTGTGCCGGGCCCTGTCCATATCTGCTATGACGTCATTCTGTAGGAGTTATAAAGGACTTTTGATGCAGTGGCTAGTGGCTTGCACTACGGAGCTGGACGTCGTGGGTTTCATTCCTCTGGGATGCCACCCGTTTTGCATTTTTGTAAATTTTAGCAGGCAAGTTGAAAAACCTGTCGACATAAAAAAAAGTTGATTTTCACAATACAAAGCAATATATTAGGTTGGTGCAAAAGTAATGCGCGTTTTTCTAGCCCTTGTTTCAAGATAGCTTTTCTCCATCGAAGTTTCTCCTATGAAACTTACCCAGCATATTATCGAAAAGCTTCTTTCATGCTCTATTCAACGGTGGTTGAAAGAAGCTTCTAGCCTCATTCGTTAAAAAATTATAGAGCTTCATATAACCGCATTCAAAACCAGAATTTCATTGCACTTACTTATTCGGCCAGAATTCGAGCGCAAGTAAAGGCATTCTTTTGAAAATTTAACTACTATATATAGTAAAGATTTTCTACGTTATGCATGTTTTACTGTTTTCCTAAAAATTACTTAGACTGAGATCTCGGCGCCTCAACATGAGTGATGGTTTTAGCCATTCTGTGGCCCATAGATTTCCTTTGAAGAGGGCAATCGCCAAAATTTTGCTCATTTCTGTAAGCGTAAGGGTGGGCCTTCTGTTGATAGTTTTTGCAGAAATGTGGAAGCTGTTCAGTACACAGAAAATCAAAAATCTCCATATTTTGGGATTTTGAGGGCTACGAAAAAATGTCGAAAAAAGCGGACAATTTTGAAGATTATTTTTTTCCTTTTCGCAAACATTCTGTGCTTAAGCCCTTTTGTACTTTTTTTTGTACTACTGGCTTGCGGCTACAAGATAGTTAACTTATTATTTATACCGGCAAACATTGAAGGAAGTTATGATCAGTTAAAAACGAGGTTTCCGAAAAAAATTTTTTTTGCTTATCAATCCATATTTTTCCACCGATTTGCTATATTAACATAAGTTAATGTGCGCTGTATAGCGAGAGGTTTGGCGCCTCTGGTGAACTTTGCCGCACTGAAAAATATGGATTTTTTAGAAAGTTATAGCACGTCAAAGTGAGAACTAGCAAAACGCGCATTACTTTTGCACCAACCTAATATTTACATTTATTGGCACTGAAACACCGTCTAACTTAAAAAAAACACTCGCTTTTAGCCTTTTTCATCAAAAACTTTACTCAATTTACATTGAAAGCCCCTATGAACACATCTGATATGAAAGCACAAAATGTGCAAATGTCTCTTCTCTATGTTAAGCACGAATTCGGAATTTTTCAATGTAAAATTGAATAAGTATTCAGTGAAAAAGGCTAAAAACGAGTGTTTTTAGGTTAGACAGTGTTTCAGTGCCAATAAATGCAAATATATTGTTTTAAACTGTAAAATCAACTTTTTTCAATGTAAACAGGTTTTGCAATCTGCCTGCTAAGATTTACAAAAATGCAAAACGTGTGGCCTCCCAGAGGAATCAAACCCACGACGTCCAGCTCTGCAGTCCAAGCCACTATCCACTGCACCAAAAACTCTTTATAACTCCTCCAGAATGACGTCATAGCAGATATGGATTGCGGTTTAGAGATCACTGTCTGGAGACGGTATACGCGGTATACACCGCTTACCCAATCGTCAGTGCGATTAAGTATCCTTCCCTTGTTAGTTCACAAGGAGTTTGGCACAGCCAGCAAGCGTCATAGGGTAAAGCACAATTAGCTAAAGTGATTAAGCTTAAGCTAAATTTTTAGTGAGACTGATAAATATTCTATCGTAATTAAGTTAATGTTTTTTTGCGGAAGTCTTGATCAGATGAGTTGTGATTGAAAAAGAATTTTTCGACATTTGAAGATTTTCAAATGCAAGAATATTTGCAGTGGCTCACATATGTATGATATCTGCAGGTTTTTCTGCTTCGCTGTAAACGACTTTGTGTGACTTCAAAAAATACTTTGAGTAGTTGGATTGAAGAGGATTTCGTGTGCAGATTTATATAGATGTGCAATTTTCGAATTCTGGAACATATTTGTGAAGCTCACAACCTCTTTTTTTTCACATGTATCTCAAACCTTATGAATTCTTTACTCTGAGGAAAACTATGTAACAAAGAGAGTATTGAAAGACTTTCGGAGTCTTCACATGAAATCATATGTGAGAAGAATTTTGAATACTCTAAAGCAGACTTCGATGTACTTCTTACTTCTTAAATTTTTTGTGCAATGATAGCCTGGGCGAGTCACCTATCGCGCAGAGTAAACAAGAAAGTCTGGCGGGAATTTAAAAATTTCTCTCTACAAAAATAGGCTTATTGACTACCTAAGGCTACAATTTTTAGGTTATCAAAAATTCGACAGCGATGATGAACATGACTCCAAAAAAATTTTTTTTTCGTGTAAGAAGCAGCTGGCTGTAAATCGCTGTTGAACGTCTCATTAGGGGAAGTGGACCGCTTATTGGGGAAGAAACAAGGATGAAAAGGTTACTAGCAACTGCTTCTAGAAGGTTTATAGAGAAAACGTTTACAGAGAAAGTTTGTCGTATGACTAGTATAAGCCAAAATCATTTTTATTTCTTGGTGTGATGCTGATACTTTGTCCTAGAAGAATGACAAGCTATAATTCTTGATGTTTACATGTACCAGTACTTATGACAATACATGAAAGAGGATTTATGTGTTACCCAAAAGAAAATCTGTTTGTTGTCGGAAGCCAAAGCCGAACGTAAAAAGAGTAACCCTACATTGTATGGAACTCTCTGAAATTCAATACATCTTTGACGTCTCTGAAAGTACAAAACCAAGCCTTTGTTCAGCTTGACCGGTCGTACATACTCGAGCACATATCGCGCATTGATCGCTTTGCACTTCTATCAAAACTTATTTTTCAACAACATCTATTTTTGTTGCTCGAACTTTTTATATAGCTTGTAACATTCAACAATCCCGAATTAGGAGCTTTGCTAAACTCCTTTTCCTTTTTTATTACTAAATACGTGTCTATACGAGTTAACCGAGCACGTGCTCGGCAATCTTCATACTTTCAAGTACTCTTCTTCGAAACTAGTGTCTCCCATGCTTGGATCTCGCGCTGCCCAGTCGAAGAAGAGAAATTCAAAAGCGGGCAGCTTGGACCTCTCTCCTTCATCGATTCTCTTTAAGTAGATTACCCCCCTGCAGAGCACACGTTACTTTTGGCCCTTATACTGCATCTGTTCGTCAACGTTTTCAGCAAAAATCTCTGCCCAAAACTTTCTCAGATTTCACTGAATTGCGTATTCCATTTATTGAGTTCCTATTAGCAAGACACTCATTTATTATGTGGCTTGCGAGAATTTCATATGCTCTGCGCTTTTGCAGATATCATTTGTTTCCAGAAAAGAACGATGTAGATATCATTTTCAAGAAAGTGATGGAGGCTATTCCTTGCTACTCTTCCAGTCCCAGCTACAAAATGTCTTTTTTTTTTTGAAATCGTCCTAAAACTAGGATGACCCGGAAACGAGCGAATTTGACCATAGTGTATAGTGAAACCGTTTCTTCTTTCTTAGCCAAGTTGAAAACAAGTGGCGCTTTCTCTAAAAATTGCAGTTTTGCAATAAACTACAGCACAGAATTTACTGAAATAAATAACGGCGATTTCAGAAAATTTTTCTATAATGTGAAAGATAAAGCTACTATCGCCATCTAGGTAATGGCTTCTAGCTCTCCATCTGAATATCTCCCACATCCATTTCCACTTTTCTTTATTGTGCCTGCAATGGAAATCATTAATGAGCGCTTTATCTCGTCTCTTAGCGAATAATCCAATACTTGAGGAAATTGTGGTGTGGACATTTTGTCAGGATAAGCCGGCAAAGACCAAAAAAACGAATGGTTATTGCGTTTTCTCAAAACCACTTTTTTCATTCACTTCAAATTCTTGTTAGTAAAACGTTGAAAAAAGGCATTTTTCGGGTATAAAGGAGGATATATTGCCTATGAAACCAAACTGCATGCCAAATTAGAAATTTACTTCCAGGTGACTGATCTGAGGTGTTAAATGGAGGCAAATAAAAAGTGTTGCTAATCGATAAACCGTAATTACAGCTGTCTCTCTTTAGACGTGGAATATTCATTCAAACCTGACTATTGGCATTATATTTTTCTTTTAATTTTTTTGTAAACTTCCCATCTTACACAGTGACTTAGAACAGTGACGAGAAGCAACATGAAATGATAGAAAAACTTTATCCGATTTCGTTGCTCTGCAAAGTTTGCGCGCTTAGAATTTTATTTGGAATTCTATAACCGCTCCTTAGAAAAGTTTCTTGCATTTGTCGTCGTTGCACAAGTTCTTTTATTGTTTGCGAATAATTTTCTCGTGCACATTCGCAAGATAATCTGAGAGGAAATTTACATAAACTTATTGCTTTTCACACCAGCTTGTTATAGCCGAAATTGGATTGTGTGATATTAGAAGCCGAGCCCAGCTCTAACATCCTTAGCGGTACTTGGGAATTAGCTTGAAGTGGCCATATGATGAATGTGAATATTCTCGACTCATTGGCGCAATCTACATGTGTTCGCAGCGAAAATTCGCATTAGATTGCTTGGGTAATTCGACCATCGTTACTCCATATTTGCATATGTGCCTGGACCGAGGTAGGAGATTCTTAGGGGGGCTATCGATCTGGTGTCGAAAATTCGTAAGACGAACAAGCAGAGAGCACGTCAGTGTCAGAGCGAAATCATAGCTGAACGAAGCGGGCGACGACGAAGTGTTCAGCACCTCGGGGGGGGGGGGGGAGTCGGGGATCGATGCCCGCAGGTGCCGTAATTGGTGTTCGTCGCGGCCACTCCGTGTTAAGCGCGCTATGCTCGTCGCTGCCGTGGCGGACCCTTGACAGGTCCCCGGTCCCCCCGTCGGCCCCATCTTCCCCGTATTCTTCGCAAAGTTCTGTGTGAATTCTGCTAATGCCACCAAAGAGTCGACATAAAAATTCTTGCTGCTAGCAAAGGTATTCGCTTTTTACCAACCATTGCTTACACACGTACGTTTCCGTCGATGCAGAACGTTAGCATGCTTCCGCACATATTATGGACGTGTGTGCTGGTGTGTATATGTGTGTTCAGCACATTACATATGCTTTTCTGCTCGTTTTTGCATCGAACGATGTGTTCTTTTTCATCAGACAAATCTGCTCATTTTCAGTATGATGCATTTGGATCAAATATGGTGAGGCTCGATTACGCTCACGCTCGGTAAGTGTGCTAAAAATTTTGCTAATCATTTCACAATGTGCCAGATGACTATAGTTTTGCAGTCTACTCTAAATGTTGTGTAGAAGGTTCAGAATGTCCCTTCGAGGATGTTTTGTCTCGGCTAAAAATGTCACGATGACGGGGGGAGGAGGTTTCGTCGTCAGAAGAGCTAAGATTCTCTTTGTTTCCAATCTACTCTAGCCCCGTATCAGTTTTCCCTTTCGAGAGTTAGACCCAAAAAAAAGTGATCCTAAATAAAATTTAGGCAAAGTTTAATATAGTTCAAACGTACTATAGTAGCACGTTTTCACTACAAATTTTATAGTCCCAGCTATGTTTTGGCCATCTGGCATGTGGGCGGCTGCAGCGGACTTTGCCAATTGTTCCCTCTCACTTCCCTCGCTCTCCCTCTATTGCGCCTCTCAACATTCCACCATCAAAACTCTCAGGCTTTTCTCATGCTTTAGCACCTTGGGTCATTTTGAAACAACTTGTTTCGGCTCTCTTTTGCAAATTTTTCGCTTATTTTACGCTCCACTTGCTTTAACAATGTAGTATGCAGCAACGTTCTAGCTTTTTCGTGCAGCATTGTCTGCGCCGTTTTTATCGGCACTTGCATCTCTTTGTAAAAATCGAAACATCTTGCTTATTTATGAAGCTAAACTATTCTTCATAGCTTGATCCTCTGCAAAACTGCTCTATATTGACTTTAGTAAACTTGCACCTGCAGGCAAGAGCAAATGAGGTAGTAGAGATGCTAAAAATAGCATTACCACTGATGTTTGCTATTCGTTTCTGACTCATACCCAAACATTTTGCAGGGCGGAAATGTCGGGTATTCCGCTCGGCGTCGGTGGTCCGCCGCCTCCGGGGATGGATGCAAAATGTGGACGATTGGTCTGTATAAAAGTACGAATGCTAGACGACAGTGTAGCCGTGTTTCATCTTGGAGTGAGTTACTGAGTAATTGACACCAAAATGCTCTTACACTTCCAATCTTGCGGTTGAATCGTCTTGCCATTCTGATGCAAACCGGCTGCCTTTGACGATCAATGGGCGGCCGAAGCAAAAGCTGTTTATACGCAGCTGATCAGTCTCCACTCGGATATCAATTTACTCTAGCGCTGTTCACCACGAAACTCTACACATCGAACATACTTAGCCGAAAAAATGACTCGAGAAAATGGATTATGCGAGAGCGCAATTCTTATAAACCCTCATAGCGGTATTTACAGCACAAAGCAATCGGACAAACATTGTTGGACGAAGTGGCCAGACACTTAAATCTCCTTGAAAACGATTATTTTGGTTTGGAGTACATCGACAATTCTGGTTGCCATGTGAGTGCGAAAGTCTTTGTTAGAAGTTGTTGCGTCATAATCCTGACTAAGCCCAGCTTATAACACTTTCTGACTTTTCGGCCACCCGTCGTGATTGTTTATTAGAAAGTGGCTACATGACCGTGAACGAAAGACATTGTTTGGCACAGACGGAAAAAAGCACGCTCGCAACGAGAGCTTGAGAATTTTTAGAAGAAGACAATTTCACCGATCTTTTTACCTCTGATAAGTAATAAATACTGCAGCATAGAAGCAAATAGTGCATCTCGGCTTTCTTTTGCGGCTGTTCAAACGAATTTCGGCAAGTAATCTTGTGAATGCGAAATTTCAATACCTCGTTTCCTTCCAATTCGTTTTTTCCGCGGTTTCGGAAATTAATCTTAGCGAGACGTTCAGTGCATGTGAAATGCAATTCTAACAGCAGAATCAGCTCCCTGAGAAAAAGTCGTCGAGGAAATTGAAGAAATCTTAGAAAATTCAGACAATTCAATTTCAGTGTTGGCTCGACGCTGATAAGCCCATACTTCGGCAGATCAGTTCCCATGCAAGTGATGCTAAATTTTATTTTATTGTCAAATTTTATACTCCAAATCCTATCGACCTAGAAGAGGAGTATACAAGGTAAATTTTCGTACCAAAATCTTTCTGAATTTCGTAAATGCACTTTAATGCCTACGAACACTGTTGCTCTATTCTATCTCTATAGATCATAAATTATTTTATTTTTCATATCTTTTGCCGAACTTCTATTGTTAGATGTTACTCCGAATTTTGCTTCTTCACTTGCTAAATTACTTATGGCTGAATGTTCAAGAAATTCACATCCATAATCTCTTATTCTGCATTTTTATGAAGTAGAAAAAAGATTGGAAAGGAAAATGGATAGAAACCCAAATGAGATGCCAATCTATGATTCGAGAAATTTTCCAGGTATCTTCTCACACTTCAAATTCGACGGGATCTGTCTGTAGGAGAGCTGCACTGCGCAGAAACTACGGCAGCGCTTCTTGCGGCCTACCTAGTCCAGGTACTTCGGATTAACTTGCCTCGAAAATATTTACATAATTTGTAACAATTTCAGTCCGAATGCGGCGATTTCTCAGCCGAAGACTATCCTGATGCTACTTACCTCTCTCACTCTCGATTTATACCCCATCAAACTATTGAGTTTCAACAGAAGGTGATGGAAAATCACAGGAACTTGATGTGAGTGCTTATACCAAATTTATACTTGGCTTGGCCATATTTTTTCTGATAATACTTCAGTCTTGAAAGAGTGCTTCACAAAGCTTCAGCAAAATCTCTTCATGACTCCATTAAGAATTCAGCTTGCAGTTATTCGGGCATGAAACTTCTTTGTGATTGCCCTTTTCTTCACTTTTTGCAAGACATTTGTCTTTTGCGAGGCGAAAAAAAATTGTGCCTTAATGCTCGAGAGAGAATGGCTAAGTACTATATTGAATCCTTCTTCAGTCGCTAATATCCACAGATTTACTATATATCTATCGATCGTTATCTATAGCTAGCTAATTAGCGCTCATAGTTCCAAGATTTAATTCACACCCACGCATTTCACTGCAGAATCTATAAAACACGTCAATTTATCCATGTTATCCAACATTTTTCGTGACGACATGTTTCATATTATATCCATACATCTTGCATCCGGGCCAAGACCAAAAAATCCATGACATCTCATTCGTCATAGTAGCAGTTGTTCATGTATCGATTTCCGCGCATACGTCAGAAGAATGATGTTAAATGAGATTCGAGCAAGTACTTTGCTAAAAGCCGCTCTTAGAAATAGTAAATGTGAAAGTAAAAGTTTTAAGTTCCAAAAAAAAAGTAATCACTTAGAAGAAGTTGTCTTCCAAAAAAATCTGATAGGTCGCAAAAAGCACTTCCATAAGTTCTCCATTGATAGATCATTATTTTTGATTGCGTTACAAAAATTCAATTAAGTATGTAAAAACCAAGCTCTTGCTGAGTTCTGAGCATGAGAATCTTTCCGTCTCAACAATTTAGTAAAAACCCTTTGATTGGAATTTTTCAGTGGTATGAGCCCCGGTGAAAGTGATTTTGCAATGCTTGAAGTTGCGAGACGATGTGATTTCTATGGAATCAAGCTTCACCCTGCTAAGGTAAGTTGCAATCGTTTACCATATACAGGGTGTCCCAAAAAAATGTATCGAACGTTTGATCGTTAATATCTCTCTTCCCAAAAAGTCTTTCCCTTGCTTTAAGTACCAATCTGTAGAGCTGGCTTCAACTTAGATTTGCGTTATAGAACGAATCAATCATCTCTCTTCATTACTGTAGGATTACGGTAGAAATTTCAAAGGGTTTTAAGCAATGAAAGGCCATATTTTGCCCCAGAAAGGAAACAAAACAGTCTGAAAACTTTTACGCCAGGCTAATTGGAGTTGCTGATCATAACTGTAAAGTTACCAATTTATTATGATGCTTCATTGAAGAGTTATGCCAGGTAAGAGGTTGCGGCCATTTTTTCAATGTTCCTAAAAAGTACGGTTACACCGTTTAGAAAGCTTCGCAATCTTGAGAATAGTTGAGTATTGAACTCAGCGTCCATAAAAACCCCAATACAGAAGTTTTCACATTTTTTTGAAAAATTCTGAAACGGCAGCTTTTTCCATATTGACACCATATGTTTCATGTTTCTACCGTAATCCTACAGTAATGAAGAGAGATGAGTGATTCGTTCTATAATGCAAACCTAAGTTGAAGCCAGCTCTACAGATTGGTACCTGAAGCAAGGGAAAGACTTTTTGGGAAGAGAGATATCAACGATCAAACGTTCGATACATTTTTTTGGGACACCCTGTATATGCTCCTCATCTCAATAGTAAGGAATCGGACCATTTACTCAAATTTAAGGGAACTCGCACCTCTGAAGTCTATAGTTCCCTACTAATACCAAAGCTGTGTCCCCATCAGAGGCGTGTAAGATCGAGCAGTAGCTAATCTCTTTCTCTCTGCTAATCTGCTCAGAGTAATGTCTTCAATTTCATCTTCTCTTCAGATTTATTATTTTATTTGTACGGGTTCTCAAATCCCTTGGGTCTACAAGCATACACCCTCATCATGCTTGTGATGATATTTGCTATGTACTTGCGCAAACAGCATGAGGACATTTTTTTATTGCTTCTCATAGGCTCGTTTACCCTCAATAGTACATTGAATGATTCATATCTTGAAATTCTTCATCTTTTTTAATATGTGCTTTTTCTATCTCATCGAAAGATTTACAATTCATTCATGATTTTCATCTTCTTTGGCGAGCCTATCTACAATTTCTGCTAATGATATTCAGATGATCAAGTTCATCGATCTTGTTCGCCTGTGTTTGCTTTGCAAGCTCATTTTTAGCTGTTTTTTTTTCTCAGAAACAAAATCCTTTGCGGATTACGGCATTTACATCGTTAAGCATTACTCTAACGTAATTTTGAAAAAGCTATGCAAGTGTCTTGCAACATGTATACGCTTGCAATCCTATACTCAGCGTATTTGGTTTCATATAATAATGCGTACACGAATAATCTTCTACAAGAAGTAGGAAAAACGTCTTAACGTGAAATTTCACGACGAATCTACCTGCAAATGGTTTTTAGACAATTTTTCCATCTTGATAAAGCTTCATTTATTTATTATTTTCTATCCCCTCATCCTATTACCTTACAGTGGCCTTGTGTTTTTGTTCATGTCTCAACCAAGCTTTTGTAGCTCCGTTGCCAATCTTGAAAAGTTTTCGGTTTGTTTGCTCAGCTTTACCTTGATTTTCTCGAGGTTCTCTTTGTGTTTATTATTCTTCTGCTTGTTAGAGAGAATTCGCTTTAGTATGAAAGCAATGTCCACAATTTTTTGGTTGCAGACTGCAAAGAATGAAAATACTGAGTGACAAAGTGTAGCAAATTTTTAACCGTTTAGATATTTTAAGCGGTGTTAGGCTCTCTATAACTTGGGACTGGTGCATTTTGATTAAAATTATTTTTATTTAGGATATTGAAGGCACTGATGCTAGACTAGCTGTGCTTCACCTTGGCATCAAAGTCTACCATCAACTTCAGTGTGTATCTACATTTTCTTGGGCAAAGATTCGCAAGCTCAGCTTCAAACGCAAGAAATTGCTAGTCAAGCTTCATCCTGATAGCTATGTAAGTTGCTAACATTCTTGATTTAATTTACATCTCTCTTTCTTCGTTTTTAGCAATACTACAAAGAGACCATACAATTCGTCTTTGATTCACGTAATGAATGCAAGTCTTTCTGGAAGAAATGTGTCGAACATCATGCCTTTTTTCGTTGTTCTGCTGCTGATTGCACTAGGAAGGATAATCGCCTATTTAGCAAAGGTTCATCGTTCAGGTAAAAATGTGTTCTATTATCTTTTCAACCAGTTATTTATTTTGTCGCGGAAACGAGCTATGAAAGATTTTTCTTATTTGCTGCATTTTTCGAAATTCTGCAGGATTGCTCTTCACCAATTAAGGTGGATTTTGAACTTTTACGAAAAAAAAATCGTCCTGTACTAGTGGCTTTTCACTTTTTTACAGTTCAAAATTGGACAAGCGTGAGCTATTCTGCAGAGTATTTTTATTTTGGGAGATAATGTAACAGTTTTCTTTGCTAAGTCAATATTTGCTTCGCTTCACATTAATGGCAAAAGAACTGTCTATGTTGACAATTAGCTTTTTTGACGGATCGAAGGTATAGGGAATATTTGTGGATTATATGGCGAAGAAATGAGCAGCTTTTGTGATTTGATCTCTGATTATGCGATCAGAAAATTTTTTTTTGAATATGGCAAAACCGTTTTCAAATAGGACTCGTGATAACACCTCGGAGCATGCTTAATTTTTAATTGTTTTTGATGCTGTGGAAGTACTAGTATTCTATTATTAAGCCGCTCTATTTGAAATCAATATGAGAAATTCGGATAAAAAATAGTCATGCGGAATGCTTGAAAAAGATCCATAAAATGTTTGGCCAGCTCGTTTATACCAAGATATTGGATACGGTGTAAGACAAAAGGGTATGCTGGCATTATTTATTAAAAGAATAGCTACATATATATCTTATTAGTACAAGAAGAAGTTGCTTTCCGCGTACTAAGCTATTTTGTCATCAGCCTCTCATTTGTTACGTTTTAAGGTACCATGGTCGAACACAGAAACAGCTGATCGACTATGTTCGTGAACATCACAAGCGAAGGGAACCTTTTACAAGGTAGTGACATTTTTGTGTTATTTACAGTACTTCGCAATTTTTAGCTCAATTCATGTTGTTTGATGCAAAAGTAGCCTTTGTTGCTCTCAAAATCGCTCACAGCAATAAGTCTTACAATAAAAATTCACCTGGAATCAAGAACCCACGAATAGAAAAATTAGCATCTTGTTTTGTACTTTATTCTGTCAAATTTGAACAGTGTCTGTATTTGAAGAGAAAGAATATTGGCAGAATTTGTAAATTATTTTTGAAGGTTGAGTAATAATTGAGAACCCTCATTAACTACTTTTAAACGCGTTACGAATGACCTCTGACATTTTATTTTTTGCCGAAGCTTGATATTTGTACGAAAGAGTTTCCTATGTATTATCTAGTACGAAAATCAAAATTCAACATCAAAGGGGTGTGATGGTAGCTAATAATAGTAGATTGACGACTGTAGTAGTTGCGTTGCAGACAGCATTTGCGCGTAAACGATGGTAAAGTGCGCTCCATGGCCACTTTTATAAGCACAAGTTGCAAGGAGAGGGTCGGAGCGTAGTGGCACGGTATTAACCATCGACTAGTACTTTGCTAATCTTTTCTGCGGATGTTTCTTAATCAAGCTCAAACTTTTACTTTCTTTACAACAGCATTTCTAACCGGTTCAATCAAATTAGCACCGACTTTTCCCGAGAAAGCTGTAATAGATTTAGCTTGTCCGTGAACAGATATAGAACTGCCGCAAAGGAAATCGAGTTGTACTAGTTCTTACGTTCGAGCAGTACCCCCTAAGCCCTTCGTTTGTGAATTTCTAACGCCTCGTAATCGAATTGTCATTTCAGGCCTCTGCGGTCAGCCGCTTCGCCTCGCTGCCCTCCTCCATTCGCGCTCTATTCTGTGGTGTCAGAACGCAAGAAGAATGGAGGCTCTCATCCTTCCGTTTCGCAATTACCGAATCAGTCACACTCACAAGACAGTGCAGGTACCTTAGATGCGCGTGGACATCGACACGATAAAGAGTGTGCTGAACATCAGAAACATCGTACAAAACAAAAAGTTAGCATACCTAAGGAGCCGCCGCATGAAAAGGAGAATGTGTCAATATCGTTGCCTAATGTGCTTAGTGATGACATACAGGTTGTTTGTAGAGAGCTTGAAATTGAGAGTGCCGAACCGCCTAAGTCATTATCCGGTGATAATTTCAATAACATACGTCCTGACTACGATAATATTAGTGAAGACTCGTACAGACTATCTGATCATGAACGCTCAACTAAGTCTGACGTTGGAGTGCCGTCCAGAGCCGCCACTCATAGTGCTACCTTTAACACCTCGAAGCGTGCTGGTAATGTAGTAGTAAAGCGAGTTATATCGCAGTCGAAGTCAACTCCTCAGTCCACAGACGAAGAAGATTCTGCCAGTAACTCTGTCGCTTCAACTTCTACCGGTCGTCGACGTCTGAAGGAATATCCGTTCAACTCGACAAGCTTTGTTCCAATCGAAATTGATGGCCCGAATGTTGACATCTCCGTCAGGAGAAGCACCGGTCCTATCTACACCTCGACAGGAGCGCTACTTCTAAAACCGAAGGTCATTTCAACACATGAGAGCGAGTATACAACTGTGAAAATCGTCTCGGATCCGATAGCGCCTAGCACTTCTGTGGCAGCTCCACCGCTTCAACATCAGTCGAAGCAGATCCCGCCACAGGCAAAGAAGCAGGTCCCGCTGCAGCCTGTGGCTTCTGTAGCTCCTGTTCCACCTGCACCTCCACCTGTAGCTCCAGTGAGTGATGAACCAATTTATGGAGCAAAAGGTCCACTACCTGGAAAAGTCATCACCAAGGAGACTATGGTCATCACACCGAATGGAGTGAGAGAAAGAGGACCGAAACCAGCAGTCATGCCAAAGCCAACGAAAGCCGTGATTCCTCAGCATGTAACTCCACACATCGCTAAATCACAGGAACTTCCTGATCATCCGGTGGTTCGAATGACGGAGGACATTCCTGCAGTTGTACCCAAGAAGGAGGAGCCGAAAGAAGCCGAAACGAAAGTTAGGGCACCACCAACTCGTCCGAAGTTGATATCGGTGAAAAGCGAAGACAGTCCGAATGTGGAGAAGTGCCACCTATTCAACAGCGAAATCCCTTACACTTTGACTTTGAGAAAGGTTGACAGCGCCGAGTCGCTGTCACTGACTACATTCAAGGATAAGCCGAGGGAATACGATACTGGATCGTTGAGAAAGCTTTCGAAAAGTCCGGATCAGTTCAAGCGGCGAAAGTCACTAGATCTTGTGCCACGCAAGCGACTTCCATCGCCTAGAAATTTCTCCTCGCAGGACCACTCCATTTCACCAACTACGCCTGAGGGAAATGTGCTCGACTATGTTCTGAGGCATCGTTCTCAAAGTCATGAGAGGCCTGAGAGACGAGGCAAGCGAGGAGATGTAAGGAGGCAAACGCAGCCGGTTCGCTTCGACCTACCTCCGAGTCCTTGCTCACCTGTGAGCGGGAGCACGCCCTTCATTAGCTGTCTTCACGATGACGTAGTCGACGACAGCAAATCCGAATCCAGGAGTTTGCACGAAGAAATGGAGAAGCTGGAAGGTGTGCTGGGGCTGAATGTGGTTGCCCCCGAAAAGGAACAGAAGGAGGATTCGGAAGGCAGCGACTCGCTCCCTCCTCCGCCGGAGACGGTGGTGAAGCCGCCTCCGCCGCCACCACCTCCGAAACCGAAGGGAATAGCCGAGCATGTTGCTGAGCTAAAAACGTCAGTCATTATGACTTCCGTGGTGAAATCGACTGCTACTAAAGAAAAAACGACGGAAGAAGCTAAGGCATTTCGACAGCAGGACGAACAAACGCCATTCATTGACGAATCTCCTAAAAGCTCCGAAGAAACGTTGCCGGTTTCTCGACGAACTGAGACGGGACTATTGTGGACAGACTTCTGACCACACTTCATTCTGCAATATGATTCCTTTTCCATGTGCATGTTTATGGGTGCTAGAGGCTTTTTTCTTTTGTTTGTATAGTTGTATACTTGCTTGCGCTTTCTGTGTGACAGCTGCGTAGAGCTTCACCTTGCACTCACTTTAGCCAACAACTCAAAGGCATCTCTTCGCTTCTTGTGTCTTGGTGGTCTATTCAAACTGGGCATTTCGAAAAATACATTTAGAACGTAGGTCTTTAACTCGCTTGAGAATTTACTTTTGAATATCGAGATTATCCCGGTGAAGAGTAAATTTAAGCTTTTTGTTTGTAGTTCTAGACACTCAGAGGGCAGCAATGATAAATTTAGGTGGACTTACAAATTCTAGAGGCTTTCTTATCGAGACCGATAACCCCAAGTACATAACGCATTCAAGCATAGTCTAGTTTTGCTGTTGTGCTTTACTTGTTACTTCTTAGCCAAAGAGTTATACGGTGGGTAGAATTACAAAACGGATTCGAATGCCACATTCTCACGACGTCACTTTGGTGTAAGCTCGAAAAGCATGCTGCTCTGTTCCTCTTCCTATTTTTCGCTTTTCGCTTTTTTTTCGCTTTTAGTAGTGCGGTGCACTCACAACCGTTTTCACACGGACCTAGACACACATACACACAGGCACATTGCGCACACCCTGCCTCATGTGATAACCACTGCTTGGATACCTTGTGCCTTTTGCCACAACAAATATGGTGCTGTTTTTTTCTTCTTTTTCATGTAAACTTTCTCATTAATAAAGATTTACAAGTGTTGGATTTTGAAAAGAACATCGGACACCAGAAGCGAATAATGAGGTCTTTGCTCCATTTTACGGTTTGCCGCGTGACAAAGAATAGTTGCATACACATGAATCACATACACCTTATACCGTATCGGTACCGTATCACCACAATTATACAGCATTGCATTTTTCTCACGCAGCACCACATTGTTAATAAGTGCAAGGCTCGAAGTCACATAAATACGGTGCCGTTTAAAATGTTATTTTGTCATATGCTATACTAGATGATGTTGTTGTAATGATTGTAATCATTATGAGATATTTATGGATTTTGTGTGATCTCTTCCTCATACATGTTCCGCTGTATTTCACATTCGTTTTGCTTTGAACATGGTTGTTATATTTATGATAAACCTTGGCTTGAATTTGAGTTATGTATGCAATGGACCCCTGCTAACTTCTTCAGGAACTGGTTTATATATGATATTTTTGTAAACGTCTTTGAAAGAAGTCAGCATAACGATTTTAGCAAAGGCAATGTAGAGCAAATGGTCGATTCAACAAGATGCGAATGCAATAAAAATGTCTCATGGAATTGAGGTTCAACATTGAATTGTTTACTAAAGTCGGTTGGAGTACGCCAGAAAAATTGCGGAAAGAGTGAGATCTAAGTCATACTGCTTCTCATTCTCTCTTCTTCGTTTAATTCTTACTTAGGAGTATTCTAAACGTTGTACGTTTCTTAGATTCAGGGACTATAACCATAAATTAGTAATCTGGAAGCTTTCTATTTTTTCTGATCTCTGAAATGGATGTTCCTATTCTTACGCATCGCAAGAGTGAGAAACGAAAAATTCTCAGTGACATTTTGAAGAAGGGACCATATACAAAAAATCTAGCCGTGAATCTTCCCTTGCCTGATTTTTCATATTTTGGCTGCTACTTTAGTGATTGTGATAACCTAATTGTAGGCACTTCCATCGACTTAAACATTCCTCAACCGTAATATCTACAATCTTATCGAAGCTCTAATTAGTACCCTGAGCCAGATGCATTACAGCTTGTTAAAAGCTAATTTGAGTCCTTTGTTGACTGTTACACTTCAAATATCATGAGTAATACCTGCATATATGTCAATTATAACAGGCAATTTTCAAAGTACTCAAGTCCATTTACACAATCGCGGGAGTTTTAGTGTGTCTTAAAATAGTATAACAGGTGTGAGTGGGTCAACAACAACAAGAAGTGTCTATGGAGTAAATTCTACGTTTTCATCGGAAAGTGCTCCGACGTCCGAAATCTACAAACTTTCGAAGAAGTGAGAATAAACTCATAAAAGTTTTTTCCTGTACAATGCAAATTGAATGAAATGTGTCCAGAGTGGGAACGAGCACTAGCCTGACCTCACACTTATCGCAGCGAATTTATGGAAGCGATTCTAGCGAAAGCGGTAGCGAATCCATCGTAGGTACAACTTATTCAAAAGGTGAATTTTCGTCAGAGGGTTTGAAAGAAGACCCTCAGTATATCATCTTCAGACTGTCGAACGGCAAAATCATCACAAAGCTCTTTGAACACCAAGAAAAGCCAAAAATCATCTACATCCACACGGCTTGAGTCAGAATGGCTCGACTGGTCACTTGTCGGTATTGATAGCGATGATCTCGCTGGATACAATAAAGAAGTAAATGCTTAGCATACAAATTTACTCAAGAAATGTAATATGAATAATTAGATCATGCACTCTGATGTTTACAACTTTATACTCGAAGATCTCCTGGACCATGAGCGAACCGCTGCTCGAGATTTCCGTTTGGTTTGTGAAGTGAGTTTATTTGCAAATCTTTTCATTTCATCGTAGCTGGTTACTGTTAATCACCTTCTATTTAATTGTTGTTTAGTAAACACCCTATTAGACTTCTTAGTGGTCTTATTTAGAACTTACCTCGATTGGTAGAGCCATTGTTGGAAAGTTCTGCAGTGGCTGTGCAGTTGACCAAGAAACTCAAAGAGCTGAGGGATGCTCAAGCCAAGTTCTTGGGAGAGCTGAGTAGCATAGAGTTAGTGTTTCTTTTTTTGCTGTGGAGCCTTGAGAGTCGTAAGAATCTAGAACGTGAAAGTACTCTTTGGCTTTGGCCACACTTTATCCGTTTACCCGTGTTACCGGTGTTACCAGTGTTACACGTGTTACTGGTGTTACCCGTGTTACACGTGTTACTGGTTTTACTAGTGTTACCGCTTTTATGCTGTTGAATAGTGAAAAGTAACAATATAGTCTCATTTTAAAACGCAATATTAATGGCTGGTGAGTAACATAATAACACTAGCAACAGAGTAACACGGGTACCACGAGTAACACCAGCAACACCGGTAACATGGGTAACACGGGTAAAGTATGGCCAAAGCCTTTGCTGATAGAAAACTTTTGGCTGATCTCGCAAATTTTGTGTATATTTCTTGTTTTTTAATTAAGTCTAAAGGATAAATTAATTTTTCGTTTTCTTTTTCCGCTTATTAGCTCCTCGTTTCTCAGAAACGCTTCACAACTTGCACAACGATTGCTATGCATAACGCATAATGTTCTGCCAATTTATACCTCACTCCTGGAACAATACCCCATCTACATCGCTGCACTCGATCAACTGAGCAAGAACAACTTGGAGTTTCGCAGTGCGATCAGGTTGTTGCATATTTTATAGCGATTCTTCATGCTTGGAAGAGTTTTTTTCAGTAGGCTTGAGGAGTCAGGTCAATGCTACATAGCTTTCAACTGGATTCTGTTAAAAATTCTTCATCGATTGATTGCCTGGCGACCGGTACGTTACATTTTGTAGTGCCAAGATTTCTTTCTATTTTGGGGCAAGTCTTGATACTTTTGGCCAGGTTGAGTGTACTGAGTACAGAAGCCTGCTTTGGCCATGTGAACCTCCAACAATTTGTACCCATTTCTTGGAAATGAGAATCGCTAATCGTAGGCTAATAGAGCGTTTAACCAATCGCTCTCATATGGCAACAACCCTACCCAATGAGCGCGCTGAACTACCATCAATGAGCGAGCAGGGACTGTCCGACCGAGCGCGCAGGACTATGCGACCAATGAGCACGCAGAACTATATAACCAATGAGCGCGCTGGAATGTCCAACCAATGAGGGCGCAGGACTATCTGACCAGAGCGGCGCGCACTACTACCGCACTGCAATCCTTTGCCCTCATAATTATATCCATTCAGATACTCACTCGACTCATCGAATGGCAGTTATCTGAAGGAGTTGGTGACAGCGATATTGGCCCAGTTCGTGTGGCTCTGGAAAAAATCTCAAAGTTTGCTGAATCAAGCAGCAAGCAGAGGGAGGCGATATGTGAATTTGTGGCTCTCCTTCAACTCGAAGGAGACACAGGCACACAAGGAATGTTGACGCAACCGAGCAGGGTTAGTTTCGTTTATGGTATTCATAAAGAACATGAAGCTTTGCACTCAGCAAAAAAGTTTGGCTTTACAGTAGCCAACAAGGTCGTGAGCACAAATTTCGCAGCGTGGTTTAGTTGTTTGTAATCGCGGTGCGTGCTGAAGGGCTTGGAATTACCTGACGCGGGTTTTTTCAGCTTTTTCGCCACTTGGATGGACACAAAGCTCCAAATATAAACTCGTCTTGATGCAGTTTGGATAGATACATAGAACGCACATTTACATTTGTACAAGAGATATGCGCGCGCTATATATACCTAATTTGCGCGAGGTGCACCGCGATTTGGCAAATTGCCAAATAAGTACAGAATGTGCAAATTAGGCCCAAGGTCCTTAAAGTCTAGGTATACAGCGACCATCTACATCAAAACACAAAAGCAATGAGCGCCATACTCTTAGAACGCATGTGCAACAGATCGGGGCAAATTGGCAGATGGCCAAATCGCGCCGCGATCAATGTATGTAGCAAGTCCATTTAGCGTCTTCTGCGATTTGGCTGGGTTTTACGATGGTCACCAAGAGCTCTGTCCCCTCGCATGCTACTCCTGTTCAATGACGAGGTTCTAGTTGCTCATCGTTCCAGTGAAACTCCATTTGCGATAAGTGTGGAACTCAAACTTAAAGGGCTATTAGTAAGTAACTAAATATTTCACTTAAGAATAATTAGTCATCTATTTTTTCCTGGCTTTTTCTAGGTGGAAGATGGAGATTCGTTTAATGTAACTGGAGAACGCGATGACGTGTTTACGCTACATTTAGGGAAGAAGTCTATTATTCTAGTTAGCTCCATAAAAGATGATTGGGTGAAGGTAAGGTATTTGAGAAATCTTTTAGCGCAGATTTAATCATCTAAGCTTGATTAGGAGATAAGCACAGCAGTGAAAGAAGACGTCAAAAATCGTCTCGATCTGCCTCCACTCAAGTTGGAGAATACTTCACGATTTCCAAACGGCGACAACCGTAAGTAGAGCATTTGAATAAAAAATGCAAACATTCTCACGACTAGTGTTCTTTAGTGGAAAGCGTTGATGAGCCCCAACTGAAGGATCGGCGGAAGCTTAGCCCGTTGCAAGTTTGCTGGCATCGAAAGACCACATTGAACATCCGGCAAATTCATGATGTTGGTATTCTTTTGAAGAGAAGATTTCGAAGACATGTAGTTGTCCTTACAATCTAAAATCGCGATTTTATCGCTAAGTAAAAATTCAAGTTGTAGAGGTAATCCTTAGCAAATTCTTCTACAGTGATTTAACCTGAAAAATCGTAAATAGAAACAAGTTCTCGCTATCTGAGAACCTAAGATTCATTCAAAGGCTCAAAGTCATCTATTGTGTTTAGAATCCTTTTATCTTTTCTGCCTTCAAAAACCTGTCATACAAACCAAACTGTTTTTTTTTCATTTTTCCTCGACTAAAATTTATATCAAAGCCATGTTTCAGATTGTTGGTGTATCCCACTCAGGATATTTATTGCGAAAACTGCGCAATTCAAATGGATGGCAGAAACTATGGACAGAGCTCACATCCCATACGTTGTTTTTCTACAAAACTCATCAGGTTAGCAAATTTTGATGGTAGTGATCTAATAAAGGTTGATTTTCCAGGACGACATACCTTTAGCCAATCTACCACTGCTAGAGTATAAACTGGGTATGCCATCGGTGACGGATCATGTAAATCATTCCAACTGCTTTAAACTTGTCTATTCAAATCACGAGTACTTTTTCCGTACATTCGGATCATATTCATTCCAAAGGTAAGCTATAATTATAAACTATTACAAGTAAGAATATATGCTTGTTAATGAGGACTAACTATTTATAGAGTTGAAAATTATAGTAGAATCTCCAGTGTCAGTATAGCAAGACTTTGTGGCTACAGCATAAATTTCTGCTAGTCGCCTATTAGTTTGAAAAAATTATTTTTACTCAATATCATTTTCATCACAAGTGAAAATATTCAAGAAATTTGTTTCATTCATTGACAAAACCAACAAAGAAAACGCATTAGAAAATATTGTTTTTTATGGAGAATCCCAAGTATGAAAACCTCTAAGAATTTACACCGAGTTTTTTTATTATTGTCTTGAACTCATTTTTGTTTGTTTTTAGATGGACTGAAGCCCTGCGTAAGGCAGCCATATCACAAGTTGTTCCCGATGTCGTGACGGCTCTTTCTCTAAGGATCTGATAGATTTCTGCCCCATAAAAGCCTTTCACTTGAATCATGGTCATACTTTGTTCGTTTTTTCGTTGTTCGTTGTCAAAGTTACATGTGCTTGTATGAGCATTTCATCATTGTTAAATAGGATACAATTAGGAATTAAATGTTCAAGCGTTCAGTCAAGTCCAGCAACAAGAAGAAGTGAGCGCAGATACAATGCCCAAATTGTCCAATTTAGAAGAAATATGTGAGAATTTCGAGAAATAATACACGCATTTACGAGCTCAGCTGCAAAAACTCGACCTTATTTTTGATATGGGAAGATAAGACAAAGCAAAACACTCTTTAAATGCTGATAGTTTACAGGTTAAGCGCAACTATAACAATGTCTTTATTGAATGATTTCAAATGATAAACCTACGCAATCAAACGACAACAACCAAGAAAATCGTAACCTGCAATGCGAACAAGTTACATATCGATACATAACGAATCTCACATAAGACAAGCGAACAACATAATCAGAGACAAACGAGAAAGAAACACATAAACAAGTGGAAAAAAATATGATGTACGGACAAGTGAATGGGTAGTTTAGGATGAGAGATGATGACCACTGACCATCATCAGAGCATTGAGATTATTATGCACTCCTGGACGCTTGGGTACATATAGAACACACGATTCTGCTCGTTGTGAAAGGGACAGTAGATATGGCTTCAGGAACTTCCCCTATTTTCTATTCTGCTCTATTCTGCTTGCTGAGCCCTAGTGCAACATGTGATTTGTTCTATCAACCGAGAATCTTCTCTATTTACTAAAAGAGCGAGCGATAATCCTGCTCAGCCACCTGACCCCTACTGCGCGTCAAAAGCACAAACAAAGGTTTGTTCCTGAAACCGCTTCCTACCTCATAAGTGAGTCCATTGGGCAGTCATCTTTCCAATTTGATGCCAAATGGATAATTTTCGATGAGAGAAAGTCATGGCCGAACGATGAGGCAACTAATTAGGGCAATTCTAATTGGCTGCATCTTGGAGCATTTACAGAAAGCACGCGATTGGCCTATGATGCATGGCAGTACCGTATAGATGCCTCACAGTCGTTGTAACGGGTCCTTCCGCAAGCGACGAGGAGAAAAATGCCCGAATGGCATATACGATATATGAAAGTGAACGAAAAAGATGCAGTAACACAGGCCTAGCCGCATATTCACAGCAGTCTGAAGACGGAGAGACAATTTCGCACAACACACACTGGCACGATCTTTGTAGCGCAAGACGAGATAGAAGTGTCATAAATGGAAATCGAAAAGTCATGCTTTGAACCAGACTGCTAGATGATATGATAGATATGCAAGACGAATAATCAATAAGTACAAAAAACACATATTTAGGCATAAAATTCTTTAGTGGAGGCTTTTGTGTACGCATAACTTGCGTATGGGCGAGGCTTGGGTTCTTCCAATGCGTATGAACCTTCGTCCTTTTTTCGCATCCGATATACAATAAACATCACCAATAGAATTGCTGTCAGTAGACCAACCACGGTTCCGCCAACGACTGCTGAAAGTGAAAAAAATAGAATAATTAAGAAAAATTCGCAAGAAAATAAGCCATCGTTTCACTGGATTGGAGTATTAAGGGCCGGGCATTTTCACGTGATTTCAGTCGCGACGCGATTTGGCAATTAGCCAGAAGTTTAGATTCAACACTAGCAAACTGCATAAGTATGATGTGTTTAACTTAAGTGGATTGATGAAGTGCCCTATCTTCTGTACATTCAAAATGTGCTTACAATGAGTTATGGAAGCTTGGAATATTGCCAAGTCGCGTCCCGAAAAAAATCGCGTGAGGTATGCCCGGCCCCTTACATAGCTGAGAAAGCACACTTGCTGTGATAAGCAAAAATATGAACTTTTCAGCTTCATCTCCCTTGTTCAAACATCCTACTGCTGCTTCCTTTTTCTCCCCTGCGCTGGTTCCCAACTCTTTTGCAAGGAAAATAGGATTAGCGTAATGAATCCAGCCGATACATTGGATCTTCACGTGCTTCCGGTCAACGAATCTTCACAGAATTTCAAAGAAATTGAACAGCAGCAAAAAGTGACATCTTCTAGGGCTTTCTGCCAATTATCTAATGTGGATGATTCCCCTAGATAATTGCTGGAATAGCTACACTGTGCATATATCATACTGGGATAAAAACTGGTTCTGAAGGATGTTGTTAACTACTAGAAGATCATCTTCTTCATTTCGCTTTCCTTTTACTCTCAAATTATAAATCCCAAAACAAAATCAAATCTGAGATAAATGCGCAACGCCCTTTTCAATAATAGATGGTCCCATTTAGGGTACAAATTGTACCATCAAAACGTTGATATTTCACTTTATTTTACTGCAGTAGTCAAGGGCTTTTGCCAGCATGAAACTAAAAAGGGATTCTTAAAAACTGATTAACACGGAAAAAATACTAGGTGTTAAAACGAACATAATCTTCTACGCCATCTGAGATTGCAATCGTGGGTATTTTTGCCCAACTTCGCACATCTTCGGCCCCCGTTCCGGCCCCAAAATCTCTCTCCTTCTTCCCCACAAGAAACTGAAGCGCATCTGCATAATCCCTGGCGTCAGATACAAGAGCGCTAATTTTTGCATAACAAGCTTTAGGCTTCGCCGGATGACCCCGTTTCTAATTATAGCATCTCCCTAATATGGGGGCAGGAGGTGCGAGGAACAGACATGTCGGGGGGCACAATTATCTCTTCGACACAAGATGGCCACTGCACTCTTCTCTCTCGGGCTCCTACCCTTCCCCCGTCGTCGTTTGGCCCCCGCCACACAACCATCTGCCCTCCTTGAGCAAATAGCGACCCGGCATATCAATCATCACAGCAGTATGCAAATATCAGCACGTCCACTCGGACGCCTCTTCTCCGCACATGGCGGGATGTTCAAAAACAACTGTACACACATCGTACAAGGGCCCGGCGCTTGCTTGGCATATTCTTCGAGTATAAGTTAGTACAATTTCCGCCGAGACTTCACGCATAATTCAGCTAATAAGATCAAATGACCTTGGCAAATTAGTCACATTGTTACGGAAGTCATTAGGAGTCGTAGGCGCAATATGCCCTAGTACCGCACGACGAAAATCGCGCACATATGCTAATGCAAGCTCTAGATTATACATAATAAGGCAAGAATAGCTAGGAAAAGCAGCAAATCTCCACAAGAGTCAGAACAATTCCGAATGTTTAGAAAAACTGAATGGACACCTTTTTAACAATTTGCACGCCACAATATGGTCAGCCAATTCTGCTGAACCCCCCAAAACAACGAATTGAACGATATTGTCCACGAATAAATGCGATAGCGCTCGCAAGAAAATTCAATTTGGTCGTTGCGGCTGCTTCAGAAGACGAACGGAAGCTCTGACGACCGGAGCACAACGTTTGAACACGAATTACATCTTGGTCAGTTGAACTTCGTGCAAATGTGTCGGTAAAAGGATATAGCGCATAGAAAATTCTAGCAATTTCAACCATGTTCTCAAAACTCCTCGATATTAAATTTTCACAACCAAAGAGAGATACCAAGAGGAATTTGAAGAGCAAATAGGTCCTCTCGGTAGTTAAGTGCTAAGGTCGGAGGATGATGTCAGAACCGAAACCGACTGTACCGCACTACCGTAAAATTACCGTATACTTACCAGCAAAAATTCCAGGCTTGAGCACAGGATGGAATGGTGATTGTGTGGCAGCAGGATCAGGCGTTGTAGCAGGTTGAATGACGGTACGACGTGTTGAAGACACTGTCGTTGTCGTCGTTGATGACGTTGTCGTGACGTCATCCTTAGAATTTCGATTTTAGAATCAAAAAAAGTATTGAAAATCAATCTGTCCTACCTTTGGCAGTTGTCGAATAGGCACAACAGGATTGAAAGACTAAAAAATATATTTTTATGATTTTATCTATCTGAAATAAAACTTACATGATCCAAATCCGAGGATGGCTGTACAGGAGGGATATGTGTAGTCGTTGTGGTCGTCGTCACCTGTGGTCGTTGTTGTATTGAAGGTACAACACTTCCTGACCCTTCAACAACGTCGACGATAGAGGCTGAATACGGTAGGTATACGGTAGTTACAGTAATACTTCCCACAAGGATGTAGCTCATCAAACAAACCGCCTGATCCGTGTACGGTATCGCCATCTTCATCGTCACTACCATAGCCCGAACCATGGATTTCGACGTCCGGTGACGCAACAGAATGTTTTGTCGCAGAATCGTCCCCGCTTCCTTCCACTATCTAAAAAAAGAGAATGGAGCGGAGTCTTCGCAAATCCTGTTATATTCAGCAGATCGAGCAAAAACGTGTGCGCATAACGTTTCAGCTAGGTTTTTCTAACAGCAATGTCAGCTTCATACAATTTAGCAATTCAACACAAAAAAACTTCACCAACCTCGCTTTTCTTGATCGTTTGCGTACTGTCATCGATCGCTCGTTTATGCGTTGAGGAAGGGGTCTAAAAAAGAGAAACTGTGGATAGATTGAAGAGGATCAGCTTCAGCTCAATGTTAAGTGCACAATTTCTTCAACAGTGCGTTTATTTGACGATAAATAAGTCCCTCACTACAGAGCGAAAACTATCTGTTTGTTTGAGCTGTGAAAACATGCACATTTTCACCGTCTGGATCTAAGTATGTCCTCAGACATCTGATTTATTTTTCCCTTCTAATCTCAGTCAATGATTAGTCTCGTAGCTTTTTGCAATACACAAAGATTGGCAGTTCATCATATTTTTACCTTAAAGATTTGGATCCCTAACAATGTTGTTCTATACACTGCCAATTGCAAATTTGTAAGCTTATTTGTCCTCCAACAATCCAATACATAATTCATTGATAGCGTAATGAGCAAAAAAGAACCCAGACATCAAGTATGATTAGTTAGTTGTTCCATATTGCCGGTGTGCGTACGTTCAAATAGGGGGGGGGGGGCGATACCAGCAGTACCGTAAACCTTTTCGCTGCAGGACCATGTAATGGACGAATTATGAGAGGGCCTATTACGTCCCAGGTGTGCTGTTTATTTATTCTCAATAATGCTATGTAGTCTATCCTTGCTCTTTGAAGGGTCTCTCAACACCACGCTGGGAACACATCCACCCATCCAGCACCTTCAATTGGAGGCATCCGCAGCGAATGGTCTACAGATGGTACAGTATTACGTAGCGGCAGCGCAAGTGCGCCTATATTAGGACGGTTTCTACGCACAAAATGCATTAAAATGATGTTTTTTTTTCAAGATTAGATAAAATTCTTCCTTGCAGCAGAAATTTATGTCCAAAGCAACGGCAAAGCTAAAATCTAGCGCACTCTCGGCTTTTCTATACATGTTGTGACAGGCGATTTGTTGCCGCGTAATGCGACAACTGTCAGACCATCTGTGCATATGGCAGTTGTGACAGGTGCACTTAGCACTTGGCGCAAAAAATATTTTTGAGTGGATCGATTCGTATCACCTACATTGGTGGCGGCAACACAGCCGACAACTACGAGAAGCAGAAGACGCATCCCTCGATCAACCCGGGACCATAGTAGACCAGAGAATCTGGAAGAAAACAGCTGAAGGATGTGAACATCTGGGAGGATGAAAAACTAGCAAACACGTGAAATGAACGAACAGATGCAACCATTAGGAAGAGAAAATCTTGACGTAGCTCCGGGTCAAATTATGTACGATAATGAGGATAGATAATGGTAAAATACTCGTAAGAATTCCAAGATGAAGATGTTAAGAAGACGTTGTGCATGAGATTCATAGCAGGCCTGTCTCACAATCTAAAAGTGCAAAATTTTCCAGTATTGTGAAAGTCAACAAAGTATTGAATGAAAGATTCGAGGTCCAAGGCAACACACCCATCAACACAAACCAGTACCCACTTCAAGAATATCGAAACATTTACCATGACAAACATTCTTCAAAATGCAAATAGTGGACCTAGGAGCAGTTTTATGCTCAATTTCACAAGTGCTTCATCACCAAACAACTGTGATCCTGTCCTCCTACATCTTTTTCGATGATCGTTAGACGTTTTTACGAATCAGAAAAGATCGAATGTGAGAATAAAGCGGCAGCAGGTGTAAAATGGGAGCCAGAAAATGCGCATAGCTCCATCACTCCGCACGCCCTTTTCCTCGACACCAATGTCCTTCAAACATTAATTTTTGAATAACGTCAGTGCACGTGGAAGGATAAAGGTGTAAATCTTACAATATTAGAAAAATAATAGTCAGCTTTATGATATTAGTGGTCCCAAGCACAAAGGAGCAATCAAAAAACAAAACAAAGGAGATCAAAACACATTTAAAAGAAGACTTAATTTCTTTATGTCAAAAGTATACCAATAAACTTTACCAGAAAGTACACAGACAATCATCTTTGTAAGCTTACATTCAGAGGATTCAAAGGCTTGCAACAATTTTCATAGAAAAACCTGGAGTGAATAAATGAAGGCACTCGATTATACCGGCGGCAACATCAAACGAACAAAAAAACTAGCTACTGAGAAATGAGGAAAGCATTGTCTTTGTGGATTTACCGACATTAAAAGCCCTAGGAAAGCTATGTGCTTGTAACAGGGATAAAAACGTAATAAATGGTGCAAAACAAGAGAGTTTATAAATTTAGGAAATCCACTGGGGATTTAGGGGATGAAGGTGATACGAAGATGATTTTCAAAGAAATGTTTGCTTTGGAGAACATCTGTCAAATGCAAAGCTGAGAAAACAATAAAACACTGCCGTACTAGTTGTACAACCTGTTAATCGAATGATAGAATCAAACTGGTTAGAGTAGTTTATCGATAATGGCTCAAAGTGTGAAAAGGAAGTTGCATGATTGATTTTTTGAGAGCTTTACAACGAAGGTGTCGAATAAAAGATGACCCACTGTCCAACTTCGAAGAATTATAAAATCAGGAAATGAAAGAAGTAAAGCTGTGATGACAAAGCAGCTTCTCTCACGGATGTTCCGCTTCCGCAGTATCCCAAATATGGTTTATGTTTGTTTTAGGTCCACTTATACTCCACGGATGACCACCACTCCCTTCGCCGTCTCAACATAACTAAAATTATCGATCCTAGTGCCGAATGCAAACAATCTGCTCATGGAAAATTTATTGAAAAGTAGAAATAGTAAACATATATTTCCCTCACAATTCTCAAGAAAATCGTAGCTTTACTGTCCTTTCCGATGATCTCATTCCAAAAGGACAAAGACGAAAAACAAAAGCTTCATATATCCTTGATATCACACAGATGGTCATCGACATAGGTTTCATCTATGTTATTGCATCCAGATCTCTCATATGGGTCCGGATAACGTCAAATGCACGCAAAATGCGTGATGCGTGAAATGGACGATGTGAAATTGCTTGGTCTCCATGGATGTCAGACCGTATCAATTCATATGTGAAGAGATGAACATTGATGCTATAATATAAGCAAAGAATATCAATGATGTGCAATTCTTTGCAAAGTTGATAGAATTTCCAGGAATAATGAGGCATTGAATAGCTGATTTAGATGAAATACCACAACAAAAGGATAATAACTAGAAGAATAAAAATTAAACAATGGTAGCAGCCAGAAGTTAAGGATAAAAAAATTTTTGTGCAAAGAAGAATCACCGGAAGAATCAATCCAATCAATAGCGTTCAGTAGTGATAGGCCCGATCCTTTGCCGCAATTGGCCAAGGGTAATAACCTTGATTTTCGCCTCAGAACGACATCGAAATGCATCTCAATCACTCAAGGAATGTATGACATTACTTTGAACAGACGTCATTCTTTTCGGAGTGCATATACATGGATGAAAATCCATCCCAGCTTACATATACGTTATGTAAACAAAACTGGAAGAAATGAAAACATTGGCTAGGAAGCGCTGCTGTGGATGATATCATATCCGAGGAGAAGTATAGTCTTAATCTATGAATTTCAAGGCAATCATAAGTGGGTCATGAAATTTCTGCCGCAGCGAACCTGATCAAGAATTCGATTTTATCTCGAAACAAAGATCCATCAATCCTGATGTGACCTAACTTTGGGGACAGATAAATGACAGAAAAAAAATATGGTATCTGACAGTTTGGAAGCGGGAAAATTTGGTCAAGAAATAGGAGTAGAGCATGTAGAAAGTGGAAAGAAAATTAGCAAAAATGATAGAGCAGGTAGGATTTATAAGAAAGAGGAAAATATCAACATGGCAAATCGTATATACGAACGGCAATGATCAAGTAGTAAAGAAAAATGGATGAATAGTGGGGTCAGTCATTCATCAAAGTTATCGCGATTAGCGAGAGCGGTGGATATGAGTTATGTGAGACTAATGCTTTTATGTTTCTGGAACAAAGAAACAAGCGTAATTGATTGCCGTGATGCAAATTCCTTTACGATGTCAAGCGGAGCATAGTCATTTCCCCTGGCGAACCTTTAGCAGAGTAATTTAGCGAAAAAAGTTTCCATAGTTAGAGAGTTTCCATAAAGTGCCAGTAAAACGGCATTTTTCAAATTTTCTGATATTTAACTGTTTCATTCTGAACGAGAACTGCAATAATGCATCATCCCATTGAAAAGAGCGACTTTTTTCGAAAGAAATGATATCCAAACAACAATCGATAGATGTAGCGCTTTTCGACACGACGTTGACAGCAGACATTACAATGTGATGGAAGAAGAACGAAGCAGCAAGTTGTACTTTTTGAAAAAATGTCAGGGAATCCCTGGGATTAGAGGGCCGTCAACAAAAAACGGAGAACAAATCAAACATTTACACACTTCCGTTCGTAAAGCAAAACGCGACAAGGTCATAGATTAGTGTACGAAGATGTGTTTCGGGAATTTATAGAGAGAATGACGTAAAATCAAATAAGACACAGCAACCGAGGAGCAGGTTGGGGTGTGTCGGTCAGCATTGGGTAAAAGGTCGAACGAAGGGATAGCACACAGCGGGGACGGACGTAATAGACGGAGACGAAACGGCGGCGAATCGATCGAAAACGTAGAATGACCGCAGAGGGATGCGGGCGGATTCGGGGCATTGCTTCCAGAGAATCCGCCAATCTTGTTCTGGAAACCGACACGGGTTCGAAACAGCTGTGCCGGGGTTGAAAGTCGCAAATTTTCGAGAAAAATCGAGGCGGTCGGTCGCGGTAGCGGCGGAAGTACAGCACGAGATGAAGTTCGGCGTCATCCCATCGTGGGCGCCGAACTTCTTCTCATTCCAGAACCCTCCAGGGACCCGAATGATTGGCCTCGTAAGGATTACGTGAAGGGTCTCGGAAGATAATCATGCAAAGTAGTAGAGAGTATCCAAATGTTTCCAGCAGTTGGCTATGTTTGAAGAATTGTTCGTAATTATTTATTTATTCAGTCTATTCATTTCTCATACATTCAGGGCGCCGAGAAAAAGAAACCTCAAACGAACAAGATACAAGCTAGTCTCAAACCTCAGAGTGCATGGGAATAGGAAAACAAACCAAAAAGCCCTGACCGCATTTATATCCCTTATCACTTTCAACAAAGAATGACTAAAAATGTGTGGACCTTTATTTTCAAGTGGTAGAAGGGTCGCCCTAAAAATCAAGGGAAAATTCTCTCCACAATGGCAAAATCCAGTTCGTGCCTGGCCCTAAATGCTATTTGGAATTGACAGCTGACTGAAAGAAAATTTCAAAAGAGAAAACTGGAACTAGTGCTGCAGCGACAAAAATTCCAGCATTACCAAAAAGGAGGAGGAGCGAAGTGCAGTGGAATGCAAAGCTAATTAGTCTGTTACATGCTGGAAAAGATCATGTTGCAGCCCTTTTCGAAGAGTTAATCCAATAGAACACGCTTAAGAAAAAATGTGACAAAAAATGGTACATCAATAAAATCCGCGTAGAAGTTAGAGCACACAAAGCAGCCGAAAAATTTGCATAAAAACGGGAAAAGAGTATAAGTTAGAGAAAATCATCAAATGAATTGGACCTTTAAATAACTTGAAATTCAAGGAAGATATCAAAGAGCTAGAAAACAGATAAATAATTCAAAATTTTGAAATAATTTAAGATTAGAAAATTTCGAAAAAATTTATTTGTTATTCTTGCGCACCACAAAACTCTGATTTGAGATTCAGTGTAAAAACGTTGCAATAATTACTCTGATTTTTCATTACTATGCAGTAATGTTTTTTGGCTGATTTCTAGCACTCCGTTTTAGTCTTTCATAGGACGGAATAGCAGGAAGATTTTACAATCAAAGAATCTGTGGACTGGCTCTATTAGAAAACGAGAGCAAAGGAGAAAAGTCACAACTTCGTCCACCACGGATTCATTGCTTTCAGTTCACGGAAGATAAGGCGCATGCAATCTGATAAGAAAAAAGAGCTAGAGAAGCATAAGCAATAGATATATTTTCTAAGATTATAATATCGTGGAGATTGTCTTTGAGAGGTTCGGGAAAATACTTTGACACAAGATGAAGAAAACGATTAGCATCCTGAGCGATCATAAGAGTTAGCAAGGTAAGCTCAATGCAAAGTAAATCAAAACCAACATGTGATCTGATCACGATCTCAAAAAAAGTTTGGGATGGGACTTACAATGTTGATGAAAGAGATTTGTAGACAATATTGTTAGATAAGTATGTAAACTCAAGCAGAGATTGCCACCGTCGATAAAACAAATCAAAGAAAAGCCGTAACCTCGATAGATGGGTATCAGTAAGGTGATATATGGTTGAAAGTTAAAATTACAACGATGAGAAACATCTGCGTATTGGCACGTCCTGGAAATAACTCGAGGTGAAGAAGTGGGCTATGCGACAGTAATAATATGTCTTCTTTTGTTACGTATATATCAAAAAGTTTTGAGATTTTGATAAAAAGAAAATTGCATTTTTGTAAAAAGACAAAGCCAGCGCGAATCGTCAAAAGACTCGAAACTGAAATGTCTCTCGGTCCTCTGTGAGATGGCAGTTTTTGTCTGGGGGACTTTACGAATGGCGAGTGATGAGCAGATTCACTTAGAGTGCCTGACTGAATTTCAAAGGGAATCGTTACAGGAGATGCGGTCCTTTCGACACAGCAAAAAGGGGCTGCGTTTCACGCGCAGCCGAGGAGCAGCCACCCACGATGAATAATGTGGTTGCCTTGCAAATGAGCACGCTCACCACACGTCAACGTTCACATTGCTTGTCACAAATCGCTTCCAAGTTTGAAAATTCCATTGGAATCGCATTCAAGGACGCAAAAGTACAACCCCCCGAATTGAATCAAAAGAGGCTTTTCAAGTGTAAACTCGTCTGCCAGGTGTGCTTGCAAATCCTGCTCTTGTAAGCGAATCTAGATGATGTCAAGGTGTAGTAACAAGTATACGAACAGAACTAGCATACTGTTGTACAGGTATAGGTGAAGCACAGTGTGTAAGCAGATGCTGCAAGGTCGGAGAGGGGGCGGAGCGAGAATGTTTACTGTGAGGGGAGCAGACAACTAATTAGAAACATTGCAACTAGCAATAGCAGCAATTTTCTTTTGGACAATAGACTATATTAGTCAGTAAGAGAGGTAGATTATTATTTTTAGATTTACATTATTTATTAGATTTGGTTCACAATGGTCTCAATTACTCCTACTAATGAAATTCTGAAATTCTGAAACAAAAAACACCTCATCGGGTGATAAAAGAAAATAACGTAAAAATATCTTCATGATTAGGCTTCAAGAACTTAAAGATAACGCCGTAAAAAACATCACAAACAAAAGTGGTAAAATACTCACCACCTGAACTTCTAAAAATTCACTTAGATAGAAATGTTTTGCAAAAAAGCTCTAAAAGGTAAATTGAAAAGACTAGCGAGTTTAAAAAATGTAAACAAAAATCCAAGAATACCACTTAACAACGATTTACCTAACAAAATATGAACAAATATTAACCTTTTCAGTGAAAACGAAAAATTCTAAACCGAAATAACGTCAACCAAAAAAAGCTGAAATGGTATTTTTCTGGAAAAAAAGGTTTAGGATATGTCATCTGAGAAAACAAAATTCGAACGTGTAAATAAACTTGCACTTCTGCCACATGGGGTAAAGGATGTATGAACTACAGTATGCCGTCGCTTCTGAAGACTTTATGGCCGAGTCCCGCGTGGAAGGCCTGACTACGATAATTGTGGATGCCGACTGGTTTTGCGGTCAAAGGCGATTAACGCTTGCAGAAATTGTTCTTTGTGCAAGTTCTGTCAACAGTATTGTTTGGAATGTGTGTAGTAAACATTGTCGATCTTCAGGTGCAAGTACTTACGTCCTTTAGTGTTGGGCAGGTGTATTTTCAAACATTTTGTGCTTGAATAGTAGAGTTTTGACTTTTTATATATTTATGTCGAGGTCAAGTTTGCAAGTGAGTTTTCTGGGATGATGTATAAAAAATTTTTTTAATCAGTATGTGAAGTGCTTGTGGTATATACTGAGAAAATATATCACAACTGTAATCGTAGCCGCACTTTTCATAAGAAAAAATATGCATGAGAAATGAAGTAATAAATTCACAATTACATAGATATTCAGACTCAGCAAAGCAATTCACCTAAAAAAAAATTTGCAAGCATGTTTTAGATCGAAATGAACTTACAATCCATGCAACAGCCGATTTCAGTCATTTCAACACAAAGCTGATTTTTAGTAGCATATCTGCACATTTTGCTAAATTATTCTAGCATTTGCAGGCAGTTTCATCAATAAACTTTGAAAAAGCTAGCCACATGTTTCACCATATGTTTTCCAGATGCGACTTCCGCTTCCATTTTCTCTAGTTGCAAGTCTTACAGTTGGGTAATTTGCGTTACAAATTTCACCAATTTTTAGAAGATGGAAAGCCACAACCACTTAGGCCTGAGTGTAACTGCAGATTCAATACCCCATTTTACGTGAAGGGGCAAACAAATAAAGAAGTTATTGGGTTGATTAAAAAATAACTTTGGTTGTTCTTAACGATTCGTAGAAATGTCATTACAGAAAATTTGTGTATAAAAGTATGGTACCATTGGAAAGGGATAATTCAATAAGTTTGAAGTTGTAAGAGATCCTTTACTTACAAAACGAACTAGAACGAGCATAACAAATGCAGCAACCTTTATTACTGCAATGTAAAATTCATACATGAGATACCAGCAACTGAAGTGAAGTGGGCACATAACCGTTAGCCTGAACGAATTTCGAGAAAAGCATGTTTCAAATTTCCCATTGTGAAATGTTCATTACTGCTAGAGATAAGGAAACGTGTTTGAGCACTAATTACTGCGAATTGAAATAAGAATAATTCAGCCTAGCATAAAAAATGGCCCGTTGGGATTATACGAGACGCTTGAACCCAAAGCTAGCGGCTTGCTAAATACAATTTCCGATAGCTGGAAGGAGGACGATCAGCACTTTTGTTTTTCCAGCTATGAGCGCTTGTACGGTTTCCAAGCTTCGACCTTTTACGAGCTGATCGTCGACGTAGAGGATCTCGTCTCCTACGCTCAGCATTGGTGACAACGAAGCTATCGATACCCTCGATATGAAGATGCCTAAATTAAATCCGGTCTTTCTTCAGACAAATAGAAATCTACAACCAAATAGAGCACCTCGTTGCCCATTCATCACTCCTGTGGCTATGTAGAATCCAAATGGTCCTGGTTGCGTTTTTTCAACCATTACAGTCCGAAATCCACACTGATCCAATGCTACCAGCACCGCACGAACAGCCGGAGGTTCCCGTCTTAAATGAGAATTTTTTTTGCACTAGTGGACAGAGGAATTCTAAGAAACAATGAATAATTGTGCGCGTGCAATCTTCGCTTTATGGCTGAAAACCTTCATCTAGTGCAAAACTCGCTCCAAAACAAATTTTTGCGACGCTGTGGTATGCTAGGTATCCCAGCGAGGAGTATGAGTGGAAAAGATGTGTTTTGGAGGCTTCGCATATCACAGTACATAGTTTGAGCAACAACTATCGCGCATGTTATAACCACAGTACAATCAAATTGAAGGCGATGTTTTGCCATTCCTGGTCCCCTGATCGTGCTAGTTCGCAACTCTGCTTCTGTGGGTGTGAAATCGACAAAACTTTGTTCTGCTTTTCTGTTTTTCTCAGACATGAGATTGTGTATTGAGCGGGTCGATAGAGATGATAAACCAATCGCAGTTTTATGGCGTAGATACCCGACCAATGGGCGCGCAGGACTACCCCTTTGATTCGGCTGGGCGGCTGGAAGGCGGAGCTTTGACCTAATTGAGGCTAGATAACGATCAGAGAGCACACCGCGAGAGAGACGCAGACTGCGCCGCGGGCGCGAGCGGCCTCAATTAAGTCACAAATCTCTGCCTTAAAGCCGCCGAGCCAGTTGAATTAAAAGTTATTTTTACTGGGTACTCTCAACTAGTCGTGGCATATAACTCAAGGAATTTTTGGCAGGGATATTAGCCCAGGTATGCTACCGTATCCAGTGCGGAGTATGAACAGATAACAGGTGTAAGCGGCTCCACATATCACAGCAATGAGCAACAACTATCATCATTATTTAGCAAAAATTGTCAAAAAGTCAAATTATCAGGTACTGAATAATTAGAGGTATGGGAATTGATGATCTCCTGTATTTTCCCTTTGTTTCTACGACATCAGTGAAGGTACATTCAAATAACCTGACGTTCAAGCAGGATTCATAGCGGTTGTGTCCGTTTTTCTAGTTTTCGCAAGCAAAAAATTCCAAGCAAGTTCTTTTTAAAGAAGAAAGACATTGCAAGCTCCGCTGCACTTGCTGAGAAGTTGCTTTAAATATAACTTGAGCAATCAATTTGTAACCGCTTAGGTAACGTCCCCATCTTGCCAAAATTGCATTTCTACCAAACAAATATTTCCTAAAATATCTCCCGTTTTATCCCATAAATCTTACACATTTGCGATGTGATGGTTTTTAGAAAAAATTTGAGACCTAGTACCAATCCTCCGCAAACAATAAACAAGCTGCAAAAATTTTTGGTGACTGTAGCACGAAACGCAGTAGCAGAAATAGGTACAAATCTAAAGTCTTTCATCCCTCTTTTATACTAGTTTGTAAAGAAAGTTCCCTGGCACTTGCGAAATTTTTTTTCCAAATTGCTGTAACTTCAAGCAGATTGATTCTTTTTTGAAACTACAAACTTCATTGCAAAGACAATTTTGTCCACAACATATATTTTTCTTGCTGTGCGCAGAAGGGAAAAAGATTGTTGCAAAAAGTGGCCTATTTGTGCAGCATTATCTCAGGCACGATGAAAGCTGGAGAGCTCAAATGCTGTAGTCATGCAGAAGCCTGCTGAGGCTGTTATGGGATCATTCATGTCTTTGCAGGACCACCTGCGAAAAAATTTTTTTTCTAGAAATTAAAAATGCAATATTTTTCGAGTAAGTGACTTAGAAGTCTTGTCATTCTGCATAATGTAGGCCCAATTTTTGATTACTGCGAGCATTGTTAGGGTAATGCCTTACATATCTTTTGGACTGATCATCCAGTCGTGACGATCCCTGCCTTGTAATTTCTGAGCACAAATCGCAAAACTCTAGTGCAGCTGCGGATCAGAAGTTAACAGGCTTCTCAATCAGATCATCCATGATTTGAACGAAATTCTTTGAATTGCACAAAAAATGATCGTAGGAAGAAAAATTGTGAGGTTTTTATGGTTGGAAAGATTTTTATTGATGTGCAGATGAAACACGTCTTGGCATTGATAAAAATCAGAAGCCGTATTGAAAACTTTAGGCTCCCCTCTATGAACAATGTAAAAATCTTGGTGTCAAACTCTGACCGAGCGCCGAAAAAAATGCGTTTAAAAATGAAATTTCCAAAAGTGCCCGGAAACTTTCTTTACAACCTAATAACTGGCATATATTTCGGCAGGATGCACGATTATTGAATAAAACTCCTTGTAATTACAAGACTGGTGCTAGTGTGAGTCTCACTCACCCATGTCTAGAATTGTACTTTTGTTTGAAAATGAGATGGGGGCCCAAGTGCATTACCTAGCACGTTATCGCAAAAATTGAGGTAGTTGACTTCAGTATTACAGGTTCAGCTTTACCTTGGGCCGTAATCCAGAACTTCACATTGAGGGCCAATGCTTGCCGATCTTCTTGACATTCGCTGCAGGGCTAACTGCTCTTCAGAAGATCTGAAAAGTCAAACTTTTTTGATACACAAAACATTATCGGCAATAACTATGTCCTTGACGATTTGCCAGACGTTTAAAAAATAAACGTGAACAAATTTCATATTGCTTAGAATTTTTACGATAAAAATTGCCACATTCCTGCTCGAAAGCTCTCACTACAAGAGGCTCAAAACGCTCCCCGCCCTTCCCCCAAATTTTTTTTGTAAATCTAATTTGATTTTTTTTAATTTCGAAGATTATTCTGATTATTTACAAGAACAAACCAGTCAATGTTATGAAAGAGTGGGCTTTGCTGTGCATCAGTTCAGAGGTTTTGAAATATAAATTCACAGTGTATACTATATCGTTTCATAGAAAAGTCGCATTCTACTTACACTTTTGTTAAAAAGTCTCAAATTTGCACTGCGATCTTTCATACCCATGTCTATAGTTTTTTCTCGGACATTCCTTTACATGCCTGATATTTTGTTTGTTTGTCCCTTGTCTTCTATTTATTTTCATTCTTGTGGCGGCTGTGAAGTTAGCCCACTTTGGTCGTGAGAAGTGTTCTTGTGTGGCCAGTCTAACACTTTATTCTAGAACTGACTGAATTTTACTTGACTGGTCAGGTAAAAGACAATAGATTTACCCCTCGAGAAATAAGAATTTTTCTGTGCATTGAGATAAGCGTAAATAGTCTCGCAAATTCGTTGCTCGTGAGAAATTTGAAGTATTTTAACAACCGAATGACATTCATTTGGAAATGTACATACCGTCTTGCCATCAATGCTGGGTGAAGAGTATTGTAAGCTGGATCTGCAACTCGAGCAGACGATACAACCTGAAGAGGGCCAAGCAGGGGAGCGACAGGAAGCTTCCGCCGTCTCACTGTGTCTGTACTGAGCGAATCATTGCCTATGTGGAGATCCTCAAGACTTCTCAACATGAGATTTTGCCTGTTGTCCTGGACCTAGAATTAGAATTATGAATTTTGATTCTCAAATTACAATGCTAAAAATCTACCTGATAGTTGGGCGCTAGTTGAGGAGAGTAGTACGTCTCGTTTACATCAAAACCCATATCCATTCTTGGCAGCGACGAAGATCGGCTGCGCAGTTTCCTACTCAAAGCTTCATTCACATTTTGCCGTATAACAAAGTCTCTGATTGATTCTCTTGGATTCTCTTTCCGTCTGAAACAATTTCGCATTCGTTAGCAAGATTTCGCTTTTATTAGGGTGGTCGGAAAGTAATTGGACACCTAAAGAATAAATGTAGTTTTCTCAAACAGAAAAATCAATCGGATGTCCAAGTCTTGGGAGATGTTAGTATATGTCAAAATCTTCTGATCGAGGTCTATAGATTGAAAAAAATCGAAATGTCCCATTACTTCCCGATCACCCTAATAAGTGCTACATTATGATGGCATTTTTTCGCACATTTCCTCCACGTTTTAAATTTTGGAATGAAATGTTGCTTCATGCCTGATCATAATTATTTCATATTGATTTTCATAATTTTAAAGTAAGTAAGCAATTATCTGCGTTTTCTGGGAACTCCTATAGGTGAAAGTTTAACTAGTTTAAATACTTGTGCATTTTCCAAAACAATCTCTTTATTAAAAATCCGCTAAATTTGCGAAACGGGCAAGCACAGACTATATGCAGATTGACACAAGTAATAAAATAATTATACCAGTACATAATATAATTTTTGTTGTGCATTTTGGTGTAGGTTATGAATACAACTGCAAGCTAGTCAAAAAGCTATATGGCTGCAAAAATGAAGCAAAACCTACTGTTTAAAGAAAAATTACCTGAGCCTATTAATAGTATATTCATACGATGGTGGCTTGAGCGTTTCCACCTCTTCAGTGGGATACGAGTAGTTGCCCAATCTGTCTGAAAGGTAAAGTTTGTGAAACGAAATTTGGGTAAGGAAAGGAGAAGACTGAATTGCTTAGTTGAATTAGTTAGACTTACACCTATAGGAGTTTTCTCAGTTGCTATGCTCAAAAAATGCCTTGGCGGTATTTTTTGAGCATAGCAACTGAGAAAACGTAGTCAAATACAGGGTGTCCCAAAAGTATGTATCGAACGTTTGATCGTTAATAACTCTCTTCCCAAGAAGTCTTTTGCCTTGCTTCAGGTACCGTTTTGTAGAGCTGGCTTCAACTTAGATTTGCGGTATAGAACGAATCACTCATTTCTCTTCATTACTGTAGGATTACGGTAGAAACTTCAAGGAGGGTTTTAAGCAATGAAAGGCCATATTTTGCCCCAGAAAGGAAACAAAACAGCCTTAAAACTTTTACACTAGGCTAATTAGAGTTGCTGATTATAACTGTAAAGTTCCCAACTTATTATGATGCTTCATTGAAGAGTTATGCCAGGTAAGAAGTAGCGGCCATTTTTTCAATGTTCCTAAAAAGTGGGATTGCACCGTTTAGAAAGCTTCGTAATCTTGTGAATAGTTAATTATTGAACTCAGCGTCCATAAAAACCCTATTACACAAGTTTTCACGATTTTTTGAAAAATTTTGAAACGGCAGCTTTTTTCACATTAACACCATATGTTTCAAGTTTCTACCGTAATCCTACAGTAATGAAGAGAGATGAATGATTCGTTCTATAGTGCAAATCTAAGTTGAAGCCAGCTCTACAAAACGGTACCTAAAGCAAGGCAAAAGACTTCTTGGGAAGAGAGTTATTAACGATCAAACGTTCGATACATACTTTTGGGACACCCTGTATATAAAGAATCGTTAGCTCAACTCAAAAAACTTCCAATAGCCGGGAACCGCGTGGCGGTCCCGAAGCGCGCGGATGCAATCTAGCACCTTTAGCTACTGAGTCACTAGTTAAAAAAGGTGGGCGAACGAACTCCGCTAGTTTTGAGCCGCCTCCGCTGGCAGCTGCTCCTTTTGCAATGTTGTTGCATGTTGCTGCAGGACCAGTAGTCCGCTGAGGCGACTCAAACTGACGAGTTCGTTCCCCCACCCGTTAAAAAAAAAGAACAGTGTTCGACGAGCACGCAGTTGATAAAAGGGACGATGTTTGGTGTATTCTATGAAATACACCGTTTGTCATCTACCAATCTAAAGACAGACAGGCGAGCTAATATCTCAACTGAGTTTCATTCCACTACAAATCGCTTTTTGAGATCTACCCTCAATCTTTCAAATTACTGTGCCGGGGATAGCAAAAAATTGTGGAATTCAATTCAGTGCTCTACTTAGTGTAAAAAAACGAACTATCATTTGGATGAGATGAGAAAATCTACTGAAATAATTCGATACAAGATCTTATATGGAAGCGTAAACTTGAAGAGCAGAGAAATCTTAGCTCAAGGACCTCAGCTGATGCAAACTTCTGTGGAAAAGTGAAATGGAAAGATTCAAAGCTTGAAAGAGTTTTTCTGTAGCACTGAAATACGATAGCATGTGTGCTTACACATTTCTTGTATGCATCATTGTTGAGATTTGAACTCTCTTATTTCATTCCTGCTTCTGACATCATGTATTGTTCTTGATTCGAGAGACAACTTTGATTTAATCAAGCACACCTTTAACTTATGACCTCATCCACGGATTTGAGTTATAAACTGTTGTTCAGTCAAACTTAGGGGGCGGATGTTTGATGAGCGTTTTCACAAAACCACTTTACGAATTCGATTGAAATTAAGTACTGCCGAAAAATGAGGAAAATGGCTATATAAGGAATGATGTGATCAGTCAATTCTGAAGGATGCGGCTAGACAGTCTCGCTTATAATGCCTATCCATCTGAGAGCCTTGAAGCCCTGATAGCTTCATTTTGCGAAGCTCTGAAACGAAAAATGTATGGCTTCTGCTCATGACTCTTCACAGCCTTGATCGGTTGGCTAAATGAGCACTTCTTGCATACACTGTCAAAGTAAATTATGGAGACAGTTTACGACTTTCTAGGGGGGGGGGGGGGAGATCACATAATCACATATACCGACTCTTGGAGCACCCTCCAGAGGAACATTCGAAGCAGATTGTCGTTTCTGGAATACTGTGAAATTGACTCTAGTATTATCTCAAGTGTAGAAAGTCAAGACTACGAATAAAACTAACGACCTCTGCTTTTGCAGTAAACAGATGATGTTGCTGAAATCTGGTAATCCAGTGAAGTGTCCATTTCAGAATTTTGATGGAGAAGATCAGTGACGAAGAGGTCTCATTTCCAACCAATTATGTAGATACGTCCAGGATGTCACAATAAATGTGGCTACTGTTTGATTTTTAATAACTCACTTCTAATAAAGTCTTCCAAGAAGCTTTGAGTGTCGTTTCATAGAGCTGGCTTCAACTTAGATTTGCAGTATAAACACCGATCGCTCTTCATTACTGTATGAATACGGTAGAAACTTCAAACATTGGGTGCCATTGTGAAAATGCTGCCGTTTCAAAAACTTTCAAAAATATTGAAAATTTATGTAATAGGCTTTTCATGGACACTAAATTCAATACTCAATTATGTACAAGGTTGTGAGGTTTCTAAACGATGTAACGCACTTTTTAGGAAACATTGAAAAAACGGTCGCTTGCTTACCTTGCATAACTTCCAATAAATCGTCATGATAAGTCGCAAACTTCACTTTTATACTCAGCAACTCTAGCTAGCCAAGTGTAAACGTTTTCAGGCTGTTTTGTTTCCTTTCTGAGGCAAAATATGGCCTTCCATGGCTCAAAACCCTCTTTCAAGTTCCTACCGTAATCCTATAGTGATGGAGAGATGAGTGATTTGTTCTCTACTGTAAACCTAAGTTCAAGCTAACTCTACAAGATGGTCCCTAAAGCTTCTCGAAAAACTTCATTACGAGAGAGTTATCAACAGTCAAACAGTAGGCAAACACCCTGCATTGTTCCATTATATTTCGAAAATCAAAGGGTAAATCTTTTCATAACAATGCAAGAGTCACTGCCTTAGATTTGGTAACAGTACTCCTTGCTAATTCGAGGCGAATGAAGCTTAAGCGATATGTGTTAACCTACTGATATTACTTTTGTTTTGTTTAGAATTTTTGCAAGGACATCATATTTTTTCAAAAATGTCCCTAGATACTTGGAGAATGTTGTAAGGGTAAATTCGATGCTCGCAAAAATGAAACACCTAAGTGGGAGAAAACAACGAAGTGGGAACTTTAAAGTTTGCTCAGCGTCATTTGGAAAGAAATTTAATCAAGTTAAAACTAAGCTATTGGATTACGAAATAAGTACACATGCGGTGCTTCTGCACGTTCTTAGTTGGAACGCACACAAGTGTTTCCTCCTTTTTTCTTTATTGCAGCTTCTGTCGTTTAACAGAATCAAAGTTCTTCGTTTTTATCGGTCTCGGCCAAAGACTTGTTATTTTAGTCATTTAATCAATGCATTTAATCAATGCAATATCAAAAAGCTTCCAACTTGCTGAAGTAAATTCAATGTGCTTCCTAGTAATCAAGTTATTCAATGTCAAGTACATGAATTTTTTTGAGCTGGAAAAGCAGGTTTTAGAAAGATAACAAGAAAACAAACAATTCAGCGAGAAATTTGAGGTGAAGTCGAAAATTTTCTGCCCTGCTCATGCCCAAAGCATGTGTGGAAGTCTTTTACATAGTATGGGCAACTATTAGTGCAAAAAAAAAAGCTTGCATGTAGTGCAGACACAAAAAAGTTGTCAAAAAGTCAATAGAAAAAAGCTTCTTGCTTCCTTTTTTTTGAAAATGTCAAACGACACTGAATTTTTCGGTTGATGACCTCTAAACTAGCTCAACACATATTCATGTAAACGCTCTCTCCTAGAAAGATTTACAAACGTCCTATTTGCTTAAAAATCATGCACCAACTTTAAAAAATCGAAAAAAATCCCAATATTAAGTTATTCGCACGATGCTCACTGTCTATGAGAAAAGTCTTATAGTCAATTGTATAACTTCACGTAAGCAAGAAATTGGGACAATGGAGCGATCATTTGGCATGCTGTAAAAAAGAATTTGGTGAGTTAGGCATCAAATTGCTAATCAACTGATGAACCTATTGCGCTTATGATGAATAGGAATTTATTGAGAAATTCTGGATGGACAGGCCACTCTTAAAATTTCGTTAGACTGAGCGAAATCTCATTTTATACTAAAAAGTCTTTGTGGTATAACATCTTACCTATTTTCTGCATTTCTCTGTACTTGTCTAGCTGATTCTCGTACGTATGGCTTGGATGGCTTGGTGGATGTGCATAAGCGTTGTTGCTTCTCGGAACTTTGGAGAATTGCGGTTCCGCCTCTGGTGTTTCTGAAAAAGATGAAGATTTAGAAAATTGGTTTTTTGAACATAAACATTACCTAAGCTCGGTTGAGGTTGAGATCTTTGTATGACAGCAGTGGCACATCGTTGAGGTTTACTAGTTGACTGTTCAAAACGTGGAGTAGTAGTATTGGATGTGGATGCACCACTGTTTACCTGAACACGTTTGATTCGCATTCGAAACTTCAGAAGAAAACGAAGATGTAGCCGCTCACCTCGTCAGCAAACCGCACTCGATACGTTTTTATATTTCGCGATGCTGTAGCTGAACCAGCTGGTCGCTGAGGTAATTTCCGAGAAACTTCTGGGTACAGGAGCGGTTTTCTGTAGTGATGTTAGGAAGTGGAGGACGAACGAACCAAACCATAATAACATAAACTAGAAAATCGAGCCTAAGCGAGCGAAACCTGACCTCCATATGATTATAGAAGACGAACGTTTATTTGTTTGGCGACCAATAAAAATGACAATATTATAATTCAAATTACATAAGGAAGAGCAGCATGTACGTTTTGCGATTCTGCGGTTTCGCTAGGAAAAGAAAATAGGTAAGACACTACTTAATCTCTGAGGAATTAGTTGAATTCAAATTATATCATTGCGCTATTTTATGGTAAAGAACGGATCACATGTCTCAAAATTCTTGCTATCACATTTTTGCAAGCGAATTGACTGAAATCAGTTGGTATCTTTCGAATTCTTTTGAGAAAAAGTAGCAGCGGAGTTATCACTTTTGTGCATTCTAACTTTTTCTCAAAGTTTCTCCTTCACTGCTTCTGCTTATTGAGCCAAATTACATAATTGATCCAGCAATTTTTCAATAATGCTTTTCTGCTTTTATGACAAAAGTGAACTTTATTTGACAAAAAAGAAGAAATAGCTGCATCGCTTAATTCAAGCCATTTAGCAGTCTTTTAAAAGTTGGGCTCACTATTCCGATTTCCACAAAGACTTCACTTCTTAAATAATTCTGAACTATACGTAGCATTTACGTCATCACCCTTTGTAGGATCAATGCTTTCCTAGCAGGACCTGTTCTCATGCAAAAAAGTCGTATTGCTTGCTCAAGTGCTTCTAGATTTCCTGCTTTCCGGAGCGATTAAGAAAGCGGGGGAGCGTTGGTTTGCCAGATATGGGAAGCTTACGTAGTTGAAGCAAGTTCTTCGCCATTTTCCGGAAATTGTTGGAAGTTTATACAGAAACTCTTCTAGGACGATTCTATTTTTTTTGTAAACGCCGTCCTGGACTTGGCATTTCGAATCAGGAATCTTGCAACTACAGTTAAACTCTAGCAGCATAGAAAGATCTAGAACAAGTTACTACAGAATTTCGTCCTTCCTAACTACAGTAACCGTTCTGAGATCGCAAAGCGAATAACCGGAATTGCTTTTTAAGATGCGATATGCTGTAGCAGTAATAGAATGCCATAATATCAGTTGTAAGTGCATGAGAATCAGAAATATGCAAATAAACATTAAAACAAAAGTAGGTTGTTGCACATAAATGATTCGCCATTTATTTCTCTTAGTGAATTTCTATTTTCAGCTATCGAATGTGAAATAAAAATGCAGAGAGCTCATTTACAGCCAAGAAACAAAGGTACTATGTTTCCTTGTTATTTTTCGGGCTTCGCCACTAATGACCACAGATTTGCAAAAAATTCCAAGAAAACCGTCACATGCTCGGATTTGATTTTTACATTGAAATCGCATGCATTTAGTTTCATCCGCATATTCTTCTACTCATAACAACGGCGTTGAGAAAAACAGCTATTAATGAGGCCAGCTGCTAAAGTTCATTCAAAGGGGTTTTTTCAGCTTATGCACTTGCTTCTCCCATATCATGACATCATTCGGATGAACAATATGTTTGGCAAACCATAAATTCGAACTAGAGCTCTTCAATAAAGGCATGCTTTTGGCTTTCTGAAATCATAGCGGCTTCTATTTTTGAAAAATAATTTTTATTGAAAAATACCATATAATGATATTTGCTGACGCATGAGAAGCCCAAAAATAGGTTTGATTTGAATACCACTCTTCAAAATGATTTATCTGCACCATACTGAAGTATAGTTGAAGAGATAAATTCTCAGATCTCTTTTTATAAATTAGTAAGACTGCTTTAGAGTTTGAGCCAGACTAGGTGGTTGTCTTGTCCCCCCCCCCCCCTTACCCCTCCCGGAAAGGTGCACGGTAGATTCCGTGGTTATTCGACATGAGGAGATGTATAGATCACTCAGTCGAGGCCAACTTCGCCATAAATTTCATTTTTTTTGTATTTTGCTGACGAAATGAGTTCAGATTTCAGCTATTAGTACCAACATTGCATAATTAGATAATTACACGCATAACGCGCGCTTTGAATAAAGAACATATTATTTGAGTCTGCTGTTGAGAGCAAAAGACGAGAATAGAATGCCCGAATCGACAAAGAAGACGCGAAGAACTTGGCAGCTATTGTTCCGAGGAGGTTTATGGGGTAAAACAGCGTGTCCCTCAGCTGTGCCGAGAGCTTTTCCGCGTGACAACGTCGCGTGGTGACGAAGCGGCCATCAATCAGAAATATAGCAAAGCTGCTATTGCCCCACTATAACAGCCCGAATGTCGATTACTGAACCGAGGAACACTTCGAGAAATATTTGCCAAGCATCTTTTTGGACCATTTATTGCATTATTTGCATGCGAAATGCCAGCAGAAGCTCGATTTGGCGGATGGTGGAAAACTCGTCGCGCAAAATCTAGATTTGCAAAAAAAGTTCGAAGCTCCACAGTCGCTTCGCACAAACGTTACTTCAGAGCTTGAGTTAGACAGAATGACTATTTAGAAACTACTAACATTTAAAAAGGAACCTCTGGTAAGACTTACATATCAATAACAGTTAGCTCCTTTAGTAAGGCTTACATACCAATAACAATTAGCTAAGGTTTAGCTCACAAAAGAAGATTAGTAGAATAGAAAAGAGCAGAGACCTCTTGCACATCTTAATTGAGAAAAGCAGCCTCTTTTTTTTAAAAGCTATGCATGAAGTAGGAAAAAAGCTGCCCTGATAGCAAGCTTAAAGTTTTTTTGCCGAGGTTGTCTTGACAAAAAAAAAGATATAGACAAACTATTCAGAATGTGCTTTTGTATTTAATTCTAGCAGTGTTTAGCGAATATGGATAGCCACTGTCGGCGACATACCTGAAACCTTCGGAAATGAGGTAGTCAGAATTATTGGTATTCGGAGAGAATATAAGAGGAATTTCGATTGCTTGTCTTGGTGAAGGCTGTTCGGAGTCGGCACAGATTCCGCTATCGGTGTCGCTGTCGTGCGGTGCAATCTCTCCTAAATGTATAGATGATTTGTGAGACTTTCGGTTATAAATACGGATAGAAGGAGTGAATAAATGGAACGAAATTGAGGAAGAGGAACATCGTGAAGATCTATTTGACGACCGTTTAGGTAGGCTCTTTATGGCTATTGAAGACATACGGGGGGAACATCTGATGTCGTCTATTTTCAACAAGTGCAGGTTTTTCAGCTATGCGTCGGCGGAACCCATCTTCTCTCTTCCAGCATTCTCCACACTTCATGGCGCGCACCCCTAATCCCAAAATTGTTTAACGTACGCGATCGTAACAATTAACGTGGGACTGACACGAATCTTCAAAGAAGTAGGTGAAACTGTACATACTGCAAGAGTAAGTTCACTGAGAACTTTTTCCGAAAATTTCTCTAAAACTTTTTCTATGCATACAAAAGAAATTTTCTGTGAATGGCACAAAATGCCAAGCCGAGGCGTCAGCATGCCTCGCTAGGAGGATTGATCTTCTTCTTTTCAAAGAGGCATCTTTGAGAGAATCCTTGCATTCACTAGTGAGCTCAGCGAGCAGTCAAAACGAAAGTATTTTTTGGCATTTTCGTCAGCCAATTTGAGTGCAATGTAATCCAGAATTTTTGAGATCAAATTGTGAACTCTGCACTCTAGAAGGGGGGGGGGGGGGGAGTTGCACCAAGGAAAGGCTAAAGTTTTTTTCGCTGTGACCAGGAACCCTATTGTGTTGGACAATTTGCTAAAAAGATTTTTATTTCCAGAAACGAGAGAGAAGGGGCATTGAGACCAAGCTTTTGTGTACTCAAGAATGATGAGTGCTCACAAGATAATTGCAGACTGCGAAGACCGCCAGAAATTTTACTTGCATCAAGATAAGTTCAGAAATTTGCCTACTTGCAGAATATATAAAAAGTTAAAACTTTTGCAGGGCTACCTACCGAGCTGGTGATGCTGAGTGTGTGGTTGAGTTGCAAGGCGAAAATTCTCCGCTTTCGATAGCGGAGAGGATGGATGACGCGACATCGCTGTTAATCTGAACCACACAGCAAATTCATCCAGTAAGAGAAGAGACGTTGAAAAACACAGACAGACACCACAAGTAAATAGTAAACAGCACATATCGAGAAAGAAGGATGAGTGTCAAACTTGTCGAGAAAATATGGCCGAGAGTAACTCGGAGGGCTCTAGGCCGAAAAAGGAGCCACCACACACACTCATACACACACCCCACTAGTTGTGCTAGCCGGGAACAATCGAGGGCGCTGCTGCCTCCCACATGAATACCCTCTTTCAATAACGCAAAATATGCCCGAACTCAAACATCACCACAATACGCGGCCTTTTTTTGGAATCGTCGTACTGCTTGGAAGCGCCTTGTGCCCTTAGCTATAGCATTCATACAGCTTTTTGCAGAAGTTTCCTGTAAATGGGCTCGCTGCACTTCTCCTAGGGCACGAAAAACGATAGGTAAAGGCAGTGGCTAACGCGTATCAGGCTTTTTGGCCAGAGTAATTCCTGTTACCAAGCAAAAACGATGATTTCTTCGTGAATGCGTGTGCTACAAGCCGTTCACTCGTTCGAAAGCACAAAACACCAAAGTTAAACGTGGGCGCGATGAGCACGCGATATAGAACGAGGCTACAAAATGATGAGGCCTAGAGCATAATTTGATAAACAAGTGTGAACATTTAGAATCCTATGGAGTAGTGCGAGAAAAACGGCCATGATTACACGCAATTGTTCTCTTTCGCCCTGCCCCAAACAATGCTGCGTAATGAGGGAGAAAAGGAGCCTCCAAAAGAGAGCCAAAGCATATACCAAAGGCTTTTTGTGTGAGAGCTGCTACTTTGTCAACTGCGCTCTGAAAAGAGAGGAGTGAGCAAGAGTTTGGTATTGAAGCAGCGCTACTGCTGCTGCTGCTCCTCTAACTCCACACATGATAATGGCAAGTGTACATAGAAGGAATGCTGCACGGGGGGTTCTCGAACAAATCGAGAAAATAGTTGTGCCAATTAGCATCACTCGTGGCCTGCTGCTGAGTTTCTTCAGCGAGAACTCTTCGGCACATACGTAATCTGACACTTGGAACGAGGGAAACGCCGCTAACCACTTTGCAAACCAAAAAAAAAACTGTGTGGAAGAAGTTCATAGCCAATGCTGATGCGTGGGCAACACATGTAGGGCTGATAGGTAGCGTATGGTGTCGAAGAAGTATTCATAGCGCCAACAGGGCTCTAGGGAAAAATAATGTAGCACCCACGACGCCACTGAACAGCGGCACTTCGACGCAAAAAAAGGCACTTTAAATCTTGTACATACAAATAAAATGGAAAAGCAGCAAACATAGCAGTAAAGTGCAGCAGAACGTGATTAACTCTCCAAAATTATACATCTCATAGTAAAGAAACCTAAATAACTGAGCGCTTGCGCAGTTCTCATCTTAGCGAAAGAAACCTGGCCGTAGAGGATGGAGGTCAACCTCCTCAAGGAGGTGAAATTGGTCACACGAATGCGAAATTTACGTGCGTAAGAGGTTGTCGCGCATAGAAAATGAGGCACAGCCGTCCGCCACGGAGAGTCCTACGTCCGTTCGCATTCCCTCTAATAACGCAGAAGAATCTGAGGATTTTGGAGAATTTTACTATGAGAGGATATCGATGAGTGTAGCTTTGAGTAACGTATATTATTCCCTTCCCTAGTTTAGCCTAAGAAAGTGAAGTACGGAATATTTGCTGTGCGGATGTGGCTACTTCCGGCAAGAATGATGTTATGCAAAGTGCATAGAAATGATGGTCAACTGATAGATTTATGGCAAAGCAAGATGAGCGATTTGCTTGCTTTATATTAGCTATCATATGTTTTGTGAGGATCCCAATAGAACTGTGAGCAGATAAATGGTTATGGGAGCTGTCAAGGAGAGAAGAGAATTCAGAAGCATCAACGGTAAAAGTTTTTTCCCTTAATTTTGCGATTAGCATTTCTAGACAACATCAAGAAAACCGAGCTTGCGTGGGTAAAAGCACAAAAACATCTACGCAGCAATCATAAGAACGTCGGAAATCTTATTTGTCATATGACATAAGCGCATAATCTGCTATTAGGGGGGGGGGATTACGTAAGGGGAGGTCTATAGAGAGATGAAAATAATTTCGATGTATAGCCTTCGCGCTGAAGGGAATTATATGGCGATGCTCGGGCTTTCCTGTGGCGCTTTGTCGTGTGCGTCGAATAAAGTGGAGGAACGAGGGGAACGGCACTCTGCAGGTTTTCCGCCGCGAACATTCGTCAAACTATCGAAGCAAATCATAAATGCTGAAAAGCATGAATTCGTTATTTCAAAATTCTCGCAGCATTGAATTTTTATGGTTGGGCTGAGGCAGCAGCCGGGACTATGTATGGAACTGCATGAAAAAACTCCGTTCTGCGAACAAAAGCTCCTAGGAGGAGATGGAGCAGAAAGTTGGGTGTTAGAGAAGTTCTACCCAACCAGCATGTCCTTTAATAAAAAGCGTGAAAAGTGTTATGTTAGTATTGAAATGAAAAGAATTGAACCTTCCTAAGCAACTTTTCACGACTGGAGCCTCGTTTCAATTGAATTTCGAAGCGGACTGAGCGGATTGTGTCGATTGCTGCCCTCTTCTTCTTTATTTCATTCAGACAAAGCACAACAGCTTCGCATTTGGGTGAATGCGTGGAGCCTCTGCTACTTTTTTTTCTATGATTTTCCTTCATTATGTTATTCAAAAATAATCTTGTAACGGCGAACGTCAGAGATTATTACTAATTGCATGAAAACAACATAAAAGGTGTTTAAACATTAGTGACGATTCAATTTTACTGATATTTGAACTTTCGATTTATGATAGTACTTTAGAAATTTTTAATTCAGCATGGGAAACTTAATGAGCAGATATCTTGTATAGAAAGCATATGAGAGCTTGCATAATTGTGTTCACAATCAAATAGTTCAAAAAAGCAAATGTACTTTGCAAGAACCCCTACAAATCATGCTATCCCATAGGCTGAAATTCCTAACAATGGCAACAAAGAAGGAAGAGCTGAGTCCGGAAGGGGAAGTGCGACAAAATCTACCACGTTTGTTTCAAATAGAGTTTGTCAATAATTTGCCACACTGTGGGTTTGAATGTAATTTGTACTTGCGCGGTTATACACTTCCTTCGCTCGTTCTTTTGATCACGCTTGCAAATTGCTATGTAAAAACAGCTGCTGTTGGAACAACTTCGGACCTTTTTTGTGTTAGTTTGTAGAAATAAAAGACTGCTCTAGGGTGAAACGTACAATTGTTTGTAAAACGCGGAAGGAAGGATTAAATTTCCTGCATCTATTAGACTAAGGAGTAGGTATAAAATCTTTTAATGCATAACAAATTAAGCAGGGAGCTGCAGGAGGTTCCTTAGAACACAACGGCTATCAAAAACTTGGAACTACTCTAAGACAAAAACCAATGCAAGTCACATTAAAATATATCCCTCGGACATAACTAGAGGTAATTTTCTGAAATGTAAGACTTGTAGGACGTTCAGATAGTATTCTGGAGTAAAGCAAATCACATCAGAAACATTGAATACAGCGGAAAACGCATCGCATCTTAAGGGCACGAAATCCTTAATGCTATCGAAAAAAGCCTAATCGGTTTGAGGTGCTGCTGTGCACTTGATAAGAAGGTGTGAGACTTAAGAAAACTGGAAAAGCAAACATAGAGTCAATCAGAAGGGGGTTGCTCTTTCTAGAGAAAGTTGAGTATTAATCAGAAGAATCTACTGTATCGGAACTGAATATAGCACTATTTGTGAAGCCAAATTTCTTTTCGGAATTCCATATTTTCCCGGCAGTTGTCAGATCTGAAGGCTTATCGCTCCGTTCTTTGAGGACTTCGACTAAGTCGCTACTAACAAGTCATCTTTTTATATCTATTCTAGAATCTTCTTTAGCGGTTTGGACTGATAAAATCTCTTTTTGTCAGATATGAAAGCTTATCGCTTCGTTCTTTCAGGGCTTCAACTAAGTAGTCCAGATGTACAAGCACAATTTACGTAAATGGAAAAACATCCAATACCACATCATATTTAGTCTGGCTGGTAACTAATCCTCCTTAATTCGCTACTGCCTATCAGGAACAAAATGCAAAACAGGTTGCGTAACTGTGAATGTGCTACTGGGTCTTTGAAAGGAGGGCAAAAATCTTCAAAAAAAAAACAAGAATTTCATCAGCAAAGAGTAGATTAAGAAACTCTGTGGAAACTAAAACAGTTTTTTGACAAATTTGCCAAAAGAATTTTACATCTAGCGCTTTCACAAGCGTTCACAAAAATTACATGACGTTTCCAAGTATTCCATGCATGAAATCCAGTTGACGAGGTAAAAGCTGGAAAATCATGATGAGGTACGAATGTGCGCTTCCACTAATAGAAATTTGAGGAAGAGCTTATGCGTAAAGCCAGACGATGGTACGAAAGAGGCTTTGGTGTCTGGAAACGTGAAAACAAGATAATCTGACTATTACAATCACTAGATTCAGTCTAGGTGGAAGTTAGATAGACTGATTTGCTTTGAGGGTTTTATGGATGTTTGTGAGAATTTAAAATCTCACATTTTGCAATGAAAGTAAGAAACTGCCTCTAAAAATATGTATACGTTATGATCACGACAAGTTAGAAATTGCTGATATAAACAGCTACCAGTTCGAAGAGCTTTCGATCTGAAATGCTTGGATAGCTGCACTTTCACAAATGGCTTTCGCTTCATTGATTATACTAATACCAGTCCGTACAAGTTGAAAACACCTGGCATCAGATGGCGTTTGAATCCATCAATTCAGTATGGATGAACAGGAACGGCTACCACATTTACATTTGTCTGAATGTGAGATTGCAGTCTCATTGGTTTAGCCAGATTAAGCAAAGAAATCCATATGCGAGTAAATAAATTTTTGTAAATCTAACTCAAGGATCCACAACTTTTGAAGGCGAGTGAGCTGCTTATGCAGAAGAGTAACTAGTAGAGAATTGTTGTAAAATTCTATGGTACTTCAACAGGTACCGTCCATTCTAATAGAAAAAAAAGAGGAATCCGCTTTGAATGCAGTTTGTTGCAGTTAATACAGTCTGTACGATAACTACCCAAGTTTGATATTTTCCCCTTCAGAAAGAAAGAGCGAAATGGTTCAGGTTAGTTTGATTTTCAATTTTTTGACTGTATTCAACGATCTATCCTCACTACTGATGAATTTCGAGGGAGACCGTAATCTTTGTCTAATTTACGTCTAGTGGCAGCAAAGAAACGACATCTAGAAATTTATTTGTTTTTAGTATTTTGAAGCAAAAGCTCCCAGAAATTAACATTCACTTGTTTCCACTCGTAAAATTATATTTTGAGCCTCAGACACACTCACTTTTTGTGTAGAAATATTAAGGGGTCTGCCACCTTTTTCGTATGAATTCAAGGTCTAGCAATAGATTGCAAAAAACTGTTTGGCTAAACGTATATCTCTTAATATAGTGCCAAACTTTCGTTTTCCCGTTTGATGGCGAACGCAACAATTTACAGCTATGCACGCGAAAATTGGCAAAATTCCAAGGGCTCTATGTGCAATGGTGCTAATCAAATGTGAAGCCATAAGCCATTTACAATGTTACCGTCATAAGCTATGCTTTTGCATTTGAAATTGCACACAACGAGCACAAATTCGCACAGCATTTTTATCATGAATGTTGAGTTATGCTTTTCTAAGAAAAGAGAAGAGCTCGAGAATTTGATTTTGAAGCTTCTTATAAAAACCCAAAACTGTGATATTATTCAGAAGATCAATTTAAGCACGAGATAGTCTCAGCACTTTTGCAAAACTGTGTAAATTAATTTCAAAATCTCGAGCTCTCCTCCTTTGTGTCCGTCTCTGGTGCCCTACTAAATGTTTGCGTAGTTCAAATTCCCCAAACGGCAACTTCAGTTAGTTTCAGTGAAAGCAAAAGTTTCATATTTTACAATCCTCGTTCGATCAAGGGTCATCTGAGAGGGCCTTCACTATTCTAAGAAATAATTTACCCGTTGTCCTTGCTATCGTTGAAGCTAACGAAACAACATGATTTTTTTCAGCCTAATAAATTCTTGGCTTCAATTTCGAAACGAAAGATGGGGTCCAATTCTCTTCATTACTCCTGCTTCAAGAACAGGCATTAACACAAATCCTGAATTGAAAGCGATGTGTTTAGACGGGCAATATTTTCAGGAAAGAAATATTCTACGATTTACAAAGCTACAATGTATAATAGAAATTGAAGACATTATCAGCTGAGATGAAGTCATTTATTCTGCTAGTGTGTATAAGTAACAGTTGAAAGACACAAGCATCAACATCCGCATAGCAGGAACAATTGATTTGATTGAACACTGAACAACGAGACCATTTTGATGGGAGAAAGCTTCGGAAGTTATAAAAAACCTCCACTTCCCCGTACGACTTCTTCTTCACTGATTAAGCTAATACCAGGCCTGTGCATGGTAGAAACATTTGGTATCATTACTGCATCTAAATTTGGCAATTAGAGGAAAGGTAGAAGGGAACCATTGCAATTTTATACCTTACCGATTTTTCCAATTACTTTGGATTTTGGGTCCATAAACTGGGAAATTCGTTGAAGGGAAACATTCGAAAGGACTTCGGTGCGTGAGTATACAGATATCTGCGAGAGCAAATTCAAAGCTATTTTTAAAGCAAAATAAGGCCATTCTCAATAACGTTTCTAAGAATTAGAATGAAAATATCCAATTCACGACAAGTAACTGAAGAAGCCGAGTTAGAGGATTACATTTGCGAAATAAAGAGGGTGTGCTTTTATGGGGTGTGCATCGATTTGATATCGATGAAATAAAAATTCTATAAGATAACACTCAAGGTTTCGAGTGAGCTCACTATTTCAGATTTTTTTCATCTAATTTTATCACGAATAGCTCTTCAGTCGTGAAAAGAAGCTTACATTTTTATTACACCTATTTGCAACAAAGATTTAACAATTCCAGTTGAAGTTCTTCTAATAAGATATAAATTGCTTACAATGGTTCCGTTGTAGACTTCGCGCTTAAATTGAAAATTGCAGAGTACTAAAGTAAACTGAGCTGGCATCATTTTCACAGAAGTTACGTAGTGATCCTCCATCAGTTTAGAATCGCTAGAAGTTTTCAGGATATTAAGGAAGTTCAAAAGTTTAAAACTCTTACATTTTTGTGGTCTTCAAAATCACAGAGTTAAACAAGCTTGTAAAGGACTGCTTCCGAACTATAATCAAATCGAATACAGCGGGGAATTGATTGGAATCAAAACACGGAAGCAGATATCGGAGTCCCTTTTTAGCCTGATCGTTGGTGGCGAAATACAGCCCGTATCTAAATAGGTGAAATAATTTTGTATCCAGAAGTTCAAATGCAACAAAGTCTAGAATCTACCTTTTTTCCCTTCTTTCTGTCTCATAGACGAACTCCTGCACTCCATTATCAGTTACAAATTTTCCTTTGAACTTGAGCTCTAATACATATCGGACGTCAATAGCAGTATTGGCACCAAGGATCAGTGTTTGAATCTCAGTCTGAAAACGAAAAAAGTAAGAACGTGATTGTTTGTAAATTTCTTACCTCTTCGTCGTATGCTCCCTTCCTTACGGACATCGACTTCGGGGAGCCTTCAAGATGGAGTGAAACATCAGTTATCTTTATATTATTTCCTTTATGGATGTGTATGCGATTCGAATCTCGGTAGGAGTTGAAAGTAAGTGCGACGTGCCCATTAAAAGTCTTTAAAGGATATAAGCAACGAGTTAATAAAGCAAACTTCAAGAAGAACCAACCTACTCTGTTTGATTTATTATAATCAGCGAAGAATGAGAGTTTAACTCTGTAGCGTTCAGGAACATTACCATAAGGAATTGACTGAAGTCCAACATCTTCAGGGAGAATGTTCTTGTTCAACAGCGACGCAAATGCGATGGCTGCGTATATGAGACTGAAAAAATCCAATCAAGCACATGGTACAGTACTGATAAGAGTGGTTGTTAGATAAGGTTACAGTACCAAGATACGAGACAGATTCCCATCCATAATAGCAGCACTCTAGCAGAACAGAAGCTGAATTTACGTTGTACAAACTTCTCAACGGTTGGCATGTTAGCTAACCCAAAGCTGCTGCTTGAGCAGGTTATGTTTTTATTGACATTGCACTTGAAAACAAGGTGTGTTCGTTTACACACTGTAGATGCTTCAGAACATTTACTAATAATCTGGGGTAACATAGATTTTGAACGTGGTGCTGTTACGCACTTTTCCAAAAATTGATAATACTAAAAAAACTTGTCAAATCTCAAAATGATATTGGCACAAAATCGTAGGGTATATTTTAGCTTTGTAGTTTGGGACATTTGTAGTAGTCTCTGGAATTTAGCGACCGTATGCAGACGTATGTAAAATTTTGGTCAAGTCAATAAGAAGTTATAAATCAGATTTTTCCAAACCTCTCAATTTCCTACTGCAGTGCTGGACATAATTATAGGGACACTCTAGAAATCGTCGTAATTTTCGTTCTTGTCAGTGAATCTGTCTGAAACTTTGCTGTACGGTGCGCATGTAAGCCTACCATAACTCCTCAGAACGGCTTCCAATCCCGTTGATTCCGAACGGAGAAAAATGGAAAAATTCGAAAAAGCCTGTTTTGCAAGGTGGACATAATTATAAGGACACCTGGCCTTTTTAAACATTATCGCATTCCTTGGCTCCCGAACTTTTTTGTAGAGTTACATCCCAGAATATGAAACTTTTGCAGCACCTAAGACCTGTCATGCTACTCAAGGAAAGATGATCCTTGCATTTTTCGTTTCCAAAGGCATCAGAAGTCAAACTGCGTCAACAAACAGCTGGTTTGAGGAGTTTTCAAGCCCGCGTTCATTTCAAATGACATTACTGGAATACTCTTAGCCTTTTTGATAGATAAGGTGAAGAGCGGTTTCGTAAACTCCGCGTAATCGCTGATTTTGACGGACAGACTCCAACCTCAACATAGGATTGCCGCGCTTTTAAACCACAAAACTCACTTTCCAATGTTCGTGAAATGATGGACTCGATTTATTCTATTGTCTACATGGAGACGCAGCTTTTGCAACAACTTTCAGATTTTCTCTAGTGCTGCAGTTGGCATTTAGATTTGAAATACATTCCACGAAATTTCTCTGCGAGCAGTAGATCCAACACAATCACAAATCTCACTATATCCTTCTCTGTTTCATGTCGCATTTTACGCGGTAGGTGAGATTAGTTAAGATTTTGAAGTTTCAAGCGCTCTCCTGCTCGATTTCTTGATTTGAGTTGGATATGATTGTGCAGGGTGCTCCACTCAACTCTCAACGGATGACAACTGCGGCTGAACCAGAATGTGCAACCCCGAAATTTTTTCCTGACTAGGCACACAAGTTTATTGTTGTAAGTGCATTGTTGCGGCTACATTGCAGGGTTTTCTGTAACTTGAAAATCGAGTTTTGTGGTTTAAAAGCGCGACAACCCTATGGTGAGGTTGGAGTCTGATTGTCAATATCAGCGATTACGCGGAATTTACGAAAGTGCTCTTCACCTTACCTATCAAAAAGGCTAAGCGTATTCCAGGACTGTCATTTGAAATGAACGCGGGCTTGAAAACTCCTCAAACCAGCTGTTTGTTGACGCAGTTTGACTTCTGATGTCTTTGGAAACGAAAAATGCAAGGATCATCTTTCCTTGAGTAGCATGACAGGTCTTAGGTGCTGCAAAAGTTCCATATTCTGGGATGTAACTCTACAAAAAAATTTGGGAGTCAAGGAATGCGATAATGTTTAAAAAGGCCAGGTATCCTTATAATTATGTCCAGCTTGCAAAACAGGCTTTTTCGAATTTTTCCATTTTTCCGTTCGGAATCAACGAAACTGGAAGCCGTTCTGAGGAGTTATGGTAGGCTTACATGCGCACCGTACAGCAAAGTTTCAGACAGATTCACTGACAAGAACGAAAATTACGACGATTTCTAGAGTGTCCCTGTAATTATGTCCAGCACTGTATACAGTTTGATTGTTTTCTTTACTAGCCTGTATTGCGGAATAGAGGGTCAGTCGTTTCCTTTCTCACAAGCATTCATCAAACTGAGCACTGTTACGAGGAGAATATTATTTAATTTACAATAAACAAGAATGATAATAATAAATATGATAAAATGATAATGACACAAAAATTTCGAAAGATTAACTTTTTACTTGTTACCAATTCTTCTTTCCAACTGAGGAGTTCCGGGGAAGACTTAGAAATCAAGACGAACTCCCTAAGAGAAGGAACGAAACGGAATGAGAAGTAACATATATAATCTTCTCTTTTATTTGGAAGAAATTGTCCTATGGAGCATACTGTGGCTCTCATTTTATTTGAGAAGAATTTGTAATTCTCACCACTTTTCACTGCGCAAAGCAGTTGTTCATCGCGGTGTTCCTTCATATTGTCTGAAATCCGGATCCAAGAGGAAATTTGCACTCATCTCGTCGCTACAAATCTTCTGCTCTGCTGCACTGTATATAGTCTGGAGTAGAGGGGGGGGGGCTCATAAAATTCGCAAGCATTGTGGTGCATGGCAACCGCAGGGACCACCAGGTACCTAAAGGAGGGGGGAGGGCGTATCAGGTTGGCTAAAGCTCCCGGACATTTTCTGACTAAATTTGCTATTTCTCGAAAATTTGCAGCTGTACTCCCTCTCGCTTGTTGATGTGTAAGCAAGTGGGAAAATAAGACCAATGGAAGCGGAGTTTGCCACTTTTCAATTACTCGCTTTTCTTATTGTTTGAGCTCAATCCGTAAAAACTCTGCACATAAGTATGCAAGTATATCTGTACTATAAATCAAAGAAGGCGGGGGTTTCATAGCTTATAGAAGTTGGAGATCTGGGTAAGGCAAAATCATATGCTTTGCCATTTTCGCCTGAATTTCCATAGAAAACATTGATAATGCTTGTGCTTACAATAATTTTGTAGAGACTGCTTTCCTCTATCCAATGCAGCATGTCCCAATCAGTGCTTACATCGAAACAAAAACTTTGTCTAAATGCAATGTCCGGGAACTTTCAAGCCAACCTAATATATTAGGTCGTTCCGAAAGTAATGTCGCTTTTTTCGAATGAACGCCACTATTAGTGTAATCAACAATTTTAAGAGATCGTAGGAGTATTCGATGCAGCATTTCATCCTCTTTCTAACGTTTTAACTCCACTGCATAATGTTTAATGAGCTCTCGAAAAATTACCAAAATTTGCGACTCACGCTTTTGCCATGGTCAAATTCGGCTATTTTTCTAAATTTTTGTACCAAATCTCCGAAATAGTACAAGTGGCAGGTAGATAGAGCAAACACTATAGAACACAGAGTAATTTTTTCTTTTCCTTAGCTTGTTTCTCAGAGTTTCTACAATCAATTTCTCAGTGCCATCAAAGGGTGTAGGACGATTCGCACGACCGTAATGGTTTCCACGGGACCACCGCCGGGCGCGAAACACCCTGCGGCGGCTTTTGCCTAAGCAAAATAGGGGAAGGAAAGATTTGCGGCGTGCATTACATGTTAAGACAATTCAAACTCAGGGAAACGTTGGAGACCGCCCGTGCGAAAAGACCGTCTCCCCCATCAAATTCCATATTTAATCAAGTCAAACATCACAGAACAACAACCGGCAAGCGGCTCGGGTGTCATTTGATGCGGCTTTTTCTCCTCTTTCTAGCGATTGTTTTTGTTTCCGATTCATCAAGTTTTCCGGGATAAAATCTCATAATTCAACTTTTCCAAGGGACCTCAAGGTGTACCCGAAATTTTCGAAAGTTGCTAAACCGAAGCGTTGAATGCTCGTTTGGTTTGTAAAATTGTTGCCAAACCATAATCCATCTTTGCGAGTTTCAAAATCCGTAGACTTGTTGGCGTTTGATGCACTTGTGTCTGACAAGGGAAGGATACTTCGTGACCGTGGCCTTCTGCAATGATGAGATGTATATTAATAGATGCGCCTTGAAACGCTGATTCTAAATCTATGTTCATTATCTGTTGTGCGGCTTCCTGAAAGAAATTGTGAGTTTTTTCCATTTTGATTCTACGAGATTTAGGCAATCAGAATCGTTATTATCCAAACTTTCTAAGCTCTGATTCATTGGAGACACTTTTTCTGAACTCAATGTAAATTTTTATTTCATCTGGACGTTCTTTTGTAGCGCGTAAGTGGCCATGCCAACGATATTGGTGAATTCTGCATCAAAAACAATGCAAATTCCGGTTGTAAGAAATGTTCATAACTTCTTTTGGAAGAGCGCACAGCAGATAACGAAAGTAGATTTGTAATTAGCGCTTCAAGATACATTTAATGGTATATGATTCATCTCAAAAGGCCACGGTCACCAAGTATCCTTTCCTTGTGAGACGAGCCCGCTAAAATTCGGTGGTTCCATCAAAAAATCTATACAAAAATTATGACGAGCTCTGGAAAGTAGAAAAAAGTTGTGCTGTTTCCTGTAGGATTTGCTCCATCCATCCATCACTTGGACTCCTTCTGAGGTTTATAAAATTTTAGAAAAATTGTGAAACTTGGCCATCTCAAATAGCATAGGCCGCAGATTTTGACTCTTTTCTGAAGACTCATTGATTGTATTGCAGCAGCTTCATAACCATTAGAAAGAGAATGAAATGCTGCATCAAAGGCTGCCAGAATCTCTTACACATCTTTGTTCCACGAGATGTGGCATACGTTTGAAAAAAGCGACATTACTTTCGGAACAACCTAATATTTATACAAGTGATTTTTGCTCAGTCGTCAAGGCTGTTTCAAGGGCGTCGTTGTTTTCGATATGCCATCAAAAATGCCAACAATTTGCATAAAGCTTCTAACCACCTATGCGCGTTACAGACAGTTCGGTACCTTTCTATTACTTACACTATACCAAAACAATTGTGCATTGTCTTCCCTACAAATTTTAACACTTTGTAGGAATGAAGTTAAAGGCATGCGCACATTTCTGGATGGAAACTACGTACCGGCAACAAATAGTAGTAAGAAAGGTGGTATTATGACAAAAAAAATTATGGAAGATACTGGTTCTAATAATGCAAATCCGTTGTTGTAACCTTTGCACTTTGAGCAGTCACTTTCTTCCACTTCCTGTCCCATATCGCACTTAGAATAAGGATTATCTTTTTCTTGCAATGGTCTAGACGATTGGCGGAAGTTAGTCCAGAATGAATGCAAAGAAAAGTCAGCTGCAAGCATTATTTTGTAATGACCGGTCAATCAGAAGAAAAACCAAACCAAACCCATGAAACACTGTGGTGTAATTCTCTTCAAAGGATTGTCCCTTGTAGCGCAATTACGTCACGTCTAGGGTAAAACATCAAAGAACATTTGAAGGTCTGACAATTTTTCCTTCAATGGAATCCTGGAAGCTTCTCTTATCTAGACTACTTTTGGGTCCTACATGATAAATTTTCGCTTCAAAAAGGTCCCAACTGGAAGGCCTTATTTTATCTTGATGTAACACAGAAAGCTGTATAGTATTTGCCAAACAAATGCAGTTTAGCCTATGCAGTTGATACTGTGAGAAATACGTAAGACTGAGAATTGGAACACGAGTTGTTTCAGAAAAAGGCTGTTTTGACAGATAGATACCGATATGGCTAAAGTAATTCATCTTTTGTATGGATGCGATTACTCATCTTTAACTTTGCGATTTTTATGTTGAGCTATGTGAACTTTCCTCGATAGCACTGATTATGTCTTGGAATGAAGGTCTTGGCTGTACATCTCTGAATATTCGGAAATGGAATTCTTCACACAAGCTAGCTGTTAGGAGATGCAAGTATAGGAGACGATCAGGGATTAGCAACAGAAGACGAAAGCAAAGTTCTCGATCAGGCTGTACCATAGGTTTATAACATCTTTTTCTCATTTTCAAATCTCTGGGAATTTCAACAAAACCTCATATTTTGAATGTGAGGAGGGAAAAAGGGCTATAAACTGGTATTATGACCTCCGCTGAAATGAGTTGCAATAAATTCAAAGTTAGTTTATAATAGTATTAATAGTATATCAATAGTATTTGATAGTAACGGCCTTCAACCTCCACCACTTCTATCTCTTATAAATGCTCTCTTCCTCTTTTTTACCTTTCTAGATTATTTTTTGGATTTAAAAGCACGGGAGCAAACATGAAGGCATTTGAAATTTTAAATTTTCAATAATGCATTTGGAAAGATTTGAAAATTGGATATATGTTGTATGACATGTATGATATATAACACCGCTCATGTAATATTTCTTGAAAAAACGACGCACAGTCGCCCGAGTCATGTGACATCACCGGAGGAGGCCAGAGTCCAAAATCGTTTCAAATTTTTGCTTACGGTAGGTTGCCCAATGAATAGGCACACTGAGTAACCTACTGTAAGCAAAAATCTGAAATGATCCGTGGAATCCTTTTACTCTGTCCAAACAGGCACTTCTGTATATTAGAGGATGCGCCGTGCTGAACTAAGTCGAATGGTCCTTGGATTAAGAGTTCATCCACCCTGAAGCGAGATATGGCCACGCATCGGTGATGTCACATGAATCGGGCGACTGTGTGTCGTTTCTTCAAGAAATACGAGGTATTGCATATCCATATCTCATGTAATTAAAATGAGGATTTCGCTTTGCTAAAAAACAGATGTTGACTTTGCTGAAGTCCGAGAGGAATAAAAACTAGAACCGCGCAGTTTCACATAGCCAGATGTCCGTCACAAATTTCATCATCATAGTGCGGCGTGCTATGGTCTCTACAAGTGTGAACTACGTCGAATGACGTCGTATGATCATAATTTTTAAGAAACACATAGAGCCTCTCGGATTCCTACCCGCTTGATCGGGCTACGAGAAAAGTCTCAAGTCGTAGTCGTCGCCTCACTGGAGTCACACTTTAAAAAAGAGCTTAACCTCTCAGTGTAATGTTAACTTCAGGATCTACTTGACACCGAGGGTGTCATTCTAGGGGCCTTCGACAATCTTATCTTGTAGGAATTCTGAAACACAGCTTTCTCAGGGCTTATGACGATTCATCAGTACATCTAAGAAAACTTCCAGCAATTACACGCATTTTCTAAACGCCTGAGACAGTCAATCTACTTCTTTTTGAAGTGTAAATTCAACGAACATGGCTATGCTTATGCTTTCAGATTTTAAGATTCGCATGGAATGTACACCACAGAGAGCATACACCATATTAGACAGCATACACCATATTAGAGAGCATACGGTTTGCGGGAGGTTTTGGAGGAGTTATGAGCTTTTAATAAGCAAAAAATCAAATGTGCAAATAGGACCAAAATATTCGTAGTATTTTTTAGCGCTTTAATATAGCAGTGATGATAATCAGAGCAACTTTTATAATGAATTCCCTCAAATTAACAAATATATCACACTTGGTTTGCTTTAATTAAGCGGCTGGGAAGTAGCAACTTAATTTATCCTAAATTCACATTTGATTTTTGCTCCAATAAGAACTCATAACTCCTCGTCCGCAAACGTTCCGCAAATAGGGAAAGCAGATTTGGAATCAGCGTTTTATGCTCTTTTTTAAGGGGTGCATTCCAACTGAAAAGGTTACTTCGGTGAACATGGTTCCCTTGTATGATTTGTAGGTTTTTCCGTAACTAGACATTTGATATGGCAAATTCAGATTCTGTTATGTATATTATGTTGCAAGCTAATTGCGCGCAGATTATCTAGGAAGGAGGCCATGCATAATCTGAACACAACCACAACCGTAACAATCTTTTATTTTGCAGTCGCAGACAATAGCTGCCAACCTATATTTTCACTTACATGAATTTGTTGGAAAATTCCTACAAATTATGTCCAATGATTTCTTCTCGCTTACGCTTTCTTCTCCGCATTCAGAACAGGTCGTTTCAAGCGACTATAGTGTTAGAAATGTCAAGACTCATTTCTGTCACAAGCGATTTTTATTCGTAAAAATTTGGCTGTAGTTGGAGGAGCGGGAGAATCAATCAGAAATCAGAAAATGTGTTCCCATGTGACTATTCCTTGAAAAGCTAATTAATGTTGTTGGGTTATAGGTGTTGCGAAACATGCAAAGACATTGCAAAAACGTTGAGGAAAACAATTGTACAATTTGGCAGACTTGAACATGTTTTTCAAAGTCTCAAGATATCGAAAAAAGGATATTTGATGAGTATGATTTTTCGAAACCTTGTACTCATCAATTAACGCTTTTTTGGCAAGCGTTCGCAACAGTATGTGGTTTGAGCTTACTATAACTTCTTTGATTTATACTCGAATGTGGAATCCTTAGTATTAGACGTATAGGCTCATCTTTTGGAGCCACTACCAGTCCATTCTGCTGCAGACTAAGTCAAAAAATAAAAGTGCTCAATTACAAATTAAATTAATATCAATTTGTTTTCAAAAATCTGTAAATGTGGATTTTGTAGGAAACTCCACTACAAGGCGCATACCATAACTTTGAAGAAGATGATGATCTTTGTTTGTAGCTTGAGAAAATAGAAAATTAGAAAATTTGGAAACTTAGAAAATTTATTGAACAAGCACGTAGTTCTATGAAGTATCTCAAAAAGATGAGAAAGCTGACGAGCCTTTGTGCAAATTTGGTCTCATCTACCAAAGAAAAGCGTACTGTAATGCCCAAATTTATTTTGCATGCCTTAGGTCATAAATCTAGCTATGAACTGTGCGCGTAAATTTTCTTTGGCTTCACTTGCTCTCATGAAATCATGTGCTGTAACAAAGAACGAGAAAGGTGTGCTCGAATGTCTATAAATCAGCAAAAATTTTGCCAGCGCACCACCGCAATCACGCTGTCAGACTCGATTAAAGTTGCGTAGCTGTGAGCGGTTTTTATTCGTGAATGATTGATATCCTTAGTGTTGTGTCATCGTCCTCACACTATTTCTCAAAGGTGAATTGTCATTACATGGTCAGTGCCCGAAATGCTGCTTGTCGACCGTTCACTTCGGACCGAGTCCTTCACCCGATCGGGAACTTTTCGAAAATGTTGCTTCGAAAGTGCTTTTCTGCAACTGTGTGGCTACTGGAATGTCGCCGATTGTGAAGATGCGCCGCCCAATCTTCCCCCATCGACGATCGGAATCACCGTACACAGCCTTACTTGGCGCCGTTTGCCGGCAAACTTGTCACAGCACTTTTTCCCCGGGAAGACTTTTTGCTCCCACGTCAATTTCACCGAGGAAGTATCAGACCGCAATTTACCCAGTTCTACTGAACGAAAATGAATTTTTCTTACTACGTTGAATCTTTATTGTAATGTTATACTATTTATACTACTACCTAAAGGGGTTGACTGTTCCAGATGTTCTCAGCCTTGCATTGGCACGATGTGAACACTCCGCTTCTCATTTCTGCCTGGTTATTCATGATTATAATGGCTAGAATACGTAAGTCCTTTCATAACTCGATTCTGTTACTTCGTTTTACTTCGTTACTGTAGTTTTTATTAAAAACAAGGAATACTTCTTAGTTTGAATTCAAAATATGAATTTTTTCCTCCATTCTCACCTTTTGAGCTCCCATTGTTGAAAAAAGTAAGAAAGTACAGATGACATTTCCTCCTTTGCTTACACTACACACATTCGTATGAAATGCGAAGAGCGCGTGGTTGCGACGATGATCCATCATTTGATACCCTGACATGGTGTACAGTCTTTGAAAAGATGATATTTTCAAAGTCATTTGGGGGCTATTGATTATAAGGGATATTACCGCAGAACCAAATTGCGGGACTATATACTACGCAAGCGCAAGTCACTAAATCATTCCGTCCTAACCCTGTTGTCCACAGGCCCATAGTTTTTCTTCCTCCAGTTAACATCGTTCTGTTTTCTGGTTTTCTAAAGGAAAACGTGACCTTTGCGGGAGATATGATCTTATGAAAAAACGTGTTCTACCAGACAGACTTTGCTGTGAGGGTCGAAGAATGTTTTGCAGTAGAAAAATGATAGTTGAAGGAAGAAGCTTAAAGGCAGCTAGTAGATATTCTCTCCTTTCAGTTTTCCATCGATCCAATGTTCTGGCAAAAATATTCCCCGAATCTGCTCTGCTCATTGTTCTTGGTCTAATTGTTGGTCTGATCCTGGATGAGTTGTGGGTGTTGGATATATATCTGCATCCAGGTAAACCCGCAAGGTTGTTTTTTTATTCGAATAAAATTCATTTTTTGGTCTACGACCCTTTCTCCTATATTGCCTAGCTTCGCATGTTTTGTATTTAATTATTAATTCATGAGATATGTTGTAAGTCACGCAGATTTGTTAAGTTCTTTATTGAAAAAAAAACAAGCAAAAAAAACAAACAATGCCCAGGAGAATATTTTATTAATTATTTCAATCAATTTATTAATTAAAATAATCAGTTCAAATAACTTAATGCATAATTATTGATTATTCTGTCAATTTTTACTCACTTTATTATTTTATTATTTTTATAGGAGTACATTCTACAACAACCTCTCTATTCAGAACAATAATCAAAACACTGAAACTCAGCGAAAACTCGAAGAAAACTGGCACCATATTTGAGTCACAGTAGACGTGGATATATCATTTGCAGACTTTTTTTAACTAAAGCAATCATGAGTTAACATATATATTTTTGTGGATCAGATAAGATGTCAAATTTATATGCACTAGTATAAGTCCTGTAGATGTTTTTGACAGAAATCTTTGCGTGATGCAACATCCGAAAAAACTTTTGTGTAAACTTTCGAAAATAAGAAATTTTGCGAGACAGACTGACCTTTAACTAATGCAACTTGTTTGATTACAAGGAGTTTGGAAAACAAATTATTTTGAGAAAATCAATGAAAATGATGTAGAGTTTCAAGGGTTCTACACCTGCAGCGGTTCTGAAGAAAAATTTTTATTTATCTATTTATTTGATTATTAAATGCACAAAAAGTGCGCCTATCATAAAACAGCAGAAAAACTAAATAATAGTCAGTAAGGAAAAAGAAGTAAAAAATACTTAATCTAGACAGAAACTTGAAATCAGTACTGATAAAATATCTCAAGCAACACTCATTCAAAAACGTATAAGAACCAGAATGATACCACCCAACAAAGAATGATATCGAGATATAGCATCCAAATTTGACTACCTTAGCTACCGTTATATAGTTGAGTGAAGACTGTCAGATGCCAACGTGTATTTGATCGTGAGCCTTGAAAATAGGCTTATACTTGTATTTACATGGAAGGCACCCTATTTTCCTATATATCTTGATAAAATGTAGTCCCGAAAAAAATACCGTCTTTATCGAGTTTATAACAGAGTTTTCAACAGCAATTTTCTTCGTGAAAAGAGAGCAGTACAGAAGTATTAAAAGTGTTCTACTAGAATGTTGGTATGGTAGAGGAAACCTATGCATCACAAAATACAATTTATATAACCTCAACAAAAATGGAACAAACGAAAATCATAAAAATGTGTAATTTAAGTCACGTTAACAAAATGGTCATGGCGAGAAATTCAGCTTGAATCCGAAGTTCATTCACACTCATTATATGTAGGTTGAATTGCCGAATTTATGTAGCACACACCTAGAAAACTGCGCAGATTCATTAATGGAGAAAAATGGACTAGCCAATGTGGTATAACTGCAAAGGTTTATTCAGGTGCAGTTTTTAGACCTATTCTTCTTGTATCTCCTGCCTCCGATAGCGCTCGATGCTGGATATTTTCTGCCAAATAATGCATTCTTCCTAAATTTTGGTACCATTCTTCTCTATGCAGTTGTGGGCACAATATTCAACATTGTAACGATAGGTAAGCATATCTACATAAGAATTTTCTTAAAAATTCATCCTTAAAAAACAATTTATTCAAACTTGTGCTTCAGCCGGAATCATCTACGCGTTTCTACCATTGTATCAGTGGTCGTTACCATTCATAGATATTCTGCTTTTCTCGACACTTATCGCAGCAGTGGATCCAGTGGCTGTGCTTTCCGTATTTGAGGAGGTCCATGTAAATCAGCTACTTTATATATGTGTTTTCGGAGAGTCACTTCTGAACGATGCGGTGACTATAGTAAGTTCAAATATTCAACACTTTTTTCAAATTACAGGATTCCGTCTTTTCTGCGGCAGTAACCTGAGTTACTACCGTCAATTACAGTATTTGTAGCGGAAGCAACATCGAAAACTGAGTAAAAACTTATTGAGGTCCTCTATCATTCTCTATCCTCAATGGCTAAGATCGGCAGTGAGAATTTGATTCGAGAAGACTTTATCCATGCTTTTGTCAACTTTTCCATGGTATCCACCGGTGGCGTACTGATCGGACTCGTATGGGTGTGCATCACAGCCTTCGCTACAAAGTTCGTTGTAGTTCCAAGTAGATTTCCAGTTTTGAAACAATCCACCCTAGTTTCGAAACATATCGTCTTTTCTTTCGCATTGTGTCAAGTCAAATTTATTCATGGATGTGTAAATTACGCGACTGAATGCTTGGTATTCTGAGCAAGGGAAAAAGTTGCATGTGATTTGATACATTAGCCCCATCCTCAACACCTATCATTAATCAAATCATCAAATTTACTGCAACTCAACTTGTTCAGATGGTCATACGATGTTCCAATTCTGCAACCTCTCGTTTGCCTCTTCTTTCCATACCTCTCGTACCTGATTTCGGAAAGTGTCCATATGTCAGGAATTCTTGCGTAAGTGGTCCACAAAAATTTTATAATCGAACTTAGAAAAAGCAACTTTTCCAGCATTGTTACTTGCGGCCTCTTGATGAAGCCATACATATCCGGGAATCTGAACGACAAAGCACTAACCACCGTCAAATACTTCTTGAAAACATTATCGTCCTGGTGAGAAGTTGTTATTTGGAAGTGCATTTCATTAGCAGTCTATATAATTAGATACGACATTGCAAGGTCATCTGATTTCTGGCACGTTCCTTTTCTTGTCGCGCACCTGTGGCGCGTGCCAAAGAAAAGGGGTTAGGGCGGGTATAACTAAATAGGAGAGTATCTGTGTTTTCTGAAAATAAAATGAGTGCCGAAATGTGCTGCAATAGGATTCTAACTCCCCCGCTCCCCGACTGTGTTAATAACCAAGTGCGAAAACTATAATGCCGCTGTTGAGACGGGACTCGGAAGGGCACGTCGCGCATTCTGAAAACCGAAAGTTCGCTCTGAGACCACCACGGAATATTAGTGCATTGAGCCAGTCAAGAGGAATATTCTACTACAAATGACGGATGATTTGGTTTAAAGGACAATCTTATTAATTCTATTAGGTTGTCCCAAAAGTAAACTCCATTTTCAGCTAACTTGAGCTGTTTATGTTTTTCTGACTTATGTAGGGTACCATTCGATAGAGCAGAGCAAACTCTACAGGCCACCAAAGATCTACCTAAGTTGTAACTCATGTAAAATTTGGAGCCAAAACTCAAAATTTTTCACCTTCTTAAAAATCGAATCTCCTTCCAGAAAATTCCTACGGACTTCCAACTTGGTCTTCATATAGTAGACACATAGTAGTACCCAACGTATTTGATGGATTTTTTTTCGGGGCTCAAAATTGAGAAACAAAGATGATCCGAAAATGCCAAAATGCACTTTTTGCGGTTTTCTTACGTGAAACTTGATATTGCTCAATTATAAGAGAACATGCAGGGGCGAACTTGGTGAAATCTTAAGTATTACTTAGAAAGGCTTGTAGTATACAATGTCATATGTGGGAGGGGCTGGGGCGGAGTTTGCTTGGACTATCTTATTTTTCTCGCTTTCTATGCGCGGAAAAATCCAGTAAAGGCATATTTGAGTACTACTGTTTTTCTTTGCAGAAATCCAACTTTCTGACTGAATTTTCTTCGATTTTGGCTTCAAACTTTACATGAAATGCGACTTAGGCTAGGAAAAGAAAAACAACTTTAATCATTTGAACAAGGAATTCATTTTTGGAACAACCTAATAGATTTCGAGATCCACGTTTTGGATGAATTTGAATTTATTGCCGCTTTTTGAAATTTCATTTTGTGCAACTTTTTTCGCGCTCAACTGAATGTTAAGAGAAGCACACAACTACTATCCTGCACAGTTCTATAGAGGAAACTCGTTTTTATGGAGTCACTGATAATTCAAAGGCGAGCTTAATCCATCTACACCGAATGTCTAGCAGGAAAATAACGAAAAACTAAAAATTCCCACCACTCAATTTTCTGCAACCAAGCAGCAAATGCGCAAAATTACAAAGTCTCAGAAATAGAAAGCATGGACGAAAAGATCATGATTTAGAAGACACCATGATGAAGTAGGTAGAATCAGAAATTTTTTAGTGCAAAAATTGTTCAAACTTCAAATTCCGCACATGTATGAGGTGAAAATGTTTGCTAAGTGGTGCCAACGTTGCCACATAGGCTTTAAAGTAGTTCTTAAGATATATGAAAGGAATTTCTGATTGTATGGATATTATGTGGAATCTATAAGGTCTCTAAAGCTTCTAATTGTAAGAAGATCCTGCAATAATGCACCAGAAAAGAAATTCAAAACCGTTTCTTTTTCCTTGTTTGCCTTTGGTTTCTTTTGCATAGCTTGCAACAAACCCATGTAACGCACGTTTGTCCTGCAGATTTGTTAGCATTGCACATTATATCAAAAATTTAATCTTCTTTGAAAAATTGCTTCAGCCGAAGTACAACAATTTCAGAGTTTTTTCGAGTGCCCTCTTTTTCTTTCAAGATTGGTTAAGGTTGTGGGAAGTGATCCCAAAAAGCATATGAGGGCAATTGAGTGAAACCCCCTCCCCCTCTTCTTCGCCCTCTTACAAATTTTGCGACGGCATTGGTTAGTGATATGTAGATTCGACAATTCGCCGTAACTTATTGTTAGACCTTGCTATGTCCTTTGCCTAGGCTGCCTACCCTCAGTATCTGCTGAGCTGGAGAATGAAATTTTATTGGTAAAGTAAAAGATCGCGGAGCTGAGACTGAAGTTTGGCTTAAACTTATTTACCTAAGTTTTCCCTCTGAGAGCGGTGTCAATAGATACGACCAACGCCTTGATTGAATATTTACTTCAAATCAATCGAAAGAACAAAAACTTTTACCTATGAAATTGCAAAAAAAGCATCATTCTCATGCTCGTACTCCTAGATACCTCAAATATCTTTCGGAGTCTAAAGCAACGATAATTCAAACACAGACTGGCTTCATCAACCAGCCCTTGAAATAAGTTTTGGAGAGCTCAGATAATATTTGTCTAGTTCAGAACTTTCAAAATCACTCTTGATTGGAAAAGACTTCAATTACTGATTTTTTGACTCCTTGCTGTAGTTTGATCTAATGACCTGATACAAGTCATTTTCATAATTACTTAGGCATAACAGTTTCAAACTTTGACCATTCCTGCACTGCCATTGCTGCACACCAATAATGCCAAAAATTATGAATTCTTGCGATTTTTAAAAACTCAGTAAGTGTGTAGATTGAACACTGTCTTGCCAGAGGGGCAATACAATCTTTGAAAGTTCTTTCACTGGCATCCTTCTCGCAACTACTTGAAAAGGAAGAATAAGTTTCAAAAGCTTCTATCTTACAGTTGCGAAGCGATTATATTCGTATTTCTTGGTCTGTCAACGTTCTCTAAACACCACACATGGGACCTTGTCTTCGCAGTCGTTACTGTCACGGCATGCATATTCTGTCGATTTATAGGTAAAGCTTATTGAGATATGTAGATTATGTTTCTTCTGCAGATTTTCGAGGATTAATTTGCTTCAGGTGTCATCATTCTAACATGGCTGGCGAATCGTAAACGAGTGCAAAAGATAGGGCTTATGGACCAGGTGATAATGGGTTACGGTGGACTTCGCGGAGCTATCTGCTACGGTCTGGTCATGACACTGGGTGAGCCTCATCCACTTACTAATCTGTTATGAACTACTAATTCTATCAAGTACAGACAAGGACGCTATCCCTGCTAAAGACATGCTGGTGACCACCACTATTGTCGTGATCGTCGTTACCGTATTCTTCCAGGTATGTTTTTTTTCGTATACAATTTTTTTCATGTTTTAGGTTTCAAATTAGGAAATTAGTTGCAGGAAAGCCACAGGAGGTTGGGCTATATAGATATAGATAGATATAGATATATATAGATAGCATATCTTATGCAGTCCATGCCAATCACGTGCTCCCTTTTTTCGTAAACACAATGAGCTTCGCGCCTTCGCGCGCGCATGACTCGGGCATTCAAAAAAGCCTCATCGATTGGAGCTCCGCACGCCCGGCCCTTGCGTTGCGCATGCATAGGTAACATGCGAAAGGTAAAGCTGAATGTCTGTTTATATGTATGTATGTCTGTAGTATGTTCCGAATAGAAACTTCCATTTCTGAACCGATCCGGACCAAACTTGGCACACATACACTTCGGGGCGGGATGGATGTCATAGGCTGCTTTTCGTCATCGATCGATATCGATTTTATCGATTTTTTGTAAAATTTGATCTACGGGACTGGGAGTTGACACAGGGGGGTAATCGAGCATGCTGATTACGAATACAATATTATTTTTTGAAATTACTCATTACTTTTATCGATTTTATCGATTTTTTGCAAAGTTTGAGCTATGGGACTGGGAGTTGATAGGGGGGGAATTATCCATTGGTTTTGTCGATTTTATCGATTTTTTTTGCAAAGTTTGAGCTATGGGGCTGGGAATCGTCAGAGGGATAAGTGAGCATGCTGTAAAACACAGCGGGATTAGGGAGTTGGAGTTGGTATGTAGAAGTGGGCACAGGGAAACAGGGATAGGGTTTGGGGGACTCTATCATAGTGTGTTGACAGGGCCGGACGGACCCGGGTAAGCCAGCTAGTAGATAATAAGATTCAGAAATTAGTAACTCATCTGCGGAAATTATTAAAAATTCTAAACTAAGCTGTTTCTCCCAATTTAGAAAGTTTTTCGCTTAATCTGTCGATCACAGGTTAGTGGGTGAAAATTCCATCCCTAGCAAAACAGCTATCCATGCTAGGAGATAAATTCAAGCTTCTAAAACGACGTCAAATGAATGTAATTAGATTTTGCACAAAAACCACAAATCATTCGCAACAGTTTCGTTCCACTGTATCTGTTACGTAAAAACCACTACTTTTTGGTGAAGTTCAAACCATCACTTCAATGATTATAACTTTTGGACATCGTCCAAAACACAAAAAGAGATTGTGCGAGACTAATCATATGCTCATAGAAGGAAAACGGTGGTCAGAACTAAAGAAAAAGCATTCAAATTTATGGCTTCAACAGCTAGGTTGATAGCCAATTTCTCTTTTCCAGGGCACTACAATCAAACCACTGGTGCGATTACTAAAGGTAAAAACACAGGAGCCTCAACAGAAGACAGTTACTCAGCAAGTTTTGACACATGTAAGTCTTCCTCAAATCTGCGAAAGCTTTCACTGATGGTAAGAATTGGAGATTTCCTCTGACAAGAAAAGATACTGTCCCAGACCATTTACTGGAGTAGACAATAAATTTTGAGCTGCTGAAGAGCTCTTTACAAGAGTAATTTATCCTTCCATTCCTTCCGAATAATCAGTGCAAGGTTTTACCTGCTCTTTTATTATTTGAACCAAATTCACATCAATCTCCGTATATGGGATAGAGTATCGCGAAGAACCGGTGTAGAAAAATACTAAAATCCAAAAAAGAAAATGCCATAATCTCCGTTTGGATCGTATCATTGGAGATGTCAAAAGAAAAACTTAGCGACTTTTCTGGATCTCTCCAGTGACATGGAAAGACCGTATGTATGCACAAAATCAAATAATCAAAAAAGTAATCTTTCAGTCTTGTATAGCCGATCCAAGAGAGATGTGATCCTTCTTGAATTCAGGCGTATGATCTTCCTTAGCTAAGTCTTTCATTTACTAAATTCGGATCAGCCACTTTATGTAGTATGTTCGATATTTGAGTAACATCAGACTATTTGACCAGTACAAATGATCTAAAATATCGAGAAATACAAAAACTTTATTAGAAAACGCACATAGCTATTTTGAGAGGATCATCCTGCAGATATTGGAGACGGACTCGAAAACCTTATCGGTACTTACTATTTTACTTCATTCACAAGATCACGACACAAAGTGTCCTGACCCTTGTAAAAAGCAAAAATCTTTATGCAAGCTGAGTCAACAACCAAGCATGATCGTAATGTTTCAGAGTGGTGACGATATGATGGCAGGAGTTGAGGCGATCATCGGAATGCGCGGATCGAATTATGTAAGCATCTTCGCATTTGAATGTCGGCATAGATTTGAGAAAACATGGATTTGTTGATTTAAGGAGAACTTCCTCTGAAATGATTCAATTATTCCTTCAAATTCCAGTGGCGAAGGCGCCTGTCCGAGTTCAATCACAACTACGTGCAGCCAACCCTGATGCGCACGCCGTCATCCCGCGGCGAAAAGCTCATGGAAAAATATTCGGCGCTTTCAGCCGAGGAGCAACGGTTAAGGTTGCTGGAACGATATGGCGTGTAAATGATCTTTTCATTCGCGATGGTAAAAAATTCATAGTACCATAGTCCACTTCATGCAGCGCTCTCTTTCCTAAAATATCATAGTAAGGAGAGTAAGCCTGTGCTTGTAATCAAATAATAATAAATGGCTTTATTAGTGCTGTGTTGATGTTCCTGCAATTAAAATCTGCTCAAATTTTGTCACAGCAATTACGACTTTATATTAATGAAGACTTCGCTTGATGAGAGCTAAATGCTATACTTTTTATTCGTTATTGCAGTCGAATTAGCAAGAGCTCCAAACATCATTTATTCATTGCGCCCATTGCGCTAACAACGTCTGGAGATAAGTAAATTACGATAACCAATCCCTGGAGAGGGGAAATCCCTCTGGCTTTCCTCCATAATACCGTAATAATGGGTTATGTGAGTCACTAAGAAATAACTACAAAAACTTGATACTCGTTAGTTTAATGCTTGTATTGCGCAAACTATCAAATAAAAGCGGGTTCTCATTGTGGCTAAATTGCCGGCTGTTCATCTTGGTTGCTTGTGGAAATTCTGAAAAAGTACTCTTAATCAGTACAGTCAAGCAACAAAACGAACAACCTTTCCTGGAAACCAGAACAGCCTTCCAATCTTCAAAGGAATCTTGTGATCATCACTTTTCAAATATGACACCTACGCAAAAGAATTAGGAATGTATTTAGTCAACATTGATGATGAAATTGAGTCAGCAATTCCGTCACCACATTTGACTCACATGATAATTTTGATGATTGCCTTACTAGTAAAACCTTGAGCATGCGTCATCCCTACAACATAACCAAAAGTAGTTTTTATGAGAGTTCTGGTAGAGCACCTGGAAAAATATACTTTTGCCCAAACGCTAGCGGAATTCGGAAAATCTTAAGACCTCTTTTCGGAAAATTCGAGACAGCTTTTGCCTCTTCCTGGCGCGCTCAGAGTGGCAGGCAGTCCGGAATAAAGAAGTGCTTATCGATTTTCCCAAACGGCGAACCTCGCCAACCTTGTGAAATTTTTTCTGATTTTGAAGCATTTGAACAAACAAAACACAATACATTATTCTCTTAATTACGCATTCGATTTCGTTAACTCTCAGGTTCGGTAACGCTCAAAGATGCTGCCAATGAAAACTATACCTCCACATCAAACCTGCCGTTGAGATCAAAACCACTAAATAAAATCTGAAGTATCAACTAATTTCCTCACTACCGGGAAGCGATTCGAAAAATTCGTTTATGTTCTTTGCGTCCCACGCGATCCCTATACCACACATATGCTGAGAATTGTTTTCCAAATAGTGAGTCATAAGCTTACAAAAGAAAGGGACTGGTATACAAAGATTGAATTTGGTTAACATAATGAGTGCATGGTACTTTTTGCACTGTTGAGTCATTCTCTTCATAGTATGGTAAAGATGCATTCCAAACAGTGTTTGGAGTATGGGTTAACATATGGACAAAAAGAACGTAGAAGATTCCAGAAGAAATTTCGCAATACCGTTGCAAATGATTTCGGAATTAGTACATACTTCGAAGAAGTATGTGGCACTTTAATTCATGTCACAATTTGCGGCTTAACAAAATAAGATTTTCAGACTGCGATTGTTGTGGCTTGATTTCAAAAATCTTCATTGTGAAGGTGTTCACTCACAAACAGCCAAGGAAACTAAAATAGTTGGAAGATTGCAATTTTACCTACATCTTGATAAATATGTCTTTGCCCCTAAAATAGCTTCCGTGCAACAAAAGAAATGCCACGATTCTAAGCGATATTTTGATGACTATTTTTATTATCGGAGCTCAAAAAGTTTGAAGTTCCAGCTCATAGTCGTCCTTTCTGTCTGCTACTTCAACGTGCCAGAAATTGCCAGACACCATTGACGGTATATCGTACCAAAGAAGTAGCCTATCTATCATAGTACCATAATAGAAGGAACATGCTTAGAGGAACCAGAACCTGATCTTGCATGACATTCAACTACTTTGTTAACTGCCATAAAAGTTGCTACATTTGCAACTTTTGTGAAAACGTCGCGGTCTACTAAGAAACCCAGATCCTCTTCGACACGATCGTATTTTCCCCAAATTGGATGAATTGCTTGTATTTAGTAATATAATTTAAATCTGGCATGCGATCTTCTACAACAGTAACTAGTGTTTAGCATTTGGACAGAGGGATCCCGGCAGTTACAAATATTATCACAAAACTAATCCTCTTTGTGGAGGTAAGGAATGTCGCTGAGAAACAGAGCAGAAACTCTTCCATTGTTTAACATTTCAAAGTGAGATTCATCACATCACAGAAGACTTATATAACTTCGACTTCGAAATTTTCTCTACACAAGAAGCTCATGTACATATTGTGTTTCCTTTACATAACAAATCATGGATTTTCTTTGCGATAAAGAACAAATGTTCAGAGGTTTAGCAGATTAATTTTTTTCACTAATAGCTACTTTTCTTTGTGGTTGTTTGTGTTGCTAGGGAATCACTTGTACTCTGAGCACTGTGAGTTCTTTCGGATCTACAAAGTAATCGAAAGCAGCATTGAAAATACACAGTAATTTAAACCTAACTGTCAGACATTACATGACAGATGGATCTAACAAATTATTTGGTCAGAATGCCCTGGTTATGGACATTAACAATCAAGCTTTGATGCAAGTACTCTTATATTCTTTCCTTGACTAAACTTGCTACCCATCTGGCAATGAATTGTGCTAATTTCCACTTATTTGATTGCACCAACGAAAAGCTTCAGTCAAGGACTGTCAAAGATTGTATGTCTCTGATATAGATAGCAGTTCAGTAACGTCGATGATGTGCCCAAGTAATTTCACAGGATGTAGGGCTTAGATCTTGGCATGCTCGCCTCGATCCTTGACTTACAGAATTATGTTCAGTGCAGTGATTTCTCTAAATCCCCACTATTTCAGCTGTTAAAATTTTATCTTTGACTGTAGCTAAGGCATACTGTGGTATGGTAAGTATACTGTGGTAATGCATATGTTGTAGCTGGTCCTACTTCATATGAGGAATTGTAGGCCTTCGTGAAAGTTTTGCCCCCCCCCCCCCCACCTCCCTTTGAAATCGTCCCCAAGCGGAGCGTTGACGGGGAATAAGAGCTCGAGTCTAGACATCGTCTGGCATTGATTCTTTTTTTATAGAGCATTTTTTCTGCGCAAGTGCAAGATGCAAAAGCGTCGGGTAGAAAAAGCGCCCCGCTCGCCGCGAAAACCCTGCGTACTACAAGTTTGCCGTCACATAATTATTCCATCTCGTTGTTTCTCTGAACTGTTATTGCAGAATAGATTTTTATTCGTCTCATAACATCTTCAATCAAATTCCCATTTACTATAAAGCAATGCTATATTTGAGTAGAATCAAGATCTTGAGCACTGTAGTCAGGTTGCAGCCTTCCATCCATCTGTTCTCCAAATTCTCGAACACTGAAGTGGCTCGATGTCGGCACGGGGGCTGTGAGTCAGCTCCTGCTGACGAAGTGCTATTACACCACCATCTGGTTCTTACGGTATCTGTAGAAAAAGGGCTACGCAAGGTGCCCATCAACGTTGTCGTGAAGCAGACCTAAATCAAGGTGGTGAGTATCGTGATTCGCAATCGTCGGCTAGCTGCCACTGTGTGGATGATTCCCTGAATAACTTTAAGTTTGGTTTAGTTAGACGGAGTACCTCACCTGGGTTGTTATTGACTACCGGACGCGTCCTGAGACATTATCAATCCGCTCATGCAGTAGCTGGCCTTGCCAAGAATCTCTGCCTGCTATTCATTTTTTTTTGCAAACCTTGAACATGTCCCAAATTTGAGTGCTGGGGAAGGGTGAATGCGGGAGCGAGACTGGACTGGAAGTGGGAGCGGAGCGGAGCGGCTACGTGCATGAGGAGAAAACGGCCGAGGCCGCGACGGCGCAGCAACAGAAGTCCAACACTGTCAAGAGCAGACGAAGTAGGATAAATGTTATGAACAATGAAGTCATAACATTTAAAACTACCTCAGCTGCTACACTGATCGTGGAAGTCTGATTGTAGGGAGTTCTGAGAATGAGGAGCGCACAAAATCGCAGCGCTCGGGATTTGGGCTGACGGCGAATGCCTACGTGTGCGAGGCGGCGGACCCGCAGACGCGTTTTTTTGTAAGAAAAATCGATAGGCGTGCGAGAAAAAGGGCAAATAGCTCAACAAATGGATGCTTCAGTGTATTTTGTTGTATTTTAGCCCTAAATACAACAATCATCCCTACTTCGAGTTCAGAGCGGTGGGGGAGCGCTTGGAGTTTTTTTGTACAAAAGCTGAAGTGCTGAAAACAGTGTTATCGACGATATATGTCAGTGTGGACATTAGCAGTAGAAATGAATCAGCTAAATAATTAAACTTGCCTACGTTTATCGAGTGGAAGTGGCTCCGGCGTCTGCGCGTGCTACAGGGCGCTTCAGTTTATCAAGCTTTTTTTCGAACATTACGATCGTGTCTCCCATCCTAGCTTCCCATTCAGCAACAGAAATTGATTACTGAACAAACACACAGGGACTATGAGGCACAAATGATTATATTTCGAAAAGTTAGGAAGCAAAAAGAAAATGCGTCTCGTGAAGAGACCATAGGGTCCTAAATTTAACATAAGGATTGATCCTCCGTCCGGCTTACGTATGACGATCTGTGCAGCCTTTTCGTCTAAATTTGTTAAAATTAGCCGAATTTTTTGGTTTTTGAGCAAATAACACGAAAAAAATTACCTGCTCATATTGAAGCTGGAGAAATAGAGTGTGGCAACAAGAAGCAACGAAAACAGTCGATTTCCACTAGAAAGGAAAATTTCAGAGTCTATTAGTAGAACTGTGCGGACCGCCGCAGAGAACGAGCCGGCTGGCAATCGGTATGCGGGAACGAATGTGGACGGGGAATACGGTATCTGCGGCAGCTGAGTGCCGACCAATGAGAGCAAACGCCTGCGCGCAGCCCCGCCCACACCCCTGGCTCTATGAATGCTCCGACGGCGGCGCAAAAACCAACGGAGATCAGGGACAGATCACCGGCGGACAGCAAGTTAGTGCCACTACTTGAGAGCCAAACTACAGTAAGACTCAAACACAGAATATATCTTCTAGTAATCTCTCTCAGGAGTCGGTCCTCAGCACATGAGCAGAGTGACGCCACTTTATCAATTTCGCACACTAAAACATGGGAATACGCACCTTTTACGGTAATAACGGTCCAAAAAATAAGAAATACAAACTCATTAGCCATTTTTACGCATTTTCTCTCAATTTTTACCCACCAAAATACAATTTATATGCTAGATACCAGAACTGATAAGAGAGATACAGAAAATCCGTAAAAATGGGGCAGTGGACGGGGGAACGAGGGAGAGCAAAAACTGGTAATCTGAGCAGCAGTCACCTGTACTTTCAATGCACTTTGAGTTCAAGCGCGCACCGCAATGCAAATCTTCCGTCCGTACTGCGCAATGTCACGAAATCTGGAAAAGAAAACTTCAGATCAAAACGGATATTGCAGAATTTACACTGAAAAAATAGAGGAAAGATATTTTCTGAGTTTGGTGAAAAATAGGGGAAACTTATGTGGATGCGATTGAGGAATATAGTGCGGCGTATATATAGCGGCGTGGAATAGTGTTGCATGCAACAGCAAACAGTGCAATTTGTTGGCTGGAAGTGGCGGAGTAGGGGATGAGGTAGACTTCATATAGAAATGACTGACCAGGTCAGACGGGTTCAGGGTGCAAGCGCACGAAGACGAAATGGGTGCGGGCGCCAGCAGCGCATATTCATTTGTGGTACATGTAAGTGCAGTTTGGTTCGAGCGGGGCAGTGCCGGGCCGTAACACAAAGAGTGCATCCAAAGAACGCGTTCGTCCGTCTGCAGGGTAGGAGGGGACGACGGGACGATCGAGCACTCTGCGCCTGAACGCCGCCGAGCGCACAAAAACCACCTCGGCACAAATTGAACACCATGAATACGTCTCAACATTCCGATCCAACTGACACCCCTTCCTCCGGCTTCCGACGCCAACTATAAGTCCATTAAAATATCCGCGTCTCAAGTGTTCGAAAATAATACCTGGCATGGGACCTAAATTGAGCGAAATTCCAAGTCACAGGAACGAAAGAGATTGTGCAAAAATGTTTTGCGCCCTGAGTTCGAAGTATGACTCAAAAATCTTACCGATACAAATCAAGGGGAAATTTTTGTGTTGAGTTCTCCGCAAATTACCAGTTCCTAACAAAATTTAATGCTCGCAATGCAGTTTTCACAAGTTAACTGCTGCTAATTTTTTACAGCTAAAAGGTACACATGAAGTAAGCTATCTGGTTCAAGTCACAATTGATATCCTCACAGTCTCAGAATCGGTCTGCGCCACAAAAGGTTGCTTAATTGTGTGCTAGACACAGAAGAAATAAGAATTAACGTAATTTCGGTATGGTAGCAAAAGCGGGTTTACATGACTTGAATGTGCCTGAGAAATTTACTATATTGCAGATCCGAAAAGGGGTTCGATTTTGAGTTAGCACAGAAGGCTGTCAAAATCAAGAAAACCATAGAACTGAGACTGTCTGCGCCGTAGTTTTAAGCGATTGTTTCTATGATGCAAGCTGGAGATATGAGCTAAGCCGCGCATATTTCATTCGCAGTATCTTATAAAGCCTGGTATCAATAGAAAACCAAGATAGATGAACATTTTCTATAGCACAAAACAATCATTTTTGAATGATTAACAAATCGTTTGTCTAGTTTTGCGACTTTCTACAGTGGTTGCTTGAAAAGAGCGCTTAAGTTAGCGCTGAATCATGTGACACCACAATTTTTTTGCAACCGTTGACGACGTGTGGCTCACTATGAATCAATATGATTGTGGAAGAAAAAAACTAGCCGTGCAAAGTTTTCGTTCGATTTGGATACGTTTGAACGATTCATAAAGCGCATTAAACGTTCACAAGTGTTTTCTAGCGTACTAGCAAGAAAGGTCAGACGCTTTGCCAACTGCTAGAGTGCCTCATCAAGTTTTTGACGAAACATTATATCCAGTCGGTAGACGATGAAAAAGGACGAGCAGATTCTAGAAAGAACATCTTGCAGATTATTGTGCTCATTTATCGCTGTCTGGTTCTTGAACGGAGTTGTGCAATCATGCAGCAGGTACGTAGTGATTTTGCAAACAAAATAGAAATTTTCAGTTCATTACTCCTCCTGAGAAATAATTTGACAGAGTTTCCACCGTTTCCTGAATTAATGTGATTGATGTACGAACATATGAGCTTAAATGACAGTCTCATTAGTCATCCAGATTTTTATTCAAGATTCAAATCCGTATGGATTTGATCATTATATTAGATTGGCACTGCATCCTAAATGCGGTTTGACTACCGCTTGTTGAAACCTCAAAGCTTGCTTTCAGATTGATGTAAGTTTGTGGAAAATTATTTGCTGAATATACTGAGTGTACTGAATGTGGGCTACAGTTTAGTCCCATTATCGTTGCTTCCACAAATTATTTTTTCGATTAGATCAAGCCAGACCATATCCATCTCAGCTTCAACATACGTTAAATACTTTTGATAATCAAATTTGGTAGAGAGAAACAAATGATTCTGTGGCCTCAAACGCTAATTGTAAGTCTCAAGGTCGGATGTGACGGTAGAAAAAAAAGCATCGCTGCACACGGAGAATTGTCAGCGTAGGATGTGTCATGGGTGCTGCGCACGTCTCCAAAAAACTCAGCCCGATGTTTGACGTGTCTGTGTTCATGGGCGATAACGGCCACTAGTGCTAGTATTTGCGGATAGTCTGGAAATCCATTAGACAGCTAAGAGTCTGGATTTTCTTACCAATCCACAAGAGGTTTATGATTTTGCAAAGGCTGCTAGCTCGAAGTTTATTTCACAGTCGAGGTAGTGATAGCATGCGGCGCAGACAGCTGGCTGCTTCAGACTGAAGCGCAGTAGCTTCCTTCCTCAATGGTCCTCCACCAAAACATTCTTGCCATAACTTATAGGAGGTGACTTTGTGGGCTATACAAGAATTGTGCTCACATGGTCAAAGCAGCAAAGCCTTCAAATAATAAAGGCGAAAACAGTCGGAAATACTTTTTTCTGCTATAACTTCGCCTATTCTAGCGTAAAGAAACTGATGCATCCAGGGACTTCTTATACTTTAACACATTGATCCAGCACTCACCAAAATAAGCTACTGAACGTATTATAGAGTGGATTCATAGCCAGACTGATGGTAAACTTCTTTACTATGAATACCACATTTCATAAGTGTTTGCATGCGCGGAGAACGTCCTCAGTTTTTGTTTGGCTTTCGAAGTTCAGAAAAGATGAAGAATTTGGTGCAAAACTTCTCTTGCTTCAAAAAAGGTTAATGCATTTCTAGATACTGCTGTTTATCAAGTATCAGTGGATACATCGCAACTGCGCATTACCTATTATTTTGATAAGCCTTCAATTTCGGTGCCATCACTATCCGTGCTCTGTAGTGTGATATCAACTCAGATCCAAAGTCTCCTTCTTGTAAGTCGCTTTCAACAAACTGCAAAGTGTAGACTCTTTCTCTCAGTGCTCACAAACAGTAAACTCAACAACAGCTTTGTCTGTAACTGTTCCCACTGCTATGAAAAGGAGAACGTTTTTCTGTATTATGTTATCCTCTCGGCTTGCGCTATACGCCCAAGGTCAGCCTGGAGCTGCCCTGGCAGCGCGCACAGCGGCGCTGGGCGCCCATGGGCGCGGCGCCGATATGATGACCTCACTCAGAGCAGCATACGTGTCGAAACAGTCACCGATCCTGAATTTCAACTACGCAGCTGATCAATACGTGAGGTGGATGGAAAAAAAAAACGAAGTGTGCTGCTGTCAATGCTGCGGACGCGTGCGAAATCGCCCACTCAGTCGATTTTTGCAGCGGCGCACGCCGACTGCTACACTGCGACAGACACGATTTGGCGAGCGATGCGGGAGCGATCGTCTCCGCGGCCGAGTAGCAGCGGCGCTAGCTGCCGCCACCGCCGCCGTCGCGGATCCACGTCGCGCCCGCAAAGATCCTAAAAAACAACGAGCCTAGAAGCTAATGAATCTCGTTGGTTTACAGCTGCGCCGTGCCTCTACCAGCGTTGAACAGCAGGTTTTTTTTCCGACGCGACGGCCCCAATCGATACGGCGCTAGGATTTTGTAGTCTTGGTCGCAATGCTCTCTGCACATGCAGCAGAATATTACTAGAAGGAAATGCGTTCGGGAATTAGGATCGATACCTGGTTCTGGAGGATGCAAAACTGCCATCTGTAGGATATTACTGATCCTGCAACCCTTTCATCAATCGGCTTCGGACTCTTCCAAAATACAGTAGGAGGTTTGAAAGCGTAAAGATACTAGATCTCGGCAGCGTACACATCAAAATATACAGGCGATGCCGAGAACTTCCAAGCTGATTTGACTGAAAGTGCTGAATTTTTCTACTCAGAAAATCAGAATCACAGTAGCAAAAAAACCCATGACTTTCCCATATATTTTTAACTCCCCATACCCCTTTTTGGGTAGGGAAAAGGATCTCGGAGCGGCACACACTTCTTGAGGATAGGGAACGACCTGAACTATCCAATAAGAGAACTGTGATAGAACTCAAATGCTTATGCTTTTCCCTTACTACTTTTCTTTTTGTGTTGCATTTCAAAACACCTTTGGGTATCTTATGAATAAATAGATGAATAAATAAATAAACAAATAAATAATAATTGATTAAAGCACCTACCCGAAGTTCTTCCCAACTAAAAGCCTCAATGTACTTTCAGCAAAATGTTACACCAATCGCTTTCTAAAGTTTGATGCGCGCATGAACGTGCTTTGTACCACTGATATATTTATTTTTAGAGAATTTTGCCAATCTAGAATGACAGTTAACGTTTTATGAATATACGTCATTGTCAAAAAGAAGCTGCTTGCGTGGAATTCTCATAGATAAGCAGCATGAATCACAGCTACTCCTCTGTGCTTTGCGGAAAATTCGGTGTCAAGACGCTAGACCAGCTGTGCGAGTCTCACCTAGACGAAAAGATTTTGTAAAATTATTGAAACTCTAGATACCTTTATAAGCAACTGATAGCAACCTTTTGACACACGGTTATTGCTTACAATTGACTAACCTACAAATCAATTACAAAAGATTGTTTTTGTGTTTGGCAGAGCATACGGTAATGTTACTGCAAATTGAAAAAAGCTTATTGCTCCTTCAAACGGGCTTAGTAGGCTGTTCATTTGTCATCGATGACGATTACCGAGAAAAAGTATGTTAAGGTACGATTTACCTTATCCAATAATCGGTGATGTGATCCTTTAGAATAGATTCCAACCCAAAAAAGGACTTTGCGTTCAAAGTTTTGCATCATGAGCCCTAGACGAAGTCGATGTTAGGACGGGACACCTTCCAGTCAACCTGGTTGAGTCAAGGTTCCGAGCCTTTATCCATTATACTGAATAGTCTCTGTGCTTCTTTGTATTTTTTCACAAAAAAAAATCCTTACTGAAGTCCCGATTTGTTATCTATGATTTCTGATGCAGAGCACGAGTGGGTGATAGCGAAAGTCAAGAGAATGCATTCCTCAGAAGTTCAAATGTTCGACTGAAATACTGGTACGCTCTTCTGCTGCTGAATAGTTGTACAAAGCTCTGGTTTTCAAGAAAACCTGACAATAACGTTTGATGTAGGGCACCAGAAAGAATTCCATTCTCATAGACGAACTTCAACTGTTTCCCATAAATGCACAATAGCATCTCGTAGACAGTTGGCTTAATCTTATGAAGTTGGTGACTATATAGTCTAAAAATTCCGACTTTGAACAGTGTTGCTGATAAAATCTCTTCTCTTTTTCCGCGAGCCTATGTATGAAATCATTCAAAGCACCCAGGGAAGTTACCAAGACAATAGCTAGCGATTTTTGTCAAAAACAAACCATTCTGTTATACAGGGTGGGGCAAAAGTCTGGGAGCCTATTTTGCAGTGCTGTAAATCAAGAAACTACTGATGATTTTGACTCCAATTTGTGTCGCATATTGCTACGTTCATCTTCTACAAATCGCACTTTGGCTGGCTGAAAATGCTTGCCATATGTTTTTGTAGGAGTTGGATTTATCAAACATGTGCTCTGTAATGCTAGAAAATCGAAATTTTTGGTTCACAACTTATTTGTAGCTAAAGATACAGATACAGTGTATATTCTAGAGAGCTTCGATGCATACAATGTAGAGGAGACCTTGCGCTATCGATTCGTTGTCATTGTGTTTGTCAGATGCTATTCTTTCGGAAACGCAAAATAAAAATTTGCGAATACTACCTGCGTGCCAGTGGCCATTTTTCTTTAAAATAAGTTTGAAAGCTATAGGAGCACAGCAGGCACTGAATTCTAGGCTATACTTTTTCCTTGGATCTCCTATGCAAGCATGTACTTGAGTTCGATCGATGAAGCAATTTCAACACTTTTCAGATTACGATTTCCGCTCCCGTTCGCGCAATCGCAACCAGATTTCCAGTATACATTGTACACTTGCCTTTAACTAAAATTCCAAAAAAAATTTTCCTGACATTGCAAAAAAAATTTCTTCGCAGCACATTGTAGCTGAAAGCTTGCTCTATCACACCGCACATTTGCACGGAGAAATAGACAGTTACTGTAAAAGCGTGGGACGAATTTCATCATGACTGTCTGCGTGCCAGGACAGGCAGACTCGCCAAGATTTCGAAGGGCTGCTTTGAAGTCAGATGAGGCAATCTCAGAATTTAAAAGCAGCGCTGTATTTGTAAAGGTTCGATTTATGTGATTTTTTGTTCCTATGCACTTTCCTTCTGGTTTTATCTGAAAAAGTACTAGGCTCCCAGACTTTTGCCCCACCCTGTAGATAAGGCAAAGCTGGTGATATGAATGGCTGAGTTAGCTTGAGCGATCCTCAAATTTTCGATGCTTGGGTTTGAGGTAGTTAAGTCAAAACTCTGACTCCTTGTGAATTAGTAGAAAAGGAGATTTAGGTTTCCCAAATTGTGCGCCTGCCTTTCAGTTGCCACTGCTCGTATTTCTCAACTGTTTAAATCATGAACACAAAAAGAATACAACTTTTGATATCTCCAAGTTATCTAACTTGTAGCATGTTTTATTAGCACCAATTTATCGAACCATGCTCTGCCGCTCGTTGCTGTATTCGATGCTGCGTTGCTATAGAAAACGAAAAAAAAGTGTGGCAACGCGTTTCGCACAAGGCAACCAAAAAAGAGAGTCGATATCTTTGGACGTGGCTCTATCGAACCTCCCCTATGCATCTGGTGAGTGCCGAGTCAAAAGAGAGAAGGGCGGAGAGAAGGACGACGAGTATGAGGAGAGAAGAATTCAGAAGCGAAGCACTAGCAGACGGGCTAGATCGATGATCGACTAGGGTAGACGCATAATTGTGGGGAAGAAGCAGAAGGATGGGGGGGGGGGGGCGCAGAGGGAGGGGGAAGGAACACTCCCCTTTGGGATGGGTTATGAGATTTTTGATATAAGTCCAAGAGTTACTATACCCTCATAAATTCATTGAAAGCAGTGTCTACCCAAAATTTCGCTTCCCATGTTTTTTTCTTTCTAGGGTATTCCCGTGGTCCTGATTACGGTTACGAGGTTCGATTTCCAAGATCCGCAAAAAAACCCGATTCCTGGGAGCATTCTTCCTGAAAGCAGGACGTTTGAGTACTTGGGTAGGCGGTGTTTGATAGGATCTAGGCGTGGCTTGATAGTACCTTCGCTGTTCCAGATTCATTATCCGTTCGGAGACAACATCAGAGGAACAGACTAACGCGGATGCCTCTCGCCTGGAGCCTACACCCAGGATCGGCACTAATCGGAAGAGGCTAGATTTAGCCTAGACTCGCTCCGCTCGGCCCTGTCAAAAGAATATGATAAAGGTTTCATCCTATCGGTGTACTCCTTCCCGCTTCTGCATGCCAATTCCCCCTATTCCCATTGTGTTAGTAATCAGCATGCTCACTTACTCCCTGTAGCAACTTCCAGCCCCATAGCTCAAACTTCGCAAAAAATCGATAAAATCGATAAAAGTTCTATAATTAGGAACTAATGTATTCGTAATCAGCATGCTCGATTACCCCCCTGTGCCAACTTCCAGCCCCGCAAATCAATCAAACTTTACAAAAAATCGAAAATCGACAAAAGTAGTGGAAGATATAAAAACTAACATTGTACTCGTAATCAGCATGCTGCGACTGCCTCCCGTGTGCCAACTTCCAGCCCCGTAGCTTAAACTTTGCAAAAAAAATTGCTAAAATCGATAAAAGTAGCGGATAGTCTCAAAAACTGCTTTCGTAATCAGCATGCTCGATCACTTACCCCCCCCCCCCCCCTCCCTGTACCAACTCCCAGCCCCGTAGCTCAAACTTTTCAAAAAATCGATGAAATCGCTAAAAGTAATGTACGGTTCTAAAAACTAATATTGTATTCGTAATCAGCATGCTCTATTACCCCCTGTACCAACTCCCAGCCTCGTAGGCCATACTATGGAAAGAATCGATAAGAATCGTTAAAATCGATATAGATCGATGACGAAAAGTAGCCTATGACACCCGCCCCGCCCCGAAGTGTATGTGTGCCAAGTTTGGTCCCAATCGGTTTGGAAATATAAATTTCTATTCCGCACATACGTACAGACAGACAGACAAACAGACAAGCAAACATTCAACCTTATGTATAAGATGGGTGACGCTATGCTTCTCTCAAAGTTTCGCGGATATAACCTTGCAAGAATCGAAGAAGCGTACAATATTCCGTAGAGATGGTTAGGTGCTCTCAGTACAAATTTAAAAAGCTTCTTCCTTTCGAAAGCATGAAAACCGTCTCACGAAAATGCTCATATATACTCCAAAGACAATCTGATCACCGACGAATGAGTATAACTTACCGCAAATTCAGTACTTAAATTGACCGCTTTTGAAGAATTTGCCACTCTCAAAATGGGAAGATTCCGCTGTTGTGTTGCAAAATGTTGCTAACTTACAGAGCCCTAACTTGTATGGTAGTACTGTGATATCATTTAGCACCTCAGATTTGCTTGGAACTGTTTATTTTCAAGCAGGAAGGCTACCTAAAACATTGGGTGTCAGTAAACTCTTGTGTTGATTTAGCTGATCAATACAAAGGGTACAAGGGTCAACTATCACTAGGTGCAGATCGTGCCAAATGCCAAATCTACAAAAGGTTGGATCCCGCATGATGGTGGTTTTCTCTCTCATGCTCCATTTCTAGACCTGAGGAAGTCTGCATAATTACTTAGATTGATGAGTTCAGCATTTTCATACATCAGTGAAGGCTTAACCTTTTATACTTCCATTACATGTAGCTGTTTAAGTTATGTTTTCAGAGATAAAACTGATGCTGGCAAATGACCTTCCCAACATGTCTCCTACGAAGTTGTGCGAAATTTACCGTGGTCCACACCATGTAAGTTTAGTTCTACATAATTTTGCACGTACTTTGTGAAGATTGTAATATCTAAAAGTAAGCATAGGAAACCTTAAACTTTGTGTTAAATTTATATTTGCAGAAAATTATTGAGTTTATAAATATACAAAAGGTAAGAAATTTGAAAGGCTACAGTTGGCCCCAATGCCCACAGCTGACCCTTTTGTAGATGGAAGCGCGCTGACAAAGCTCCCCCTATCCATAAACTGAAAATCCCCTGTGGAAAACTATAGTAATAATACCGTGCTGCTGTCGCTTAGGTAGTTTTGATTAATTATTCGACAATTTGATAGCGCATGTTAATTTTATATTATTCGTTTTGAAGTTTAAAGGTTTTTCATGATGCGACTCACGTTAGTTTTCTGTTGCAGAGCATGCTCTAGAAATTAATGGATTTGGTATGTCACTAAATAGAATAACAGAAGGACGAAACCAGAACCGTTTCCATAACCTTTTTTGGACATGGAATGTAGTGGTTACTTAGTAACAAAATTTTCACTTAATAATAATCAAGATTTTTCCTCGATTCTTTGAAAATTCAGTTCGATAGGTAAAAAAACAATTTTTGATTTTCTGCTGCAAGTTCAGAATCTGATTATTATCAGTTTGATGGGATATATCTACCTGAAAAATGGAGATTGCCTTACCTGCCTTCCACTTCCTCTTGTTCTCCTTGGGAAAGCTTGTGTTCGTCAAAGCAGAGTTCCTTTTTGATGTTTTCCCAGGGTTTGCTTCCAAACAGCCAAATTAGGCTTGCTAGTGATTGAAGGCAAAAATATTTTTTGGATCATTTTATATGTACAAATCAAATCAAAGCAGTTTTCTACAAATTTGCATCTGATCAAATCGGTCAAAATGAAGGTCTTGCCGAAAACGACCTTCTAACGAACTCTAAGCTGTCCGCGGATGTTCAATTAATTTGTTCGCACAGAACGACTTAATTAGAAAGTAATAAAGATAGTTGTTGTTCCGGATTCCGGTTGATTTGCATCTAAGCTAATGATGTCGTGAACCGATATGCTACTGAAACAGCAGTCGCATCGCCTTCGTGACCCAGTTCATCGAGAAGCACCACGACATTCACGGAGATCGTTTTACTGTCATTGTTGTGTTCACTTTTTTCTCGTGTTCCGTATTTGTATGTGAACATTTACAGATGTGTCTATTACCTCCGAAAATTCCGGCATTTTTTCTTTGATTTTTCGGAAATGGTCCCCATTACTTCAAATTTTGATACTACAAAACTTGCTTCAGAGAATAATAGGATCTCCATTTCGGTGATTATTCTCGATTGTTGAATACTTGTTTGACAAGATTAGAGAGGTTCTCTAGCACATTTATCATATCGTTAGGTTTAGTATCTGAGTATATGTGGCTGTGCTTCACTTCCAAAGGATTCAGTATTGAGTGGTAGAAAGTCGAACTCCACATTCTCAAAAATTTCTGAATTTTCCAAATCCAATGTCTTTAAAATTCACGCAAAAAGATAGAATTCATGCACTTGTTGGCAGATCGAGGCAATTTTGAGGTATTTCTGAATTTCTTTTGCTAAATGCTAAATGGTCCAGCTTTGATTTTAAATAAATAGGTTTTACACCAACACCATTTGATTTTCTTCAAATATTAGGTTGTCTCAAAAGCAAGCTGTATTTCTAAATGAATTGAACTGCTTTTGTTTCCCTAGCAGACTTAGGGTACCTTTCGAAAGAGCGATGCATCTACAAAATGACGACCAAAGCATGTTGTAAGTCGGATTCAGGCAAAATTTGATATCGCAAAATCAAAGATTTTCAGCTACCCCAAAAATCGGATCTCCATCCAGAAAATCCCTACGGGCCTCCTACTTGGTCATTATACAGTAGACACATAGAGCACCCAAAAATATATTTGGTGGATTTTTTCAGGGCTCAAAATTGAGAAATTAAAATGGCTTGAAAACAAAATAAATGTTAGTTATTTCGGGTTTTTTCTGTTAAACTTGTTCTATTTTTCGATTACCAAAGCACAAACAGAGCTAAACTTTGAGGCTTGTAATTAAAAAGGCTTGTAGTATGCAATGATATATGTGGGATTGGCTGGGGGAGGAGTTTGCCATTTCTAGACTATCTCCTTTTTCTCACTTCCTAAGCGAGGAAAAAATCCATAAAAACGTATTTGAGTACTGCTTTGCATATTATGTATAATGACCAAGTTTGAGGTCCGTAGGAATTTTCTTCGTTAAAGTCCAATTTTTAGGTGAGAAATTTTTATTCGTCTTGCTTCAAATTTTACCTGGATCCGTCTTAAACGGTGCTCTGGTAGTCATTCGTAGAACTTGCTTCACTCTATTGAATGGTACCCTAAGTCTGCTAGGAAAACAAAAACAGTTTGATTTATATAGAATCACGATTTACATCTGGGACATCCTAATGTGATGTTCCTACGAGTGTAATTTAAAATTTCCTTTTCGAGTTTTGATACTCTTCAAAATAAATTGTAAATTGATATGTGTGGAATAGCGCATCTGTTATACATAACTAAAAAATATGGCACATATCGAAGCGGTTGAAGCGTTTTGAACATTTTTCTGGAATCATCAAGAAAAAGAAAGGTAAAAGACCTATGTTACAACCTAATATTATGCCATATTATATTATATGATGATAGCCAAAACCCCACATTTCCTGATGTTGTGCTCCTCCTCTTTTCCTTTTTTTCTCTTCTCGATACTGCGTCCCTTACTGTCTGTTCCCAGCGTACTTTTAGACTTTCAAGTTAATGAATTTTGCAGGCATGCCGCGAAGGCGATTACCTCTCTATATCGTACTATATTTATTTACAGTAGGATATGTATTGTCAAGTGAAGGTAGGTCCCGAAACGAGATTTGTTATCATTCTGCTCATCTAGTACAGCTTATTTCTACAGAATGTGATTCTAAGCTCGATTTGGCGTTCGTTCTCGATGCATCCGGGAGCATTGAGGAGATTTACAGCGAGCAAGTGCGGTGGACAGCTTTTCTAACAGATGCACTGCCCGTTCATAGAGATGCAGTGCGAATAGCGACTATTCAGTAAGATTTACAATTTCTAACTTAAAGTCTTGAGAATTACCCTTTCTTTTAGATATGCTGGTTATCCACTTACCGAGTTCAGCTTGAACACCTACTCAGATAAGGAGAAAATCGTTCGTCACCTTAAAGACATGACATTCCAATCTGGAGTCACGAGAACAGGTTACGCCTTGAGAAGGGCTGAACATGAGCTCTTCAGCGAAGACCGTGGAGCACGTCTTAACGTGTCTAAAGTCATTGCTTTATTCACGGATGGATTATCTATAGATGATCCTTTGAAGCCATCGGAACAAATGCGTTTGAAGAAAGGTAGTACTTCCTTCATTTCAATTTTGCAAAACATTACAAAAATTTGCTTAATAGGTGTAAAAATCTATGTGATAAGTGTGAACGCGGATGGTTTTATTCCGGAAATGCAACGTATCGCCGGAGAAAGCCAAAATGTTTTTGGGTACGAATTTTGGTTCTTTATTGACTATAAGAACCTTTTATTTTAGACCGAACGATCTTCTTTTGTTGAAACAGCGCCTCTCAAGGGACGCAGCAGAGGCCAGAGTCTGCGAAAGCGATTTAGTTGTTGGTTTTTATAATTCTTTTGAGTTCATTTGTACACCGACCCACTTTAGCTGCTCCGTAGAGCTAATAAAAGCTTGTAAGAGATTTTTCAAACCTGTTGATCTCAAAAATTTGTTATTGAATGTGACAATTTTTCAATTCTAAAACTTAAATTGTTAGAAAAAGACTTAGAAATTTTTAGAGTGAAGAGACATTCAGCACAACAACCGAAGCAGATTTTACACATTTTGGAGACAACACTGAGTCATTGATAGAAATGTCAACAGAAACGTTAAGATCCGACGATGGACCACCGTTTCTCCCAAGTGATCCGTCCAAACTTCACGATAATGAAGTCAAGGCGGTCAGTCAAACTTATTTCTAACTTGATTTAAGCTTATAAAATGAATTTTTCTGATGCATTTGATCTGGAAATTGTGAGAATCGATAATTTCACAAATAACTGCCCAGATTTTTTTTTCAGAGAACAACGTTACATGCTGCGGAATCGACAGCTACCACAATGTCTCCGGATCAGATCTTTGAGAGAGTTCTTGAGAGCGTGGGAACTTTGGTAAGGGCATTTATTACAATGCAAAATTTACCGTTTGAAGCTCTTTTTATTTTGGATCAAGTAGTCTGCAAAGCTGTGAAGCTTGTGAAGAAGTAAGGTCGCGAAAAAAAATTGTGGGCAAATTTGGTATGCGTAGCTTAAACATATCTACAAATGGAGCTGGCCGGCTTCACAGTGTTTATTTTGCTTCAGCTATCTATCATTTGCTTGAAACTATCCAGATTCGTTTTAGTATCCGGACTCCGTGGTGACGAATGTTCCTCCTGCTCAAATTCCAGACGCAAATCAAATACAAGTAGTTGAAACACCAAATGAAGCTGTGAGTTAGATTTATTCATGTTGGTGATCTGTTTTATATTGCAGTTTCAGACAACCTTCAAACCGTCTCTGAAAACCCAACTTCGAAAAAAGAAAGTCCGTCGAGTGCTTCGTAAAAAAGTTAAGAATGTAACCGTCCTTCCGACGCGAGTAGACAGTTCTCCTCCTGCACCAGAAAAGAAGGTCAACTGAACTCAAACGAAGCTGCTTTTGACAGTACAGTAGCGATAAATTTCAGATTCGAAAAATAATCAGAAAAAGGAGGCGAAAGATTGTGTCTGGAATTTCTTCTGGAAAAGCGTTACAGCAGTCACAAACTATTAGCACATCACCGACAATCCCAAAAGATATTATTCCTACTACTACAGTTGATAGTAGCTTACCACAGCTGTTAAAACCTTTTAAATTACAACCACAGCGAGAAAGCTTGCAGAAGAGCTCTAAATTTAAGGTATGACATCGACTGGGTTGTTTTTGCTATCGCCATAAGCAATAAATCCGTATTTAATTTAGACTGAAAATACCTCCCCAACGTTCTCGCCACAAGCTCTTGTGCGAACCACTACTACATGGATACCCGAACCTTCGGTCACCACTATTAAGCCAATTCCGGCACAGAAGAACACTCCAGGACCTACCACAGCACCAATTACAGATTTTGTACCTACGACAATATCGGTATCATCGCGAGCATTTGCTTCGAAAATATTCAACGGCGATGAAATTGGTATTTAAGAAACTTTGATTGAGTGATTATTCTAACTATCATGTTCTAGGAGTACCGATAAAAACTTGTCCACTTGATATTCTCTTCATCGTTGATAGTTCCGGCTCTGTCGGAGGAGAAATCTATTTGAAACAGAAGGTGATGAATCGAGTAATCGAAATATATTTTTCTGTCTGAGAGTATCTGTTTAGGAATTCTTGTCAGAGCTTTTGCAGTCAATACAGCCTGAAAACAAGTCACATCGAGTTGCGTTGATTCAATTTGCTGGAGCAAAATCACAAAAGACCGAATGGTTCTTTGACAGCTATCACGAAAGCTCAGAACTCATAAAAGCATTCAATGGAGTTCGTCATTTTACAGGTAAGGGTTAGATACTCATATGTAAGCTAGGTTCAAGCTGTACTGACCAGAAAACAGCCAAGACTAGTTAAATGCTAATTCTAGAATTCTTTGATTCCTTTAGTGACGAACTAGACAGAATTCCAGCTAAAAAATTTGTAGAAACATTTCTGGACCTAAACGGTTATGCTTCATAGCTTCTCTTTATGACAATAAGCCTATTGATGTATGCTGATAGGGTTAAAGTAAGCGTCCGATTTTCTAACACCGAATGAGCAGTACAATTTAATTTGGCGAGTGGCGACTGACTAATCGACCGCTCGCGCCACGCCCATTTAGAAGTCCTCAGGTTTTGAAGAGACTTTTCATCCATAAGGGTCGTTGTGAAGCGTAGCAATGGGCTCAGCATATCCAATTCGCCCGAGTTTGATAGGAAATCTTTCGGAAATTTACCCATCTACTTTTCTGAAATCGAGCTGATGGAAAAGTAGTTTTTCTAGGCACGACGTATATTGGAGCTGCACTTGAGCTAGCCCAGCAACTACTGGACACACGAAGGCCTGATGTAAAAACCGTGGTAGTACTTCTTAGTGACGGGTTAGCGATTTCAAAATTTTGATTTTAATTCATGTTCTGAGTACTTTTTTTGCAGATTTTCTCAAGATGATGCCTCTCGACCAGCAGAGGCCATTAGAGCTATGAAAAATGTGGAATTCTATGCGATTAGCCTGTCGCAGCTCAGCAACAAGTAGGGACTGTTACTTGCTTCTACTGGAGTACAAAAAGTTATCAAATATACAAGTATTTTTCAGAGATTATCTCCACCAACTGGTGAAGGATGAAAAGAAAATGGCTATGGACGATGACGTCGGCTACATTCACAATCATCTCAGATCTATATTCTCTTGTGCTAATTAATAAGACATGAGCTTCGTACTTAATAATAATTTATGTATCTACGAATAATTGATAATTATGCTGCTAATAATCAATAAATATGCTGCTAATAGACATGGAACGGTAAGCATGGACAAGATTGAATTTATAGAAAGGTTTAAGGTGATGCGATACACTGCGGGGGGGGGGGGCTTGTGAGAGAAAAAAGAGAGAAGAGAAATGTTTGGGGTCGTAAGGATATGCTAATACAAGATAGAATTTACTCGTAACATTCCGAATCTTACAGAATTACGACAGAAACGGTATCTCCTCCCCCCTCTCCATAATTCAATTTCTCTTGCCCTTCCCTTCCCCCATCCATTCATCCTTTCTCCTCCCCTGCCGCTTACAAATTTTTTGGTGCAGCTGAGATTTTGCTTTGAGTTATGGTACCCTATTTTCAGGTGTATAAGCCGCACCCTTTTTGCTCTAAACGCGAGCAGCCCAGGCGTGCCGCCGCGCATATGTCTCGCAATGCGGTCGCCTTATCGCATACAGCCCTCACTTAACGCGCTCCATGACGACAGTCAGTCTTTTGGCGTGTTCGCCTTTAGAATGAAAAGGGTGCGGCTTATACAGTAAATTTCGGCCCGCTTTAGGCGGAAATTGGATTGGGGGGAGTCCGTTTCGCAACAGCTCGCGCCGTCTCGCAGCTACAGTATATTCCTATCGTGCTGAGAATCCATGTCTGCGTCTCTTCAATCTCCTTAGTCTTTGCTTGGCAAAATGCCAGCGCTAGGCGCTCGCGAAGCGTCCAGCGATGCGCATGTGCTGCTCCACATAGAATGTCTCGCCTAATCCGCGATGAAACCGACTATACACTTGAAAATAGGGTAGTTAGGATAGACATCGAAATTAGGCCGGCTCGAAAGTTTGTGCCGTTTTAAGACCCATGCTCAAACCACTTAATAATGTTCCAACGCTCTAACCAGTGTTCGATGTCTTTCTAATTCATAACAGGAACCATGGCATTGCTGGAAGGACGCTGGGTTAAAATTGAAGGAAAATAAAGTGATTGATCGCAGATTTATCCGTGAGCCTTTCCAATGTGGCTGATGTAGACTATTGAATGCTATGTAACACTTTGTAGATCAACCCTTATCCGAAACCTTTTTCCCCTATTTTTGCTTGATAGAAAGCATAGTGGTTTTATCAGATTAGGATTTGCTTTACATCTAAACCCATAAGTACTCCAGGTACAATTCGAATTAGTGGTCTACATCCATCTGGTAGTGCAACATACACTCCAAAGTCGTACATTCGTTGCACAGAGTCGTTGCTTGACCCTCCAAAATTCGATATTTAGACGTCCGCCGAGGGTCGGATATTGAACTTTTCGTCGCCAACCATTCCTGATTTTTTTGTCTCCATACACTTCAGGACTTGTTTGAGAATGTATTATAAACAAAAGTCGCTATAACAGTTCATCTTTTTTTTATTATGTTCATGCAAAACACCGTTCTTGCTTGTCTAATCAGACCAGTTTGCTCTTGGCTCAGAAATGACCCGATTTGTCATGTAATGTAGCTGCTTTATCCAGCCTCCTATTATGAATCTCTCGTAAGCAACTTCTCCAAGGTATGAAAAGTCTTTGTATTATAGCGTTCAATGACAAAAATAGAGAAAAAAATTTCTTTACGAATGTGAGTTGAAATAGAAATAACTTGTCTTCTTATCACTGTCTATGAGCATTTGCTAGCTTGCAGTGAGCAAATTCTACTTGTTTTGCTTGATGGCACTTAATGTCTTTCAAAACCAGATTAAAGTGAACTTTGCGAAATTCTAAGCTTAACAACCTTTTGCTGTTTTGACATAAGGAAGACAGATCAGTAAACTTTGTGACATTTTTTCGTGACACCTGATTCAGGCTTTAAAAGTTTTGATGCCAGACGCACACACTTATCGGTATAGTATAGTTTTTTTACTCGGTACATCGTTGATTTGTAAGTACGCCATGAAAATTTTTGAAAATGATTTATTTCTGCAAGATCCAAGAAATGTATGCTGACACAAGGATCGCACTAGTTTCAGAAATTTTTCGGAGAGATTTGGAAAGTCTTAATCTCGGTTTTCGAAAAGTAAGTCAGACTTACACTACTAACAAGGGAATGGTCAGAAGTCGAAGTGGCCAATCTAAACAAGTTGCATACCATTCGATGCAGCATCGAATGCTGACTTCAAATCCGTCTTCCGTATCTGCAGAGCGCCTTTGTAGGCGAAGTTATGAGCAGTTTTACTGCGAAAAAATCTTACACAAAAATTGCAAAATTCGGCACATTATTTCTCTTTTAACTCACCTCCAGACGCGCGCCATATGGAGCGACCTAGATGCATGTTTTGGTCTAACACTGAGGTGGGAATGGCTTTGTACGGCCATGTTTGCGTTTTACACGTACATTTTCCTAGCAAAATAATAGGCTTCAACGGCCTATAATTTCATCCACAAAAGTGCTCTGCAGATAGTGAAGACAGATTTAGAGTCAGCGTTTTACGTTGCATCTAATGGTATGCAGTTTGCTTGATTTGGCCACTTCGAATTCTGACCATTTCCTTGTAAGTTTTCTAACTGACATTTATTTTAAGTGTGATTTTCTTCCTTTGCTGTTCTCTCACGCTTATCCGCAGTAGAAGATAACTTGAATGCCTTTGAAGCTCACGTTTTTTTCCCTCGGGATGTCGAAGTTGGGTTGTCTTCTACGATTTCTTTGTGAATGCTGCGACAGACATTTTTTCTTTGGTATTCTATTAGGTTGAACCGAAAGTTCTGTCGCACCATTTTCAAAAAATCATAACTTCTTTCGGCCACGACAATTTTGCGCAATTCAAATTTTGCCTGAAAGCGTAAAGCATGTAGTTTCCCAAAGTTCCCTGGAGACTTTCCATCATGCTCAGGTTGCAGAGATAAAAATGAAGGAACAAAATCATCCAAAATTCGGAATTTTTAAGCAAGAATTCTAAAAATTCAGAAACTGTGCGATAAAATCCAGAAAAGCCATTACCTTACTTTTTCTTACATTTGATTACCATCTGAGTCAAGTTTGCATTGATCGAGCCCTTCTTCCAAAAGTTATGATTTTTTGAAAAATAATGCCAAAAAACCAATTTCCTAAGAATCCTTGAAAAATGGATTTTTTGGCATTTTTTTTCAAAAATTCATAACTTCTGAAAGAAGACCTCGATCAGCACCAACTTGACTCAGTTATTAATCAAATGTAAGAAGAATCAAGGTAATGGCTTTTTTGGATTTTATCGCACCGTTTCTGAATTTCGAGAATTCTTAAAAAGAATTACTTAAAAATAATTAATAATTAATTAAAAAATAATTAGAATTACTAAAAAATAATTAGAATTACTTAAAAATTCTGAATTTCTGACGATCTCGTTCTTTCATTTTTATCTCTGCCACCTGAGCATATCGGAAACTCCCCAGGGAGCTTTTGGAAACTGCATGCTTCACGCTTTCAGAAAAAATTTGAACTGCGCAAAATCGTCGTGGCCGAAAGAAGTTATGATTTTTTGAAAATGGTGCAACAGAACTTTCGGTTCAACCTAATATATACTGCTCGAGCCATCCTAATATATTGGTTCTCAAGTAAAAAGAGTTTGCATTTCTTTAGCCATCTAGTCCTCCTCGAAAATCAGCGAATTTGTTAGGAGGTGAGCTCTTACATAAATTTTGACACTGAGCATCAGTGACGTGTCCGGGGAGGGGCAGGGCGTCAAAAATGTATTTTTAAATATAAGTGCGTAGCCTTGGCCACGCACATTGGAAATTTTTGGGATACTTTCCGAAATTTTTCCGGGCCTGCAACCCTCAAACTGGAAAAGAAGGGGGCGCATTACGCCCCGAAAAATTTTTTACAGGACTAATTTGAATTTTTTCAATTTCTTATAGAAAAAAACAAGCCATTTGCACAATTTTAGAACTCATATAAGTAACTTTCAAAGCCTTCCCCCCCTCCATCTAGCCTCCCCCTCCCGGGGCCCGTTAATGTTGAGCATATATTAGCGCTACGATACTGCAATACAATCAAGAATCAAACCTGGAATGAAACTCTAAAAATATTTTTTTGGAAAGTGTTTCCCAATACTTTTGCACTGCTCATGTTTTGTATTTCGAATTCCTGCTTCATTCATGAACGGTGTTTCAATGTGGTCTACTTTCGGACATAATTTTGAACGAAAATAAATGATTTCATCTCTAGGACCTCAGGGATCACTTTCACGACCCAGAGTCCGGATATGACGGCAACGTCCAAGATAAAAGTAAGCGGCTCCATCATTGATTAGTACAACAAAGGAACATAAGTGGAAACAGCAGAAATTTTAAGTCAAAAATCAAGCCTAATTTATCAGGGATGACATAGGAATGCCGGTAGCAAGGCGATGCTTAGAGACATCTTAATTTTTTATATCCTAAAGGCAATGTGGGTCCTTCTGCCACAATTGCGGTAGAAAAGAGTATGCACTTTCCACCAATATCTTGACTTTGATGTGTTCGATGAAGAGCTATGACGGTTGACCCCTATTCATAGTATCACGACAGCTTGCGGTAGCGCTACACAGAATCTTGCGAACTGTGCGTAAATCTCCCTTTTCGTCCTGAACTTCACCGCTTCAGGCAGCGGTTCAAGAAAATTGCAACTGTGAACTTTCCACCCCCCTTTGGCCTTCTGAATGCGCTCTGTCCAGGACTATGCTTAGAACGTCAAAAAAAAAGGCTTTTTATGGTGTCTTCTGGCCTCAAAGATTGCAGGAGGGGCTGGACAAACGATTCTCCCAACTGAGACACGATCGGCTGCTTGAGCTAACCAGCCAATTGCCGCCAAGGGTGGAGTTACAATCTCCTGCAGTCAGTCACTGTTTTTGGCGGGAATCTTGCTTCCAGCCCCTCAGCAATATGCAGGACCAGAGAACGCCATAAGAAGCACTTTTCCGACTTTTCAATCACAGTCCCGACTCAGCGGACCTAGAAGGCCAAGCAGTAGTTGACGAAAGCGCGCAATCGCAATTTTCTCGAGCCACTGTCTTTGAACCTCGCCAAACTTTTGAAAATAGCACCCCCTCCCTTATATCAAACTCTGCCCACTCCCGTGAAGCTTACTTCAAAGCTTCTCACAGTTCATCAAAATCAAATGAATTATTATTCACGCAACCTAAAATGTGTCGAAAGATAGGAGTGATACACAGTTAATACCTGGTAGATCTCTGTCACTATTAGAATTTTTCCAGAAAGGACGCGACGCTCCATTCTGATGGGACAACGAACCCACAACGAACGAACCGAAGCATCCGGGACCAGTCGGACAGGTATGCCCTTGCAAGTTTTGCTGTGTATGCCTCTAATCCCCTTTCTCTGCTGCTATCCAAGACGTATGGCTTTCACGCTCGCTGAAATGACCTTGCTCCAAAAATCCTTGGAATCTAGATTCAGATGTGGTTGGCTTCCATCAAGCATCAGATTGATGGATCATATGAATTTAGGTGGCTAGAGGCTGAGAAGTAGATGTAAGTCATGGAAAAGGGTCAGGTGGTATGGGAGAGCAAGCGTTAGGCGACAAAACGTGCAAACGCAAGCGGCGTGAAGGTCGTAACTCAAAACTATGCATCATTTCTAATGGCTACGGGTTATGTATCTGCTCCGATATCCCTTCCCTGTTTTTGCATAGGGAGTTTTTGGGGCACAAGAAATTGCGTTTATTGCCTAACGCCCTACACCCAAATTTTTTTTCTTTGATTTATTGCCCAGGCATTGAAGCTAACGTTGCTACATTTTGAATGTTTTACCATGCTTTACTCGGCATTTTTCGACAGTTGTGCTTGAAATCTGTAGAATATTGACTCAACCTGAGCAGATCACTCACTATTTACCCCGTTTGTTGTGCACAATATTCAGCTTGCCGGTCTTCTTTTGCCTGTATCACAGTTGAATAAATAAAACATAGCAAAAAATTGGGCACAACTGTGCGTCATGGAAGCGTAACTAACCTGGGCAACACAAGGCTAGGTCATAAAGATTTATTTCTGGCTTATGCTGCAATAAAATCTCAAAGACTTTCATTTGAGCTTTTCCATTTGTTTTAGAAAAGTTGTGCTCTATTGATTTGAGATGGCCTAGTTGGAACGGAAATTCTGATGTAGTTGCACAATTTGCCCGGAATCTGGATCTTTGATCTACTGTTACTGTTTCCTGTGTACAGGCCCGTAAAATCTAATTGCACACGCGTAGCTTTGAACACCAACGCGCAGCGCGGCTGGAAACGTTTGGTCCCGAAGCGCTACTGGCTTTTTGCGAGCGACAATGAGCGCGCACCCTTTCCACACGAATTTTTTTTAACTTTTGAAGTGAGCTTTCGTCAAGATAGACCATGCATTGACGAGAACAACATGAAAGTCAAAGAAAAAATTCTTGGAATATAGTGAACGCCGACAGTCGTTGGCGTCGACGGCTCGCTTACGCTGGTGTTCAGGGCACGCGCGGGCAATGAGGTTTTACGGCGCCTGTATGTGTCCACTGTCTTCGTGTGCTTCAAACAACTGTTTTCATTCCCGTTTAGCTTCGAATTTCCTGAACTCATTTCTATTTAGTCACTAAATTTTGTTGTTTGCTAGAATCTTTTGTGACTCCCGAGGAGCAGATCCTTTGTAATGAAGAACTTCTCCTTAGATACCGTTCTAACTGTCAATTCCAAGTAGCTTCATCTCATCCTTACAGATGGTAAGAGGTTCAAAACGCAGCATATTTCGAACTTTAAAAATGTAGTTCTTCAAAAAGAATTTGAGTGTAGAGATTGCAGCTCCCACCAGAAAAATCTTTGCTAGGTGTCCGTATAATTGTAAATCACCTGAGTGCAGTTGAGCGCAAACTGCTTTGTTAGAATTGACATTGAGTCCCATTTTCGTGCTAGAACTACTTACTGCTGATCTCTGCCACATGGCATCTGGTGGTTAATTTTCTGTCTTTCCCTCAGAAAGTTCCGAAAACCACAAACTAACAAGTGAAGTTTACCTTTCAATTTGCACGAAAAGTAGAAAGGTGCAGCAGTTGGAAATAACTTTCATAATTCGATGGTGGGTTCTTGTCCTAGTATAGTTGTGACTAGGCATAAGCGATGTCACCAAAGTCATTAATCGTAACACTTTTTATAGACGAGATAAAAAACGCAAACGCAAAGTCATTTTACTTTTACCTTTCAAAATCAAACAACATCGATGTTTCATGGATAGCGGTGGTTTGGACCTGTTGAGTAGTCAGGAGTATCTCAGGTTAAGCGAGTGTGATCTTCATTATGCCGTTCCATGGGTTAGCAAGTCACATCTGGAAGCCGTGATTGATGGGGAATTTCATAATGGGAACAAAGTCATTGCGAGACGGAAGTTGTATGTATGTACTTCCCAGAAAACGTGCAAAATTTCCGGGAATGTCGCGACACTCCTCAACATTGAGCAACATCTCCTTGATATCGCAACTTCGTGATCACGTACATTACGCAGCATTATGGGCAGTCCAGCAAAGCGAATCTTCTGATATGTATATCGCATAGTCGTGATAGTTCATTTACAGCGGACTTGATTTTTTTAATGCGATAATCATTTTGTACGGTGTAATGCAGAGCAGCCACGTTTTGATAGAACTTCAGCTCTGGAGATCAGCTGGAGAAATTTTTATGACAGATTGTCCGGTAAATTTTGGAGAAATGCAGCATCCACATGGTTATAAACAGGGCGCCTCTAGATCTACTCAACCGGCTTCGCGGGCGGTCGCGCGCGTCTCTCACTGCGTGGTGGGACCTAGCACATTGAGCTTGGGCCACGCTTGCTCTCCCGAACTAGGAAAATCGCGGTTGGGCATGTTATTTTGAATCTTTCAGAACTAGGAGAAGGTCGAAGAACATTGTGAGAAGTGCATATTCTCATCCATTCAAAGAATTATACCGTTCTCCTACTGGAGCTGCTTTGCAGCGAACATTCCTGTGGAAAGGCAGGCCACTGTACGAGATCCTCAGTGCGCGACTGAATGTAGATTTAGCAGTGTGAAACTCCTCTTGTATTGCTTAGAATCATGTTTTTTTTTTGAGAAGGATTGATACCACTCCAAAAAATATTATTGCTTCTTTCTTTGGCGTTTTGCATTACTTTAGATGCTGATTTCAGATGTGTGGTTACTAGTTTTCCTCCATAGAACAAAACTCTCACATTCAGTCTTTATTCCATCACCAGCGTCTTCGAAGTTCTAAAGACTATGTAGACAAACTCTCAGATAGGAACAATGCTGTACCATACTCAGGCCTAAACTTTCAATTCCTTTTCAAACAAAATATCATCGAGAAGACAAAACAATGTTTCGTGATCAAAGGATCGAGAACGCCGAACATTGTCTGACAAAGTTGAAGCTGATTGGTGGATCATGCACAATGAGATCACAGTATCAACTTGTACGTGCAAAGTTCTCTCAAATCTTCTAGTTCAAAATAAATGATTGATGAGTTAGCGGAGGCCCAACTGTGTAGGCCCTATAAAGACCAAAGTGCAAAATCAGGAAGTATGCGGATAGGTGTCAAGCCGCTCAGAATTCCCTTCTTTAAAGGCTTCCATAGTCCAAAAAAGCATTCTCTTGACAAAATTTAGCTATAGATTATGATAGCTGCGTATGTAAAGGTTCTGGGGCACGGTGAGTCCATTGCAGCGCATAAAATCGCAATAAGAAAACATTTAGAATCATAAAATGACGGCCATTTGACGAAAACAATATGAAGATGGTGGTTCTATTTACTGCAAGATGACCTTACTTGGAAGAAAAAAGCGGCCTTATGCATACTTCCTACCCACTTAAAGGCACCTTCCACCCTAAGTTGAGAGTGTTGAGCTTTTGGCCGCATATAATAGAACGTCCCCCTATCAATCCAATTCCCAAGTCGCGGCGCAAAATGCCGCTTCGGAAGCGAGAAAGTAGCTTCGGTATAGCGAAGATGCACGAGGACCCCCATCCATGCCCGCCCTCTTCCTCCATGCCTGCCCATTTGTGCGCGCCTATCCAATCACCGTTTCGGAATGCTGGCCTGTGGGTTCTTCGAAACGGGGATTGTCGTGATTTTCGAGCATTCTCGACTTCATATTCAGAATCAGGCATGTGAGAGGCCCTGAAACGACAAAAACGTGGAAGTCGGAAATCTGGGTGGACGGTGCCTTTAAGCTAAAAAATGCTTTTCGTCTCAATACAAGTAAAGTTTTTGAGCTCTGACCATCGCGCTGAGCCGAAAATCATGCAAATAAGCATTGAAAGACCATTAATATATCTCGAAGACTCTTCCACTCGATGCCGACAGCAAGAAGAATGCATAACATGCGCAACAGTGATTTTTCAAGTTTAAGTGAGCAAGCGTGGCCCAAGCTCAATGTGCCCGGTCCCACCACGTAGTGAGAAACGCGCGCGACTGCCCGCGCAGCCGGTTGAGTAGAAACAGTGATCTGGCATGACAATTGCGATCGCGAAGTTTGATTTCTATGACGAAGTGATGTGCGCGCATCCCCTCAATGAGCAAAGGTGGCTGGTAAATTTTTATAAACTCCAGGTCCATTCAACTTCCATCTACCCTATCCCTACGATAGGAAGGTAGCTGGCGATATATCCATGTTTGTAATCAGCAGATAAACCCATAGAACTGATGAGCTTACACACTCACTTTATAAACTGAGTCATCCTCATCGCAAGAGTATATGGTACAGGTTCTCATAAAGATGCAGTATGTGGCTCGTTGCATAATTGTTGCGACGAAGATCTCAAAGTATGGGGTTGTTTCAAATGTTTGACCTGGTTCGAAGTTCGAATTTGATACATTTCTACAATTTGATAATGTATTTACCATAGCTTTTTCAAAAATAACCGTCGCAAATGCATTAAAATGTATTACAATCTTCAAATCTTCTGGCAATTCTATGCATACTCAAAAGTTACTGCAGAAACAACAAGAATAGTTTGCTAGCCAAAAATCGACTAACATCTTCTTTCAAAAACCTTTGCTTTGAGAAACCATAATTTATTTGGGAAATGGTAGAATAAAAGCACTGCTCATTGTGTGGCTAGTCGGCTCAGCAGCGCTGCCGACCTTGGATTCACTGAGTTTTTTTATAAAAAAAACTTTTGAAGAAAATTTAAGAGACCCACTCATTTTGCTCTTTTTGAGGTGGCAGAAAATGCGATTTTAGTTTTTGATAACGTTTGTGGCTGACAATCAAGAAAATTTGTTCGTTGTTGTGATAGTTCTAGACCTAGTCTCACTACCAGAGGTGCGATAGTCGGAGCCGATTCTCCGCCTACCTTCACTTTTGAGCTGGTACAGGGTGACCACCTTCACTTTTGGGTTTTTTCGCTAAAGCTCAAAAGAAGAATAAGCGAAAGGAATGTAAAAGAAAGTGTTAAGAGCATATATCTATGTAGTAGGTCGATCCAAGCAGTAACCGCCGACAACCAGAATTTCGAATGATAAAATAATGAAAAATCGTGAAAAATCATTCTACTGTTACTAATCTGCTTGCTGAAGACCTCCGCAGTTGCGACTTCATAGGTTTTGAAGGGTAAGTGTTCTTCTACCAGACAGTGAATAAATCAGTTTGATTTGAGGAGTGGCCGCCGAGAACGAGAATTGAAAAACCTTTGAAATCTTCTCAATTTCAGGTTGCCTAATGACAACTGAAATTTAAACTCTTATAAATCCGGACTTTGACGGTGTGTGATGTTGTAAGTTCATAGGTTTTGTAGTATGAGCTTTGCCCTGTCAGATTATGTCTTAGCTGTACCGATCCATTGAAACATCGCCGAGATACAGGCTCTTGAAATAGCAGGTAAAAAACCTCTTTCAGCTTACAACTTCTTCATAAACATAATTCATGTTGCGACTTCATAGGTTAGATTCTCCTCTTCAAGAGCTTTCAGATGATATATAGGAATAAGATATAGATGATATATATATATATATAAGTTTAAATGTCAGTTGTCATTAAGCAACCTAAAATTGAGAAGATTTTTAAGGTTTTTCAAAATTCTCGTTCTCGGCGGCCACTCCTCAAATCAAACTATTCTTTCACTATCTGGTAGAACAACACTTACCCTTCAAAACCTATGAAGTCGCAACTGCGGAGGTCTTCAGCAAGCAGATTAGTAACAGTAGAATGATTTTTCACGATTTTTCATTATTTTATCATTCGAAATTCTGGTTCTCGGCGGTTACTGCCTGGAACCTACTTTCTTCGCAGTACGTCATAACAAAATGTTCTTGATGAAACACACAAAGTCTAGCTGGGTTTTACCTACAAATAGACCTTTTGACCAACACGTTTACTTTTTTTATTTTTATGCCGCTGTAGTCACCGTATTTGTGGCCCTAAAGAGGGCCGTTAGGTCACAGTTGTTTGTCCTAGGGGGCCGTTGGGTGAGAGTTCTTCGGTTATCCGAAGTCCCTCCTCCCCCTCCTCCCCCCCCCCCCCCGGTCGACGTTTTTGGGAGGTGAGTGTCCGGCACTACCACCTTCACTTTTGGCCGGCCAGTGGTAACTGGAACCACCTTCACTTTTGGGGGGCCGGGCTCCACCTATCGCACCTCTGCTCACTACATACAGCAAAAGCTCCGCAATTACCCTAATTTCACGCGTACAAGGCGCGGGGTGGCCCTAGCTTTCATCGACCAGCCCGAACACGGCAAAGGACTTCGCAACCAAAGGAACCTCATACCGTGCTGCGTTTTGCCTGACGTATCGTGCGGCATAAGGATCGTCTCTTAAAACACGTTGGGGCGGCTGAGCAGCTCGATGAAAGCTAGGACCACCCCGCGCCTTGTACGCGTGAAATTAGGGTACATTATGCTCATGAAATTTAGGCGGCTTTCAAAACCCAGATAGGTTACGTTTCTGCCGCTTACAGATTCTAAAGTCCAAAATTTTTCTTAAGTTATATCCGACAAGCATTTTGTAGCACAAGCCCCAGCAAACCTTGCTTATGTTTCAATTGAATATTTCTTTTTTGACTGCAGCCTACACGGCAATAGAGCAAAAAAACAGAATTTTCAAACTCGTTTTGCTGTACTTGCAACATCTGCAATCACATGAACAAAGCTTCATGAAAACGTAAGTATGCATAGAAATTTAGAAGAAAGGAGCTTACAAATGATATTGGATCGGTACAGAAGTGTCGTTTTTTCGAGTAAATCGCAACTCCTCGTTATCCGGATAGATTTTCTTAGCGATAATTTTATTGGAAAGAACAGCCTTCTACCAGGCAGCACTTTCACCCGAACACTGGTTTAGAGATAGAAACTGATGAAGAAGAACATTCAAGCTTCGATCATTTTAAATTAGGCCGCCAGAAATTTGAAATTTTGCAGAATCCTGAATCGTCAGTATTTATGACTTACTCTTTCCGACTGTGTATTATAAAATCTTTTCAGTATGTCCAATAGGAGAGTCCGCAACGATTCTCAGCTAGAATTACCAGGGAGTGTGTTTGTTAGACGGACAAAAAGTATAATCTTCCGAACTTCGCACGGCTCTTCAATTACGCTGTATCGTATTGTAAGATACTGCAGTGCAAAACGAATACTTCTGGAACAGCTTTTTAGAATACCATTATTGGTAAAACTTTTGTGCAAAAACTCATGCCGAGCTCGAAACATGGAACGAGAAAAAAATTCAAAAAGCTTGATTCTCCGAAGAGATTGTCACGGGGTTTATCTTCTGCTGATCACAAAAACCACATGCATTTACATAATATATGGTTGGGAGACAATGATTTTTTTACGATTCACAGGCCATCTTCGCTCTCCTTGGGGGCTTCAGAATACTGCCTGAGAAAGAAATCTATTTTGCTAAAAAAATTGACTTTTTAATATCCTCTCTTCATAATCAAAACTGAGTTAGTACATAAAGAAATTCGTTTGCTCAAATCTATCAGCGCAAAAAATGAAGTAGTTCAACTCGAAGCTTAACTTATACAAGCTGCATGGCATCGCGATCATAATCATTATGCCAAATCACTGTATATGATCAGGTGGATACCAGGGCCAGGCACAGATCGTCTGGAAGCAGGCTGGACTTCGTTTTTGAAGCAAAAAGCAAAGGAGATATCGTTTCTGACGAACAGGGGCCAAGCACCAAGAATGAGCGCCATTTAGTCGAACACAAGCTTTTCGGACAGATTGTCACACGATTGACATGCTCTATCGTGCATGGCGAAAAGTGCGCGCGATTTGAAAGCAAGGCTAAAATGAACAAATTGCTTGTTTACAGCGCACACAGAAGCGTATGACACCAAATTTGAACTATATGTATAGAAAATTATTTGCGAAAGTATTATGTAGAAAGATTTGAAAACTTACGTGAAGTAATACCTTTCCCAGAATTAGATCGTCTCCAGGCTGCCACCAGACGATCTGAGATCGTCTGGAGGATTTATTTTCGTCACTTCACATAAGTTACGGATCATTTTTTAGCATGGACAAAAATCTATCCCTGAGCATGAAGACATTCTCATATCATTGCGTTCCCTTTGTTTTTTGTCTTCATTTATTCTCGCTTTGTTAAATATCGCGCTCTAATGCCAAAGTCTTGTGCATGCGTAGTATTCAGCTCCAATTTGAATTTTCGCTCTTATCTTAGGTACCCGCCATACTTGATCCTCTTGATCCTCTTGATTCGCTTAATCCACTTGATCCGCTTAATCCGCTTGATCCGTTTTGTGCAAAAAGCGTGCACTCAGCAGTCTGTCATTTGGCGTCGCGTACAGCGAATTGGCTACCATACGAGATTCCTTTTTACCTACGTGGCGCCAAATGACAGACTGCTGACGCGCGTTTTGCACGAGGGTCAAGCGGTTCAAGCGGATCAAGTGGATTAAGCGGATCAAGTGCATCAAGTATGGCGGGTATTTTACGTCTTTTCTTTCAGACTAGTGATTTAATTTTTTATTGTTTTCACCTTCTTCTAAGCAGGTAGGTCAAAGGGGACTTCATAAAACTTCCGTAAGTCAGGGGATTCGTTCTCAGAAACCCTGGAAACCGACTCGTGCCGGGCCCTGAAAGCATCCCCAACGGCCGGTTCGGACGGCCGCCGGCCGGTGCGAGTTGAGTATTTATAGGGCGGCTTGAATCGGCTGCATGCTTTCAAGCGGGGATCTGTCGTTTCGCGATGGGTTCGCAAAGCATGCAAGCCGTGCTGCCGTCCGCGAAATAAGGTACATGGGACAAGTTTGGGGATAAATTTCTAGCCTTAGTTGGATCATCTGCGCTGCTCTTTGGATAGTTTCTTGATTGATCTCACTATCAAAACTATCCGCTGTCATATCTGTCTGGATGCTGCCGTAAAGGTTATGGGATTTGTTCTCTTGCTCGAAGGTGTGCCCACTTTGACTCGTAGCTATAGTTACAAATGGCTGCGAAGAGCGCGCTCCATGTCCCAGTGCAAATCTGTATCCCGTGCGGGAACCCTGGCGATTAAGCGCGTATACCCTGTCACTTTCAGAGCGAAACAATTGACACTGAAGGAAAATCGACTCTTTTCTGCAGAAGAATCACAAAAACAAGTGCATTCGTTAACGTGCGATGATTTATCTTTCATCTTTTGCAAAGTAGTTATTTTTCATTAAGCATGGTGCCTCAAGAACTTAGCGCGGACAAGAAAGTAATGACATGTTTGTGCTTAAACAGAGAGAGGCTTCCTACCGAACATGTTTCTTATACGGCAGCCATAGGAAGAAGAAAGCTGCAAGTCCAAGAGTCAAGAGGTATCATTTACTCCGAAAATATGAGACTCAAGCGCTTCAGTTTAGAAAGCATTTTTGAGATATCTCATTTTCGTGATAGACCACTTGTATAAAACCAATTCGAGCATGTTAAGAAGACTTGTAGATACAAAGCATTTTCGAGTTTTCTATTCCCAGAGTGAGTGGTAGCTTGCGGGTGAGCATTTGAGTTCAGATGGACTTCAATAGCTTAACTGTTCTTGGAAATCACTGCTTACGTCAATTTCGGCGGCTAAGTTAGGCTTAGGTACCTCCAGCTCAGGTAGGGCGCTACTATGCTTTTCACTTTTCTACTTATCACCATTTTCGCTAGTAGTCTTCATTCATATCTCACAGATGGGTAGATAAGTGTAAAAGCATAAGTACGGCCTGTGAATATATGTGGTTCAGATACCTCTCGCTTCTTTGCCTCTCACTCCTCATCTGAGCGCATTCCTTAGGCGAGACTCATACTGATTCGTAAGCTCCCGAACAGTTCCAGCACAACACACAGCTGCAGCGCTGTGCTGGAGCTGTTCCGGAACTTACGGATCAGTATGAACCCAGCCTTAGGTATAGGGCATTCGAAAAATCGTGACGATGGCGCGACCGCGCGCAACATGCACGCACTCCCAGTTCTTGGTCTCTATATCTTATCGAATAGTTTTTCTGCTTACACATGATAGTATACAGGAACTGGAAGTGACTGAGCTTAGCGTTAAGGTGTTGCCTGCTTGTATGAGTGTTTTATCCTTCTGTGTGCGGAAAGACCGCGGTCAACTCGTCGTCACGATTTTAAAAATGAAGCATAGCTATTGCGACGCACTGAAGATAAAACTGTTTTCCATGACGTCATAACCAAAAATTTTGTTCATGCAGTATAATGAAATGAAGGGGCTTTCTTCACAAATTTTGATGGTGTAGACCCGCTCTTTGACTTAACTTTTTGTGACAGATGAAAAGAAAGCCTGTTGTTGAGCAGAGAGTTCACCTTTGGTTCTTATAGATTACCTCAGAGCATGCAGATACTGTCCATTTAGTATAGGAAACGAGATGTGGATTCTGAATTTGCTCATCGTGAGTAAGCAACATAACCAGATTTGTTTTCATAAACAAAGCAAAAGCAAAAACAGCAAGCCTATACAAGGCTCTCCAGCCCTTAGCTCAAGAAACGGAGTCTTTTTGCACAAAAGCTTGCTATGGAAAAAGGTCATACAAAAAAGTTCATGCAAGAAGTTTACAGAAAAAGATCAATTATGTACAATCTCCAGTCTTTCATCGCTAACTTGTTGCTCAACGACATCCTCCCAGCCCGTGACACTAATAAGCTGTCATCGAACAAGATCTTCACTGTTTAGCCTATGTAGCTCAAACTCAATTAGTAGACATCTGTGCCTGAATTGCACGCTGCGACACAGAACGCCCTGCGCGCCGGTAAAATTTGCATTGGGTCATGGGGCGAGCTCTTCGCAGCCATGTATCATCGGCTCCACGATTCATGTAGAGGCGGGATTTTGCCAACTCAAAGCGTGGCGGTTTTTGATAGCGAGAGAGTACAAAAAACAATGCTATGATGTGGAGGTTTAATTTATCTGTGTTATCAGGCAAAGTCTGCAATACACCTCTACACGAATCGTGGAGACGATCATAACTATAGGTACGAGTCCCACTTTGTCAGACGCGCGCAAGTTCGAATATCATTGCTAATCGTCCGTCCGTATCGTCCCATTTCGCGATTTTACTTCATAAGTTACTGGACTAGTTTTTCAGAGGGGTTAATTCTAGCACGCCGAAAATGTCGATGGATGCCATTTTTCACTTTGATGAACAAGAATTTGTGAGTAAGCCTGTCGTGCTAAGGTATGTTTTAGAAATTTGGCAAAATGACCTCTTGTGACTCAAGTACCCTTCCTTTCAATCAATGTATCAATCTCCGGTCCTTGGATAGGATTCGCGAGAGATCTATGAGATTGATTGGAAATTTGCACCCACAAAATTTTGTTCCGCTCTCTGGATCACTTACGAAAAGGATTCACAGAAAGTTTCACGGTCTTATGTGGTTATGTGCTGCACACACAAAATTTGTTCCACTCATTGTCAGAAAGTTCCACGTATTAATGTAATTATGTGCTCCACTTGACTACTCTTTCACTTTCTGGAGCACTTACGTAAAGGATACACAGAAAGTTTCCAAGTTGTCTGTGGTTGTGTGGTAACACTGATTCTTTCCCACTCTCTGGTTCGCTTACGAAAAGGATGCACAGAGAGTTTCCAAGAGTAGTTCACACGACCGACTGATTTCTCCTACACCTCTCTGGATCACGAAAAGGGTGCACAGAGATTTTCAGATAGTCAGTGGTATTCCTTCCGATTTCTCTTACACCTCTTTGGATCGCTTACGAAAACGATACACAAAGATTTTCAGATAGTCGGTTGGTTCCTCTTCCTGCCACGCGGGTCTTGAGACCTCCATTCCTCCAGTTGTAGATGGAATACGAGGTGGTTTCACTGGTCGATGCACCAATTTGGTGTGAACCAAGTGATAAACTAGACGAGTAGTCGTGGAATAGGTTATTCGCACTGGCTTACAAGGGAATGGTCAGAAATCGAAGTGGCCATTCCAGACAAGCTGCGTAGCGTTAGATGCAGCATGAAACGCTGACTCTAAATCTGTCTTCTTCTGCTTATCGCTTTTCTGGACGAAGTAAGACCATTATTTTGCTTAGAAATTATGCGTGAAATTGAAAATTTAGCCGTACAGAGCCTCGTTCGCCTCAACTGGGCTAAAACATGCAGCTAGCTTACTTAAAATTTTTGAAGCCAGAAGCCGAGCTAGAAGTGCAACAATGTGCCCAATTTCGCTGTTTTTATGTATGATTTTTTTCACAATAAAACCGCTTGTAGCTTCGTCCACAGAAGCGGGAAGCAGATAAGGAAGACGGATTCGAAGTCAGCGTTTTATACTGCATCGAATGATATACAGCTTGTTTGGTTTGGCCACTTCGATTTCTGACCATTTCCTTGTTAGATTAGTCGAGAAGAGGATGTCGAAGTGTGCCGGTGTTAACCGGGGAGCAACCTCTAATATATTCGGAGGCTCCTTATATGCGAAGGAAGGCGGAGCTGAACCGAGTACAGGGTACAATGTATAGGAGATGGTGCTTGAAAGGAGATGCCGCCAATTGGCTACACTCCTGGCGCACGGGTACCACTCACTCTTGAGTGATTAGATACCCAAGAGTGAGTAGCTCCCAATTTAGCCTACGGGGATTCCGCAGGCTATCTAAAATATAGAGTTCATTGGTTGATGATACAGAAATCATCAGCAATGTGTATATGGCTATCTCTTATGATATACTTGATGCGCTTCCAATAGGGCGCTAGCAAGCAGGGTAAATCTGAATGCCCGATAAGAAGGTAATCAGGACTGGTTGCGTTTGAGGTGCTGCCTGTGTTGAGTGTCCCACTGCAGTCGCGCGAGGTCATCCTAATCGCTCTACGCTTGTAGTGATGATGGACATTGCCTTAAAACTATACTTTTGACAGTCTGTGTCAACGATGCGTTCCCTTTCCAATCACCTCAAGCGCAACACTGGAGCCCAGTGCCCGCCAGCCGGTATCGCCCGCTAAATCGCCGCATGGATGAATATCGCTGCGCGACGCCCACGCGCTGCGGATGCGTGATTGCTACGAAGAGGGAGCACTTTGGTGGTCCAGATTGTAGGCGGCGACGTGCACTCATGCAAATACTAATAATATTGGTGAAGATGAGTAATCTGTTTCGTTATATCGACTACATATTTTTCAGAGCTTTTTTTGAAGATGCTATTCGCACGCGCGACTCTTTGGAGACATTTTTCGGAGCGAAAATGGGAGAGAAAGATGCGTGGCAAAAGAGATTCATCCCATGGCTACAATGCATGGCTCTTGCTGTTGATGAATCAGCATTACACGATATAAGAAAACTAGTGAACGACGTGTAAGCACTTAGAGTGATCATGGTCATTGTCATTTTGACTGTAACTATGCATTGCAGCGCTGCGGCATATTCCAACCCTACTAAACAATACTGCTTTGAGAAGGACGGGGGTCTCTCAAACATACAGCTCAACAAGAGATCACGTCTTCGCAGCATAAAGTAGGTTGTAGTTATAACATAAACTTGATCTTGTTCGAAGATTTTTTTATACTTTTTTTCCACACTCACTTTTTACAACTTCGTCGAAAGTCTGCACACGCTATATAATTGCCAGCTGGGGTTGCCTTATGTATCGTCGCCGTTAATGATACTTTGCATAGTGTGCTATGATTGCGATTGTTTTTACAATTCACAGAATCTCTTGAGTAATTTTGTAGCATACTGCAAGAACTGAATGCTAAACGCAAGAATCCTCATTACAAGTCGATTTCGCTGCGTTCTATGTTGTATGACAAGTACGATCCATATGTGTTTGTGCGACGCGCCCACCATTCAGATCTGGATGTTGGAGAGGTATTGTTTCTAGTCAGTTTCAACTGCTGCTGGATTACTGACTTCTAGGAAAATAGGCCTGTAGAATCGGATGTGCAAAGAACTACCGAGCCTCTCGACAAGAAAGTGTCTGAAGTCAATCCTATCGACCCTTCAGACGACGGGATGTTTGTGGGACGTATGCGCTTTAGCAAATTCGATACTGTGGGAAGACTGAGAACAATTTTTTGCATGTTACAGAAAACTCATACTGTCATTCGCCTCTGGTTGAGAGTAGCATTCAAAGCAGTGCATCGAGTTCTGGTAGGGAAAAATGCTTTATTCATTTTCTCACACTAATTGAGTGCTTCAGCGTCGTTTATGATCCCAATAGTAGTAAGTTTATAAGCCCCATTTTGGAGATGAAAAGTCGAATTCATCGTAGGCAAATTTTATAGTCTGAGCAAGAATTTGGACCCGGCTGGAACTATTACCAAGAATACAACGGTCTCGTATATACGTCCTGTTGCCCAGCTCCGATCCCATCTGCCGCACCGGCCAGTGAATGTCAGAATAATGTGGCAGTTTGTCCACCATTGGCTTAGACTGCTCTGCTCCTAGAAAATGAGACCGACTGGAAGGCAGTGACAAACAATCAATGGCAGGATGCTAGTGAAAACCATTGTACTGCGACTTTTTGCCAACCGCTGGCTCAGACTACTTCACTGCTTCCCAAAAGTGAAATACTTTGGGTTTTCTGAATATGACAAATGTCACCGCTGTTCCTCAACCCATCGCTTCTATTGTAGTGAATGGTGTCGTGTGCTAGTGAACCAGGAAGAGCCGGACACATGCGAGTTTTTAAAGAACTTTTCAAATTAATACCGAAGACATTATCTAAACCTTACAATCAGATGTAAGCCAATGTAGCCTGCAATAGAAATGGATGCTTACTTCTGATAAAATCAACTGGCCGCTGTGCCTTCTGGAACCAGAGTAACAAGTCAAGGATAACCATTGATACCCTTGGTTGTGTGTCTGTGATAGGTTTTGGAGTTGAAATATGGTAGCTACTCTGTCAGCTTCTACGAATGAGATTTCGCGACCTGTCCTCATTTGCGACGGCTTGTCGTTGAAAGTCGTTTTTTAGTTTTACAACTGTTCTCAAAATATAGATGAGTAAAAAGTATATATTGCGCAACAAAAGAAAGCAGATTGTGTTGTGAATCGGCTGAGAATCTTTAGTGTGATTTAGACGCAGAACCAGGTCCACTTACTGGCGTTCATTCCTGCTCAGATGTAGGAGAGAGTGGCAGTGATATGGCTCAAGTGAGTATTTCTTCCATCACATTTTGGAGCTGATTTCACTTTTAGGATGATATAGTTGTTGAAATTGCTATTTTTCTTGGTTATCCACGCCCTCTTGAAAAACATGAAATCCGACTTGGTAGACTGGTATCTAAGCTCTCTCTTATTTTCTTGTGAGACTGTAGATAACATACTCTTGTAGATGAAAGTCTTGGACCGATTCCTGATACTCGGATCGAACACTCTGAAAGATTTGAAAAATTCCATCGATTGCACATCAGATTATCAAGTGCTTGAAAATGTTGTGGACCGTTCCATAACGAAAGAAGATCTTTGCAAGGTATTTACTATACAATGTTTATCAATTTGAAAACAAGTACATTTGTTATAGAATCGCTACCCATCTTCGTACTTCTTCTTTCATGATACATTCTACATCGACTTGGAGCCACAAGGATCGAAGGATATCACAGTGTAATCACTTTGAATCTTCTAAAGCTAGCGGGTAATTGATGGGCTCCTGGATATTGGTAACGCACGAATACTGAGCACATACAGAAAGCCCAGTATATCAAGCTCACGCCCGTTTTAGTCTCGATCCTTTATCCATCTGTCCAAAGTTTAATGAGTAGTTAATATTGGTTTATGTGACGGACGTACATCACGCGATTTCATCACCTCACGATTCTCTCAACAAGACAATTGTTACCATTGCATGCCGAAAATCTTGCATTTTGGTTATGTTAGTTTTCCGACACGACCAATCGCGACTAATTGTCACAACCGAAATGCAAGTTGGCGACAAGCCGTGGACTCTGACAGTTGTCTTGTTGGGAGAATCGCGTGGCGATGAAATCGCCCAATGTATGCCCGACCCTTTAGAGAGATTCGCGAATGGGCTAGTAAGCGAAACATTGCCGGTATGAAGGTGGCTGATATGAATACAACTAGGTAAATTTTCGATTGTATCGCGTTTTGAAGTTTTTCCATCTTCCACACTAGAATCATCGATCTGACTTGTCGTTTTGGTGCACCCTACCTTTACAACCATGTTGGAGCTTGCGAACATCTAGTTATTGTGACCAGAACTGCTTTACGGTTTGTCTGCTTTTTTGGTTTTGACCAGTATCATTCAGATTCTTAGAGATACTAGTCATCCGGTTGGCCCATACCCGGTTCCAATCTATGAGCGAAATTTCCGTCGCATCGCTTGTGCTGGCTGTAAGCAGGAGACGGCTGAGTGGGAAATTTTCATCGTCGACTCTAACACCATAATATAATTATCTCCTTATGCTTCATTACGTTTTAGATGGGTACTTTGGGAGCACGAATGCATGCCCTGTTACACACAGTTCTTATGCGATGCTTGCTACAAGGACTTCAACTACGATAAGTCTGGAAAAAGAATCTTCAAATACAAAGCTGCACCATGGTATGACAGACGCAGTCGAAAAACAGGAGTGAGTGTTTTAATGGCTTATGATGCAGAACAGTCATATCAAATCAGTGAACCTTTACTATATTTTTTACAGCCATTGGTTCTACAAAAGATGAAAATCGTCAAGGATGATCCCCCAGATGACACAGTCTTGATTCCTTAGAACCTTTTTTCTTGATTTTTGTTCATGGTTTCAGGTCTGATGTTTAACATTTCCCACTTCGTTGACCCCATCATCCATTTGCTTTCTATCATTCTGCTCAAATTTTCTCAAACGTAATGTCTCAGTTTTCTGCTCTAAATTTGTTCTCACTCCAACTTGCACTAGCTTTTTTTTCGCTTTGATGCAACTATTTGTGATCGCTTCTCATGCATGTATTTGTTGCAATCATGTTGTTATTTTTAGACAGTAATGAACCATTTTTGTTAAAATAGTTGTTCTCAGAGGAAGAGGTGGGCTGTCCCAGATTGCCTTCAACATGATTGTGGCTTTGTCAGCATTAGGTAAGGCCGCTCTCGAACAATATAACATTTATTGTTACATTGCAATGCAATCATGTACTAGGCCATTGCACTGGTCGACGTTTTCGAAGACAACTGTAGCTGTATTTCTTGGTCCCTAAAGGAATGGTTTCAACAAGTGTCTCAGAAAACGCTTCCTCATTGTATGTAAAACATGAATTTTCTAGTAACTCCAGCTCTCACCAAGTCCGGAGCTACGGTAATTTCCAGTCTGGGAATGGGTGCGGAGGCTAAACGAGGTGTTGGTAATGGCACAAGGGTGTCGATGCTTTCTCCTAACAAGGCTTTCTCCTCTCTAGTAGTAGTAAGACTAGTATCGTTGCGGCGGCAGTCATTTGAAATTTTTGTGAGTTTTGCTCTCATTTTCCATACGAACGTTTTTGAAGTATTCTAATGCACGATCTGTTTCATTCTCCATCTTGAAATTCAGGCGGAAAAATTAAAAATCTCTGAGTTACATTAGACTTTTTGGAGCTTCTCGGCAACACAAAGTAGCAGAATATTTATCCCATTTTCGTGAATGGATCCTACATATCTTTTGTAGATCGCCAATCATAGCGGTAAATGTCGCTTTTTCGCGCTTTCTCGGCTTTAGCATGTAATGTGCGATAATTTGCATGCACTCTGTTCGTCCTGCATATTCAGCCCACTCAAGTGCCTAAAAACCTCGCGAGCAATCTCGCAAGGTAGGGTCGGCTTCTAACAAGGGAAGTCACTTAACTTAGGTCGGGCTTTTGAAATGAGACACATATATTTAGAATCAGCTCGGAACGCTGATTCCAAATATGCTATCCCTAGCTGCGAAGCGTTTCTCTGAAGCGAGTTATGAGCTTTTTTATTACGTGTCATTGACATACAACTGAATATGGAAAGAAGGTCTTTGGATGGAAATCTGCCCAAAAAGTGATGGAAAATCAAAACAACATCAAATTGAGTCATTTGGCTTTGATAGGGTATAATATGCATTCGATCCACTACCTAGATGATGATACCGTAGCATGCCTAAGTCGGTCAACACGCAAAATTTGCTCAGGAAAAAGCTCATAACTCGCTTCAGAGGAACGCTTCGCAGCTAAGGAAAGCAGATTTGAAATCAGCGTTTCAAGTTGATTCCAACCATATGTGCCCCATTTCAAAAGCGCGACCTAACTTAAGTGACTTCCCTTGTTAGAGAAACTTTGTAGACGTTAAAGGCAGCGTCCAGGCAGTTCTGGACCTATGGGGCTTTTACGTGGAAAGTACTTTTGGGGCCCTAACTAAGGCACTGCCCAAGCGGCAGCTCAGGTAGTGCTCTAACGGCTGAGATATTCCCCTCGAAACTGGACCCCGCGACCGTGTTTCGCATGGATTCATGGCGCAAAGCGTGGATCCTGGTGCGAAACTGCCATAAATCCATGCGAATACGTTCGCGGGGGCCAGTTTCGAGGGAAATATCTCAGCCATTAGAGGACTACCTGAGCTGCCGCTTGGGCAGTGCCTTAGTTAGGGCCCCAAAAGTACTTTCCACTTAAAAGCCCCATAGGTACAGATCTGCCTGGACGCTGCCTTTAAAACCTTCGAAAGTAAATACTAGACTCACCAGCTCTTAGCAAAGCTCGTGCACATGTAACAGTCCGGGCGCTGTGCTGGAACTGTTATGGAACTTACGGATCAGTATGAACCCACCCTTAGTCGACCTTGGATGGCTGCCTTCATCAAAGCGCTTTAGCCTGAGTTTGCTATCATGAATACAGTCAACTTTCCTGCATTCAATATTCAGTTATCTCACCTAGATGATTCACATGACCAATTCGTATTGGAGAGCGTGAAAGTAGCATTTCAACAGTAGTTGCATTTCCTGAAAGCAGTCATCTTTCACACTATCATTCTTTGCGAACCTAATGAAATGTTTTTTTTCATTAGAACTACCAAATTTTTGCATCACCGCTCATCGGATTACCGTATAAGGCTTGTCCGATTATGGTCTACTAGTTAGTTTGGACTCCTGTAGGGATCAAGAATCAACTGTTTTGTTTCTTATTTCCCTGCCTCGTACTTCTGATTTCTTTCCGTGTGTGTACCCGATTTACAGCACCTTTATCTGGGATATTCTTCTAATTATGCAATTTGCGAAGAAAAGAACTGGCTGAAGTTCTCCAAGAAAAATACGTTAGGAGGAAGGAAGCAAAGGGTAGGTATACCATTTTTTCGCCCTTTTTTTGATACATTACGAAGCTTAGGGTCGGGTCGATTTTCCTGGAGACCATAGGATATACTAAGTTCTTTATTCAGTTGGAACTGCTGAAAATGCACTAAAACTTGATCTCAAGCAAGCAGATGTGCCAATCAGCGCTCATACTATCAGGCAAATACAAACATTGCCCCAGAGTAAGTTCCACATCCATGATTACAAACCCCCCGAGTTTATTCGTTCTAGAGAAGCTTCATCTATTGAATAACTATAAGAAGTGAACTGCGAATTGCTTGAATGGGCTATAGATCGCATGGTTGCTTTATCACAATCTTCTGGATGGGTTCCACCCATTACATACAATGCTGTGTGGCACAAACGCAGTGATTTCGGCAGCTGGGTATCAGTCGCTTTTGAGGCTTACCAGATATGTTTTCAAGAAAATATTGCAGATTTTCTCTGGACTTCTACACAGGCACTGACTGCGCTGATTGGATCCAGTCTCGTGAAATCGGTTGTTCTAAATAGCAAAACAAAGGTGATTCCTTCTGTAATCAACTTTGAGTCTATAAGTCTTGCTTCATTTTCAACATATATCTGACTTTGAGTTTTGAATCAAATTTTGCCGATTCTACCTGTGATCCTAACAAAATGGGAGCTCATCCTTACGGAATTAGGAGAGATCTATTTTATTCCAATAAGTCCTAATTCACGCATTGGAAGCATACGGCAACATTATACAGTATCTCTCGACCAAGTATAGAAGCCAGCCGATGAAGGTCGTAGCAGTCTGTAAGTTTGGTGTATCTTGCACCATATATATCGGCAGATCTGGTGTTGTTATGGCCAAGGGCTCGTGAATATTCTTGAAAAAAAAATGCGATATACGAACTGATTGCCTTCAGAGTGCTCAATTTTTAGGGAAGAAATCGAATCTGAATGCCACATCATCTAGGGGAGTGGAAAAATCATTGAATCATTGACAGCTAACGGCAGCTTGGTGCGCCACTGTCATCAATTCATTACAAAACTGTTTCCGGCATTGTTGGCGGTGGATCGAGGTGTGGGAGAAGAGAAAAAACTCTAGAACTGGAAAGGCAGGCGAAGATGGCTGGCAGAATTCATAAGTATGATTTCTTGTATTTTTCATGGCTCAACTATAGTTACCATAAAATTCATATTTATAGATCTGTTCTGCTCTCATGAAAATGATGGATAACCCGAAATGTTTCACGACCATGTTTAGTTCACTACCATCATGCTGGAGAAAAATGTCATTGTAAGACATTGTCAGCTCTCAGTTATGAGTTTTCTGGATGATTCACGATGTTTCAGGCACAACAATCACACGCTGAGAATTCTTGAAAGGCTGTCCACGTAGCAGCAAAATACATGGATATGGATCACAGTATAAAAAGAGGGGTACATGTCAAGAATAATGATAGCTGGCAATAGTGGCACCCTGAGTGGCCGGGTGTCAATAGACGATGTACAAGTAGCATCTCCCTAGCAGCGGACGAGTTTACGCAGGCGCCACATTTTGGAGCAGTAAATGCCCGAAGCGTTGTGCTTCTTCATAGATGTTATGTCTTTATGTTAAGACTTCTGCTATTTTTCAAGGATGGAGATAGTCAGTAATCACATCGCCATAAATTCGCGATAGTAATGTTTTGTGCCCAATTCAGAATGCGAATTATGTAAGCTTTAATGATTAACTTAGGAAAAGAACTTTAATGAAAAGAACTGAAGTTTAGATCATTTTTCCGATTTCTTAAATGAGTGATGACGGGTTGTTCTGCGCGCGCGAGCAGCTGGCAGCTAGCGGCTGGCAGAGCTATCGTTAATCTTGACCGCCACCCTAGAAAGAGCTCTTATACAATAGCGGACGATCTCATACAAGTGCTTAGTGAAGAGGTAATACGCGACGCTGTAACGATCTAATTGCAGTGTTTGCCAGTTCATGCGACAACTGGCTCAGTTTCCCTAAACATAATAGGTACTTGTCCAGATCCTGACCTTCTTGTGTATACTGCTTGAGAGATATCGACTAAGCAGTTTCCAAAGCGGGAAATTGAGTTATCCATGAACTAGAAATTCACCCTACTTTTTTGTGCCTTAATCTCGGTACAGCTTCAGAGACACAGACAATTTTTCAGCCACGAACTTATCATACCTGCCCTTCGAAGTGGCTCAATCAGGGTCTGTTGAGAACTATTAACATTATAAGTCCATGATTTTATAGTAATATTTGTGCTAATGCCTTTTCCTTTTGTTTGTATCCGATTGGCATTATCCTCCCAAACCAAATTTCGAATTTACAGCATGCTGACGGCAAGTACAAATTCGTTGAGAATGCATCGCAGGGTACCATATGCGATTTTTTGGCATCGTCGATTGACAAATCTCTAGTAGCCGTTTGAACGGTCATATTGTTTGCGGGATCGTTCCAAGCAAAAGATCAAAGAAGTAAATTTGTTGTGCGGTTTTCACGAAACTGGCTAACCTTGCTGGTTGCTGCTTTGACCAAGTGTGATCACGGTTGTGAGGTTACCTCTCGTATACTACCTCTGCATTCACAATTTGCTATTCAACGAGAAAGACTTGTACAAACTCTTACCACTTTGTTCAGTGCCGTGCAGGAGCACATTGATTTGGTAAGCGCCTTTTCTAAAAATTTTGGAAATTTTCGTAGGTGTTACTTCACCAAGTTGTTCAGATGCTGAGCAATGTAAAAACTGCCATGGAAATGGTAGAGTGGAAATCCTTGCCCATGCTCAGTAAGCTCCTGAAAGACAGGGTACGTTATTGAAAAATCAGTTCACTATCTCACTTTTGAAAATTTTCGTCTTCTTATCACTTTGCTTTTGTCATTTGTTACCCGTTTGCTTTTATGTGTCCAGTAATTTTTTGACAAACTGCCACAATCATTTTCAGCTGCAAGCAATCATGGCTACTGCTGATGAGCATGTGGGCATTCTCAATCCAGAGGAATCAATTGGACGTAAAAAGAAGTAACACTATCCGTTATATCTATTCTACAATCAACAGTATCACAAGATTTCTAGTGTCCGAAAAGATGAAATGATCTACGTGAAGTATGTTAGAGCTCGGGAAGCTCTTCAAAGTCGAGTTCTGTTGATGTCAGTTGTCTTCTGCTCAGATGCGCTGAAGGGGGACCGCTTGAATTTCCAAGTAAAGGTATCACTTTTGCTTCCTTTTTGGCAAGCATACGTGGAGCATAGTTATGAACACTGAACTTCTTTTCTCTAGAAAAATACTATTGGAATGCGAGATTTCTGTATCAACCTCAATATTTCGAAAACACGCGTGGTCCAGACCTCTAGAGGCACGCGGGCCGCCCGCTACAGATATAAAGCGGACGAGCGGAGTACCTTTAGCGGGCGAGCGGAGTACCCTTAGCGGGCGAGCGGAGTACTTCCCTCCACTCTCCCGCTAAAAGTACTCCGCTCGTCCGCTCGCATCAAAGCGGACGAGCGGAGTGCCTTTGGCGGGCTAATATCTAATTATATATTGTCTCGCTCTCCCTCTAGAGATATGCCTCTTCTGAAGACTGCACGGATTTGACAGCTTACTGTCATTGCGTTAATAATCTCTCCTTTCATTTCCTATGGGCAGATGTGCTAACGCCTAAATTCTTGAGATAGATATGTACAAACAATTATTGTAACGTTGGTTTATTAGAAAAGCTAACCACATGCAAAAGCAGATGCAATAGCATGCTCAGCGTCATGAATTGAAACAGCACGAGATGATAAACCGGAACAAAATAAGTATCAACGAAATAAACAACAAGATCACATTCTCATGAGCGGAAAAAAGGTGCAAAGGTGCAAGCACCCATCTACACGTACGCCAAAAATCCGCTGTTTAGCAAAAAGTCTTCTTCTAGAATCTTCTCAATCTTTTTCTTCCACCTTCCGAAGCATCTTCATCTCCTGGTGCCGCACGTTTCTGTCGCTGAAGCACATAAAATAATCACTAAATTGTCTATTTGCAGTTATGTTCTCACGTCGCCAGGTATCCATTTCCCCGAGTGGTAACTGTAAGACCGCACATCTCGCCTAAATTTTATAAACAATATGTAGAATGGTGAAACCGATTTTCTTAAACATACAGCGCCATTTGCAGGCATCTGAAGAGGTGTGGCCGCCAGTCCTTTTGCTGCTCCATTAATTCATCCAAAATCTCTTTCTTCATCCGTTTTTGCTAGATTTTTGTAAAACCTTTAATGAATTATTTCGTAGTTCACAACAAGTCTCGATCTTGGAGAGCTCACTTAGATCAAGATTGACATCCATCCAGGGTTTTAATTCGTCGTGCCCGAAGCCTAGCATATCTTCTCCAAAATCTAAATATTGGTAATATTCAAACCGCGCCCCTATAAACTTGCCCTTTACCTTTCAACACGTCCTCAATTTCTTCGGGGAGGCTTTTTAAAGCCTCATTCCTTCCTCCGGTTTGGCTCATTCTCACGGAAAATTCCTGGATTTTTTCTGGGGGCTCCATGATCTAAATGCACTTTGTAGAAAGTACCCTTCCTTGCAATATCTTCCTGAAACTTACTCTTTCCAGCACAAATCGATATAAGGAACAAAGTAGTTGATACGCATTCCCTTTTCTTTTTTTCTCCCAATCCCTAGCTAGTTGCGTTAGGCTGATCTAGATTAGTGTTTTCAAAAATGTCATGAAATCTTTGTAGGAACCTGCTTAAACGGGGGATTTGCGTCTATCTTCCATAGCTTTGAGCAATTGTGCACACTAACAGTAACGTTAGTATCTGGAGCATTCCTTTCCGCATTTTCCATAAATCGTGCCGTCTTTGTTGAAATCGCCCTGGCTATCTCAGCCTGAAACAGGATATTACAATGATATTAACGAACAAAAAACTCAGCCATACCGTCATTCTATTAGCAATGTTCCACAGCTGATGGTTATCGGGATCATTCAAGCGATTTAGATCTCCATATGTCGTCTTTGCGCACATTACTACGTTGGATCTCACAAATTCCTACAAAAAAAAAACCCTTTTTTGCCTTTGTAGTTTACAGGGGTAGAATTCACATGAAAAGTTGCTTCATTGAATCTTTGTTGACGCATCCTTGACAGTATATACTTGGCGGCTTGATCCATGTATAAAACATTGTTGCGAACGCAGTCGTATAAGGATTTAGGAGAAGGAGATGTTTCAGGATTACGAGAACGTGCATCGAAGTGAGATTCACTCCTCTCGTAGACGTTCCCTCAAAAATCAAAAACTTTTCAAAGCTTTTTGTCCAAGACGTCATAAAATTTACCTCGAGGAACCTCCTCTTCTATCCCTGCGGAATTTTCTTCGTTGAATTCATTCTCAACTCTTTCATCACTGCAAATGCGAACTTAATATCGAAAATTAGGATGAGGTGCAAAACGAACTTTTTCTGAGGAGATGCCAGCTGCCTCAAAGCGGATCTCTGCTTGGCGTAGACTACAACTACAACGATAGACTCGTGCGCATAGCTTGTACGTCATCGCAACTCTGAGGATTCTGGTTCCGCTTTGGACGCTTTTTTCCTAAAATGTCTGCAGTTCGGTTGTGCACTCCGTCTGTTTATGACTCACTCTAACCACTTCGATCGAGCGGAAAACCGCTCAAAACTTCAAAATCCTACTATTCCTGACAGTTTAGTAAGATTTGACTTGATGAGGAGTTCAAAGCAGTAAAATCTGAAGTCTTGTGAAATACACTGCGCACAACCGAACTGCAGACAAAGCGTTCTAACTTTAGTGCGGCAAATTCGTTTTTGCGAAAAAATCCGACAGCTTCTGCATGAGTACTTCGCCATGCAGACAAGGTGTCAACTTCCAACCAAAAGTTTTCGCGCGTCAGAAGTCGAGTTTTGCGCCTCAGAAGCGTGCTTACACCTCGGTAAGATGAGGGCTCGTTTATCAAGATTAGCGACTACGCAATTTTCAGTTCAACACTTTTCACATCGTTCATTGCAAAGGCCAAACAAATCCTAGGAACTTCATCCGAGTCAAACAAGTGCTTCAAAATTCAATGAAAAAGCAGTTTTTTTAAATAATGTGACTTATTATGCATTTTAAAGCAGAAAATGCAGTACGAATCTTCTTTTTGAAAGGCGACTCCTTTCAAGTGTAACAAATGTTTCATATTTTGATGTTGTATATGTAGAAAAAATTTGAGGTTCACAAAACGTAGTACTGATTGAAAATGAGAGGGTGGCTTTATAGCTGTGACCAGCCTTTGGAACCCGTTTTTTCAAATTTTTTAATTTTTCTCCGGCCAAAATCAATAAAATTGGGAGCCGTTCTGGTCAGTGGTGTGACGTTAGTTTGCGCACAAAATAGTGGTTTTTCAGTCAATTATGAGCAAGAGAGAACAAATTACAGTGTTTTTTAGGGTACCTTTATAGCTATGGCCAGCACTGTATTTGGTAGCAGAGAAATAGGAAATCATTTTCTTTTTCCAGCGGTGTAAAAAATATTTCAAAAAACGCAAGTTTCCGTTTCCTAAGGGAACGAAAAAGAATTTGTTTTTCCACTTTCTTCTTGCAGAAAAATCAATTCCTTGTTGAGCAGATGGCTTCTCAGTTCAACAAAAGCGATTGTACAAAAGGGGGCACCGAATTCGCATTTGGAAGTACTTGAGGTCCGAAATGTCCCGGATACCTGAACATAACTGATGGAATTTCATATTGCGCAGAAGCTGGTAGAGGTATGTGGCGCGCGCATATAGGCGCGCCCTCGGGATGGGCATGTGGGTGGCCGGCAGATGCTCATCATAACTATCTGAGCACACTTACCTTCTTATTATTGCTGGCCACTGCTAGTTGTCCGCCCTCACGCCGCAATAACACTAAATGAAAATGACTCGCACATAGAAATGATGGCAAGTTAGTTTAACGTGTTAATGGTACGCCGCCCACCCGCTTGAGGGGATGGGCCGCCGCTGGTCAAATCAAGGTCCGCCGCTCGCACGCTCGGTAGCGAGGGTACGCCGCTCGTCCGCAAGAAAGCCACGCCCACAATTCAAAGCCCGCCGCTCGCCCGGAAAGCCGTTAAGGCCTGCCGCTCGTCCGCGTTATTGTCTGAGTATGGTGTGCTAAGCTTCCATGACTATGTCATGATTCCCTCTCATTACAGTGATCTTCATTGCAGTCCTGTCTATCATTCGATACTGAGTTCCAGATTATTTTGCACGCCTCTGTAATTCACTTCTGTATCTCACATACACTGCCTTTAATTGTATCATAGGATCTTTCAATACCTTGTGTAATTCATCAGTATGTAAACTTGTTGATGTAAAAAGTCAAAAATGCATATTCCACGTTGATAGAGACTAATCGTACATATGGAACATAAGGACGTTGTCATGTTTTACAATGATGTTTTTCGGACAAATATCAAGCCTTTTCCGGATCGTAAAAGCCTTGTTGGGTGCGGACATTGCTCACGAAGTACCTCACGGGTGAGCACTTGGAAAGCGGAGTCGTCGTGGCCTTGTTGAACGCTCTAATTAAACAAAGTCTAACATCTAATGGCAGAAAAGCGTTTTATGAAAAACTACTATAGAACCAACGGGTCATCGACTTGATACATTAGGCAAAACCAAGCGTGGAGGGATTGCGTAGCGGCTGTGACTGCACAAACTTCGCTAAAGATGTTTTACTGAGTTTGTCTCTCGCTAATCACGGAAACCAAGTAGCCCGCACTTGCATAAGCTGAAACTGGGATTAAAGTACCCTAATTTCACGCGTACAAGGCGCGGAAGATTTTTTTTCGAAAATCGGTCAGCCCAAACAGGGCAAAGGACTTCGCGAACAAAACACTATATGCAGCGCTGTATATTGCCTGAGAGTATCGTGCGGCTTAAGTCTCGTTTTCCGAAACACAATGAGGCGGCTGAGCGGCACGTTTGAAAAATCGAAAAAGGTGCGCCTTGTACGCGTGAAATTAGGGTACTCCAAATTGAAGTTAAGTAGTCACAATGAACCAATCAGGGCCAAAATTGGGATTCATATTTTTCGAGGTCCTCCTTTTCAGTAACAATGTCTGTTTGCTGAAAGCTGAAACTGAGATTTCAATAAAGTATTCCAAGTTCAAGTTCAGCAAAATGTATCATTATCTGAAGGTCAGATAATGAGCTAAAAAAATCTTAATTTTTTTTATAATCTAAAGGCAACGTGGGTCCTTCTGCCACAATTACGTTAAAAGAGAGTATGCACTTTCCACCACATATCTTGACTTGAGGGTGCCCTTGATTTTTTCGAGATATTCGGAGATAATTATCCAGGCTGTCATCAGAAATTGGTTGATTGTGACGGTGCTTACAAGGGAAGTACTATCAATGGCCGTGGCCTTTTGATATGAAATGCATAACATCTGGAGCAGCTTCGAACGCTGATTTCAAATCTGCTTTCCGTTTCTGCGAAACGCTCTTTTGAAGAGAGTTATGGAAGCCTGAACATTCTATCTTTGGGGCGTCCCTTAAGTTTGAGGGCGCTGCTATGTGCATTGGTGATGCAGTAATGTAGTGGTTAGCTGCTGTCATTGAAGAAGAGAGGTTGATGGTTCGAATCCAGTGGAGAGCGAACCATTTTGCTTATTGAATGTGAGTTTGAAAGCACTCTAAATCGCCTGCAGACACGTACTGTAATGCCTTTGGCACAAGTAACCTAGAAAAAGAATGTTCTGGCAAAACTGCTTGTAATGAGGGTCTGAAATTCTATTTGACTTCCTTACTAGTGAAACAGGACCAAACATGGCCTAGCACGTTTGTCATCACATAAAGCCCAAAAAATTCACACTGTCATTAGTCGAAAAGATGTTCTCTCCTGTTTGTGCTGAGGCATTACAGTAAGTGTCTGCAGACGATTTAGAGTGCTTAAACTCACATTTAAAATGCAAAATGGCTCGCTCTTCCTTAGATTTGAACCATCAACCTCTCGCATTCAATGTCAGCAAGTAATCATTACACTAAACACATAGCAGCGCCCTCAAACTCAAGGAGCGCCCCCAAAATAGAATGTTCAGGCTTCCATAACTTTCTTCAGAAGAGCGTTCCGCAGAAACGGAAAGCAGATTTGAAATCAGCGTTCGAAGATGCTTTAAATGATATGCATCTCACAGTGGCGTACCCAGGATTTCGGCTCGGGGGGGGGGGGGGGCGACAAAAAATTTTTTCTTTAGAAGGTGCGTGGCGTTAGCCACGCACTCCGAAAAATTTTTTGGGGTGCTTCTCAAAACTTTTGCGGGTCCCCGACCCCTAAAATCTGGAAAAAGGGGGCGTGGCGTTAGCCACGCCCCCGAAAAAAATTTTTTTACAGGGCTAATTTGATTTTTTAAAAATTTTTAAAAATTATTTTAATTATTTACAAAAATAAACAAGTCACTTGCACATTTTTATAACCCATATAAGTAACTTTCAAAAATTTCGCGACCCATTCTCGGGGGGGGGCGCCCCCCCCCCGCCCCCCCCTCGGTACGCCACTGGCATCTCATATCAAGTAGCCACGGCCATTGAAAGTACTTCCCTCGTTAGAAGTTTTGGTTTTTTCAAATATTGAAAGGTGACGTGGGCCCGTTTGCCGCAAGCGAGGGTGCATTTTTTCGAGATCTTCGTAAATAATCGATCATTACCTGTCATCAGATATAGATAGTTTACTACGATGCTTGAAAATTTTTTTCTCAAATATTTCAAAAGTGACGTGGGCCCTTTAGCCGCAATTACAGTAGAAGGGAGTATGCCTTTCCACCAGATACTTTGACTTTGAGGGTGCCCTTGATTTTTTCGAGATTTTTAGAATTTTTGTTGACAGGGAAGTGGTAAGGAATAAAGTAATATTATAACTGATTGCGCAGAATGGGGCACGCCAATCAATAGACTATGGCTCTTTTTGTCTTTCTAATTCATAACGGCACCGCTGCATTTGCAGATGGACTCTGCAAATTGAAGGGAAGTAAAGAGATTGATCCCGAATCTATCTGCAAGCCTTCCCAAAACGTGGCTGGTGTAAATTATCGAATACTGTGTAATACTTTGCATGTGATCAACCCGTATCCGAAACCTTTTCTCCTTTGTTTTGCTTGGTAGAGGTTATCCGTGGTTTTGAGCTATCAGATTAGGATTTGCTTTACATTTGAACCTATTGGTACTCGAGGTACAATTCGAATAAGCGGTCTACATCCTTCTGACAGTTCAATATGCACTCCAAAGCCGTACATTCGTTGCATAGAGTCGTTGCTTGACCCCCCAAAATTCGATATCTAGACATCCGCAGAGGGTCGGATATCCAACTTTTGGTTGCCATCAATTCCTGATTTTTTTGTTTCCCTACAGTTCAGATATTTGTTTGAGGATTGTATCATAGACTCAAAAAGTCACTAAAAGTTCATCGTCTTTTTCCACTTTGCTCATGCAAATCACCGTTAAAACTTGCCTGATCGAATCAGTTTGCTCAATAACTAGACTTGTCACGTAATGCAGCTGCTCTATCCACCCCCCCCCACTATGAATTTCTCGTAAGCAGCTTTTCAAAAATTGAACAACCATTTTTCGCATTATAGCGTCCAATGACCTAAACAAGAGAGAAAAAAATCTTTACCAATGTGAGTGTGAGTTGAAATAGAAATAAGTTGTCTGCTTGCTGTCTAGAAGAATTTGCTAGCTTGCAGGGAACGAATTCGACTTGTTTTGGTTGATGACACTTGGAGTGTTTTTCAAATGAAGATAAAGTAAACTTTGCAAAAATCGATAGCACTAAAGTTTGGAATAGTTCACGCTTCACTCGCGACACGATTTGGTACTCGCAATGTCCAGAACTCTTTGCAAGCCTAATTTAGATGTACAAATGGTGGGCGTTTTTACAACATACGGAAATTACACAAGCGATTGTAATCTATCAGTGTACGATATAAAGACATCTGCCAAGCTCCGAATCGCGTCGCGACTGAAATCGCGTGAACTATGCTCAAGACCTAACACTCACTCTTTTTTGCAGTTTTGACATATGGAAGACAGATTAGTAAGCTTTGTGACGTGTTTTCGTGACACCTGATACAGGCTCTGCAAGGCTTAATGCCAGGCGCACACTCATCAAACCGTGTGTACTAATCGGTATAGTAAAGGTATTTTTTATTTGGATAGTGTTCAAAAACTCAGTGAAAATTGTAAGAATTTTGTTTGTGTTTAGCATTCAATTTATCAAATGCACAAAACATTCTAGGTATATCGTTGATTTCTAAGCTATCCCAAGAAATTTTCGAAAATGTGATTCACTCCTGCAAGAGCAAAGAAATGTTGTAATGTTGACAGAAAGTCGCAATAGTTTCAGAAGTTTTTCTGAGAAATTTCGAGAGTAGCTAATTTCGAAGCAAAAATTGAGAATATGCACTTCGGAGCAGCTTTTCCCAATTTTTTAATATTATTTCTCCCTAAAACCGAATATCTGAGTGCTTTTCTAGTGCGCCTGAAAGGCGGGCCCTACTCTTTCTGGCGCTGCCAAAGGCCCACAAAAATTCCCGTTTCAATAGCCATTTTCAGAGCAAATTGGAGAAAATCATCGAACATCTCCGCTCCCTTTTTGATATATTAGGTTGAACCAAAAGTTCTGTCGCACCACATTCAAGAAATCATAACTTCTTTCGCTCATAACGGTTTCGCGCAAATCAAATTTTTTCAGAAAGCGTAAAGCATGTAGTTTCCAAAAGGGCTTTGGGAGCTTTCCAATATGCTCATTTTGCAGAGATAAAAATGAAAGAACGAGATCATCCGAAATTGGGAATTTTTGAGCAAAAATTCTAAAATCTAAAAACTGGGCGATTAAATCCAGAACAGCCACCATCTTATGTTTTCTTATATTTTATTAGTAACTGGGTCAAGTTTATGCTGAAACTCTTCTTTCAAAAGTTATGATTTTTTGAAAAAAAAATGCCGATAAATCGATTTCTTAAGAATCCTTAGGAAATTGATTTTTCGGCCTTTTTTTTTCAAAAAATCATAACTTTTGAAAGAAGAACTCGATCAGCATAAACTTGACTCAGTTAGTGATAAAATATAAGAAAACATAAGATGGTGGCTGTTCTGGATTTAATCGCACAGTTTCTAGATTTTTAGAATTTTTGCTTAAAAATTCCCAATTTCGGATGATCTCGTTCCTTCATTTTTATCTCTTCTATCTGAGCATATTGGAAAGTCCCCAGGGGATCTCTGGAAACTACATGCTTTACGCTTTCAGAAAAAAATTTGAATTGCGCAAAACCACCGTGAGCGAAAGAAGTTATGAATTTTGAAAATGGTGCGATAGAACTTTCGGTTCAACCTAATATTTTTCTCCTAAAATCGACGGTGATCTAAGAGCTTTTGTAGTGCACTTGTAGTAAGAGACACTACTCTTTCTGGCGCTTCCAAAGGCCCTCAAAAATTCCCGTATCAATGGCCATTTTCGAAGCAAAAATGGCGGAAAACCTTTTCCGAGCAGCTCCCTAGCTTTTTTGATATTTTTTTTCTCTCTAAAATCGACTGTAATCTAAGAGCTTTTGTAGTGCTGCTGTAATAAAAGACACTACTCTTTCTGGCGCTTCCAAAGGCCCTCAAAAATTCCCGTATCAATGGCCATTTTCGAAGCAAAAATGGCGGAAAACCTTTTCCGAGCAGCTCCGCTCGCTTTTTGATATTTTTTTCTCTCTAAAATCGAATGTGATCTAAGAGCTTTTGTAGCGCGCCTGAAAGGGGGCCCTACTCTTTCTCGCTTCCAAAGCCACAAAAATTCCCCTTTCAATAGCTAATTTCAAGGCAAAAATAGAGAAAGTGCATTTCGGAGCAGCTTTTCCCGAATTTCTGATATTTTTCCTCTAAAACCAAATCTGAGAGCTTTCGTAGTGCGCCTGTAATAGGAGGTACTACTCTTTCTGGCGCTTCCAAAGGCCCACATCCCGTTTCATTAACCATTTTCAAAGCAAAAATGGAGAAAATTCTTTCCCGAGCATCTCCTCTCGCTTTTTTGATATTTTTTCTCCCTAAAACCAAACCAAATCTGAGAGCTCTCGTAGTGCGCCTGAAAGGGGGCCCTACTCTTTCTGGCGCTTCCGAAGGCCCACAGAAATTTCCATTTCAATAGCCATTTTCGAGGCAAAAATGGAGAAAATTCTCTTCCGAGCAGCTCCGCTCGCTTTTTTGATATTTTTTGTCTCTAAAATCGACTGTGATCTAAGAGCTTTTGTAGTGCGCCTAAAAAGCAGCCCTACTCTTTCTGGCGCTTCCAAAGGCCCACAGAAATTTCTGTTTCAATAGCCATTTTCGAGGCAAAAATGAAGAAAATTCTATTCCGAGCAGCTCCGCTCGCTTTTTTGATAATTCCTCTCTAAAATCGACTGTGATCTAAGAGCTTTTGTAGTGCGCCTGAAAGGGGGGCCCTACTCTTTCTGGCGCTTCCAAAGGCCCACAGAAATTTCCATTTCAATAGCTAATTTCGAAGCAAAAATTGAGAAAATGCATTTCGGAGCAGCTTTTCCCGAATTTCTGATATTTTTCCTCTCAAACCAAATCTGAGAGCTTTCGTAGTGCGCCTGTAATAGGAGATACTACTCTTTCTGGCGCTTCCAAACGCCCACAAAAATTCCCGTTTCAATAGCCATTTTCGAAGCAAAAATGGAGAAAATCCTCTTTCGAGCAGCTCCCTAGCTTTTTTGATATTTTTTTCTCTCTAAAATCGACGGTGATCTAATAGCTTTTGTAGTGCTGCTGTAATAAAAGACACTACTCTCTCTGGCGCTTCCAAAGTCCCACAAAAATTCCCGTTTCAATAGCCATTTTTGGAGCAAAATTGGGAAAATGCATTTCGGAGCAGCTTTTCCCGAATTTCTGATATTTTTCCCCGCTAAAACCGAACCAAATCTGAGGGCTTTTGTAGTGCTTCTGTAATAAAAGACACTGCTCTTTCTGGCGCTTTGAAAGGCCCACAAAAAATGGCCATTTTCGAAGCAAAAATGGCGGAAAACCTTTTCCGAGCAGCTCCGCTCGCTTTTTTGATTTTTTTTTGTCTCTAAAACCAACTGTGATCTAAGAGCTATTGTAGTGCTCCTAAAAGAGGGGAGAGTGCCCTTTCTGGCGCTGCCAAAGGCCCACAAACATCTAATTTCGAAGCAGCTTTTCCCGAATTTCTGATATTTTTTCCTCCGTAAAACCGACCCAAATCTGAGAGTACTCTTTCTGGCGCTGCCCCTGGCGCACTATCGAATATTATTCGAAATATCAGAATTGAATAATCCATTTGAATCATCCTAAATCGAATGGTTTATTCGAATAATCGAACATCCATTCGATTTGGTGTAAAGTATTAGATCATTCCGAAAGTAAGTTCGCTTTTTTCAAACGGACGCTACATGTGATGAAACAAACATCTCTGAGAGATCTTGGTAGCATTCGACGCAGAATTTCATCCTCTTTCCAAAGGTAGTGAAATAGTTGCAGCTCACTCAATGTGCTTTCGGAAAATAATTTTTCAAAACTTTCATATCAACCCTCAGAAGGAGTTCAAGTAGCAGCTAGGTAGAGCAAATCTTATAAAGTCCAGGACAACTTGTTCCTCTTTTTCATAGCTCGCGGTAATTTTTTGATTTTTTTTACCAAAACCATCATTTTGGCAGGCCTACATCAACCACAATCACATCAAACATCAGTAATTACTCGGAATTTGAAGCTTCCAAGGAAATATATGACCTAATTTCAATTTTATAAAGCAAATGAGAGTTGGCGGATTCAAAATACTGAACTTCGAGTTTTTCGGGTTCAGCCTTGGGCGCGTTTAAAAACATGATCTATGACGATTTTAGCCCCGAAGACTGAACAAATCGGGAACAAAAAACATCTATTAGAAAGAGGAGAAAAAGCTGCATCAAACAGCGCCCAAGCTGTTCTCTCATTGATGTTCTACGAGATTTGAGTTGACCAAGAATGGAAATTGGTAGCATTAGTTGAAATTTTATTAAAAAATTTCGAGGAAGTATGCGAAGGAGAAAAAAATTGTTTTGTATCCTACAGGGTTTGCTCTATCTAATCTTTACCTGAACTCCCTCTGAGAATTGGTATGAAAGTTATGAAAAATTGTGATACTTGACCATCTCAAAAGCATGGGTCGCAGGTTCTCATTATTTTCCGGAAGCTCAATGATTGTGCCGAGGCACTTCTAATACTATTATAAAGAGAATGAAATTCTGCATCGAATGCTCCCAAGAACTCTCAGAAAACGCTTTTCCCTCAGATGTGGCGCCCCTTTGAAAAAAGCGAAATTACTTTCGGAATGACCTAATATATTGAGAGCCACATCTGACTAAAGAAAAAACCAAACAAGCCCAAAAATTCTAAGCTAAGCTAAGTAAAGTCCCTGATTCTAAATATGAAGTCCACACTCCAGGTAAACGGTAACAGTCGTTTTTCCAGTGTTCGTCGCAACTGCGATCTCACCAATAAAAGGCTTTCAAAAATTTCAAAGTTAACTGAATTAGCATGCTTGGATTCCTTGCTACACAATTTTCAACATTTCATAAAAGATTTTTTTGTCAGACGGCCTATTTCACAATGGTGCTAGGTGCTGGAAATTTCTTCCGTGTTTCTACAGTAGCGAAGAGAGATTGATGACTCATTCTATTACATATTTTAAATCTAAAGCTAAGTTGAATCTTGCTCCTTAGAATACTGTTCAAAGATCGGCGAAATGTTTTGAAGCAAGAGGGTGTGTAACGTTCAAATAGTGTGCACATTTTTTCTGACACCTTATATTGCCTTCTGACGGTAGTCAGATCTTTGATTGCAATTTTCTTGCGCCTAGCGACATTCTAAATAATGGAACTTCATAATGCAGAATATAAATTTGATAAGTACAAATCCATCTAGATAATTTGGCCTTGGCTTGGGTTCCGCTCTTGCATGTCCTGCCTCATAACCACAACGTTATCATTCTGTATAGGCTTGTGAATGGGCTCAAAACTAGACTTGGATATTCACTCGCCCCATCGCACTTCCATTTCTGCACATATTATCCTAACGTCGATATCTATAGTAAGATCTATCCACTGGTGGACACCCCCCCCCTGCTCTGATCGAAGTAGCGATTGTGAGCTATGCTCCAAGAATATTAGCCAAAGACAATTGTCGCGGGAAAGTTGGACAACCTGAAGTCACAAAATTTGCTGTGTCAAAATCTAGTTTTGTGAATACTTGTCAAACATCGTTCACATATCATTTGATCTATCGACTCTCATTCAATGCCGGCCAAACCCGCCATCACCAAAGAACTTTTGTGGCCCGCTCTTATGCCTGTTATTGATAATAACTAACTAACGAAAACGCTTTTGTCCAATTTTTTATTCATAAATTTATTTCTATATAGTTTGAACTCTTTGTCTTTTGCCTACTCATTTTGCTAGTTCTCGTTTGTATCCATCTCGACTTATGGAATGTTCATGATATATCGGAGAGTTATCTTTTCCAGGTTCATGCCTCACAGCGGGCGAAGTCAAACGGCAAACACTCAAGAAGAAGTAGGTATGTGAACTAGTTTTTTGACTAGCTCGTGAACTTGTAAGGTGAGAAGATGTAGCTCAAGAAGTGAAGTTTTTCTTGAAATGAACTACTTGGACTATGCGTACAGTGAAAACTGTGAGAATCTCATCATCAAAAATTCGGGCCATATAAATCTTTGACCACATTTTACAATTTTATGCTTGTGTACTATGATTGTTCCATGTTGCTTTTGAGAGGGGATGTTTTTTCAAGCTCTTCCGTTCCTACAGTTTGGAGATATGTAGTGATTTAGGCAGTTTGAGACCTGCTTCTGAGCAGATGGTATGAGGTTGTAAGACAATGCGCATGCTACATCTAACAGCTATGAGAACAAAATTCTAAGATGTGAAAGAGTTGAAATGAAAAAAAAATTACTCTCCGTGCTTGTAGCGCTTGCTCCTTAGGCATGCGCCACATTTCATCCACTCTTAATCCACTTTACTTACTTCTTCCTGAAGAAAATGACCACTCGATCGATCTCTCTATTTTCTTTTTAAATTCGACCAGTAGCGAAGTGGATGAAGTAACTGAAATGGATCGATTGAGCCTGACGAGTACATACGAGGTACCCTCCACCCTAAGTTGAGGTTCTTGAGCTTTTGGCAGCATATGATAGTAGAGCCCCCTATCAAGCCAATACCCCAAGTCGCGATGCAATATGTCGCTTCGAAAGCGGGAAAATCGCTCCGGAATAACGAAGATGCACGAGGACCTCCAGACGGCACCGCACTCTCCATCCATGCCCGCCCATTTATGCGCCATCCAATCACCATTCCGGAAAGCGGCCTGTGGGTTCTTCGGAACGGGGATTGTTAGGGTTTTCGCGGATTCTCGACTTCATATTCGAAATCAGGTACATGAGAAGACCCTGAAACGACAAAAACGTGGAAGTCGAGAATCTGGGTGGGCGGTGCCTTAGGGTACATATATATAACATAAAAAGTGGTTCTTTCCTTTATAGTTTTTTGCCTCTTCCCTGCAAAACTGTGCACCCTTTGATGTCGGAATGTTCTCAATGACTCCTTTCTAGTCGTAGTTTTGCTGTGGATGCCTAAGTTGTGTAGCATAGGTGCGATCCCTATTTGTTTCATTTCTTTACTGAAAAGAAGATGAACATAGCTAAAAGTCGAAATTATCATTGAATCGTGGCAAAATAGTAACTGCTGCGAGATAAAAGGAACTCGTCGTTCAAAGGACGATCAAACTCGTAGCGCTTGTCATGATACTCTAAGCGCCTTAGTATACTATGGCATCTGGTTTACAAAAGAATGAGACTAATCAATTTTTTCCATTCGTGGTGCGTTCTCTTTTAGCTTGTGAGGACATTGAAAACGCAATTTTAGGTACAATTCGCATTATCGTCAGTAAGGGCACGAACAACACAGGGAGGGGAGGGGGGGAGGGAGGGGATTTCCAAAAAAGAGGTATGTGAAACCGAACTTGCAACTCCCTATCTTTCCTACAAGATAAGGAAACTTCGTGAGCGTGGCCCTGATAAGAATTACTAGAGATTCCTCACAATACTGATATCTTTTCTATTATTAAGCTCTCCTGAACGATTCATCGAGTTAAGAGTCGCGTTAGCTTTGCGAACAAAAATTGCGTGATAGCCAACTTTGAGAAAAACCAGACAAGCACGGGTTTACAAAAAGTCAATGTATAATTGACTAAGAGAGGTTTTTTGTTGAAAATGTAGCAAATTTGACACTTTCTACATGCGGACTTCCATCCGATTGCTAACGAAGCCGTACAACTACGGTATTTGGAAAAACTGAAGGCTTCTCATATGCCAAGGGTCAAAATTTTGCTGTTAGGAACAAGCTGGTATGTGGCAGTTCATGCAGGTTTTGGCAATCTCGAAATCAATGATTTGCGCGCCTTTTTCTCGGAAGAGTCCAAAAAGTCCATACTGATAAGAAGGTGATCCATGAACTTTGGACCCGGTCTGCCTTGTCCCGTAATATACGTTGCTCATAAGGTTCTGTTCTATTCTTAGCTCATGTTCACAACACTTTTTAAGTCTTGTTTTTTGTCATGTTAAGAGACTTACATCTTGCCCTTGTGAAAATGGCACGCGGATGCACCTCATTTCCCTATCAAGTCTATAAATCCGACTGACCCTCACACTTCGAACTTTGGCGCGGTACTAGGCCTGGATATCTTCAAAGGTTATCACTCCAGTGTCTACTATATGGTTAGTGCAAAACTCGAGAAAAGGTCTCCTCTCACATCTTTGATTAGGTGTTCGGATGTTGCACTTAGAGGAAATCGCTGAATTCCATAAGATTCCGTACGCGTGCAGGAGACTTCATTTTTAGGACACCCATTGCAACCTTGATACCGTTAAAATTTCAGAATACCTCTCGATGCCTAATCGAGCTAGCCATTAGATCAGTAGTGGGACTAATGTTCAAGCCACTGTACTCCTAACTTTTTGACTGTCCAGATTGGTCGAGCAGGCGCTTCGGATTTGTTGGTGTACAGGAATGTACAGTAATCTCAACAGTGTCGCTTGCATCTGTCTGTATATTTATGTCCAGTAGAAGCTTATCATCTTCCTAATGGGCTCACAACCTTACTGGTCATAGCGATTTCTAAAACGTAATTTAGCCTCAAACCAATGTGGTGTTTCCTGAAGTAAAGATTCCATTTTAGGATGCATCTGTCAACTGGGAGGATTACAATTGCAGCTAGCTGATAGTGAAGTGAGTTTGTTCTTTTCTCATAAGATCATCACAGGCTGACTTGAGTCAAAATAGACGGGCATTTTCGTTTCCCTCCGTATTGAAAAAGAAGTTCCTGATATGGAATGCAGAGCTTCAAGCCGAGATTTCGCTCAGACATGCAAGTCAACACTGCCCTCGTTGTGTACAAAACCAGCAGAATTTTGCTTGGGATCTTCCTTTTCGAATTCTATAAATAAGCGCTATATATTGTGCAACAGATGTGTTCAGCGAAGCGCAATGACAATCGACGTCGCCGGACTCTATATTCAGTGGCTCAGGAAAATTGCAATCACGAACTTTGCTTGGCTTTCTGGATGCGCTGAATCCAGAGCTCGCTTGAAAAGTCAAAAAACCGCCTTTCATGGCGTTCGGTCTTGGGGATTGCTGGAGGGGATGGGCGAGCGATCGCCAACTGAGTCGCGACTGGTAGCCTGAGCCGATCAGCCAGTTGCCCCCAAAATGGGTGGGGCTACAGTATCCAACAGCCAATCGCTGTTTCTGGCGGGAATTCCTCGTTAAACCGCTCAGCAATTCTCCAAAGAAAACGCCGGAAAAGCGGTTTTTCAACTCAAGCGCACTCTCCGAGTCAGAGGATCCGGAAGGCCATGAGGCGCAAGAAGCTCGTTGTAACTTTCCCAAGCATTTAAGTATCACAAGAGAATACGGTAGCGCCACTAAAATCTTGTCGAGCTGTGCGTAATTCTCCCTTTCCGTCCTAAAAATGAGCGCTTCAGTGAGCAGCGATGACTAAAGGCGGTTTCGAATACAATTACTTAAAATCGCAATGAATCGCGTGTACATAACTTGAGTTCAATAACTGCAACATCATCTCTTCAAATAATCCACAAATAATGTTTCCTACAGACCTTTAGCCACCGCAGTCTAAAATCCGCGTGAAGAAGCAGCATAAGTAAAGTGCAGTTGGAGATCCATGTCCGTTAGGATTTCGTTAAAGCTCAGAACGGCTTTGTTGAAAATAGCTTGGAAGTCCTTCGTAATCGCATAAAACTGCTTCCCTATATGTGATATTTTGAACAATAAAAAAAAACTGAGAGGCTACTCTTGACCCCAGGATATCCGTCTGGGGGGAGGAGGGAACAAAAATTGTTTTCTGATGAAAGTGCGTGGCGTTCGCCACGCACTTCAAAAAAATTTTTGGTATGCTTCCCAAATTTTTCACAGGTCCATAATCCCGAACCTCCAAAAAATGGGAATTTTTTACGAAGCTAATTTAGATTTTGGAAAATTCAAAAAATTATTTCAATTATTCAAAAGAATAAGCAAGTCACTTGCACATTTTTATAACTCATAGAAGTAACTTTTAGAAATTTCGCTACAGCGCTTCCCCCCCCCCCCCCTCCCCCCAATCTCCTCGGTACGCCACTGCCGAATAGCTAGCTAGTACTTGTATTGTATCAGCATTTGTTTGGAAGCTTTTCACACTCCATCAATATCGAATGAAGCTGTTGCAATCCCATTGAAATAAGTGGCGAACAATAAGGATACACAGTCATTAACTAGTGGATGTCTGTCACAATCAGACTTTTTTTTCAGAAAGGACGCGACAACGACACTTGGAAGAGACAGCGAACGTACGCGCACCAACGAGGCATCAAGCGACCGGCCGGAAAGGTATGCCCTTGCGAGTTTTGCTGCGCGTGCCTCCAACCCCTGTTGTTCCGCTGCTATCCGAAACGTATGGCTTCTACCCTCGCTAAAATGGCTGTGCTCCAAAAAAAATTTCCTTAAAACCTAGGTTCGGATGTGGCTGGTGTCCAATAGCAGTGATAATTTTTATGGATTTTATGAACTTGGGTGTCTAGAGGCTGAAGGGTAAATGTAAATCATGAGGAAGGATTAAGCCATACCTACTGGTTTCTCATGTCTTTTCGCTCAAGAATGTCGATGGGGGCAGTACCACAAATTCGGGACATCACATATTTGCGAAAGCATTCTCTAGTCAACTCTTATGCTTGACCCTTTGACAGGAGAACATCAAAATCGCAGATGCGACCTTATGTTGAATTTGTTCTAACTCATGATTCACTGTTATCTTTTGAACAGATCAAGATTTTTGTTGTTACACGGAGGATATATATTTTGTTGTTGCACGTCTTTCGATTTATTAGCCAAATTTGTTAACGCTGCTATCTTTAGAATGTTTTGTTGGGCTCTTCTACTCAGATCACCGTCAACCTTTCCAGGTTTAGCATTTCCTAATGATTCTCCGCTCGGATTGTGTAGATTATTAACTCAACTTGAGCGAGCCACTCACTACCCACCTCGTTTAGTGTACAATAATTCAGTTTGCAAGATTTTTTCTATGTCACAGTTAAATAAACGAAACATAGCAAAAAAGTAGTGGTGCCAACCGTGCAGTATGGACGCGTAACTAACGAGGTCAAGACAAGGCTAGGTCATGAAGTCTTATTTTTACTTTATGCTAGAAATAAAGTTCAAAAAATTTAATTGAGCTTTACCGTTGTTGTAGGAAATATTGTGTTTCAATGATTTGGGATGGACTGATTGAACGGTAATTCTCTTGTTAGAGTTGTACAAGTTGCATGGGATCTGGAACTTGGAGTTCGACTGTTTCTGCGTGCTCTATATGTGTCCACTGTTCTTTGTGTACCTTCGTTACTCTATGTCGGTTCTATCAAACAACGGCTTTCATTCACGTTAAGCTTCAAATTTGAGCTCAGTTCTGTTCCTAGTTCATTACTAAATTTTGTTGTTTGCTAGACTCTTTGGTGTCTTCTGAGGAGCAGATCCCGTGCAATGAAGAGTGCTCTCAATCCCTTTACCTTTTCAACCGGTCAATTTCAAGTAGCTTCATCTTATCGCAATACAATTAGGGGGAGGCACCTTGTTTTGAGTTTCAGGACTTTTTGGAAACAGTTCAGAACACCTTAGTGTCACGTGAAAGAGCGCCGCAAAAACGGTACAAGTGGTACAAAAATGAAAAGATGTTCAATCCAAAAAGAGCATTTTGAACCCGAATGTAAACATCGCCGATTCATATTTATATGAACACCACCAGCAGAATCCTTTCTTCACTCAACACAATCTCTGCTTTTGTTATGTCCGTGCAGAACTAAAATCCGAAAGTCTGTTGTTATGCGTTGAAGTTACTGTATTAGAATAACAAAGCTTGACTTTTTTTTCCAATCGTTTAAACTGCTTCTTAACCTAGTCCGCTTCAAAATTTTTTGTTTTATTGATGTTTTGAGTCATTTGTGACACAACAGACCTTTAAGGTAGCTAATGTATTGTGCAGCAACAAAAAAGCGTTCATGTGACTGTTTCCCAGCCCAGTCCAACCTTACCATATAGTTGGCACATTTTTAGCATTAAAACTCAGCTTTTGTCTTCCACGAACACTTTTGATGAGACAATTGCTTGTCTGTACTAAAATTTTAAATCCTCCGCAAAGCTACACTTGAGACTTTTGAGAATGTAAGGAAGAAAGCTGCGTGAGGAACATCTTTACGGAAAGGCACTTATGTGGCCGAAATAAACTATCAACTAGCTCAATTTCCATTTAACAGAGCTCATATCATCTGAAACAAGATTGCCTACTTTATCATAAAATATTCGAACGTGCACATGCAGCTTTGAATGTTTTAGCTTTTTTCGTGGTGCTCGTATAAGTGTGAATCACCAAAGCGAGTTGAGCGCAAGTCTGATTTTTTGAGATTTACATTGAGCTCCATTTTTGTGCTAGACTAACCATTTATAGCTGCTATCTGCCATTTGAGACCTAATGGTTTGTTTTTTGCTTAGTTCAGTAGTCAGGTTTTTCTCAGCATAAGCAAGTGTGATCTTCAGTCTGTCGTTCATTTGGTTAGCGAGCCACATCTGAAAACCTAGGCTGATGGAGGATTCAAGGGGAACAAAGTCATTGCGAGAAGGAAGCTGTACGTACTCTCAGAAAACGTGCAAAATCTCGGGAATGTCGCGATAATCCGCGAAATTGGGCGACATCTTCTTGATATCGCGACTTCGTACTCACGCACATAACGCAGCATTGTGTGCCGCTGAAAAGCGAATCTTCTGATATATCGCATTATCGTGATAGTTCATTTACAAAGGACTTGATTTATTTTTATGCCATGATCTTTTTGTACGGTGTAGCGCAACGTATATTACACATAGAAGATAACATATGTTGAAACCATGTTTCGATAGAACACCAGCTCAGGAAATTAGCGGGCAAATATTTTTGTGGCAGACTGTTCGGTAAATTTTGGAAAATGTAGCATCTATATGATCATACACAGTAATTTAGCATGACAGTTGATCTAGATACTATGCAGTCTGTACAAGCTAAGCTTCAGCTGAACTATGGTTTTCAGCCTTTCTGCGCGTATGGGTTCAAAAACGAATTTCCGTTGGTGTCTGACTCAGTTTTCGTTATGAATAAAAGACTCTGAAAGACACATTTCGGCTAAATTATTGAATAAATTCATCTCTATCATGGCAGAGTACTGTAAATAATGTCCCTCAAGAAGTGTGAGAAAACCATTGTATCCACCCATATACTATGACCCTAGAATAGCTTGCAGAGTGCATGGTTTTCTGTGATCAGTAGGAGACAATCTCTATGAGCAAACTCTTCGGATCCACGTTATTTGAACTTTTTCTCATTTCAAGCTTCAAGCTCGCCACGGATTTCTGCGCAGAAGTTCCATCCACAGTGATATCTTAAAGAGCCGTTGCAGAGATGGTATTCGTTTTACATTGTAGTGTCTTACGATACAATTACTGCGCAACTGAAAAGCTGCGTGAGCTGCAAAAGGCTATGCTTTGCCCTGCTTTTTCCGCTTTGTCCTTACACCAAATACATTTCCTGGTATTTTTCATGCTTAGAGTCGTTGCAGACTCTCTCATTAGACATGCTAAACTATAGTTTATAGGATTTGGCAAATAGCATGCTCACAAAATTACATTTCCATGATTTTGCTTGCAAATCGAAGAGCGCGAACTGGGTTGTTTCAAAAATTCTACATTTTTTGTGCTACTTTATTTTGAGCTGCTGATTTTGGAGAAGAAAACTATTTTTCATGGAACAATGCTTATATTAGGTCGGTCTGAAAGTTTTGTCGCTCAATTTCCAAGAAATAGTAACTTTTCGCTTTCTGAAGTTTGCTTTGCTGGAATTTCATTAGAAAGAAGAATCCTTCTAAATTATAGTGTGTGTGGATGTTCTTTGTGCACTAATCCCCTCAATGTGCAAAGGTGGTGGTGATTTCAAAAAGCCCATATCCATCAAACTTCCATCTACCGTAACTCTACGATAGGAAGGTAGCCCGCGATGCGCCAGTTTTTGCAATCAGCAGATAACCTCTTAGAACGAGTTACAAAGTTAGGAAATCATCTTTTTATGAACTGGGTCATCTTTGTCGCAAGAGCATATTGAACAGGTTCTCATGAAAATGCAGTACGCGTTGCATGTTGCAGATTCGCTTGCGAAGAAGATCTCAAGGTGTCGGGTTGAAAAGTTCTGTTTGTTTTCGAAGTTCGAATTTGATTTATCATGTCTCAAAAAATATCCGTCGTACAGTAGAGTTTATCAAAGTCTACAAATCTTTCAATTTCATGCATACTCAAAAGTCAGTGCACAAACAACGAGAAAGATTTGCTAGGCAAAAATCGCCCAACATCTAGTAACCTTTACTTTAAGAGACCTTAACTTGATTTGGAAAGTGGTGGAATAGAAGCACTGTCATTTTGTAGCCGGTAATCGGCTGAGCAGTGCTGCTAAACTTGGATTATACTGAATTTCCAGAAAAAAAATTTGTAGAGAAATTTGGAAGGATCCTATTTCGCGCTTTTGAGATGCCAGAAAATGCAATTTTAGTTTTTGATTATCTTCGCCGCTGACAATTGAGAAAATTTTTTTGTTTTTTAGTAATAAATATTCTAGGCCTAATCTCAACTATGTTGGGCAAAAGCTCCGTAGTTGCAATGTGCTTGTGATTTTTAAGCAACTTATAATAACCAAAACAATAGTTATGTTCATGCTAATAAGTTAAAGGCTCCAAAGTCTAAAATTTTTTAAAAGTCATATCTCGACATTTTGTAGCACAAGTTCCCAAACAAACCTTACTTTTTTAATAAAAAAAAATTTTCGTTTCTGGCTGTAGCCTCCACGGCAGCAGAGTAAAAAGGAAGACTTGTTTTGCTTCCAAGATTCGCAATCCTGCAGTACTGTCTTAGTGAGTTTCTCCCGAAGAAGCTCAAGCCTCGATCATTTTAAGTTGAGCCGCCAAAAATTTAAAACATTGCGATAAAATCGAAATGTCAGTATGTTTCATGACCTACTCTTTCCAACTGTGAAAATGGTTCTGATACCTCCAGATATGGTAACTTACCAAATAGATGTCTGATCAGCGCATATTTTTCACGGCTGAGAAAATTAAATCGTGAACTCAATTACTGACGATTCTGGGATTTCGGATTCTGCTGCAGCGTTTCAGATTTTTGGCGGCTTAATTTGAAGCGAATCTCGGAGATTCTCAGCAACCTTGTTTGCGAGAAAGTCGCTAAGACAGTAGCACTACTAGTAAAACGCTTCCTCTTTCTGAATTTACAGCAAAGCAAATTTGTTTGAATAGAGAAAAGTTGCCATATCTTTAAAATGAAACGACAGTAATTTCGGACCTAATAAAAGCATTGCTCCATGAAAAATGTTTTTTTCCTCCAAAATCAGCAGTTCAAGATTTGTAAAAACCAGTACAACTTCTGAAACAACCCAATACGTGCTCTTCAATTTGAAAGCAAATTAACGAAAATGTGATTTTGTGAGCATGCTATTTGATAGGTTCTAAAGACTGTAAAGTGGTTTTAGCGTCTGCAACGATTTAAAGCTAAATACTAGGAAGTTTCTGGAAGATAGACAGAAAAGTATTTCGAAACTCGCACGGCTTTTCACTTGCTATATAATTGTATGCTAGACACTACAGTGCAAAACATATCTCTGTAAACACGTTTTTAGAAACTACTGATGAAACTGTTGTGCGGTAACCCGTGACAAGCTCGAAGCTTGAAACGAGATAAAACTAAAAAACTTGGATACTCCGAGGAGTTTGCTTATAAAGTTTTATCTCCTACTGATTCTAAACCAGATGCGCTTTGCGAGCTATCTGAGGTTCTTCACGATTTACAAGCCATCTTCGCTATTCTTGAGGGACATCCTTCACAATACTCGATACTGCCATGAGAACAGAACAGATTTTGCTAAACTGTGCCTTTCAGAGACCTCTATTCACAACAAAAACTGAGTTAGACTCTAACAGAAAATTGTGTGCACTAATCCATTCGCGTAAAAAAACTCAAGGCTATAGCTAGCTCGAAGTTTAGCTTATAGAAGATGCAGGGCATCGCAATCAGTTACCACGCCAAATCACTGTGTATGATCAGGTGGTTCCTGCATTATCGCCGCGCGCGGTGTGACTCCTGACCCATAGCCCTGATTGGCTTCCAGAGCTGGTGGTATCGGGACGTGTTTCATGATGTCGTACATGTACGCTGCGTGACATTGCACAAAAAGATTTATAGCACAAAAAATCAAGAAGAAACTGTTCTGTAAACGAACTATCACATTAACACGATGTGAGGGAAGATATTAAAAGCTGCCCTCAATGATGCGGAACTGTGCGTGATTTGCGTGAGGTCGCGATATTGGGAGGTGTCTCTCGATGTCGTGGACTGTCACGACATTCCTGCAAATTTTGCACGTTTTCTGAGTGGATAGTGGCGGATGAGAGGGGAGGAGGTACAAGTAGCAGGAACACGGGGGGCATACTCGTTTGGACTAAAAACAGTAAAAATTTGATCAGGCCCGCGTACTCCGCCTACATGCCTTCCCTCCCTCCTCCCTTCACATGCGTCTTCTCCCCACTCCGATTGTCACCGCTGCCACCACCACCCTTGTCCTCTCAAAGCTGACTTCACCATAGCATAGAATCTCACTGTCAATCCGTGAATGGGACGAAGCCGCCCTTTTGAACCGCAACGTTCCCACCCACGGACGACTAACAAGGACCACAACGCATGGTTGACTCTTGATGCAACCCTTCTGACACAGTGACTAGTGCAGCTGAAGATGACTGATTCACTGTAACTTTGATGTGACCTACATGACTACATTTGCCACTGTATCAGTACCGGTGTTCTAGCTCGAATGCATTCTTCTTTCGAAATAAACATTATTAATAGCTCATTGTTGCTTCCTACGCAAGCTTTGTTTCATGTGGTATTAATTCCGACAATTTCATAGGCATTCCCGCCAGTGCGACCAGTAATAGGTCCACCTTCAAAAATGCTGTGACTCACTCTTCGCCAAAAATTGGTATTATTATCACTATTACCAACCACCAAAATAGCCCTCGCTACCGTTTGGTCATTCAAAAGAAAACAAAAAATAAAAAAAGCAGGCTTCTAGGCTGGCCAAAATTGTCGATCCACCTAGAGTCTCTATGAAAGCACCAAAGAACTCTCTAACCATATTCAATGTATCAAACAGCAGTCAAGAAGCTTTGTAGCACCTACCAAAAGAAGCGATTCTCTTTTGGCTCGGATACTGTCACATGTATCAGGTTGTACATAAGTCTTGAGACACTCTCACTTCTTACGACGATAAAGTACACAGTTCACATTTTCCATAGAGGTCCAGGACACCATTCGAGAGCAAAGCAAGCTCTACAAAATGGTGTGCAAAAGTTCGCACCAACTTCGACCCGCTCTAAGTTTGCATCCAAAATCTGAGTCCTACTTACGGCTCAAAAAATCGCGAAAAATTCATATCTTTGTTCAAAAAATACGACGAATCTCCAACTTGCCCATAAAAATTGTACACCACATCATACCCATATGTACCGTTCTTGGATTTCTTCCTCATTTAGAAATTAAGAAAACGAGAATTTTCACGTTTATACAAAAACGGAGCTAGCTGTTCTCGCTCATGTAGTTGTATACCACACGCCCTTAGGAGCATAATCGTAAATTTTCAGCTTTCTACAAGCCCTAGTTTTCGAGAAATATTGATTTTAGCATGGAACACTTAAGTGAGGAGAGCTGAATTCGGTATTTTTTGAAAACTAGGGCCTGTGAAAAACTGAAAATCTACGGTTATACTGTTATACTCCTAAGGGCTTGTAGTATACAATTTCATGAGTGAAAGCAGCATAGCTCCGTTCTTACAAAAGTATGAAAATCTTCGGTTTCATCGGTTTCTAAATGAGGAAAAAAAACCAGGAATGGTACATATAAGTGTCTGATATAGTGTGCAATTGTTATGAGTAAGTTGGAGACTCGTAAGAATATGGACTCGTATTCATATCTTTTTGAACAAAGATATGAATTTTTCGCAATTTTGTGAGCCTTCAGTACGATTCACATTTTAGATGCAAACTTAGAGCGGGTCGAAGTTGATGCGAACTTGTGTAGGCCATCTTGTAGAGCTTGCTTTGCTCTATCGAATAGTTTTCTGGATCCCTATTCAAATTGTGAACTGTATGACTTATCGCCGTAGAAAGTGAGAGTCTCAGTCTCAAGACTAATGTTACAACCTAATATTGAGCTCGTGATCGCGTTTGAGTAGGGAATTCTGCAGTTTCTCAGCTGTTTCGGATGCGACGGAATTTCATCTATCTTCGGGATGCTTTGACATGAACACTGAGAAAAATATCTGACTTTGCTGTTCAAGCAGGTCTGAGATCAACGTAACCGCAAGCCTAAGTTCAAGATTCTGCCTCCAAATTCTTTTTGTGCTATCACTGTAAGCTCTAGATAAAGTAAAAGCTTTCTATTCTCAAAAGGGAATTATCCACTGTATTCACGGAGCAAAGCAAAGCCGCCTTTGGTTCGTTTCCGAAACACGAGTTGCGCATCGTTACGTTGCTGTTACGCTGTGCCGAAATACCTTACCGCAAGTGTGTTACCCCGCAAAGGTTTTTGGCAGTAATTACCCACTAGATAGTGAAAATATCTTGCATTTTATGCCAACACATAATTGTAGTCAAGGTTCTGGTCAGAGCCAGAATCAACTTCAGGCGTGTTGCAATCAATTTCTGCAGGGTACTTCAATATTTAACGTACAAGCTAGGGTCTGTAGAAATTTGTAATCATGGTATACGGAACCCGCTCGCGCAAACAATGCCTACTCTATTTCGTGCGCAAAAAACAACGCAAATTTTGAAAAGTTCAGGCTTAGGCTTGCGCTTAAGTATATATCAGGTGTGCTCAGCAGCATGTCAGATTTTTTCCAAGGAAGGCTCACGTTGCCAAGTATGTAGAAGGTGGACAGTATTCGCTTCCAAATCATCCAAGTAGCTGCAGAATTTCCTATCAACGCAGCTTTTAGGAATGAAATACATTTGGAAATATCTTCAAGCTAAAAAAGCAGTTAATCGTTGACACTTCTCAATTGTATCCATCCAACAAATCTCGGAAACTGGAAATTGTTTAATGATAAAAGCTTCACGTGGACCTATAATTTTGGCCAGCTTTCAAGCCTGCTTCTTTCGAAATTTTTGGTTTTCTCTTAAATAACCGAATAAAGGCGAGGCCCGTATTGGTAACTGGCAGTAGGCCGGTAAGCACAAAACTCTACCAAATCTTGGATCAATTCATTGACAACAGAGTGAGCTACGGCATTTTTTGAGGTGGACCTATAACTTTGAACAGCACTGTATCTGCCAAATGTCAGGTTGATACGCAAGTTCTGTTGCATCTTCAGAAACTCATAACTTTTCGCTCTGACCAACTTGCGCTCACTTTTGATTTCGTTCAGTAGGGTAGATTATGTTCTCCATAATGGTGTCTCAGAGGTTGTCTAATGAGTACTTACTGCATGGGTGGCAGCCATTGAAGAATCGAGCTTTGATTTTGTGTTTGATATTGAAAATTCAAATCTTGCAATAAAAATTAGGCACTGAGAATTTGGTTTTATCGCCTGCTCTTTCTGACTTAGCAAAGTTTGTGCTGATTGCACGTTTCCCAGCAAAGATCTCCCGGAAGAGTAAAAAAATTGGATTTGCCTCTACTGGTTCAATTACCATAAGCTAAAGCATACAAATGGCACAAACTTTGCTCATTGACAAAGCGCAGTTGAAAAAATCTATTAAATTAGGTTGTTACATAAGTCTTTTCATTTTTGGGTTTTCACTGTGATAAGTCATGCACTTCTAATTCTAAACAGCCATCATGATACCATTCGATAGAGCAAAGCAAGCTCTATAAGATGGTGCTTATGCTTTTGCACCAACTTCAATTCACCTCAAGTTTGAGACCAAAATCCATAAAGTTTTGGATGCCCAAAAAACTGAAAATTTTTTTTATACCTTCGTTGAAAAAGTCCTACAGATCTCTCCCTCGCTTATGCATGTACATTCCCTATCAGACACTCATATGTGCTATTGCTGTATTTTTTATTGGCTAGAAATCAAGAAAACGAAAATTCCATGTTTTTGTTTTTTACACCGTAGATTTTTGGTTTTCTGTAAGCTCTAGTGCCCGAGAAATATCGAACTTAGCTTTCCCTACTCGAATTTTTCACGCTCAACTCAACATTCTGCGGAAACCAGAACTTATAGAGAGCTAAAAATTTACGGTTGTACTTCTAAGAGCTGGTAGATACAACCGTTAATGTAAGAACAGCACAGCATAACTTTGGTAAAAACATGAAATTTTCGTTTTCTTGATTTCTAGCCTAAAAAATGCAGCAAGAGCACATATGAGTGCCTGATAAGGAATGTATATGCATAAGCGAAGAAGAGATCTGTAGGACTTTTTTGAACGAAGATATAATAAATTTTCGATTTTCTGGGCATCCTAAACTTTCTAGATTCTGTTTTGAACTTGAGGTGGATTAAAGCTGGTGCAAAAGCATAAGCGCCATCTTATAGAGCTTGCTTTGCTCTATCGAATATTATCATGATGGCTGTTTAGAATTAGAAGTGTATGATTTATCACAGAAAACACAAAAATGAAAAGACTTATGGGACAACCTAATACAACTGCTTCGGTCATTATTGAAAGCTTCCGACATTTCATTCAACACATGAAAATCGAAACTTAAGTGATTTCTTTTCCCGCTTCGATTTCAAAACTGATGTTTGAAAAGTATCTGGCATCAACTACTCCATATCCGAATTCTTGCACTTTTTGTTCTTATCGCTAAACTTGAAGACAACTGAATTGATAAAATTTCCGAAGATGTCGCAAACAATGTAAAAGTAACACCTTTTCCGCGTCTTGTCTCTTCGAAGAGGCGGAAAGGCGTTATCTTATTTATCGTATATACTCTAACGCTGAAAAAACGCTTTTGTTTTCCTACTACCCAATGTCCCAACTCTTTTTCTTTACATACAACACTAGGTTGCTATCAAGGATTTTTTGAAGGCGCAAAACAGCAAACAACAACCTTAAAAAAATATATAGCTTCAAAATTTTTGGAAGTCTTGTTTGATTGGGCATTTGTGGCACAAAACTTTTGCTATCATTGTACTGTTTCCAAAAACTTCGTTCTTCCAAAGTCTTTGAACAATAAAGTAAAAAATTTGAGACTGAATTTTTTGAGGAAAAATCTAAAAGTAAACATCTTGCTTCTCACTGTGTTCGAAACAAACTAACTTCTACGAAATCAAAAGCATATCTGAGTAACTACAAGAGAGGGTATACAAAGTCATTTGGTATACAAAGTTCTTTTAAAGAAAAATTTCCTTATCTGTAACCAGCATTACAAAAAAAGGGGAAAGCTGTGATGTGTTCGAACGATAAGATGAAGCAAAAGTGCGTCAAAAGTTAAGGGAAGGAGTAGTCTAGGCTAGAAACTTTCCAAACACCCTATTTGCTCATCAAAGAGCTTTAGAAAATGTTATAAAGAGCAATGGTCTACTCTTTCACACCAACTCAATGCAAATCAGATGGGAATGCAAGCAGCTATAAGTGTTAAAAATAGTGCGACGGAACTTTCGCGCCAACCTGATAACTACAGTAGGGATAAGTACGAATTTGTCCTGAAGAAATTGTGTTACGAACCACATAATGCGGCGGAACTTTGTGAGGATGGGCGCTGATGACCTAAGATGAGAGAACTTCAAAGCTGTTCATAGGACGCAAAATTTAGGCCACACCCTTTCTTTGTAGCTCCGCCTACCTAACTACAGATATTTTGCTAGCAGTTACAAAAGCCAATCTTGTTCGCAACTTTCTGCTTGTCTTGATAAAAAAAAACTGCTGAATTTAGTGCACACTTAAGCACATTTTTTCGCGGTTCTTACCCACGGTTATGCCGGGAATTGTCCCTAGTAAGCTGCTCACAACTGCACGACTGCAACAGAGATTCCAACCCAATAAATAAGTCCAAAACAATATGGTAAAGGCTTTGGATGCGCTTAAAGATTACCTGAACAATAAATGCTCCTTTTGCAAGAGAGTGTTATTCCGCACACTGCAAGTGTTTGACAAAAGAAATGTCTCCCCAAGATCATTTCAAAAGTTGTTTCTAAAATGAAGAGCTTCGGGATGACGCATAGCTGCAATTGACAAGGTTTCTGGTACATAGAGGTACAAGTGACAAATACTAATTAATGATCGTAAGTGGGTTTCGAAAAAAAAATTTTTTTTTGCTATTTTCACACCAAAAAAACCGCAGGTGGGCATATTCAAACATAGGCTACTCGAAGCACGTACGAAGTTGTTCATCGAAATACACATCTTGGAATGACTTTGAGAGGATTCACAATGACGGGATTTTCTCGCTGTTGCTGTGGCATAGAAAGAGATGTGAAAGTCTTGCTTTATCATTACTACAGTATTAAGGTGAGTCAAACGTATGAGACCTCCACATCATTCATTGCACCAAATCAAATAAAGCATCGATAGACAAATTCTCCAAACACTCCAGGAGCAGCTTTTTTCAACAACAATTTAACCAAATTTTCCTGACTACTAACATATCCACAGAAAATTTAAACCCGAAAAACTTGTTCAAATTGCATAGTTATGGATGGCTGCGACTAAAGTTTTAGGTTGTGATATTTTAAAGCAGTAAACGCTTGATCAATTTGCGAAGTCAAGATTTGATGGCCGACTCTCGAAGCTTCCGAGCATTGTAGGTTTTTGTCTTTTTGTCTTGTGCTTTCTAAAAATTGAGGACTCTCAAAAAGAATTAGCTTGAAAAGCCCTAAATGGCTAGTTTTGGAAGAGCTATCAAGCGCACTAAGCAGTGCCCGCTTTGTCTTTGAATAATCAAATGTTTCAAAGATTTTTGACATAAAAATATTGAAAACCGGCTTAAAGCAGAACGATGGACTCAAAATTTCTGAATCTTTTCCAATATCGCTTCTGCCTTCAAAAATCGTGTTAGACAAGATTCTTAAAGCTCTCTGCACTCCTTGATAGCGAAATAAACGCAGCTTTCACGCATTCTTTCGGCTAATCAGCTTACATGTGCTACTTCAGCCCAAGAAAGGAATCGGTGAAGGATACTTGAGCTATGAGGATGCTATACCTTGAATATCAATCTAATCTGACACAAATGTGCACTAAGGGTCGCAGTTAAAATGGGCCTCGTCGCACCGGAATACTGTTGGCTCGAAGCAAAAGCAGGTGAAGGGTGTGGCCTGAACTTTGAGAGAGTTTTCATGACAGAACGAAGTCTTCATCACGCTTGTGGAAAAAAATGCGGATTATTCTCAGGATTACTTAGCATTTGGAATTGATTAATGTCTCTGCACGATGATCTCCATGAAGGTTGATTTAAAGAATGTTTTTAAAAATTTTATTGTTAATTTCTTTTGCACAAATCTCCTAAGTATCTCCTGGAGGAGGGAAGGGGAAGGGGCAAAGTACCGGAACTCTTTCCCAATATAGTTGCACCTGGAGAGGTTGCAAGGCAAATTCACACTTGCTATAATCAATCCGAGCTCCTCAAGTTACTTGGGAAGCTCCGCCTACAATTAGTAATTCATCCTGCATTCAATCAGGAACACCTGGGCTTGATATAACCAGTCACACGCCATGAAGTCTGACACATCGCCAAAAATTTTACAGCAGGTCCATGGAGCTAGTGTCAAGCACTTAAATATAACAATTTTGATACAAAAGAGGTTTTAGGACAGGCAACAACAAAGGAATTCCGCTTTTACCTCCTTAATTTTCTATGAGGTCTCAAATTCTCACGAAGACAGGTAAATATCAGATAGCAGATTTTACCCACTGTGCTATATAAACGTTTCAAACCGCCTGTGAATTGCAATTGATTTCAAAAATTGCCACAAAACCTAAACTGAGATTTATTATCTCTATTCAGTTAACCGAAACTGATACGAGGTTAGAAGAAATGCTGCGCTACCTGAAACTATATCTTTTTTTTGGTTTGAAAATTCATTTGAAAATTCATAAGATTGCTTCAAACTCAGCTGGCAAGTACCATTATCGTGATCGTATTTGCATTTTTCAGAGGGAGTGGGTGGCCTACATAAGTAAGTAAGTAGTGGTACGAGAGTGCTCAAAGGAACAAAAGTGAATACCCTAAGCGCTTTAATAATCATAAGCTGTAGCTCTCTGCTGCCTCGTGACTGTCATCTTAGAAAAGATGGATCAATTTCATTTCTTAAGATTGAACATAATTATAACTGAATTATTAGGTTGTCCCAAAAGTAAACCGAAAGTAAGATTTCTAAACAAATCAGACTGAATTTGTTTTCCTGACAAACTTAGGAAATTCGATAGAGTAAAGCAAGCTCTACAAAATGGTCATCAAAGATCCACCTAAGTCGTGATCCAGATAAAGCTCGGAACCAAAAACTAAAAATTTTCAACTACCTCAAAGTCGGATCTTCAGAAAATTCCTGAAGACCCTCATCTTGCTCATCATACAGTAAACACATAGTTACTGATAAATGCGTTTGGAATTTTTCCATGGCCCAAAATTGATATAGATATCGCCCTGCAATGCAAGAATATAACTTTTTTCGCGTTTTTTATGTTGAACTTGGTATTTATTGATTACCAGAGCATAAACAGAAATGTAATTCTAAGAACATATTGAGGTATGCAGTATAACTAACGTTTGCAGTATACAATCACTTATGTAGGAGTAGCTGATGGGCGGGATTTCCCGTTCTTGGACGATCGTTTTTTTCTCGTTATAATGCTCGGAAAAAACTTTCTAAATGTATTTATGAATACTGCTATGTATCTTTTGTATGATGACTAATTGGATCCTCGTAGGATATGTGATAAAATTTTGTGTGCGTGTTGTCTCCAAACTTCACTTGGATTACGACTTACGTGGCCTTTGCCAGTCACTATAGCATGCTTTACTATATCAAATGGTAAACCAAATCTGCTAAGAAAACGAAAACGATTTGACTTATTAAAAAGGATTTTTTGTGACAACCTAATACATAGTTCAATCGTTAGAAAAATTTAGCTACATCAGTATCACATTGACAAAGAAAACATCGCCATTATGAAGAAATCACATGATCTAATCCACCAAGTTTCGTAATTTGAATCAATGGGTTCAAATGTTGGATTCCTGATACTGGGGCTGATAAATAGCTGCATAATTCGCAACTCGTAGCGCAAATCACTATGTGGAACTTCGATATAAATAATAATCATCACAAATGATAACATAACAACAAAGAATTTCCTGACGTGATATGTCTTTGCTTATTTACAGTATTATCACCTATCTCTCAGGATGAGCAAATGTTTCCGACAGACATTTTATCACTGTCATGCGTGGTTTTGGCCTCTTTAATACTGTTTTGAGTCTACATTTTACCAACCTACTCTTGAAATTGCATGTAGCACAGCTACGAGCTTAACAACAGAGATAAATCAGGATTCATAAGGAAATAAATAAAGAGTGCGCGTCCAGAAAGGATCTAAACCTCTACTATTTTCGGCTAAGAAAACATCGCCACCTACTGATGTCGGATCTTTAACAACTGTAAAATCGAGTCGAGATTCTATTCTGCTCAGGCACCAATAGGTAAGGGCAACCTCGAGAACCTAAACCTTAACCCTTAGTCTTGACTGGGTCATTACCATGATTGAACAAATTGAAATTTTCTAAAGTCTCAGTCTCATAGTCTCTATGAGTATGTTGACCCGCGATTCTCGTTGCGGATACGCTGGATATTGCAGGCTTTCCATGGCTTGTGTCGTGGGTACTTAATTATAGTTAGTCCGAATATGCCTTGCAACAACATCCAGGTGCGGAAGCTTGTGATGAGCTGCGTCACTTTTCTGGTCATGCAGCGTATTGTGCATACCAAGCAATCTCGGACAGACCCTTCAAATCTTATAATCAACACAGATATAACCTTCCCGGAGACTAAAAATTTGCATTCGGGCTGAACACTTTGAAAAGTCGCATCAAGCTTGAGCTATGACATTATGTGATCCTTTGATTATGAGAACCCAAGTGATCGTGGACTGATTTTGAGAAATGAAGTTACCCGCACTTTGATGTATGAGCGGCTCCATAACTTTGGCGAGGCGGAGCTGCGCTAGCGTGCCTTGCGTTGCGGTGGCCCTGTGCTAAGGCATACCTGATCCATCGATCTTTGGTGAAGATCACGACTCCGCCTCGCCAAAGTTGGGGAGTCGACAATATATGCTGCTGCATGACGAAGGCGTAATATCTTCGGGCGCGAACGCGGGTTTATTAGCCGCGGAGCGCAGGAGGCGCATGATTTACAACGGTGACGATGCGCCTGCGGCGCTCGCCCCCGCTCAGCTAATACCGCTTCTCCGCCTTTGCCATGCAGTAGCCTTCACTTTTATTGAAGCTAAAAATGTGTGCGTGAACTTCTATACAATTGAATTTTGATAAGAAAGAGCCCCATCATACACTTGGATGCCCAGCTATGCACCTATCCATCAGGTGAGATTCTATGCTGACCAGAGTCAAATTTGGAGGATAACAGGATAATTGCTCTATATCCGGTGATGGTAGCAGCGAGACACTGCGAGGGAGAAAACGCATGCTACAAATGTCAGATTGACTAACCTCGTTCCGACAGCGTGTTGTAGAGTCGCTTTGAAGATCTTCTCCCTATCAGCAGCTTGAATGGCCGAGACTGGCTTCTCCCTGAACCAGTCATAGCCAAGCTAGATTCAAAATACTCTCTTAGTCAGAAAAAAATCTTGAAGGACTCGGAGTAATAAAAAGAAACGGGTGTAGAACGCTGTTACATATAGACACAATTTAACAAAGAAATGCGTACTTAATAAGAATTGTAAGGAAAACTGAAGAGATGTGAGATTAAATGATTAAGGATGTAACTCCATTCAGATGAGACAAAGATTAGAAAATAACTAATAAAAACTACTGGAAGGGCATCAAACAGCGAGCACAGATTGTAATTTTCTGCCAACGCTACGATGTTGAGAAGTGAACGAAGTCCAAAGTCCGAACTTCTATGATCGGTGGAATGTTCTAGATGATTGCAAGATCCAAAGTCCGCACAGAGCATCGTTTATAAGATATGCATCATTTTGAACTATTTTAGCCGAATTATAGATGTTCCAAGCGCAAAGATATGTGTTCTTTGGAACTGAACAAAAAGGGCATGGAGTTTTGAAATATAGGAGCATCAATCATTTACAGGTGGTCAGTGGTCCCAACATCGACACACTACTTTGCAGGAAATCCGATCTAGCCGATATTAGCAAGAATAGGCTGCTTGATGCGCCCTGGAGTTTCACCAATCAAAACTAAGCTGGATCTTCAGAGAAACGCTTTGGCTGCAACGATATGCAGAATACCGGAGTTTGAGGTCTCAAGTTTCTGGCAGCCTTCTACCAAGTGAGATGAGCTGCAGAAACTGGGATAAAGTTGATAGAGTTGAGTACCAAATATTTTCAACAGATTTTGCAGTACAGTGTCATGCCTTCTAATTCAAATATGCAGCGTGCACTGCAGCTTTTATTGCTCAATCCTTTCGTGCAAAGCTGTCGCAATTCTGAAGCTCCAGCTTCAAGGATAAGTTCGTGCCTAGTAATGGAAGGTTCTTCTCATGCATCTCATGCAAAAATTTACGACTGCACAAGTTGCGTGCTGTTTCGTAGCTGGTGAAAGGGGTAAAAAGTACAAACCACTATCTACAAGCCTGATTATGTAGAAATACTACATGAGGCTTTCTACAGAAACAAGGATGAATGCCTTTCATTCTCATTCCACCCGAAAAAGCGTCAGAGACTCCATTAAAATTGTTAGTGAAGCCAGATCTTAGCTTGTTCGGCTTCTTCCCGCAACAGCACGACTAGAACAACCTCACAGTCTCATATCCTGCTAAATATCTGAAGAATCGTCCAAGACTCTGTGTAAGCAATTTTGACAAAACAAAATCTGCTTTTTTAGCCGAGAAGAGAAGCGATCATACCAGCAGAACAGAATTGTTTTCATCAAAGTTCGAGTATCTTCCAAAACAGATACTGGAAAAAGGTATGACACAGGCACATGTGTTGATGTTCCCGAAAAGTAATCCTTTATCCAAAACGCAAAGATGTTTATGAAAGCTCAGACAGAAACAGATACGTAAATTTTATAGATAAAGAGCTTGTACTTGAATTTAACTTTGTTCTGATCAATTCTCAAATACCCAAAGGATTTCTGAAAAAATTTATCTAGTAGCGCTAATCACGCCTGGGGCGCTTTTCTTTAGTTTCAAGAAAAACTAAGTAAATGAGAATTTCCAACTATTTTGATAATGAAATCAACTCCGGAGCGGCAGAGAAAGAAAACTAGATCTCAGTTTGGAAATGGCGTCATGAAGTAAGTCGGTAGCACGTAAGAGAGCATAACGGCCTCAACACTTCAGAGGGGTTTTAGGTTCCTACGAATCAAAAAATAGAAGTGTGATCATTTGTACCTGGAGCAAATGACCGAAGCAGCAAAGTCAGTACAGAGTCAGAGTGCAAGAATAGGATCGATGAGTTTGGCGCCAAACAAAATGGATCCGCTTCCCTTCTACCTCGCAATGACGATGATCTCCGATAAATCCTTACCAACACTAGTAAACTAACGTAAGACGAACACTCGAGTAATCATTAACAAATTCAAGTTCAGTCCAATATTTAGTGGCCTATTCAATGGCTATAAGTAAAGTAATAAAAGTTTTTAGAAGTCTGAGAGCTCTTATTGTTAGGCAAGATGTTATGAAGATGCTAGCCTACATTTTCTGCCAGAGCTTTACCCCTCATGAATACAAAATAAAAGTTGCATGTGGATGTCAAGAAGATGAATGCATTGTTGCTTAAAATGATCAGAAAGTCAGAACCATCTTAATCTTTTCTTGCCCAATTCCACGAGACGACTCGGTAAAGGTAAAGTTCTCAGAACCAAGCCTATATTTCTACTCCTGGGCTATCCTTGTAAAGCGCTTGGAAACCCTCAAAATGTTTTTGCGTACAAATATAATTTTCTAAACTTCTGTGAAATTGTATCTTGAATCAAATTGTCAGCATTTACATAAAAGTCTGGACCAGACATACGGGTTTCTTAACAGAAAATCGCTAATTAATGCGAATATTTTTCTGATTATCAAAAAACCTGTTATAACATTCCTCTCCATAACGAAAGAGAAAAATTTTGTAGAAGTTTCCGGGAAAATTTCGGAATCATAATCTTATTAAATCTATAGAAACCACGGGTTTGCGTATTTTGCTGTACTCTAAACGGATTGAAGGGAAATGTGATAAGCACGATGTAGCAAACGTTTGTTATGCTAATCTGCTTTCCTTTTTCATTCACGGTTACCAGTTCTTAAGGCGGAACAGCAATATTCTCCCGTAACGTGTTGCAACTTCTTCTTATCCTTCACTTAAATCCTCAAATTTGTCTTACACCCATGAAAATTCAGTTATCGCTCAAAACAACCTTGTGCGTGTATAACAGGCACAAAGAGAGAGATAGAGAAGCGGAAGAAGAAGAAGACTAAAGACTAAAATCCTCTGTCACTTATACATTTCCCGGGAATTCAACGCTTAGTAACCTCAAAAGTTTTGTAGGGAATCTGATGGCCGTGGCGATTGCTCATGCTTGAACTATGATAATTCTGCTTCAGCAGATGTTAGATGGAAACCCAGACGTACAGCTTGTTAGTGATTACGGCGGCGCTCGCTACGCTCAAGAAAATGTATTTAAAGGCACCGTTCACCCTAAGTTGGGGGTCTTGAGCATTGCCAGCTAACGATAGTAGCACCCCCTATGAAGCCAAAATCGCGGCTTAAAATATTGTTTCAAAGCCGAAAAAAACGCCTCGGAATAGCGAAGAAGCTTGAGTTGGCACCGCCCCCACCAGTAATGCCCGCTCATCCATGCGCGCCCATCAATTCACCGTTCGAGAACTGGCGTGAGGGTCTACTCACCGGTGGGTACTATGCTTTTTGAAGTTTTTGATTTTCCTTTTACGATGAAACTTTTGGGCAACTGGATAAACTTCTGTATGCATATCTTCTAATACTTTTCAAAAGATTAACTCAGATCATAACCCATTAGTGGCCAGAAAATATTACGCAACTCAGTATTGCGGAATATGCTCTGGTCCGAAATGGTCAACGAAAAATGGCATTGTCGTGAATGTGTCAGAGGAATGATTAAGTAGCGGGCTGGAGAACGGTTGCTGTGAAAATGTTCTCTCAGGATCCTGCATTGAATTTGCGACCCATTTCTATGAAACGAATATCCTCTTAGAAGTGTGGAAGCAATCATTGTGCATTGAAAATAGAATATGGAATCCATGCAGGCCTAACAAAACCATCCTTATTTGGTAAAAATTTTGACTTTTACACTGAGGCGCATTCGCTGAGTACTAGTATATGGTTAGCAGCTTCTGAGCAACTTACAGTAGTTTCCACACATCCTTCTGGTCGTGAAACACTTTTCTGCCCTGTGCTCGGAAGAGCTCCGAGCATATAGATGGAAAACTTGGAGAAGGATTTCATGATGAGCTTAGACGAACGTAAAGAAACCCATTTGCTCAATAATCTCAGCATGTTCAAAAAGGCAAAAGGGAATACAGTTTCATTCAGCTAAATTCACGAATACTTGTGCGCAGAATAAATCGCAAGCGGCTGGAATACAAATTCGTTACCTACGTAAAGTTTTGTGTTAAGCTACAAGTCACTCCAAGATTCAGCGTTTGATTTCGGTATCTCGATTTGCAGCTGTGAACGCAGGTGAGTCTTTTCATGTACATATGATTAAGGGGTTTTATATAAATTACATAATCGAATCAACTCTCTATAAATCAAGTACTCTTCTGCAACTTCATTGCTGCAAGTTCACAAAGTTTGGATCCCGAAATTGGCTATTGTTAAATCTGATCATTAGGTTGTTTTGACTACCCAGGCAGAAAATCTTCAGCACGCCACTTCAGGCGTGGCATACGGGAGACGGCCCTTCTGAACCCACAGTGCGCTACAGTAATTCAATATCTGGGGCGCGAGCGCTCGCGCTGCGTTTGACGCGGACGAGTCGTTTCCTAATTTCGAAAGTTGCTCTCCTTCGACTTAGTAACATACAACTTGGACACATCGAGCTTATCTTGCGGACTTTGCTATTATTCGCTGTTGCCCCCCTAGTTCTGCTACTTGCTGCCCCTAGTTCTGCTATCTGCTGCCTTTAGCTGTAATACTAGTTCGAAATCGAATACTTTTATAAAGGTAAGTTGTATTTTATAGCCAGAGGAGCACTTTAGTGAATTCTATCTTGATCTTGTTCGTCTTTTCATCATTGAAAAACGGCTTGACGTTCATAGTAGGTACTTTCGGATTGTTTCAACATAAACTAGCATAATTCTCCTCTTTCATCCTCTAAAATGAGCAAAGAATCTGGTCTTGGACAGTTGTTGGGGCCTTTCAAAAGTATTACCTCTTTAGCAGTTATTTGTTTTTTCATTTCTTAGGTTTTTTGTTTTATAGTCATTAGGTTCTAATGTAAAATGATAAGTATTGAAAATTGTCATCATGAAATGAAGTTCTCTCCCTTGTGCATTAGACTGCAGACCCGTTCTTTTGCTAAAGTGCTCAGCTGATCAGAAACAGTCAGACTGTCAAAGAACTGTCTGTTATAAAGTTCTTGTCAACATATGAAGATCTAGACCTTTACACAGGTTGTCATGAATTTTTGAAACCATGAACCCTGTTTAGAGTGCTAGACAGTCTCGTTTTGGAGAATGCGTTTGATAGTCATTGTTATTATGCAGTAAGACAAAAATTGCAGGGTTTTTCGTCTGGAATCTGCGAGTTTGCACAGACGAAGGGTCTGTATCTCAATGAGCTTCTTAACATGATCTCGGTGGGGTCGAAAGCACTCTTTCTCGCCATTCTTTTAGTTAAACTGGCATTCCTACACATTATAGCAGAGTATTCAGTTCTTGCAGTTTACGAGTAGGTATAGACAGAACAGCATGTGAGTTTTCGAGTTGTAAAATGGGAAAACGGCAGGATTTGCAAAAAGAGGGTTCGCGGATGTTGAAAACATAGTCATTTTGTCAATGATCTTTAAATCCTCATACAATCACTGGAATAGCAGATTAACCCAAATGCTAGCTGCCAGCTACCATTTATCGGAAATTTTCGTGGTCAACGAAACTTTTCTGAAGTTTGTCTGCTCTTAGTGTACGCCGCGGTCTTCTTGTGGCGTCTTTCGTGGGTGTATGAGTGTAAGTGCACGCGGTACGCTGACGACGAAACTCGTCCGAAACTGCGACGCGACTGGACAGGTCAACTGCTCGCTTTGGCGCGGCAGCCAATCACAGCGTAACCTTTGCGGCGGACTGACCTATCACTATCATCGCGATTAGAGCGGGTTCAGAAGGGCCTACACCCGTGGCATACTGCTACTCACAAGAAATAGATCGTAAGCAATGACTAAAATATTTGTGCAGAAAACAAACAAAGCAAAAATTGTGCCATTAGCAATCAATTAGTTAGCCCAAAAGTTCTGTTGCATCATATCCAAAAATCCATAGCACTTTTTTGTAGTCCTTGCACCAGATTAATTTTTTCAGAAAAAGGAGGTTTTCTATCCACTACAGTGTAGAGATACAGGCTGCAGAAGGAAATTACTCATTTTAACTTTTCTCTGTAGAATCGTTAAAAATCTACACTTGTTCTAAAAATCGGAGAGTAGGTGTCGTGGGTTCTGTGAGCTGCTCTTAATATATGAGCAAAGTTTGTGTCAATTGAGCTCTTCTATGAATATTATGATTTTCGAGAATATGCCAAATAAATCAATTTGCTGCTTTGTGATGCTTGATTGCAAAATTATAACTTACTAAGGAGGAGCTCAATCGACACATATTTTGTTCATGTATAAAGAGCAGCTAGCAGAACTCATGAAAACTACTGCTTCGATTATTAGCGCAAGTTTCTTGGTCAACAATGATTCCACCCGGGAAAATCGAATGAGCAATTTTCTTCTACAGCTCAAATCTCTGCGCTGAGTGCTCGATAGAAGGCATTAGGTGCTAGTGAAAAGCGCATAATCTCCATTTTTTGATAAAAGTGATTTGGTGCAATTACTCGGAATAAAGAAGTTATGAATTTCTGAAAATGGTGCGACAGAACTTTCGAGCCGACCTAATATTAGGTCGTATGGAACTTTCCTTCTTTCGAGTTGTCATAAGAACACGTGGAGTAAAGATGTCAACTATTCACAGATTATATGATGCAGCTTTTCTTTCCCTTTTCAAAAGTCATGTTTCCAAACCATTTGCTTTTTAATCAAAAAAATTATCGCCAAAATTCAAACCTACGCTTTTTGCCATAACTAAATTCGGCAATTTTTTGAAATCTTTGGCCTCAACTTCTGAAAGTGCTGTAATGACAGGTGTAGAGTGAGAATAGTGCAATACAACAATTTTTTGGGCACCTATATCTAGCTTTTCAGTATATTTCAAAATGATTTTTCCAAAATGTTTACTTTTGCAAAGTGTACGATGCGCAAACGCATACATCAAGAAACCTTCGGAATTTGAAAGTTCCAAGACGTGTTCATCATTCACCACTAATTTGCCAAAGCAAATGAGTTATTCCGCTACGAGATATCGAACCCTTTAATTCCGGGTACAGACATGGACGCCAAAAACTCATTTTAATGGTTTCATCTCCGAAAGTCAAAAAAAATCAGGGAAAAAACGCCCAAAGAGGAGAAAAAGCTGCATAAAGTGCTCGAGCTGCATGTCGGCTGATGTTCTGTTAGGTTTAGCTGAATCGAATGTAGAACTTCTTAACATCAAAAAAATAATTTTGGTAGTTTTGAAAAGCCAGCCAGAGGTGCAAAAAAATTTGCAGCGTTGCACTTTGTCTGCTCTACTGAACTGTCAAGTTAAATCTTGCGGAAGTCTAAATAAAAGTGTGAAAAATTGCCAGACTTGGACATGTTAAAAACCATGGATTCCAAAACTTCTGCAATTATCTTAGTGACTACACAAGCAAATGGTTCCAAAACACGACTGTTTGAAATAGAAAGAAAAACTGCCTCAAATAGGTCTTCAAAGTGTTTGATCATCTCTATCCTGCGCGTTTTTATGCTACATCGAAAATACGCAAAGGACTTTCAGAACGATTTAATACAGTGGCTTAGGCACGCAGTGACCATTGCTATAAAGCCACCCTAAATGTTACTGTAATTTGCTCTCTCTTGTTCGAAATTGTCCGAAAAACCACTGTTCTCTGTGTAAACCAACGTCATATGATTGACCAGGAAGCTCACAATTTTATTGGTTTTGCTGGAGAAAATTCAAAACATTTGAAAAAAGGGTTCCGGAGGTTGGTCACAGCTATAACCCTCCCATTTTCAACCAGTACTACGCTTCAAATCTGAAATTTTTTGTACATATACAACATCGAAAAACTTTTGTACGGTTCAAGCAGTCACCCCTTTGAAAAGAAAATTCATCCTGCATTTTTTGTTTCAAAAAGTATAAAAAGTTTTAATATTTGAAAAAAGACTGCCTTTTCCTTGAATTTCATTTGTTTGACTCGGATGAAGGTCCTAGGATTTGCTTAGCCTCAATGAACACGGTGAAAAGCGCTGGACCTAACATTGCGTAGCGTCGCTGATCTTGATGAACGAGCCTCATCTTACCGAGCGGTAAGCACATGTCTGAGACGCAAAACTCGATTTTTGACGCGCCAAAACTTTTGGTTGGAAGTTGACACCTTGCTTGAATGGCGACGTACTCATGCAAAAGCTGTCAGGCTTTTTGCAAAGAGGTATTTGCAGCATTGAAGTTAGATTGCTTTGTCTGCAGTTCGGTTGTGCGCAGTGTATCTCACATGACTTCAAATTTTACTGCTTTAGACTCCTTCAGTTCAAATCTTACGAAACTGTCAGGAATACCAGAATTTTGAAGTTTTGAGCGGTTTTCCGCTCGATCGAGGGGTCAGAGTGGGTCATGATCAGGCAAAGTGCACCAATCATTTCTGGAAAAGGTGTCCAAGGCGGAATCAGAATGCTCAGAGTTGCGATGACGTACAAGCTGTGCTGACGAGTCTATCGTAGTACAGGCGAAGTGCTGAGCACGTGGCAGGGCTTTTCGGGCATTAGAACTCAACTTCTGCGGTTTGAAAACTCGTCCACCTGGAGGTGAGATTGGGGCTCGTTTATCACTACAGCGATCTCAGCATACACCTTTTTTGAAGACTGGATGGGGGATGTTGGGGGAATATTGAAAGGGAAAATGTGCAGAATGTAAGATCTCAAAATAATGTCATTTAGGCAAGGAACGAGGTTAGGGAATGGCTTGACCTGTAGAATGAAGACTTGAAAATGGTGCATTTCCACAAAAGCTATGAACAATGTAGCAAGATCAAACGTAGGCAATGGCATTTAGAAAAGGTAGCGATGACAAAAAAGTCTAACAATAACTAAGGCGCCTCAACAATCAAAAATTGAAAGTGGGAAAGGGCCGAGAATATGCCACGTCTTAGCAAAGAAATGGTAATGGCACTCTTCAACAGGATTACGGACAGACTAGAATGATGATGTAAATCGAGCAAAATTTGGCACAATCTGCTGAGAAAGGATGAGGCATTTTTGACGCGCTTCATAAATAGAACGAAAGGTGAGAGCGCTCTGGCAATTAAGGAAAGGACAAAAGAAAATAAAGGCCATTAGGCAAACGACAAAAAAGAGACGTTTGCATTTCCAGAACAAATATTGAACAAAGGGAGAAAAGGGATCAGTGGAAGGGTTTTCCAACAAATCGAATGCACTTTGTCATAGAAGTACTGAGGATATTTGCAGAAAGTTTGCGGCCACAAGCAAGAGCTGTTTTAGCACATAGGCACACCGAAGATTTGCTTGAAACACAGAGAAAATAAGCACCGAGCGTGTCTGACCGTTCCCTGATTATGGCTAGGAGCATCAAGGCTTTGGAACTGAAAGGAGTGATGAGACTCCGAGGAAGAAAATTGTGGGAAGAAATCACTCAGATGTCCGACCAAAACGCAAGAAAATTTTAGACTCAGATGTCCGACGAAAGCGCAAGAAAATTTTAGAGTCTTTAAGAGTAAAAGGAAAAAGCAGGAGAGAATGATAGGGGATGGCAACAAGTCGAACAGCATTTCCATTTTCGTAGGCACTTTGGCTGAAGCTCAGGAGTGACAGTTAAGGAAATGCTGGTGAGTTTGAGTATTCTTTCCGCAAACAATAGGGTAGCGAAAAATTTGAGCCCCACTGAGGCACTACCAAGCATTTGGCTAAGGTTCATTAAAGGATGGAAGAGGGGAAAACCTAGGACGCTTCAACCCTAGTTAATGAGATAAGGGAGAATAGCGTACATGACCTGAATGGGTTCAAATGAAGTAAGTAAGAACTGTGACGATCATGGAAAGCGTGTCATTTAGTGCGAACTCAAGAAAAAAGCCCATGGGCATTTTATTCGAAATTTTTTGGAAAAAGCCAAATGATGGCTACTGAACGAGGAAAATCGCTACGTTTTGCAAGGAAAACCTTAAAAGATAATTATGGTGTAATTTATGGTGAGCATGGCCAAGTCTCGCGACTATGACCTAAACGAAGTTTTCGAAGGCTTATTTTAGGCGGGAGCAGGGTCATAAAAAAGCAGGGTCACAAGAAAACGAGCTTTGCTTTCCATGTTAGCTTTCCCCAATAGTTCTGTCTTTCCTGTTTGCAAGTCCACCCTATCTCAGATTTCGACTTATTTGAAAAATAATCATGCGGGATCGGTTTCAAGCAGCACTCTGATAGCGAATGTTTGAGGATGTAGTTTGACACCTCCACTGTTGATGTCATATTTAAGCAGGTTCATCTTTTCTTCCTAAGTTGTGTGAACTGAAAACTCTAGAACTACTCTGTTTTCAGGGGGAACAATGAAAAAGGTATTTAGTTGGGGATGCAAGTTACTGAATCTTCAGTCGAATTTGGCCGAATATTGTTGCTATCACAAAATATTATTCGAACTGATATTTTCAAGTGCTTGAGATGAATTCCAACTTAAAAGAGGACGAAGAAGAAGCAATTTAAATTTTTAACACCTACAAGCATGCTCAATGGTTAAGATAATATGAATCTGGAATAGTGCAAACAAGGCTACAGATACATGCTTCGGCCAATAATGTTAAAAAGAAAGGATTGTGGTTGCATGATGACTCTCAGAAATTTGCTCTAGTAAACAAAAACTGAAGAATAGGCTTTGCTGACTGAGAGCGTATCTGCTAGGTGAAAAATGGCACAGCATATGGATTTTTCAACATAAAAACTGCAAGAAAATGAACATTTTTGTAGAATTTGTTTTGCAGTGTACAAAATTAGTTGTAGTACTCAAAAGCTTAGAGATCAGATAACAGAACAAGTACTGCAAAATGTAGAAAAAGTATTTGGATATGGTAGTGACCAAAATCCATAAAGAGCCTCTTGTAAAAAACTTTTTATTCATAAACAAGTACTGCAGGCCAAAGGTACTAATTACAATGGAGTCAAAATCGAAAACTGGGCTTAGAAAAGCTCATATAAAAAGGATTGGTTATGGCGGGGTAAAGACGATGCCCATGATTGCCTCTTCCAGTGCTCTGCTGCTCCGCTCACCCATACGGAGCACGGCCATCAGCCATAAGTGGACAGAGCAGAACTGTAAGCAGATATATAACTCTTTTTAAATTGAAGGACCCCTCAGTGCCAAAGACTTTTGCGGAAAAATTCACCTCCAAATCTCTAAAACTTCGCGCCATTACCGTACGTTAGCGCACGATTAGCATTGTTGCATGATTTTCATAACCCATCAAGAGGGTATTTGGTATCGCGTGAAAGGATGCAAGATGGAGCCAAATGTTACGGTAATGTCATAGCAAACAAGGTATTCGGAGTTGATTTGATTTCAAGATAAATGTTTTTTTTGCTATACCGATCAGGCCACGGATCTCCCTCATAGAGGGATCACAGCCGGTTAGTCGCGAGGCTACGTGGGGCGTCCCCAGGTGGCGGATAGGGGGATAATCGCCGACCAAAAGCGACCCCGCGCCTGCTCTGGTAAGCAAGCGGAGCCGGGGGACGGACTCCCTGCCTCCACTAAAAGCTTGCGCCCTAATTTCCCGGGTAGGTGTGTGGGGAGGCGAGTTCGGAGTCGCCTCCAACAAATAAGCTCCGATCGTCCCTCGCGGGGGTTTTGAGCCCAACAAGCTATCCCTGCGAGTAAATTCTTGTTCGACACAGTGATAATATGGAAAGCTCCTTTAATCTTGGAAGAGCCACTGGTAAGGCAGCGCCAGTGGGGACAAGGTTTGAAAGGCGATCTAGGCTGCCGAAAACGAGACGGACTATGATGACGATCTGTACTTACAACGCGAGGACGCTGGCATCGGACGCATCTATCGAAGATCTCATGATGCAAGCAAGGAAGATTAAGTACGACGTCATCGGACTGACCGAGACAAGGAGGCACCACCCGCTGAACGCCACATTTGAGACTGGAGAAGAACTGTTTCTAGGAACATGCGACAGTCGAGGAGTAGGTGGAGTGAGAGTCCTTGTCAACACGAGTTTGGCCATGAACATCGATTCGTTCGAACAACTTACAACTCGAATCGGACGTTTGCGAATATCAAGATGTGGATCAATCCCTGCCTTGACCGTCTTCATTGCGTACGCCCCAACATCCAGCTACGACGAGGACGAACTCGAGGAATTTTATATGGACTTGGAGAAGTTCTACAGAGAAGATCATACCTTCTACAAGATCATCGTCGGTGATTTCAACGCGAAGATCGGAACTAGAAGGTCGACTGAGGAACTTCACATCGGAACCCATGGTTTGCAGTGGAACGAACGAGGGGAGAGACTGTCCGAGTTTATCATGACGACGAGGACTATCCATGGAAACTCACAGTTCCAAAAGCCCTCTTCCCTACGCTGGACCTGGGAATCGCCCGGTGGAGAGTACCATAACGAGATTGACCACATCATCGTCAACAGAAGGTACTGCCTGACGGACGTCGCTGTTGTTCCGAAGTTCTACACGGGATCAGACCATCGTCTCCTGCGCGCCAAATTCTACTTTCCGCGGAATGGAGAGAGAGCCGTCAAGTTCAGGAAACATCGTCCCATGAATACCACCAACTGGGATCTGTTTTCTTCGATATCCGGCTCATGGCGAGATACCGTGATGGACAACATCGACGAAGAATACGAACGGTTCGTACAATATCTCCACGGTTGTGCCAAGGAAGCTCAGAGTCTAAGAAGTACGAGAAGGCGTCTCACCACGGGGACTTTGGAGCTGATACGCCAACGTGGACGCGCACGAGCCACAGGCAACTACCGACTGACGTCCGAGCTTGCGAAGCGATGCAGGAAAACGATAAAAGAAGACCTTAAGGAGAGAAGAGTAGCAGTGATGGTTGACGCCGCGGAGGCTGGAAGAAGTATACGCAACGCCCGCCGAAGCTTCGTCAACTTCAAGACAAAGATGACCGCACTTCGTCGTCCTGACGGAACCATAACTGCTTCCCGAAGATCAATGGAGAAGGTCATCCACGACTTCTACTCGGATCTTTTTGCGAGCCACGTCCACCTTCCACCATGCCATCTCAAGGAAGACGAGTATGTCGCACCGTCTGTTCTTCCTTCCGAGATTCGTCATGCTATCATATCGATGAAAAACCGTACAGCACCCGGTCCCGACAGGATTAAGCCAGAACATCTGAAGAATCTTTCGCCAGTTCTCATCAAGACTTTGGCAAGGCTTTTCACGCGGTACCTGACGGAAGGCAAGGTTCCAAGGCAATGGAAGACCAGCAAAACCGTGTTGCTGTACAAGAAGGGAGATCCCTGCGACATCGGCAATTATCGCCCTATCTGCTTGTTGTCTGTAGTCTACAAACTCTTTACGCGAGTCATTCTCAACAGGATCGGAAGAGAGTTGGACGAAGGACAACCATGCGAGCAAGCTGGGTTTCGAAGAGGATTCAGCACGATCGACCACATACACACGGTGTCAAGGCTCATTGAAGTGTCACGAGAGTATAAGATGCCGCTCTGTCTTACCTTCATCGACTTGAAGAAGGCCTTTGACTCGGTTGAGACTGAAGCCGTCATCGATGCCTTGAGCAATCAAGGTATTCCGACTCATTACATCAAGATAATTCGTGAGCTGTATAACGACTTCACAACCACCATAACACCATTCTACAAGGACATCATCGTTGACGTGAAGAGAGGCGTGCGACAAGGCGATACTATATCGCCGAAACTATTCAGTGCCGCTCTGGAGAACGTCATGCGTAAGTTGGAATGGGACAACATGGGAGTGAAAGTCGACGGCCGGCAGCTACACCACCTTCGCTTTGCTGATGACATCGTATTGATAACACCAAGCATCACGCAGGCGGAACAAATGCTGGCCCAGTTTGACGAAGTGTGTGGAAAGATCGGTCTACGGCTAAATCTAACGAAGACGATGTTCATGAGGAACGGAAGAGTGCCTGATGCTCCTTTCATGCTCAACGGGACGAACATCACCGAATGCTCAAGCTACACCTACCTAGGTCGTGAACTCAATATGATGAACGATCTAGCTCCGGAACTGAGCAGGAGGAAACGTGCAGCATGGGGAGCATATAAGACAATTGAGGACGTAGTGAAGAAGACCAAGAACATCCGGCTCCGCGCCCACCTTTTCAACTCGACGGTTCTTCCTGCTTTGACGTACGCTTCAGAAACATGGACAATGAGAAAGCAGGATGAACACGCGGTTAGCGTCATCGAACGAGCTGTTGAGAGAGTGATGCTAGGAGTGAATCGACTCACGCAAGTGAGGCAAGGATTACGAAGTTCTACCCTACGTCAACGATCGAAGATCAGGGACGCTGCCGCGTACGCCAAGCAGAACAAGATAAGATGGGCCGGACACGTAATGCGTTTCGACGACAACCGGTGGACGAGAGCTGTAACAGATTGGATACCACTGGACGTCAAACGCGAACGAGGAAGACCGCCGACGCGATGGTCAGATATGTTCACGAGGTCCTTTAATGAAGTCCTTCAGAGCGTTCCACGTGTTCCTGGTGCGATACGTAAACATTGGTCAACAATCGCCCGAGACAGGGACGAATGGAGGCATCATTGGTACCCGCTCGTGCAACACGATGATCAACGGGGATACAGGTGATACAGGTGATACCGATCAGGCAGTGCGTTATCTAGGCCTCTCTCGCTTTTTCAAGAGAAAGTCACGTGCACAGACTTGCCCGTTTTTCCAGATATATTTTGCAAATTTTTGAGTAATAGAATTGAAAAAAATTCTGATGGTGTGCTGCTGATAACAATTTGAGCAATTTGTGGGCTTCCGAGGAGAAATATACGATCACATCAAATTTCGAAAACAATGACTTGAGTGCAGTTACCTAATGTTCATAAAAATGTAGTGTATTTGAAAAAAATTTGCAGAACTGCTGAAAATGGATGGAAAATATCTGAGAGAAGACCCCTATTCTCTACACTATCTGCCTATTACTTGAACTCCTTCAACTTCTTCACCAGCTCAAATGATTAAGCACAGATATTGGGATAAACGCAACGTAGAGAAGAATTGCTGCGTCAAGATCTTTGACGAATGTGCTCGTAAATTAACCGCTCAGTCAAAAAAGCCAACTTCCGGAACGAACCGTTAAAAACGTCTGCTCTACTCTTGTGAAGAATAATCTCAGACCGTTCACAGGATAGGTTGACATCGAGAAATGGAAAATGGCTCTGCTCAAAATTTGATCTTAATAAAGACTGCTACCAATCATGAAGTGTGGAAAAGATTTGGCCATTCAAAAATTGTAATAACTTTTATCTCCCTTCCAGAACTTATTGATTTTGTGGAGCTAACCTTTGTATATATATGATCAAGGTGAACGCCCTACAAAAATTTCCAACAAGAACAGTGAATTTACGCGTATAGTGGGGGCCGCGGCCAGCTTCCCATAGGTACCTCCGCGGCGCATACGCATCGCGCACCAACGCGCACTCTGAAAAACTAGAACTTTCTTGGACAAATGCTTCAAGACCTCTAAGGATTGTAAAAGCTTCTAGACATCAGCTGTCGTGGGTCGCTTAACCCTAAAATAAAGGGCTTACAGAAAAAACAAAGTCAGTCAGGATAGAATGTAATAGTATACGAAGCACGGATCCTTCTTCTTACTGTAGGATTACAGTAAGGACTTCTGAAAGTTTGTTAATAGAGTAAGCAGTGATCTTGATAAACTAATGAGGAAGGGAATGCTATTAGGTTGGTGCAAAAGTAATGCGCGTTTTTCTAGCCCTTGTTTCAAGATAGCTTTTCTCTATTGAAGTTCCTCCTATGAAACGTAGCCAGCATACTCTTGAGAAGCTTCTTTCACGCTCTATTCAACGGTGGTTGAAATAAGCTTCTAGCTTCATTCGTTAAAAATTTATAGAGCTTCATACAACTGCACTCAAAACCAGAATTTCTTGCGCTTACTTTTTCGGCCAGATTTCAAGCGCGAGTAAAGGCATTTTTTTGAAAATTTAACTGCTAGTAGTAGAAATTCTCTAATTTACGCATGCTTTACAGTTTTCCTAAAAGTCGTTTAGACTGAGACTCGGTGCCTCAACATGAGTGATGGTTTTGGCCATTCTGTGGCCCATAAATTTCCTCTGAAGAGGGCAATCGCCAAAGTTTTGCATATTCTGTAAGCGTAAGGGTGGGCCTCCTGTTAACAGTTTTTGCAGAAATGTGGAAGCTGTTCAGCACATAGAAAATCAAAAATCTCCATATTTTGGGATTTTGAGGGCTACGAAGGGTGCGTAGCAAGTGGTACCCAGGCAGCCGACTGCTGCCACAGCCAGCCGCCAGAGCTGCCGACAAAGTCGTTGCAAATGGTATAGTAATTACGCTCGTCATCTAAAACTCTTGCGGAGAGGTTTTCTCGCACCTCGTCGCTTTAAGGTGCGAAATCAGCCTCAGGAAAGCGTGATATCCTCGATATCTATATTATTCGTAACAGCAGAAAATTCAAGACTTTGAGAAACATGCAAATAGCAAAGGTAAACAGCGGGAGGTTCTTCAAAGGAAAGATCTACACAGTTCACTTCTCCAGGTATTTTGAGGAAATAAAAAGATAATAATGAAAAAATTCGAAATTCACTATTAATTCTTATTGCGAATTATAAAAGCTCAAAATCAAAAGAACTACCTCTGTTTATCCTTCAACAAGACCGCACGAATTCTGAAGTGTTCAATAGATATTTAATGAACTTTGATTTCATAATCTGTAACAGAAAAAAACTTTTTGATATCCTAATCATTCATTTTTGTAATTGCTTGTGAATTTTTGGAAATTTTTCGGTGTAGTTTTGTATTCGACCGTATAATTCTCAATGAAATATGGCTTTTTTCTGCTGTTGAAAATGATAGATATTGAGGATATTACGCTATCAGTGACCTTCTCAATCTGAGTGATCTACTTTTCCTTATTTAGCTCGCTTAACATCGCTCTGTATGAAATAATCATTTTGATAGTTTTCTTACCGTTATATCCATTGTTCTCGTCCATTTTTCGACGTAAAGGAGAGAAAAAAATCTCTAGAAATTTAAGAATTTAAAGTTTTTTTTAGCTTCTGCTTCCTTTGAGTTTTTGAAGTGATTTGATTTTGTGATCATTATTCTCTAGAAAAACCTTTCTCTGGTCATTTTTGTTTATTTGCTTAATTTCAAAAACATGAATTTTTTTGTCAGAATGATAAATTCGAGGATATCACGCTTTCCTGAGGCTGATTTCGCACCTCAAAGCGACGAGGTGCGAGAAAACCTCTCGGCAAGAGTTTTAGACGACGAGCGTAATTACTGTACCATCTGCAGCTGCTCTGCCGGCAGCTCTGGCGGCTGGCTGCGGCAGCAGTCGGCTGCCCGGGTACCACTTGCACGCCTCCCGGCTACGAAAAATGTCGAAAAAAGCGGACAATTTCGAATATTATTTTTTCCCTTTCGCAAATATTCTTTATTTGAGCCCTTTTGTACTTTTTTTGTACTACTGGCTTGCGGCTACAAGACAGTCAACTTATCATTTATACCGACAAATCTTGAAGGAAGTTATGATCAGTTAAAAACGAGGTTTCCAAAAAAAAATTTTTTTTTGCTTGACAATCCATATTTTTCCACCGATTTGTGATGTTAACATGCATTTATGTGCGCTATATAGAGAGAGGTTTGGTGCCTCCGATGAACTTTGCAGCACTGAAAAGTATGGATTTTTTAGAAAGTTATGGCACGTCAAATTGAGAACTCGCAAAACGAAGCAGTGGTATCAACGCAGAGTACTCCTTATAAACTTTCACAGTTCAAAGCAGTCTTAAAGAACTATCTACTTTCTCCATGAATTCGTGGTAGGATGTTTCACTATTTCATTGTTACTAATATTTTTATTTATTGTTGTTTGAATATGTTCATTTTGCTGATATTGTTGTTTTGTCAACATAAGGTAGCCTATAATAAATAACAATAATGATAATAATAAAGTTTATACCATGAGAGCATGTCCAACGCTCATCGGTAGATTACCTACACTTTACTGGGCAACGAGCAGCCTACTATGAGCAAAAATCGGAATAGAACCGCAAAATTTGGCCGACTACCGTCCCCAAACAGGCACTCCTATACATCAGAAGCTCGAGTCATAATTCGTCCACTCTGAGGCAAGATGTGGCGCTGCGACGCGAAATTTAACGAACTCTGGCCAAATTCGGCGACTTTTTTGAGCGAGCGGTATTCTACCAATTGGAAAGTTGTTATGAGGTTGATCACCCTGATTCCATACATGAGCTTTTCGCTTCGAGGTCATCCCATTCAAAGGTCATGACAGGTACACCTCATGGTGTTTTCCTAATACTAAACAATGGTGATTGCACTTGATCATTTTTTTTAATTTCTAATCATACAGAATGAAGAAGGTTGAGTAATTAACTATGCAATGTATTAGGTTGATGCAAAAATAATGAGCGTTTTTATTTGCTTGCTTTAACAAAGCAACCAGACTCAACCCAACAAAAGGTAAGGGGTACCGTTCGATAGAGCAAAACAAGCTCTACAAGATGGCACTCATGTCTTTACGCCATGCTCGATCCACCGAGAGTTCGAACTCAAAAAAGATTTCCAAATGCCCAGAAAATCGAAAAAAATCAGATCTTCGTCCAAATAATTTCTACGGACCTCCCACTCGCTCACATCAATACTATCGATATCTGATATCCATATGTGCGATTGCCGTATTTTTTCCTTGATCAGAAAGTGAGAAAACGGAAATTTCCCTGATTTTCTCAAAGCAATGCTGAGCCGTTTTTGCATATGTAGTTCTATACTATAAGCCTAGATAAGTATAACTGTAGGTTTTCAGCCCATTCCAAGCGGTAGTTTTCGAAAAATGACGAATTCGGATTTTTTCGTTTCAGTTTCAGTGCTAAAATCGACATTTCTCGAAAAATACCGCTCGAAATAGGCTGAAAACCTACAGTTATGCTTATCTAGGCTTGTAGTATAGAACTATATATGTAAAAACGGCTCAGCATTGCTTTGAGAAAATCAGGGAAATTTTCGTTTTCTCAGTTTCTAGTCAAGGAAAAAATACGACAATTGCATATATGGATATCAGATATCGATAGTATTGATGTGAGCGAGTGGGAGGTCCGTAGAAATTATTTGGACAAAGATTGATTTTTTTCGATTTTTTGGGCAATTGGAAATCTTTAGATTTTGAGTTCGAACTCTCCGTGGATCGAGCATGGCGCAAAGTCATGAGCGCCTCCTTGTAGAGCTTGCTTTGCTCTATCGAACGTACCCCTTACCCTTTGTTGGGTTGAGTCTGTTTGCTTTGTTAAAGCAAGCAAATAAAAACGCTCATTATTTTTGCATCCACCTAATATTAGGTTGGCACGAAAGTTCTGTCGCACCATTTTCAAAAATTCATAACTGCTGAATTTTCCAACCGATTTGACTGCTTTTATTTTTATATGAAAGGATAAATCATGCTTTTTATAATGACATCTTAGATGCTTGCTAATGATCATCTGCTGTTGCATAGATAGGAGCGATAGAAAAAATTAGTCAAAATTCGAATTTTCTGTGTAGGGTCATAAAAAATCGGAAACTTGCAGCAAAAATCGGAGCAGTCGGTATTGTAGGTTCTTTCACCAGCTCTTTCTAACAGTGTAAAGTTTGCGCCGATTGAACGTTTCTATAAAAAGTTATGATTTTCGAGCAACCAATGCAAAAGGAATTTGATTTATTTTGGCCGTTTTCAGGGAATTCATAATTTTTCATAGAAACGCTCAGTCGGCGCAAACTTTGCACTGTTAGAAAGAGCTGATGAAAAAACCTACAATACTGACTGCTCCGATTTTTATTGCAGGTTTCCGATTTTTATGACCCTACACGGAAAATTCGATTTTTGACTAATTTTTTTCTATGGCTCCTATTTATGCAACTGATGATCATTAGCAAGCAGCTAAGATGTCATTATAAAGAGCATGAATTACTCTTTCATGAAAAAAAGCAGTCAAATCGGTTGGGAAAATCAGAAAATATGAATTTTTGAAAATGGTGCGACAGAGCTTTCGTGCCAACGTAATAAATCCAAGTTGAACCCATTCACGATATACTAACAATGTAAGTCCAAGTTGAACTCTGTACTACGTGGAGTTCCACGAATGCTGTGCAAACATATCTCATCAGCGATCAAATGTTCTAAATATTTTTTGAGACACCCGTATAATTTCAGTATCTTTAACGAAACAACCGCACGTTTTGTTATCATCTGTTGCCAGTGGTGCCCGATTTCGTTTGGAAGGGGGAGGGGGTTTGAATGAAAATGCATATTGGCACCACTCCCCGAGGAAATTTGAGGCTAATCTGTTTTGAAAATCCTTACAAATCCTTCGCAATTTTTTACAAGTTTAAAAAAAATGATTGCACATTCTTATAGCTTATGGGAGCAACTTCAAAAAATTTCGCGATCCCCGGAACGCCACTGCATATACCCCCTGCTGCACTATAAGTCCCGCACATCCCACCTTTCTTCTACATTTACAGTAATTAGCTGTATATATGAGCTACTTTAAAGTCATCTGATTGGAAAGCTGCTCTAATTCGCCCCTATGAAATCCGTGGAGTAACAATTACCACAGCGTATTTTTCTCGAATGAGTGTACTTTTGAACTTACCAAAATCTCCTGTCTACAAATTGCTGCCCGCACTGACGGAACGTAATGCGGGTTCCTGCAAAAGCTATGTATCAATTATTAGTTTTTATACCAAACATAGAGAGTGACGAATAGAAAAACGAAGATATCGAATACATGGTAGTTCGAGTGATGAGAATAAATTTTTAACATTGATGCGTATTTGCGTATATGGAGTTGTACAAGAAACTCTAACAAGAGTGAGTGATGAGAAAAGATATAGTATGTAAAACGCGTCCAGGAGAAAATGGAGACTCAAAGAGATATGAAATAACTGGTGGAAGATTACTCGGGAAAATCGTAGAGAGCACAGATGGTAATTTCTTGTCGCTGCTACGGTGTGCAGAGAAGGTGGGCAAGTCTATAGTCCGTCGTCCCTTCGGTCGATATGGATTCTTCTACCTGTGATCAGCTCAGGGGACCAATTCAAGTATTTAGATCACGTAGCCAAGCGTATCGAGTTTTTGAGCTTCTAAAACTCGAACCATGACTTGACCGTACAAATAAACATGACATTATATTGAGCCAACCCTATGATTAGCAAGGTTAGACTACGGATTTGAGAGGTAACCCTATTTAATCATTAATTCAGTTTCTCCAAATGCACAAAAATACCTCAACTCAAAACTTCGAGTGTTCCTTGTTGAACGTTGTACACAATGTAGCATAAACTAACGACTTGCATACCAAATGGCAAGAAGGTGGAGCCTACTGAGGAATAGTGTAATCGAAGTTTGAAGTCTCAAATATAAAGTGTCAGCTTTTCATTACAATGAGCTTTAAGTGTTTGGGTAACGATAAAAGATACCAAAAAAGAATTTGTTAAACAAGCAATAAAACAACAAGACTACAAACGAGCACAATTTACAACAGCGTAAATCCATTACAGTCAAAGTTTGCAATCCATTCACCTATCGAAAAAGACCTTTCTGGACCAGAATCGCAGAAAAAAGCGCGCGCATCATTGATTGTAAGGTCATCAAGCCACTCTGGACCTAATGGCACGAATTTGACCAGTCATAGCGAATTTTCAAAGCACTTTGATATTCTCAAAAATCTACAAAGATCGCTAATTGATGGGTGAAGAACTTGCCAACACAATGAAAGATAGCTTCAGCACAGCTATCGATAAGTTTGGCGCCAAACAACGATAGATTCTCTTCTCAGGCTTTGTGGGAGATTCATCCATAAATGCCATTAAACATACGTTTTGCGTGGATAGAAAGCAAGAAATATCAGCTGCTCTCAGACATTATTCTATGCCAGATTACAAGAGTGAAAGCATTCACAACCTTTTTATAAGTGGGGCTTGAGACTGACACAAAATGGTCACTTGGTCGAAGTGTCATTAATGAAGGTGGCAAACCAGCGTATACAGCTGAAACCTTAAAGGCAGCGGCTCGGCAGAATGACAACTTAGGGATATTCATCGTTCTCGGCTCTCCTGGATGAGCTAAGTCCAAGATTGTGCTTTGCAGCTCCAAAGGATATCAATAACCCGCTTTTCCCGAAGTGAAAAGTGGTATTTGGACGGACCGCGTATCCTGCTCTCTAGAGCGCGATAAGCTCGTGACTGGAGATACTGTACCTACCGTACCCACGAACCAATCGCGCTCTAGAGGGCGGATACGCGGTCCGCCCTCAAATAGCGTTTTTCACGTCTGGAAAAGTGGGTTAACGATATCTTTTGAAGCTGCAAAGCACAGTCTTGGACTTAGCTCATCCAGGGAGATGATGATGAATATCCCAAAACTGTCATTCATTGCTGCCTCTAAGCTCAGATCCACCTTCTGCGTCTGCGAGGCATCTCTCCGAATGAAGATATGCTTCTTTTTTGTGTAATGTATATACCTATGAGTTGCAGAATATCTAATTCTACAAAAGAATATCCAGACTCAAGCAGATCACCTACAAAGCATCGTGAGTCCAGTCTGATATTATTGGCGGGTTTTCGAGTGCATCCGATGCATGCGTCAAGCCTCCAGTTTTCTGGCCACACTTCTATGATGGATACAAAAAAGCCCATAAGTTTCTCCAAAATGATGTTTCGAAGATATATAAAATATATTTGAGATAAGCGTCTTGAGCTCTCATTATTGGTATGCATCCTTTTCCATAGTCGCTTTGACTAACTGACCTTACTTGGTGAGTTTCGTCATGGAAATTGCGCTCATTAGGTGACTAAAACATAAATTTGTAGTCAGAGACTAGACATTTGGGCATAATTCTCTAAAAGAAAGCTTCAAAGCAGAGCCATCAAAAGGCGCACTTTCACCACTCTCCTTGAAGATTGCTTTCGTTAAACTGGTGCCTGCCAAATTTTATGAATCAAGGTTTTTTCTGCTTCAAAGCACAAAAGAGTTTACTTTTAAAACGTCGGGCAATACAAGTCGGGCTAGCTCCAAATCGGCAGCAGGTAGTGAACAGCAACAAGAGGCCACGCTCAAGCACCAAAGCGTTTTCTTAACATTAGAGTTGGTTAGGAACATATGTAAGGAATAATCACCATACTTGTTATAGTTTATTTAGACATTCTGTTAAGATAACAAAGCGGGCGGTAATCAATGAGATCTCGTCCCATAGTGCAAAGCAGAGTAGGAATAATTTCATGAGAAACAGCGAAATTTCAGAGTCGACTTTCTAATAGGTGATAATGATACGGAGCAAACACATTTGGGGAGAGGAAGAAACCTAGATCTCAGCCTTAAATTGGCGTCATGAAGTAAATCGTAAAGCATCTACGTAAGAGGGCGTTAAGGCCTGAACACTTCAGAGGAACTTTACGCTGAAACAAATAGGATAGAAGTTTGATCGTTTGTACTTAGACTGCAAATGACCGAAGCGGCAAAGTCAGCACAATGTTCATGCAAGACACAGGATCGATGGGTTTGGCGCCAAATGGATTTGCTTTCCAACTCAAATCGGAAAACAACTTTCGATCCTAACAATATATTAGGTTGGCACATAAGTTTTGCAACTTTTCCCGTAACTTTTTTCCTATTCTATGTAGCAATCTCATTTTGTGGCATCATGTAGACCGTGACGTAAGCTACAAATCTGCGCAAACCGTTTGATTTTTGACAACGTAGTACAAAAAATCTAAGCATTTTTTGAAAACTGCTGAAAATCGAGGTTTCACGATTTTTTGGCAAACATGAAGCCTTACGAAATCTGATTCAAACATATGAAAAAGCAAGTATAGGCAGCATGTAGCTGGAAGTTGGCACATTGGAATTAGTAAAAAAGAAATGAAATTCAAACACAATTTAAGGTGGGGCGCCTTTGAGAGATTGAACAAGTCAAATGCGTCAAGTTTTGAAGGCAATTTGTCAATAACTAAGCTGCGAAAAGTCAGAATTCGCTATAACTTTGCACTATAGGGTAATCCTATGCGGTAAACACGAATATCATATTCATTTGTCGCTAAAATGAAATCCATTTTTTGATCTCACGAACGAGGCTTTTTCATGCGAAACGGATCTCATTTGTGTGATCAGCATGTCAAATAAGCCCTATAGGCCAAGTTTCAGCAAAATCTGATGCATTCTAAAAATTTTCCCATAGTACCGTAAACCTACCGTAATCCTCACATAACATGGTAAAATTCGGCAAAAATGTGTGCATTAGAAGCTTACATCATATTCCTTATATTGCCAAAAAATGAATGCGCTACGTTCAAATAGACAAAAGTTATATAAAAAGTTGCATTACTCATTTGCCAACCTAACATTAGCAAACTGGTTGTGAAAGCATCTGACCAGGTTGCACGATAAATATTCGAGTATTCACACATCCAAGTCTAACCCAATATTTAGTGGCTACACTCGTGTGAAGTGCTCAAAATTACTAGAAATCCAGTGATTTCAGGCAGAATGTTATGAGGATGGCAGCCTACATTTTCCGCTGTAGCATTTACCTCTCATGAACACAGAATGAAACTGGCAAGATGTGTCTGATATCAAGAAGATGAATGCACTGTCGCCTAGAAATGAATTCTCTGAAAGTCAGAACCATATTAAATTTCTTTTTTGCCAAAATTGATGACATGACTAAGCCAAAATAAAGCCCTTAAAACCAAGCCTATACTTCTACTCCCAGACTTTCTCGCAAAAGCGTTGGAAACTCCTCAAAATGTTTTTGCGTTCGAATATAAATTCTCCAAATTTTTGTGAAATTGTAGAATCAGGTTTTCTAGCATTTCTAGCATCGGGGTTTCTAGCAGAAGAGCGCTATTTGTCGCAAATTTTCTGACTTATCCAAAAAACTTGTCACAATAATCCTTTTCTTTACGAAAGCGAAGAATTTTGCAAAAATTTCTAGAAAGATTTTAGAACTAGGCTTTTACTAGATCTATGAAAGTTAAGCATCAAAGAGATTTTTCAGAGACAAGCGTTTGCATGTTCTGCTGTTCTCTATAAGTTTGAAGGGAAATGTGATAAGCATAATGTAGCAAAGGTTTGTTCCGCTAATCTGCTTTCCTTTTCTATTTACCGTTGTCAGTTCGTATGACTGAACTGCAATGATCTCCCGTAACATGTTGCAACTTCTTGTTATACTTCACTTTGATTCTTAATTTTGGCTTACATCCAAGAAAACATAATAGGCTTAAAAAGAGAAAGAAGGAGAAAGAGAGAGAGGAAAGGAGAGGAGAGGAAGAAGAGGAAAACTAAAGACAAAAATCCTGTGCCACGGTTAGTAAGTTTTATAGGCCATGATGGCCGTGGCGATTACTCGAGCTTGGATGGGAACCCAAATGAGTAATTTTAGCGGCGCTCTAGCTACATTCAGAAAATAATTTCAAGCCAAAACATTACAATTTAAAAAATTCTAAAAGGGAAATCCTATTGACTGTGAAAACTAGACAAGAAGGTCTAACAGCGAAAGCAATCACCAATGTAGCGTGGGGGGAACTTCAAACAACATGAAAACCTGGTATCAAGGAAAGGGCTGGAGAACGGTCGCTTTGAAAATGTTCTCACAGGATCCTGCACTGAATTTGCTACCCATTCCTAGGGTCAAGCGTGGGTGTGGGATGCCACACCTGGGGAGTCGTATTGAGGGGTCCTTAGTGGTTCAGTTTTTGCCACAACCAACAACCATAACACCAAACCGATTTATTGCCACGAGGATGGAACCTCAAACTTGGGTAATTAAACCGTGGTTCTTTACTTTGCAAATAAAAACATGATGCGATGATCCGATCATAATCTGATGTCCAAGCGATTTACCTAGGCGCTACAAAAGCAGAGTCAAATGATCAAAAATGCGTATAAAGCTTGCGGGCTCATGAGTGAATAAAATGACCAAAGCTGAGCATGTTGGGAAAGGAAGACGATTCCCATCGGGCGACGAAGAATCTTTGACGCATGACGGTTGCATTTTATACTTGTTGTTGATAGTCGTCGGAGCTCTCTGTAAAGATCAGCTTACAAGATAGGAGGAGACATGGTTACTGTAATAAGTTACTGTAATAAGCAAGAGATCGCGCTTCCAAGCAGCGATAGGGTCAGGGAGGGGGGGGGGGGGTCGTTATCGGATGAATGATTATAATATTAGCGAACATGATATTCGTTTACAATGTCAGATAGGCCCACCATGCAAAATACTAGCACAACGATGTTTTGGCCTACCATCCTATACGTACAGTAAGCATGATAAAAGAGCCCTAAAAACATAAGAGCATATTTTCGCAATTAGCATGTTAAATAACCCCTGTAGGCAAAGTTTCAGCGAATTTTGAGGTTTCCAGATATTGGGCCACCCAAGTGAGATGGTCATTTTCAACATGTTACCTTTGTTTCAAAGGTGAGTTAATTACTTCTTTTTGCACCTAATACAAAAATCTACTATTTACTCATATCAAAAATCCCACTTCAAATACCTTCAAACTAAGAAATCAAGCGCAACCCAAAATTATGTTTGTTTCATTTTCTTCAATATCAGACTAAAGAAGACCAATCAGGCTCAAATCACTTTTGTGTAAATCACGAGACTTAGGCTATCCAAATATATCTATTCTTGTCGCCTTCCCTCGCGTATCACGTAGTAGCGCAGACTTAGTTGCCATAAAATATAATATTTTCGCAGCATCTTTCATTTGCATAGGCAATGAAAACAACTATATCATTTTGTAGAAGAAACCGTGTTGAATGAAATTCCCACTGTGTAAAGAAGAATGGTAAACAGTAACAACGATATAAAAGCGCAGGTGTTTGAGTTCTTTGAAAGTAAGTTAATCGGGTGTGGCACAACCCCTAAAAAGTGTGGTAGTCAAAGCTTCTCTGGAGGTTGTGCCATACCCCGTTAACTTCCAAAGAGTATTCCAGGGAAAAACATATCATATACAGTTCGATAGCCAAATTCTCGCACTTTTTGTAGAATTGATTGAAGCTGAATTCGTCTTCTTTCGCTTAGATAACAGTTGCTGCAGGCAGAACCATTGAAGAGAAGAACGGGACAAACGAGATCTTAGCTGACTCAGTTCCGTAGTCCAATGGTTACTTGCATCAGGATTTATGGAACGAGCAAATAGGGAGTAGTGCTTTGTACTGACGAGGGAACCTTGTTTAGTCAAAGTGTCCTTTCCAGATCATAAAATTGATTCCATATCTACCCTCCTTATCTGCAGAACGTTTGCGGATGAGGAGCTATGACCGTTTATTGGAGCAAAAAACTGCATGTGCAATTAGAACAAAAATAGTCGTCACTTTTTTTTAGTTCAATGGAGCAGTGATGATTACCAACACTTCATTCAATAAATACCCCCTAGATAAAAAATATATCATACTTTATTGCTTTACATGAGGGCTAGAAAGATTTTAACAAGCAACCCCAGGTGCACATTCACTTTTTTGCTCCAATAAACGCTCATAACTCCTCGTCCACAAACATTTCACTTGAGTGGCTCGATATTGGGACCCTCAGAATTCGCCAAAACTTTTCCCGCAGGGGTTATTTAGCATATAATTACGAATATATTACTAGTTATGCTTGGTAGAGCATTTATGTCATGCCTACTGGTGGGCAAATGCTGGGGAGAGGGTATCGAAACAGAAAATAGGAGGGGGGGGGGGCAGTAGCGCGGTAGAACTTAGGTGGAGTTGGGGGGGAGGGGGGTAGGAGGGTAGTATCCGGCGGTTGTGAGTCACACCTCTTGCTCGACCCTGCCCATTTCTCTCAAACAAACCTCCTCTTAAAAGTGAGGAAGTATACAGCAGTGATGATGGGCCTGCATAATTTTCATATTTTATTTTCAATGCATCATTGTGCATTGAACATAAAATATGAGAATTACGCAGGCCCAAGCTCAAAACCATCTTTATCGAAGATCTTGACTCTTACACTGAAGCGCGTTCGTGAAGCGCGTTCGCTGAGTACCGCTTGTAGGTCAACAGCTCCTGAGCCAGTGACAGTAGTATTCACACTTCCTTCTGGTCGTGAGGCACTATGCTCGGAAGAGCTCCGAACATATAAATGGAGAACTTGGTTTAGCAGAATTTTTTTCGATAATGAGCTTGGGAAGAATACAAAGTAACCCATTAGCTCGATATTCGGCAAGTTCGAAAAGCCTAAAGAGAATACAGTTTCATTCATAGATTCATCGGAATTTTCGTAAATTGTGTTAAGCTACCAGTCACATTTTTCCAAGATCCAGTGTTGATGTCGGTAACTCGACTTGCAGCTGTGAACGCAGGTGGGTCTTCTCATTTACATATGATTGAAGGGATTTTATATAAGTTACAGAATCGAATCAACTCTCTATGAATCAAGTACTCTTCTGCAACTTCATTGCTGCAAGTTCACAAAGTTTGGATCCCGAAATTGGCTATTGTTAAATCTGATCATTAGGTTGTTTTGGCTACCCAGGCAGAAAATCTTCAGCACGCCACTTCAGGCGTGACATACTGCTACTCAAAAGAAATAGTTTGTGAGCACTGACTAACACATTTGTACAGAAAATAGATTAAAGCAGGAAAATGTGTCATTAGCACTGTACTAGGCAGGGCTCGGCACAGGTGGCTTATAAGCAAGCTGGATATCGTTCTTGGGAGAATTGTGGCCGAAGAGATGCAAAATTGACGACGTTTTTTTTGCCTGACGTTTCGTTTTCAGGGGGGGTTTTTAGGATTATGGCTGACGGTCAAAGAAGACTTCGTAAAATTTTGGGAAATTCAAGAGGGACTTCGTTTTTTTCTCAACTAGCCACCTCGTGCCGAGCCCTGGTACTAGGTTGGCCCAAAAGTCTGTCGCACCATATTCAAAAATTCATAACTTCTTATTTCTTTGGAGTCTTTGCATCGAGTTGATTTTATCAGAAACAGGAGATCATTTGCTTGAAAGTAACACTTCGCAGAGATATACGCTGCAGAAGAAAATTATTTTAATTTTTCTGTTTAGAATCGTTAAAAATCAGAAACTTGCGCTAAAAATTGGAGCAGTAGGCATCATGAGTTTTGTGAGCTGCTCTTTCTAGTTGAGCAAAGCTTGTGTCAATCGAGCTCTTGTATCAAAAGTTATGATTTTCGAAAGTATACCAAAATAAGTCAAATTTCCCGTTTTATATTGATTGAAAATCACAAGTTTTTATAGAGAAGCCACACAAACTTTGTTTAGGTGTAAAGAGCAGCTCACAAACCTCATGAAACCTACTGCTTCGATTTTTAGTTTCTTAAATAACTAATCTACACAGAAAAATCAAAATTTGAGTAATTTTCTCCTACAGCTTAAATCTCTGCATTGAATGCGTAATAAAAGACATAAGGTGCTATAGATGTAAAGCGCATAATCTCCGCTTTTTACTAAAATTGATTAGGTGGAAATACTCCGAATAAGTAAGAAGTTATAGATTATTGAAGATGGTGCGACTGAACTTTGACTGAACTCGCGCCAACCTAATATTTGCTGGCGCTGTAATCCCTGCGTTTATTATCCTTCTCCAAGATATTCCACATATGAATTGTAGTTTTTAATGTGAAAAAGCTTCGGCTGCAGCACTATTATCGTTGTCTCTACAAGGAAATGTTTTCTCCTCAACCCAAGCAAATAACCACCTTTACCTATGCCTGATATCGGGCTCGATTTATCGAAATTACTATGAGGGCTAGCAAAGACATGTCATGTAATCAAGCGCTTGCACAAGGGCTGGAGGCAGATGTTTGCTTATGTGATGAGAAGGTGAAGGTCTAGAGCAGCAAGAATTTTTGAAACTGTAAAGACTGGGTAGAAACATCAAGGCAAGTGAAATAAAGCTATGCATCTAGTATTATGGCCAAAGCTTGATAATAAAAAATTACTGGCAGCAAACATACAGCATGATAAAATCAATTATCCCAGATCTTAACATACAACCCACATTCTTGAGGACTGGATGCTGGCAGTTGGGGAATATCGGAAGGATGTGCAGAATGTAAGATCAAGATGATGCCATTTAGACAGGAAACGGGGTTAGGGGATGGCTGGAGCATCCTGCAGAAGGAAGACTTGAAAATGGTGATTTCCACTAAGCTAGCAAGAAGACTCTGAAACGTAGGCAATGGCATTCAGATAAGGTAGTGATGACAAAGAAAGTCTAACAATAAGTAATATTCAAAAATTATTAAAATTGAAAAATTAAATTACATTATAAAGTAAATTTTCTTCAATATTAAAAAAATGAAGTGGGAAAGAGCCGCGGATATACCACGTTTTAGCTAAGAGATGGAGAGAGGGGTGGATGGTACACTGGCAAGCAAAAGATGAGAAAGGATCAGAGTACCCCAAAATGGTTGCATCGCGCTGAAGATGGCACTTCAACAGAATTACAGACAGACTAGAATGATGTAAATCAAGCAAACTTTGGCACATTCTGCTGAGAAAGGGCGAGGCATTTTTGACACGACTGAATAGAAAGGAAACTGAAAGCGCTCTACCAACCAAAGGAAAGGACAAAGGAAAACAAGGAACACGCAAACGACAAAGGAGAGAAATTAGCATTAAGGGAGAAAAAGAGTTCAGCGGGAGGGTTCTTCAACAATTCAAGTGCACTTTGCCACGGAAGTACTAAGGATAATCGCAGAAAATTTGAGGCTACAAGCAAGAGCTGTTTTACCAAACATAGGCCCGGAGAATTGCGGTTAAACGCAAGCCGATCGTGCCTGCTGATCTCTCCTCATTTTGGCTAGGAGCGGTTTGGAGCTGAAAGGAGCGATGAGGCTTTGAGGAAGAAATTTTTGAGAAGAAACTACTCATACTTCCGACCAAAACTCAAAAAATTTTGGAGCCTTTAAGACGAAGAAGAGTAGGAGAGAATAATAAGGAATGACAACAGTGTGGACATTTTTATCGCAAGGATGGGGGTAGCGAAGAAAATGAGCCCCCACAGCCCCCAACCCCCACACCCTACTCAGACTACCAAAAGCGTCCAGTCTGTACATCAAAGGATGAAAGAGAGAGGGAAGGAAACCTAGGAAACTTTAATTGGGAGACCGGTCAAGAGGCGTTTTCCGACTGTCACTAACTTAAAACTCCAGTTTAGTGTCATGCGAGTCTTCAAAAAGGTCCAGATGAAGTGTGTTGGCTTATTGTCTGTCTGAGATGACCATTTGCTGAGTTTGATAGCTTTTGCTGGACGCCGAAATATTTACGACTTTGTTCTTGACTGCATTTTCATGAATTTTTGACCTTCAAATTTGCTGTTCTGAATTGATTCCAAGGCAGCAATATTAAGCAACTCATGCAACTATCTGATACATCTCCTTTCAAAATTCAAATGCTTCTAAAATATTGTAAAACTCTTATTGTGTGCTATTTAGTGTCCATCTGGCAACAAAAATCGAGCGGCGTGGCAGGAGTTCCCAAAGCCTAGCCGCTTTTCCTCGCAGGGGTACTCGGCACCTCCAGAAATCCCTTAAAGAACATCACCCTTTCTAGGGGCCAAAGGGCGGTCCGCACACTACTCCCTCTAGGTAACCTCATTCTGAATTGTACACACTCACTGTAAGACGTGCTTCATTGGATTTGAGGATAGTAGAACTGAAATCGAGAAACAAAAAAAATCTTCTAGATTTCTAGAAGGTTTTAAAATCCATAAATGACTGCAGTTGAATTTTCAGCGTTTCGTTCGCTGCTTGCACACCTCACAATGAGACCAGTAAAGTGGAGCAAAGGGCGGAGTCTGACCTCTGAGGCACGGAGGTACCAGAACCCTCCTGGATGCGAATGCTGGTGCGAACTTGCTGCGAAGAAAGGTTCTAGGAAGTCCTGCATGCCTCTTAAAAATCGCGCCTCTTGACATACACCCTGACTGTTGCATGTCCAAGGGAAGGACACTAACTTAGATTCGCCTTTTGAGATGATACACATGTGTTTGGAATCAGCTTGAAACGCTGATTCCAAATATGCCATTCCTAGCTGCTTAGCGTTATTCTGAAGCGAGTTATGGTCTCTTTTCTATGCAAAATTTGCGTGCTCATCGACCTACTGATGCTACGTTGTCAACGTCTAGGTGGTTTTGCAGTTGTATAATGCTCCCTTTCAAGATCGAAAGAATTAATCTGTTGCTAGTTCAACATCCTAGCACTTTTTTCAAGCAGATTTCTATCTACACGCCGTCTTACGACATTCCGAAGTTTGTTAATTATTCACAACAGCAAGCCCATAACTCGCTTCGGAATAACGCTAAGCAACTGGGCACAACACATTTAGAATCAGCGTTCAAAGCTGATTCCAAATATATGTGTCTTATCTTAAAAGGCTAAGTTAGTATCCTTCCCTTGTTAGTTACCTCTTAACCCAATCAGGTATGTGCGCTTCTCTCCCTCATCCTAATTACGTCAATTAAAGTGGGTGAGATAAGGGAGAGTAGCGCACAAACCTGATCGGGTTAGGAGGTAACTAAGGACATGCAACAGTCAAGAAACGCCTGCCATTAAGCCCAATAGTGGGAAACCGTGGCGGGTTCCGAAGCGCTCTTCCGAATAGCACTTTTAGATTACTGGTTCATTAGTTAGGTTGGAACAAAAGTTCCGTCCCTCCCCCTTTATATCATACCAGACTAAAGTGCCGCGAAGCGGCACTTTAGTCTGGCCGTATGTGGAGTAGGATGTGCGCAAACATTTGGCACAGTATCTCTTCTTAGACAAAAATTGGGTGTGTTCAAACATTTGATAATAGTGAAAGCGGGAAGTGAGTGAAATTTCTGTAGGTTTCACAGCTTTCCTAGCTCCTCAAAGATTTTCATATTGAAGATCTGCAGCTATTTGCAAGGAAAGACGTCTTGCTGGCTCTCCAAAATAACCATGCTGAGCACGAGATTGTACAATTAGCATGTTTTAATAGCATACTGATCTTTTGAAGGTCATCTGACAAACTTCGTGGAGAAAATAGAAAGCTCTTCTGTTAGATTGCGCTGCAACCCTCCACTCCCTCTTCCCTCCCTCCTTTCCCCTCGCCTCCCCCCCCCCCCCTGCTCTGAAGGAAAGCTGTTAGCATAATCTTTACCAAAAGTTTCCTTCAAAGTCCAGATTTTCGTTGTTTTTTTCTTCAAAATTGTGCCACAGAATTTGCCAAATTGTGTTCCTAACCATACCTTTGAGGTTTTCAGATTAAATTTTTGTCAAAAATCTTATCCAGCGAGAGTGATTAACGTTTCAAATCTTTTCCGTTTACTCATTTTTCATCAAATAGTTTTTCTAAAAACCATGCAGAAACGTACTGGGCCCTTCTGAGCTTCTATCAGGAAAAATCTGACACTCATTTCTTCGCTAAAAATGTCTGAATGTCCCTAAATTAAGCAATATTAGAATATTTGGGCCATACTTGATTTTCGTCTACCTTTCGACTACATCCCAAAAGCTACTATTGAACTCATTCTGTCAGGACCGCTCAAACCTGTTTATTTGTTTGGAGACGTTGCATGTCTTGCCTTTGCTGATGTCAAAGTGCAAATCTCCAATTAAGTTTTTCCTACCGTCCCCCCCCCCCTCGTACGCTTCCCTAACATCTCAATTTTGTGGCATTTTAACGTTCCCATATTTTTCGTACTTCTAGCATTAAGGACCTCCATCTTGCTTTCCATCAGCTCACTATGATTTTTATACCTCATTCAATATGATTTTTATATTTAGATAGTCCATAACCTTGCTAGCGGGAGCTATCTGGGCTCGCGCTCTCCTCGCTATTGCGATACATAACGACGGGGGGATCTCTTGCGCTTTATTATATAGAGACTACTTGCTTACCCGGCTCCGCTCGGAACTGTTGAAACACTGTAATAAAGTTCCCATCCCTATCCCTGTAAAGCCTTTCCCTGTGCCCATTTCCACACTTCATTACCCGTTCCATGTGTTGTTTTCGAAATCAGCATGCCCGCTTACCCCTTTGTGCCAACTCCCTGCCCTGTAGTAGCTCAAACTTTGCAAAAAATCTATAAAATCGATAAAAGTAATAGGTAATACCAAAAACTAATATCGAACTCGTAATCAGCATGCTCGATTACTCCCCTGTGCAAACTCCCAGCCCCGCAGCTCAAACTTTGCAAAAAAAATCGATAAAATCGATAAAAGTAATCGATATCCCTGAAAACTAATATTGTATTCGGAATCCCCATGCTCGATTACCCCCCTGTGCCAACTCCCAGCCCCGTAGGTGTCTAAGACAAAAATCACTGTCCCATGGGGTACACCTGCACCGGCACATAACGACGGACGGTGTTGACACCACGAAGGGGAGGGGGGGGGGGGGGGGGGGGATCTTACATGCATGAGTCATCTGCAGCGCTTTATTATGGAGAGACCCCCAGAGATCTTCTTCCTTTCTCAGCGAATTTGCTTCCTTTGATTCTATTCGAAAACACTGGTCATGTTCATAACATTGGTTTTATTTGAAAACATTGACCATGTTCTTCATGAGTGCAATCAGCAGAAACTTTGCTCAACCGGAAACAAGAGGTGATGAAACCTGTAATTCAAACTGCTCCAATTCTGATACAAATCTCAGGTTTTAAAGATCAAACAAAGAAAGGTTGAAAATTGAGTAATCTTCTTCCAACGCGTTGAACTATGTCATATGTGCTCATCCGAAAGCCGCTAGAACGACACAAAGCACACCATCTGCTTTTTTTTGAGATAAAATCAAAAGTAAGCAGTTTGTTGAGAGCTAAAGGTGATGAATTATTAGAGATATTGCGACAAAGCAGTCCTGCCAACCTAATATTTCCTTCCAGAAACAAGGAAAACCACAGGTCGATCACAAATAACAAAAATTTATGATGCGTTTACTCATGTGAATGTTTACTTTGTGGCTGTAAACTATAAATACATTTGGGGAACTACTACTGTGCTCCTGGAGCTTCTCTCTAGGACAGAAACGATAAAATGCTAATATAACCAAGCCAGACAGAAAGGATGGAAAGACGATCAAATCATTCGCCAATATTACTCTGTATCACAGATAATAAACTAACGGGGAAACAATTCAAACAAAAAAGAAACAATGATCCATTCATTTGAGCAGCGCGTACTAAAAAAAACCATCGTAAAGCTTCCAAAAAGTTGGATAGATCTTGAACATAACATAAATTATCTCCCTGATAAAATCCCTTCATTATAAGCAGAAACAGAGAACACAGAAAAAACTGATTAAAGAATTCCATTTGTGTAGTACTGAAAGTTGTCGTACAGCCGGGTGGTCAATGAGTCTCGACTCTGCTCCACCAAGGTATCAACCTGTAAAATTTATGAAAGTATAGATACGCTGATTTCCCGAGCATTTTCTGAAACTTTCATTAGGTGAACTGCTTCAAAGTCTACAGATCTGGGCTTAGACGGAAATTGGAAGTTTCATAATCTAGAAGGTAAAACTAATGCTCAAAAATTTGGTTGACACAGTTACCTACGTGAATGGGTCATACCCAGGGTCAAGCGTGTGATGCGACTGTCGCAACGGGGGGGGGGTCGTAAAAAGCACCGGCGGTGAGGGAGGGGGGGGGGGGGGTCGTAAGAGAGGGTGATTCGAATTAAAAAAGTGTGGAATGTAGGAAATAAGCTTCTTAGTCGCAAACATTACTCTTCAAAAAACAGCATTTTCTTACTGCAAAAAAGGTGTCGCAGACGGGGATCGAACTTGCTGGCCATAAGTATGACCGAGGATTCCAAAAACACTTTCAGAAGTTCAAACATTAGGCATGTATGAGTGACAAGAATGTTAAAGGTACCAAATGGCCTAGATATCCTGGTTCCGAAGCATCGCTGAAGTCTTGCACTCTCGACAAAAGCGCTCATCTCTACCAGCGATGACCATCGATAACTTGTGAAACTTTTTTGTTATGTCTTTCAAAGGCCCATCAATTTTTCTGTGCTTTGGAGATGCTCTGCTACAATTGTGCGAGATCTGGTTATATTTCACAGCCTGCGGATTTTTTTTAAATTTTATATATGGCAACAAAAAATGAAAAGGGGGGCGTATCAGGATCGCATCCAAATTTTTTCGCCGCTACGGAGGCCTGCTCTCTGCAATTTTGCTGTATTACGAGGCCGTCCTCCTACTTTCTATCATAAAAATTTTAGACTGTTTCATAACTTCTCCGGTGAGTAACGAAATTTCAAGCTCAAAAATCCCAGTTTTTGCTTTTTAGAATCGCATCTAAATTTGCGAAAGTCGCATCCAGATTTTTTCGAGCCCACTGCTCCTCAATGGCTGAAACTTTTTCCATGGATAATATGGCCAAAATACTACACAGCCTATGCATTACAGCCTCTCAGTCTTTCCTCGACCTTAGTTACGAGTTTTCAAAGTACCGTGCTCATGCACGTTTTTAGCATCGTTCTGGAAGGCGCTAACACGGTTTTTTTTATTTGCAGGAAGATTTGTGTAATAGATAGATTACACAAATCTTCCTGCAAAAATTAAGCTTTTTAGTCGAAAACAACTTTTACGCTTCAAAGATATCGTCTTTTCTCCCTGCAAAAAAACATTGTCGCGTATGGGGATAGAACGAAAAAATTAGCCAAACATTCGTAAGCAGAAAAGTTTATTAACCTTCACTAGAAAGATAGTTATTATAAAATAGTCAATTATAATGACTAAAGTGAACCGTTCCGTCATGCTCAATTTTTCTTAATTGTTATTTTATTTCATTTTTTATAGGCAGAGTACAGCTTATATGCCATTCAAATTAAAATCGATGTTCTGCTTTGTCAGATAATGTCCTTTTCATTCATATTTTACCACAATAAGCATAGCCAATCTGTAAAATTTTACTACTTACAGAGTCTACGTAGAATTATTTGTTTTTTGAGTGGCGAAGCATTACTTATTATCTCCCAATTTGTAAGTAGGTAGTTATCTTTTTCTGACCTATAATTTTGATTGAGGTCCGGTGGCAGGCATCTTTTGAGATTGACATTCGTTTACGCAGGTTACCGCAACAGGAAGTGGAGGAGGCGGGGGAAAGGGGAGGGTCGTACGGATGGGTACCTTTAGGGGGGGGGTCGTACGGATGGGTACCTAACAACAAATACCCTTCAAAACCTATGAAGTCACAACTGCGGAGGTCTTCAGCCAGCAGATTTGTAACAGTGGAATAATTTTTCACGATTTTTCATTATTTTATCATTCGAAATTCTGGTTCTCGGCGGTTACTGCCTGGATCGACCTACTACATAGATATATGCTCTTAATACTTTCTTTTACATTTTTTTGCTTATTTTCCTTCTTTTGAGCTTTAGCAAAAAAAATTTTCAAACACAAAAGTGAAGGCGGTCACCCTGTACCAGCTCAAAAGTGAAGGTAGGCGGAGAATTGGCTCCGACTAATCGCACCTCTGGTCCCGGATCGCATCAGCACGCTTGACCCTGGTCATACCCTTGATTAGCGCGTATAGAAAGTATGAGCCGTATGGCCATCTACCGTTGGCCCGGCGAACCAGTGCGTATACAGGATTGAAGAGGGGGGGGGGGGTTTTTTGGGATTGAGGGCCGCATGCATTAACATCCCCGCCGGGGAGGGAATCCAGCTTAAAAAAAGCTTCATATCCCAAAGCTCCAGATATCTGGATTTCACGCTACCTACTTATCAGTAAGTATTCCCACCATCCCTCACTATGAACATATTGAATAGAAGCGAGAAGCTGTACAAGCCGCGTTTTCCAGCTTTTTATATGATTCCCTAAAGATCCCTTGAGGACGGTTTTTTGAAATCATTTTTCTTTCCTCAAGGTTAATGAAAACATCCCAAAGTTGTATTGCTTATCTAACCCAATAGTGATAACAAGGGAATGGTCAGGAATCGAAGTGGCCAATTCAAGCAAGCTGCATAACATTCGATGCAGTATAGAATGCTGATTTCAAATCTGTCTTCCATATCTGCAGAGCGCCTTAAAACTCATTATTTTGCTAAGAAATTGTGCGTGTAAAGGGCAAACTTGGCCGTACAAAGCTATTCTTGGCTTAGTGTCTTAGTGTTGGACCAAAACATGCAACTGGGTCACTTCATATGGTTCGACCTAGAGGTGAGCCAAAAGACCAATGATGTGTCTAATTTCGCAGTTTTTGCGTACGATTTTTTCATAGTAAAGCTGCTCATAACTTCGCCTACAAAGGCGCTCTGCAGATATGGAAGACAGATTTGAAATCAGCATTTCATGCTGCATCGAATGGTATGCAGCTTGTATGGATTGGCCATTTCGACTTCTGACCATTCCCCTGTAAGCATGGTGCTGATAAGAACAAACGATGTTTCGGAGTCATGAAATTTTCGTTGAACCACAGGTCGAAAGTTGGGGTTTACCGGAAATTTCGATTTCAGAAACTCATTTGTTCTCATCAGCAACATGCTTAGCACTATTGGGTTAGATAATCAGTACATTTTTGGAATTTTTCATTAACTTTGAAGAAAAAAATTATTTTGAAGAATAGACGATCGTCCTCGTCACCAGGGGATCACCAGGGGATCATAAATGGGTCATGATTTACATGAGTTATAAAAATGTGAAAGTGACTTGTTCACACTTGTATTAGGTTGTTCCATAAGTCTTTTCATTTCTGAGTTTTCGCTATATAAGTCACATACTTTTTACTCTAAACAGACATCAGGACACCGTTCCATAGAGCAAAGAAAGCTCAATAAGATGGCTTTTATGCTTTTGCATCAGCTTCGATCCACCTCAACTTCGAAACCAAAATCTAAAAAGTTTCGGATGCTCAAAAAATTGAAAATTCTATATATCTTCATTCAGAAAAGTCCTACAGATCTCTCACTCGCTCACGCACATACACTCCACATCAGACATTAATATGTGCTGTTGTTGTATTTTTTTTATCAGCTAGAAATCAAGAAACCGAAAATTCTATGTTTCTACCAAAGTGATGCCGTGCTATTCTTACACTAACGTTGTACACTAGAAGCCCTTAGAAGTGCTACCGTAGATTTTTGGCTCTCTATATGTTCTGGTTCACAAGAAATATCAAATTTAGCTTTCTTCACTCGGGTTTTCACGCTTAAATCAACATTTCTCGGAAACCAGATCTTACAGAGAGCTAAAAATCTACGGTTGTACTTCTGAGGGCTTGTAGTATACAACTGTTAGTGTAAGAACAGAGCATCACTTTGGTAAAAACATGGAATTTTTCGGTTTCTTGATTTCTAACTGACAAAATACAGCAACAGCACATGTGAATGTCTGATGTGGAGTGTATATGCGTGAGCGAGTAGGAAATCTGCAGAATTTTTTTGAACGAAGATATAACAAATATTCGGTTTTCTGGGCATCCGAAACTTTTTGGATTTTGGTTTAAAACTCGAGATAGACCAAAGCTTGTGCAAAAGCATAAACGCCATCAATAGGGCTTGCTTGCTCTGTCGAATGGTATCCTGACGTCTACTTACAAGGAAACGATACTCAATGTCCGTGGCCTTTCGAGACGAGATGTATACCATTACACTCGCTTTCGAACGCTGATTCCGAATCTGACTTCCGTTTCTGCTAATCGTTTCTCTGAAAGAAGTTATGGAGGAATTTCGAGCCAACTTTATCCGCCCAAGGGTATGGTTACCAGAACGGCCTCTACCGGCGCCATGTTATTGTCTAGTGGTCAGTGTGATAGCCTCACAACTTGATACAAGTGTAAGTTCAAATCCTTTTGTGTTTTTATTCTGCAGCACCTCAATCAAAGTTGTTCGAGATTCACTCAAATTATGGTCAATGGATACATTTTAACGCAAATAATAAATTTTTTCCAAATTTCCACATTTTTTGAAGAGTAAAGGCGTTCAGTTAGCTGGAAGATGCGAAAGAAGGTTTATTGAGGCAATGCAAAACTGAAAAACACAAAGGGATTCGAACCTACACCTGCATCAACTCATGAGCCTATCGCGCTAACCACTAGACCACAGCACTACGTTAACGTTGGCGCTCCGACAGTATTTCACTGAGCAGCCAAGCTCCGCGCGATCCATCATAACATCTTTGAAGCGATTAGCAAAAACGGAAGTCAGATTCGGAATCAGCGTTCGAAGACGAGCGTAATGGTATACATCTTACCTCAAATGGCCACGGACACCGAGTATCGTTTCCTTGTTAGAACAGGAAATGTTACACTTATTACAGCGAAAAAAAAAAGACTTATGGGACAACCTAATAGATAATTAACACTACTTTTGAAAATTTCTAAAAGTACAAAGTAAACTTGTAAAAAAATTTTCGGGGCCGTGGCAGCAGCCACTCTTGGACGCGCAAAAATCTTCGGACGCATCCCAAAAAAATTTTCAGAGTGGCTGACGGCACGGACCTTTATTATAGAAAAAATTTTCGTCCCCCACCCCCCCCCCCCCCAATAAAAAACGGAAATCCTGGGTACGCCACTGTCTGGAGAGTGAAACGCTTGGTTGCCTTAAAGGGATATTCGGCTTTGAATACCAGTTATGGTGCTGCCTCCCAACCCCCCCCCCCCCCTCCCCCTCCCCTCTAACAAAAAGAATCATGGTTTGTAGCATGTTTCCGTTCCCGCTCGAAGCCTGGCCAATCGCAGCCATAAGCGACCAATTAAAGGCGCGTCGCTAGAGCGAGCATGGTCAGATCATTCTAAGGTACAAGCATGATGCTAAAAGTATATACTGTAAAGTCGCCCAGCTTCTTTGTACCTCTGTTGTTTATTTTGTTTATCTAGTCCTTCTTGGTCATTTGTAGGTTTATGTGATGCTTCAATGACTTTACTATGTTTACTATGTTTTAGTTGTTTCGTGTCGGGACACGCGATCGGGCGCCTGCACTTCTTCTCGGGCCGCTGTATAAGGCGGTTCCGCTTGGCGGATGCGTAGCAAGTGGTACCAGGCACCCGACTGCTGTCGCAGCCAGCCGCCAGAGCTGCCGGCAAAGCCGCTGCAAATGATGAAGTAATTATGCTCGTTGTCTAAAACTTGCCGAAAAGTTTTCTCACACCTCGTTCCTCTGAGGAGCGATATCAACCTCAGAAAAGCGTGATATCCTTGATATCTATATCACTGTAAACAACAGAAAACTCATACTTTTTGAGAGACATGCAAACAAACAAAGGTAAACAGGGGGGGGGGGATTTTCTAAAGCAAAATGACCACAAAATCAAATCATTTCAAAAACTCAAAAGAAACAGAAGCTAAATATTCACAAATTCTCAAATTTCTAGAAGAAAAATTTTTTCGCTTTTACGTCGAAGAAAAGACGAGAACAACTACAGGATAATGTCATGGATATAACGGTAAGGAAACTCTGTCAAAATGATTTTTTCATACATCGTGATGTTAAGAGAGCTAAATGAAGCAAAGTAGGTCAATCAAATTGATCGTGAGAATAAAAAAATAATGATGTAAAAAATTCGAAATTCAGAACTCTTGCAAGATAATAAAAGTTCAAAATTGAAAGAACCACCTTTGATAACTCTTCATTAGAACCGCATTTCGAATTCTAAAGTGTTCACGAAAAAGTGAATTCACTTCTAAAATTCTTCGTTGGAGAATTGAGGATCCTCAAAACTACAGCTCAATGAACATTTATTGTACTTTGGTTTCAAAATTTGTAACAGAAAAGAATGTTTGATTTCCTATTCATTTATTTTTGTGATCGTTTGTGAAATTTTGAAAATTTTGCAGTGTAGTTTTGTATTCGACTGCATGGTTCTTAATAAAATATGGTTTTTGTCTGTTATCCAAAATAATATAGTTATTGAAGATATCGCGCTATCACTTACACAATTTGATTGACCTGCTTTGCCTTTTTAGCTCGCTTAACATCACTGTGTATGAAATAATCATTTTGACAGTTTTCTTACCTTTATATCCATGACATTTTCCTGTAATTGTTCTTGTCCTTTCTTCGCCTTAAAAACGAGAAAAAATCTCTAGAAATTTAATTTCTAAATTCAGCTTCTGCTTCGTTTGAGTTTTTCAAGTGATTTGGTTTTGTGATCATTTCTTTAAAAAAACCCTCCCCGTGTTTACCTTTGTTTATTTGCATATTTCTCAAAGAACATGAATTTTCTGCTGTTTAAAACGATAATATCGAAGAAATCACGCTTCTATGAGGCTGATATTACACCTCAGAGAGATGAGGTGTAAGAGTTTTAGACGACGAGCCTAATTACTGTACCATCTGTAGGTTGTCGGCAGCTCTGGCGGCTGGCTGCGGCAGTAGTCGGCTGCCCCGGGTACTATTTGCACGCCTCCCCCGCTTGGTCAGGTGAGTCTCAACGTCGGTGCTACGAGGAGCCTTGGGCGCTACGCCGAGCCCCCGCAATAGCGCCTACCCTGAGGCCAACTACTGCGTGACAATACCCGACATAAAAGCACATTTAGAAGCAATGCTCCTAGCAATCCGAAATACAACATCTTTGAGAGACCCGTCATACTTCGCCGAGAAAAGCACAAAAGCACTTGAAAAAGCCCAAAAAAGGCCAAAAGCGCCGGAGAGAGCCGGAACGCTCCCTTCCGCGCGCACCTTTTGGCGCTAAGGCCTAAGGCATACCTCGCGCGATTCTGGCCGCTGCGCGATTTGGCACAACGGCGACTCTTTGTAATTCGTCGTTAATGTGTTTCCTTTGGTCAGAACTTGACCCATTTGCAACAACTTACACAAGCTACCCGTCTATGCTTCCGAGAAGCGCGCACGACAAATTTTTGGATGTCTGGCAAATTGCCAAGTCGCGTGAAAGTGGCGATTTGGCCGAATCGCGTGAGGTATGCCTTAGGCCTAAGGCATGTGTGTTGATTTTGCAACCGAGTCTTTCTGGTTCATTTTCTGTCGTCTGCACATCAAAATAATGTCAGAATTCTACCAAAAGTTCATTTCTGCGTTCCAGCTTCTTCTGGCGCTTTCAGGCTTTTTCGGGCTTTTTGAGCGTTTTTGAGCGCTTTTGGGCTTTTCCCGGCGAAATATGACGGGTCCCTAACAGCAATTACAGCAAATGGGTGACACTTGTGCCGGATAATCTATGGCTCGCGAGTTTTGAATCTGAATCATCTTTTCATCCATGTGGTCAGATCAGATATGAGGCCAAATAGATGCTATTTCAAGAAAGTTTGTAATAAAAAGGCTTCCACTGCCAATTATCTTTCACTCGAGTAGAACGTAGCAGAAGAGCAAAAGGGAACTGTGAGGCAAGCTCCTTCCCTATCGTGAACAGCAGCTAATGCACAGAAGAAGTACTACGAGTAAAAATTGTGTTTCTCCAATTTTGAACCTCGGCAGAGGCTAACAACACTGCTCCTCTGGCAGACCACGTCCCTAATTTCTGCAGGATCTGTTTGAAGTAATTTTGCATGGACGCATGTGGCTTTTCCAACAAGTCTTAAGAAATAATACACGTGCTCTTAAACAACCACTGTTTTTGCTGTGGAGATCACTGAGATAAGACAAAAAATTCTTATATTTGCTTTGCAACTAAGGCACAGTTTCGCAAATTAAGCAGAGCACCTTGAAAAAGAGAGCACACCTAGAATTTTAGGGCAACTGTCACAAAAAAAAACCTCTTTTTTTCCTTAACTGCAATTCAAAAGGGTGCAAAAACGGGTAGAACTTGAACAACACCATATTTGACGCTCCTCCCTCTTTCACATCTTTATGCTGCTTACCATACCACTAATGAAAAACGCTGTGTCTAAGTAATTACGAACCAGTTTTTGCAGCTCTATGTCAGTATAGTTCATGTGAAATCGCCCGTTGAGCGCTCGCAACATCGCAGCACCACCGCGAAAGCATGGTAGTTGAGACCCTGCAAAACAAGGATTGACAGAACAAACGGTGCAGAGAAAAATTTGTTAATTTACCTTACCTTTTGACATTATTTGTACTACTGTCATCACTCGCTCGTGATGCTTCCTAGCTGCAATAATTCCACGCAACAACAGTGTTTTGAAATAAAAATACAGATCCGAATCGATACCGCCCATGACACTAACTAAAAAGAAGCAGATCCAACGGCGGTTTTATTACAACACAAACAAACTTACTAAGTTCAGAAGTGAGCTTGAATGGGGATGTCTCAAACCCAAGATTTTTTGGAGATATGGAGAGTATGAAGCCAAAGTCAATGTGGATGAGATGACCGACGGCATCAATGAGAATGTTACCATTGTGCCTAAAAAAGATGTTGACAAACTGCGCAAAATTTGACTGCACTCAGCTCCTGGAAAGGCAGTAAACATTTCCAGAAACTTGAACGTCGCTAAAAGACAACTATGCTTTGTCAACTACGCTTCCGATGCGACCTTTCCAGACAAGAATGGGACTTCAAACTCCAATCAATCAAGGGTGGTCCAACACACACCTTAAAAAACTTGGGAAAATGGAAGCTAAATAGAAAATTTCCAGTTAAATCGGACAATCCGCACAGCATGTATATATATACAATTTATAGTTGGAACCGAATATTTGTATGGGACTATGTATGGGACTACTGGATTTATTCAACTATTTGAATAGTCGAATATTCGGAAAAGTCCGAATTCGATTATTCGAATAGTCGAATAAATGAAAAAGATCTTTATTCGAATAATTCGTTCATTCGACAATTCGGAAAAATGACTTATTCGAATAATCGAATATTCGCGAATTTTGAAAAACAGCTGTTCAAATATTCGAGTATTCGAGAAGTTTTGAATACCGTTGTTCAAATACTCGACTATTCGACTATTGCGTTTGAATATTCGAATATTGCATTCGCATATTCGATGGAATTCGGTTATTCGATTATTCGAATAGTCGAATATTCGACCATGTTCAGTTACTCGAATATTCGTTCATTCGAATTTTGGAATGTAACCATATTCGAATATATTCGAATTCGAATAATATAAAAATCAATAATAAATCAATACAATCGAATAATATTCGTTCATTGGAAAAATTTTCGAAAACCATTTATTCGATATTCATTCGTTCGAAAATTTAAAATTCAATTATTCGATATTCGTTCAGTCGATTAAAATTTCCGTTCGTTACAACTAAATACAACTGATGCAAGCAGTAAGCTAGTGCCTCTGAATGATGATACGATTTCTGCGAGAGTAGGAGGTGTTGAATATACAAAGAAGATAGCTTTCCAAATTGCATAAACATTAAACTGCGTACTATAGGTGCGCGCGTTTGAACGCTAACCTCACGTCTTCTACAACCCTCTCTTTCTTGATACTCCAAACGCTCTTGGTTATGCGACTGTACTAAATAAATTACGGTACTACAATCAAATCTTGAAATCTTGTACTGACATCTCGGCAATCGCAGCTTCCGTGATGACAGCAGAACAGCTCATATTTTCACAAGGGAACCCCCAAAATTTCATTCTTCTTTGCATGAAAAAGCAATCTTTTACATGATACTTAAAACACTGCAATTAACAGGGCTCAGCTGGCGCACCTGATGTGAAACTGGAAAATCTGTGAACTGCAAGAAAATGGGGTTGTTTCGACATTCCAAAACATATCAGTCGAACCTTTGACTATGTAAGCAATCTGTACCATTGCCGTCTTTGCTGAATGATTATCTCAATATGGAGCCAGTGTGTTTACAAATATCCCTTCTCTAAAGTAATGCGAACAAAGTGTCATAAACAAGGAAAAAATCATGAGGTCAAGCACAATGTCGGTCAGGCTCGCAAGGGCTTGAAGTGTGAAGGTCGTAGTCCTGCTCTATCTCACTCAAACTAATGAGGGAAGCTCAGTGTAGATCCTTACCTGTCTTTCACCTGTAGAAAGTAGCAAACGAGAGAGTAGGCGGCGCAACTATGTACAAAGTTCTGCTGTGCCCTAAAAATTTGGAGAATATGATTTTACCTACATTATGAAGACAGAAAACTTGCTGAAGATATGTTGAGGAGCCTTTTGGTCCAAAAGTTTCAACAAAATGAGCCTCCAAAGACGGCTCATCGGTTTTCCCTTCCTCACGGTAGAGAGCGCTCTGATTACGTTTGATCTGAAATACCAGAAAATGTAGAAGTAAACTTAGTAAATTTTGGAGCTCTTGAGATGTAAGGTACAGACTTTTTCCGATTTTCGACTATTTCCCAAAAGAAAAACAAAGTACAAAGCCACGAGGCACCTCTCAAAAGCAAGGCTTTGCATCAGAACTACAGCTGAATGCTACGCAATAAAAAGACTTTGATGCTTTCCTGCCTGGGCACATAACTTGTAAAAATCTATAAAACGCTGGCCATAAAAAAAAACTCGCCTGGTGTAATGAGCAGGCGTCCAGGATTGGCTCGATCATTCCAGAATCCGGTGAGGTGACGACTATTCTATATGGCCGTAAGTATAATGGCACATCTTCCTCCTCCCAGATTTCCTAACGGCAAATCGTCATACAAATCTGATGCATTTCCATTCAACTACATACCTTCAAAGTTACCAAAAGTTGATAAGCCAATAACTCCTGCAACAGGTCATCGCCGCTCTTGACAATCACAGGAAGAAGATCCCAATTTGGTAGCCGTCCGTATGGACTCGCCTTAAAAAGTGAGTATAGTGTTCGTATCAAATGACCATTGTCAAGTGTATACATAAGACTCTGTAAGAAGGAACATGTTCAGCAACAAAATCAAAACAAAAACAGTCGGTAAACGACGCGGAAGAAGACGCATCACGCAATAAAAGCTTACTTAGTTCGTGTCTGCTCCACCAAAAGCATGTGCGATGGTAAATTATACTAAGAATACCTGGCGGATACGTTCTTTCTTCTCATCCCAAGGCTCGCTCATTGTTGAAGCTGATGGGTCGTCCGGATAAGAACGCATCTGTAAAAATTTCGTGGAAGGTTACCAAGCACTTTGAATCCTCCCGCAATGGGTAGCTATTTTTTGGAGAGTATTTACATGGGTTACAAATATGCCTACGCTAAATGCAGACTTCAATTAATCAAAAAGAAATTTTGATTTCAAAAACTCCAATTACCCTAATTTCACGCGTACAAGGCGCGGGGTGGTCCTAGCTTTCATCGACCAGCCCGAACACGGCAAAGGACTTCGCAACCAAAGGGACCCCATACCGTGCTGCGTTTTGCCTGACGAATCGTGCGGCATAAGGATCGCTTCTCAAAACACGTTGGGGCGGCTGAGCAGCTCGATGAAAGCTAGGACCACCCCGCGCCTTGTACGCGTGAAATTAGGGTAGCAATGTAAGAGGAATTTCCGGAGCGTGGCTGCCGCCAAAGGCCGCTAAAATATTAAGAAGCAACCCACAAAATTTTCGAAGGCGTGATCAAGCCATCCCCATCACAATTTCCGCTCTCCCTCCCCCCCCCCCCCCCCTCCCTTTACAGTGTTTCGGACCGCCACTGCTTCAAACCAAATAATACAGTAAAGGCAGTTCTAATAAAAATCAGCTACAGTATCTTATTTGATGACGAAAATTCTACTACTTTTGGGATATTTTGTGGGCAAGTTTTGACTCTCATTGGAGTCAAACCATTTTAGATGTTCTACCGTGAATATAACGTTAAAGCGGCTGTCGGTTTGTTTTGTACTGCAAATCTAAGCTTCGACCTACAATAAGGTACGAATTCGCAAAAGCTTGAAACAAGAGAGTAAGGTAATCAAACAATGTTACGTTTTTTGAGAACCGTTTATGACACACATCAAAATGGATAGGCCGCTAGCTTCAGCGTGTCCTAATAAATGAAATTTATGCGTAAAAGTGGAAAATCCCATTGCGTAAAATATATTCACATACTTGACGTCTGCGTCCAGGCCTTTTCACCCACTGCCTCAGTCGATAACTGATCCCAGAGGCACCTCGCATAACCGGTTCGGAAGCACAACTTTCGATAGACATCGTGTCCCAAGGAGATTCTGCAGCTTCGATACCAACATCCTCGGCCATCTTCGAAATGAGCACTTTGAAACGACTTCACTTCGCAAGATTAAGCATGTTACCGAATCATCCGTGGGTTGAAAATCAGATGTAGTGGGTGTTCCGGGAGATGAATCCGCTGACTTCATCAAAGCATCGTCCAGCGATGCTACTGAGGAGCTGCTGTAATCGCTGGAAAAAGACAAAATGCCTTCCCGTTGTCATATACTGAAGATTTTAGCAGAAAACTATAACACTGTAGCTTTAGGTGATATGTAGCAATAAAAAAGCATACTGTAGTGGCAGCTGCGGATAATCTTCGCCTGCGACAGGTCGCTTAGGTAGCCGCACCTTCTTTACATCCGAGCACCGCAACACTTCAACGAAGATACAGTAGGGAGCCTATCAAATACCACAGTTAGAGATTCATCAAAACTACAATTCTAACCTTATCTTTGCTATTGAGCACACAGCTGTTAGTAGGTGGAATATTCAAAACAACATGACCTTCGGAGAGAGGTATCCACACTCTAGCAGGAAGATGCATGTTCAAGACAAGCAGCTCACTAACCAGACGACGGGTCTGAAATTCGCAAACTGGTGGTGAAAGAGAATACTTCGAAGAAGCCCAGCTCAAAAAGATAAGCATAACACTCGTGAACGACCCAACCACGTATCGCAGACAAGGATTGTAAAATGAATCAGCTCGTCTGTATCGGTATGTTGCTGTACGTTTTTGTTTCATGATTGTGGCTTTATGCACCCAAATCCAGCAAAACTTGGAAAAATTGAGGACGCAACAGAAACTCCTTCGAATATAAAGGATTACTGCCGTTTTATGTTCCGGAGAAAATAAAATTTTAGAAGCTTTCAAGATAAAGTGCTTGGAATTTTGATGCCGGGATGATAAGAAAAAGGCATTCATAGTGGTTTGACATTTGCACATTCTATAGTAATCGCAACAACCACTTCAATGTCATTGAGGCTTTGAACAAAAAAAGAAATAGTCTGAAGATGCAGTGTGTACCAGTAACTCACTGACTGGATATATCTGCAGCCCCGAACAGAACATACTTTTTCACCCTTAGTTGGCTCCTCCTTGAGGTTGTTCCCTATGCGAACAAGCCAATTCACAAAGCCTTTCTGCGCGTCCATACCGCTGGCCTTAAAAACAGATTTGATATAAACACGTGACATGGGCGCAGCTGAAGATCGGCTTAGGATTCTTACCATTTCTAAAACTTTTTTGTATCGAAAGTACAAATGGAATTTTCAATGCTGAGCATGAATGCTGTAAATACGCCAACTGGTTGGTAAAGTCATTCAGTGAATCGCCCATGAGAAGAGAAGACACCAGGCATATAGATAAACAGCTAAAGGCCTGGACATACTTCCGTAATTTCAGTCGGCAAGATCAGCAGTTTGCCGGATGTCTCAAATTCATCAGTGGTAAGGCATATATATAGCGTATATATTTTTCGCAGACTAGTGTTCTATCTACCGCGCATTCAGCGTATGCTCACGAACAGTTATAAACAATTCGAATGCTGCCAAATGCGCTGCGTGTAATCGCGTGAAGTATGCACGGGATCTTAAAAGAACTCCACTACTTCTTCTACTAAACTACTCCTTGTTTCATGAATGATGTCAGAGAAAGGGAACCGAAAGCCAAACTGCCGAAACACCACTCAAAGAGTATCTAGAACAGTACCTACCTCACATGTGCACTCCACCGCGTCTTCGTCTTCAAAGCAGTGGCAATCCGAATTGAGGCTCAGGTCTGAAGGATCATAGATCTATTCGAAACCACTTTACTCTGTGATTGCAGTCAACATGTTATAAACTGAGATGGGAAATCGTCCCCCTAATGGGGGTCATGACAACTACGCTAACCCACCCCATTAACCACTCGCTTTGATTAAATAACCACTTTTGGACAGCAGTGGAGTAAACCGGTGATACTAGATTTATGACTGAAGAAAGAGAAAAACGGCGAAAATACTTTGCAGTGAAAAAAGAGTAATGCAGATATATCCACTGGAAGTAAGAACGGCAGTTGATGGCATCCTCGAAAGTCTTTCACGGCAAAAGAGGCGCTATCACGCTGTTTTTGTGAGCAATATCAAAGACAAAAACCAAAGAATGATCCACAGTCAACACAGAGGCACTTCTTGCAAAAAGGTTTGCCGCAACTAACAATTGCGATCAAGTCGCCTTGAACAAAAATACAACGACAAGTGCTGCATTGCGGCTTGATAATTTTCTTCTCGTTGTTGCAAAACAGTAAAAAGCTGCTGCACAAACAACATAGAAAGGCTTTACCAGAAGCTGATATAGTTAGCTGCAGGTAAAACAATTTTAGTACATCTGCTAAAATTCTGGTATGCTGCTTGAGCTATCCGTGTAGTGTAGGGTGTGTGGGAGGATCGCTTCAAACGTTTTAGATTCTTTCAAGCTGTGGAAGGACGACGATGCCAAGTACTAGTCAAAATAAGTGAAATAAATATGTCTGCTATTCTGATTATACCGCCTTGTCTGCTGAAAATTGAATTAGTCTAGGATAGGATAAGCAGACAATTCAACAACAATCGAGTTCACTGTATCCCATTCACTATATGTAGACGTTCAAAACATGTTTGAATAGGAGCTTTCATGACACAACAAATTTCAAAGGGGGGATTCGGCACACTTGATACAAGCCATTTTGTAGAATCCACAAGTAAGGCTGTTACAGAGAAAGAAGATTGTAATTCACATCACAAATGGACGAGGGCCGTCCACCTCAAACTCGAACACTACCATTCCCTCGCTATCTATCAATAACCAAATGAGTAGAGACGTGAAAATCATAAAGACATGCTTTCGTCACCTCCACTCAGGGTAGCCGGAGACAGAAATCTTAACGACGTCGTAGCACTTTCGCTTCGAGTTAGCTGCAACCCGGAGCTAAGATTTTCAGGGTTCACTAAATTGAGAGCAAAAGGTGGCCGTCCGAAAGCAAAGCAAGAAAGGTTGAAACGTACGTAAAGATCCATTCGCTAGACATCCTGGCCGATCATTGATAGAGGTCCACTTCTTCAAAGAACATATTGGCTGCGGTGGTTTGAACTCGTTCAGAATCATCCGGCTGAATGCCATTGCATAAGACAATCTAGTAATGTTCGGTGAAAATATTGGTTAAACAGGACATTTCTACATCAGTAGCGTCTAGGAAACCAAATATAAGATAAAACCGGAGAATCACATGGAAAAGTTACGCACCGCAAAATATCTCCATGTGCAAGATCTCGATCCTTGATTCGCAACCTATCAACGCCTAACGATTCAAGTAACCACACGCATATTAAAGCAAAATGCAGGCTTCCTTTGCATCTAAAAAAGTCAAAATTCAAACACCAACGCTCAATATGTAAAGAAAGTTGAAGCGTCAATATTCGTACATATCATATGAATATTTACCGTTCTTCAATGTAATTATGAATGGCACTAGCGACCTCTTTATCATTTATGTACAGATTGATGAGTTGAGGAATGAAGAAGTCCACACGAGAATGATGGAATGAAAATAACTTTTTCCCTGAAACAACTAATCCACTTGCAACCCGAAAAGTGCAAAGAGTAAAAATGACCTAAGTATTGTTTTGCTCCTTTTTCTGTACAGGAATATAGATACTTCATAGCGATGGCTGGAGAAAAATGAGATGATTCAAACAGCCTCATAAGCAAGCTCGGTGGTTCTACTAACGGGCACTAAAGTAAAGCACAGAAGTTGACGGTACAGTGCAGCAAAATACTCATAACTTTCTCACCGTAGTAGGCAAACAATCACTATCCTCCACATGCACATCTTCTGCAGGTTTTTGCTCTTGCCCATCACTGGGGACCTCAACCTCGTCACAATTCGGCACGTACTGCAAATGAGTACACATTCGTCAATAACAGTAAGCTTTCCTGCTGAGTAACTATGCAAGATTCATAGTTCCTATAATGAACTGGGATGCATATGACTGAGTTTGGCTTTACGTTCGTGCATATTAGCTGCATCGCTTCTATCGAGATGCATACAAAAAAGTCCTGAGTACAGTTCAGATGCTATTCCTAGTAGATTAGTATGTCAAACGGATGAGTGGGTTATGAATTGCTACATCAGATGTCAACGTTTTTCAAAAATAAGGTACAAAAACAACCCGCTCGCATAGATCGTGTTAAAGGTGCGCGTTCCGATTTGTCACGATCGGGTTAGTTGGCCATACTGCACGCGATTACAGTCGCGACGCGATTTGGCAATACTTCAATTGTTCGTAACTCATCGTGCGCATTCTAGATGTGCAGAGGATAGGGATTTCATCAATTTACAAAGGTTGTATGTTCTATGCATTTGCGGTCTCCCATTGTTGGATTTAAAGATATTTGGCAACTAGCCAGAAAACTGGAATCGCGTGAGGTATGGCCAAGGCCTGAGACCTGGATATGCAGAATTTTTTATTTTGAAGCTGCACAGGCGTTCTGACCTTTGTAACTTTCCTGCTGCCTTTAACACATTCACGACAACACGACCCACCGGTGGGTCGTACGTGTCCTGCCATTTCGGACAATACGGCCCACCGGTGGGTCGTATGCCTTCTGAAGTTTTTGATTTTGCTAGTTCACGGTGAAAGTTTTTAGGCAAACCGAGTAAACTTCTGCATACACTTCTCTGAGTACTTCCTAGGAGATTAACACTTAAGACCACAAGACCCTTCAGTGACCTGAAAATATCACGCAAACTCAATTTCGCAACATATGCTCTGGTCCGAAATGGCAGTCATCGAAAAATCGGCTCTGTCGTGAATGTGTTAAAGGCAGTAGGTCGGCAGAACGAGACCCGTGGCAAAACAAGGTCACAGGGTAGGAGCCCCCATATGGAACCTGTCGGCCAAAGTCCGATCTTTCTCTGCCACTTCTAACCCCCGAAATTTCAAAGCGAAAGCAGCGCTCATTTCCTGTCCTCTCCGAACCCGCCCACCCCATGGACGAGTGAACGCGAAGCCCGTCATGGCGAAGACGCAGAGTCGTTGCGGGACCCCATGCTTATAGCATTGCGGCTGGCGCTCTGACCGCGGAAATCACTCGTCCATGGGGTGGGCGGGTTCGGAGAGGACAGGAGATGAGCGCTGCTTTCGCTTTGAAATTTCGGGGGTTAGAAGTGGCAGAGAAAGATCGGACTTTGGCCGATAGGTTCCATATGGGGGCTCCTACCCTGTGACCTTGTTTTGTCACGGGTCTCATTCTGCCGATGTACTGCCTTTAAAGGCAGTGTCCCCGCAGACTTTGCAATTGCGCCTTTTATGCTTTGGGCTTTAGGCTTTTAGCCCGAATTTGGGCTCTAAACCGGATGCAAGGATCATACCATTTTTGGGGCGTTTATCCAATTTCCAAAAAGCAGCTCGAAGCTCCGCTACAATACTATCATCACTTTATCGACGAAAATGGGTACTCAAGGCAACAATACTACTTCAATGTCAAAATAGCCACTTCGGTCAACAAGCTATGCAGATCAAGCTCCAGTATCTAGGAGAGGATGATGTTTTTCGACTACGTCCTCGGTCTACAATAACTGGACAAAAAAAAAACGTCGCGATGCTTTCGATATAAAACGTACTGAGGAAGAACCTAGCCGAGCAAACCTATCGCACGTAGATCGTCGCTCGAAATGTGAATGTGGGAAAATCCCACATTTGAAAACCCCCTCATTAGTATGTATAACCAAAACAGCAAGTCAGTAATTCGAGTTTATTGAATGCAGATAACAAACGCTGCATCTATTTGAATGGGACAAGGGGGCGGAATGCAGACTTGTTCACGATAAGAAAAACATCCTCCCTTCACGTTAAATTCTCAGCTGGTCTTATTATAAGCCCTACATTCTTTTGCACACCTGGGCACATTCAGACAAAATATTGATTTGACTGAGGAACCCTAAAAGAAAATGATACAAAAGCAGCTTGCAGAACTCAACTGATAAGGAAATTCCAAAGAAACTAACCACTTCGTCCGTTTGAGGTTGTATAGCCTGCACGGGTAGTTTTGGAAAAGACTGAATCAAAATACATTTTACTTAGAGAAACACATCAGCGACTCACAAAGACAATATGAACACTCACAACAAATTCGTCTGGTCCGACGTATGCATTAGAAAGTGTGAAAGATGAATCTGGAAAGAAACAATTCAAAATGATTGATATACTATCTTAGCAAGAAGAGATAAACGAGCGCAGCTTACTTGAAGGAGAGGGACTGAGAGTAGCAGAACCGTTTGACATATTGCGTCGATGACGTTCTTCAGCTCTCGATATAGCAAAAGACTGATTCAGTGTGCACCTTGAATAGCCACAGTGATAAGCACGCTCTTGGAAAGTCAAAATGACACGCTAAAAAACAAACTAACTTTGAACATAAACCAGTGGATGAATGCTGGCACTCAGGAGACAGCGAAAATGAATCCATTACATAGACCCATCAAAGGTATATAATTGCTGTGTGGCGAGAAGTGCGATGACTCAAAAGATTCTGATTGAAATAAGCAGATCATTGCTTCAAAAAAGTGACCGTGCGACATAAAAACCACGTCATCAGCGAGATAAAGCAATTCTACAAGAAGTGTCGGGAAATACACAATCTGTACGGATCTTACTACAGAAACATCGAAGGAGATACAAGAACAATTCACTTAACTTTGAGAAAATATATTTTTTGTCCAATTACTAACCGAATCACAGTTTGCAAGGCAGTGAAATACTGATTGGAGCGCGCTTTCGCTCCAACTTGATGGTGCGTTTGAGCTTACTAATTTTCCCTTTGTTCAGAGCATTTCTTTGAAGGAAGTACCTTCGAATTTGGAGTTAAAGGGAACACTCCATAGCAGAATTTTTTCAAATATATCATATGGTCGCAAAACAGTTCGTGAGTGCCCAATTCCTGTGATTGCGCATCCCGACACAGAGCCATGAATCGCCCTATCTGGCAATTTTTTATTCACTGACAAAGACATTTTGGAATGCCTTTCAGAAAATGTTTTAATGTCTTGGTCTTTACCAATGGCTTACTCCAGTAGTAGCACTCCCATGTTCAGATAAAAAGGCGTTCATTGGCGACTTGTTCCATACGGCTTGTGTTCAGTCACATCCCTCATTTACTTTTTTTTCATTCATTCAAATTTTATTTTTTCCCATAACTGTCACGCAACAAGACCAAGAAGGGGTTTTATAACTGTCTCAAAGAACGAAATGTCTGGCTTTATTTTCTCAGGGTATATCGATTTTGTAAATCTCCTGCACAATTGTAAAATCTCTTTCTTGTTTTTCGACCAAGTGCATCCAAGCTGGAATGAAATTCTTGGTTGTCGGGTCCATGCGCAAGAGTTGTGAGGATGAGGCTTTGAAATTTAGAAACTTCCCCAGTTTTTTGAATACGAAGGAACATTTTAATTCATAAAGTATCGCATCTTTTCGCCTTCTCATAACCACATTTGATCAGAAAAATGTGGGGAAAAAGCTGACTTGCAATTTGCGATGCTAAAATGGATGTGTAAGAGCGCTAGAAACTGCTACAAAACGCCCCTCAAAACTCTAATTTTGGGTTTGTGCAAATAAGATGCTGGCATAAACCTCGACTTTCCACCTCCGATAACCGCTAAGCTATTGAGTTTCAGTTTGTGGTGAGGTTTCATGGCGTGGTCAGATACGCTCCACAATGTTGGAATAGTGGGATGAAACCCATTGTTAAGTCTAAATACCAATAAAGCTCTTGACACAACAGCAAAGAAGTGTGCTGTTCACGTTATTTTTTTTCAGTGTAGAAGCTTTCTTATTTCTCCTTACATTATCCCCGTAACATAACTTTTCAGTTTCCCTTGAAGAAATATTTTTTACTGCTTTACCATCTCATCACAGAATTGGGTAGAAGTCAATAAAGTTTGCTTCATTTTATGTGTAGGAACGAGCAAAAATCTTGGTGTAGGACAGGAGAACAAGGACTTTAAATGTCCTGTTCAAAGGTTTTTAGAGAAGCATTAGGGATGGATGCTACTTCATGAAAATGCCTGGTTTGGTACGCAGTGCACTTTATAATAAGTAAAGTTTGCGTGACAATCGGACAGAGCAGTGGCGGGAAGAGGACGATAAAAAATCGGCAATTTGCTGTTTGGGATGCTTCCCAAACAGCAAATTGTTGTTTGGGAATGCTGCTGGGAATGCTGCTGCTGTTTGGGAATTTGCCCAAAGTTCTAGGAAAAAGTTCGCAATGCTAGTTTAAATCTTCAAAAAAATTCCAAAAATCATTACAAGTATTCACAAGAAATAATGAGTGCCTTGTAGCTATCGCATAAAAAATACATTTAGACTTTTAAGTGTATATTTCGAGTTCTGTCTTGAAGTCGTCAGTTAATTTCAATCGGATTTAGGCCGAAACGTTCCATGTGCACTTGATCGTGCTTCGCTGAAGGTTCTCATTTTGTCCGTTCAGGACAAATGCCTATACAAACTACAGCAACTGCTTCAAAGTTTAGTTTGTCTCGTAGATGATATATGAGAGACTGTAGTGCAGTTTCTGTGACTCCGCTCTTTCATTAACTTCCGAAATAGTATTGTCTTCTGTGACTCCGCTATTTTTGACTTCCGAAATAATATTGTCGTCTGCCTTTGAACGAAAAAGAAGAAGATATATTGTAAAAGGTCTTTGTTTCAAGAGTTGCTATGTAGATGGGTGTGAAATTCAGAAAGAATTGTTTTGAAGCGTGAAAGCCAAAATCTGATGCCATTTCTCGCTAAACCGACAACTCCTCATCTATTAGGTAAAGAAAGTTCCCGGGCACTTGCGAAAATTTTTTTTAAATGGCTGTAACTTCAAGCAGATCGATTCCTTTTTGAAGCTGCGAACTTCATTGCAAAGACAATCTTGTCCACAACATATATTTGTCTTGCTTGCTTTTCAGCACCTCACTGCGGTCCACCAGCATGCGCAGAACGGAAAAAGGTCGACCCGAAAAGTGGTCTATTTGTGCAGGATTATCTCAGGCAGGATGAGAGTTGGAAAGCCCCGATGCTGTAGTTATATAATGGTCCTCTGGGGCTGTTATGGGGACCATTCACATTTTTGAAGGACCAGCTGCAAAAGATTTTTTCCCAGAATTTTGAAAATCGGCCATTTTTTGCCCCTAAACATGTACCATTTTTCGAGTAAGCGACTTTGCAGTCTTGTCGTTCTGTATAGAGTGACCAAATCTTTGATTACTGCGAACATTGTTGGGGTGATGCCTTACACATCTTTTGGACCCGTCATCCAGGCGTGACGATCCCCGCAGAAGCGACGCCAGCTGCGAAAAAAGTTGCAGTCAAAGGCAAGTTCGACAGCTTGTAATTTCTGAACGCAAATCTCAAAATTCGAGTGCAGTTGCAGGTCAGAAGTCAACAGCCTTCTCACTCAGATCACCTATGATTTGGACGAAATTCTCTGAAGTGCACAAAAAATGGCCGTAGAAAGAAAAATTGTGTATTTGTAGTTGAAAAGATTTCTCTTGTTGATGTGCAGATCAACCACGTCTTGGCATCGATAAAAGTCAGAAAGCGTATTGTAACTTCAGGCTTCCCTCGACTAAATGGTGTAAAGAACTTGTTGTCAAAGTCCGACCGAGTGCCGAAAAAATGCGTTTGAAAATGAAATTTTCAAAAGTGCTCGGGAAATTTCTTTACAACCTAATACTTTCCTCAAGAGAAGTTTTTGATTTACAACACGATCCATCAAATCGTCCCTCAGTTCTACCATTTCAGATCAACTTTTTATTGTGTGAAATCAGGGCTCAGCACAGCTGGCACCGGGTCAAGCTAGATATCGTTTTTAGCGCGGAAAGCAAAAAGGATATCGTTTCTACAGGGGCCGAGGCGGAGAACTGCCGCAAAAATGCCGCCGGCATGCCACCGGCATGCCATTGGCAAGCTGTCCATCAACAAACAAAGGCGTTGTTTTCAGCTAAAACGCAATAGTATGACACCAAATTTGGTGTGTGCATGCGCGTTGATGGACCGGAACTATGGGCCAAAAATTTATGAAAACTTATGTGAATGAAAGCTGTGCCGAACTTTTTTCTGAATTAGCTGGCACCGTGCCAGCTGGGTGCCAGCTGAGCTGGCACCGACATTTTGCTCACATAAGTTTTCATACTTTTTTACATAAAATGTATCTACACTGTAAAAGATTACATACGGAGAAGAAACAGTTTCATAATGTTCTATTTTCAGCGTTTTATAGCAATTTGAAAACCACTTGCTCCGCTCCGCCGTCGAAAAATCGGCTTTTTCTGCTTCTCAAGATGTGATTCGACCACTTAAAAAGCTCAGAAAGCTGTGAAAAGTTCTTTCATGAAATCAGAAATGCATAAAAACACTACTACATTTTTTACATGATATAAAAATGATGACGGGTTTTCAAAACAGGTCAAAAGGGACTTCGTACGAAATTTTCAATATCAAACGGGACTTCGTTTTGAAATTTCCCTGGTGCCAGCTCGTGCCGAGCCCTGTGTGAAATTCACGACCCATCGTTGGATTGCATCTTTCTAAATAATGATCTTGAGGGATTAGAAAACATGCAAAAGCTTGGTTAGATGAGATACATAAGGTGTTGTTTGTAAAAATTACAGTCGTTCTAAGTGCTGACGTTGACTGGGACATGTAATTCGGAAGTTGAGAGGTCAGTCTCAGGATTATCATATATCTGGTTTATGGTAGCCCAGTATCGGAACACGTCATCGAGTTTCTTGTTTTCATATTATACACACTTTCATATTTGCTTTCATAGTTCCAAACAGCTTGTTAAAGAGTTGGGTTCGCGGCGCAACGTGAAAAAGCCTAACTACGATTGAACATCCTTTGTTGGGAAAATAAATTATCGCTGGCATACACATAGATTTGATGCAGACTTCGACTAACCACGATTCGCTAATTGATTTTGGAGATGAAAAACCTCTAAAATAATTTAGAGTTCCACGCTAGAGAAAAGAAAATACCAGTTTCCGGTTACGGTTAAAATCGAGCTCTACACAAATAAATGGGGACCATTATGTGCATCCAAAGATTTGTTATATCTTTATGTCTGATTTTGGGTAACATCAGCTCAGTGCAATTTTTAAGCCAACATTCAGCCCGTGCATGTCTTGTAAACTCCTCTTTTCTGTGCTGAATTTGATTGGGGCGTAACTTTGGAGGAACGTCTGGATAATGTGCACACTACGTGAAGGAAATCTGTTTCTCAAGACGAGATTTAGTATGTTTTTTTATTAGGTACATGGAATGGTCTGCTTACATCAAACCAAGTTGTGAGAAACCAGAGATGCGAGCACAATTTCAATCTCGCTGTAAATAACAACTTAATATACTTCTTCAAAATCTCCGGAAAGCAGATTTCCATGCCGTTGGTGAACGATTGTCGAACGGAGGGCCGAAGAATTCAAGCTCTGTTGTTGCATTATTCTCCGATAGTACCGTGCTCAGTGCTGAATTTACGGATAGGGTACCGAAAGATTAGAACTCGAAGATTCTTACGGAATGGAATGACATTTGCCTTTGGACTTTCTCCATTCACTTCCATTGTTTGTGTGGTATCAGGCGTGTCATTCTGTTCTTCTATGAACGTGTTTATGGCATTCTCGAAGCCCTCGTTTGAGAAGCATGGTTGTGTCTGAACAGTTTATACAATGGATTTATTTTACTCCTAAGTCACATACCTGTACTTTTTCCAAGCAATCGCTACAAAGCCGTTCACGTCTGCGTACACTAGTTTTTTGATCGCAGTTGGTCCATTCAGACCATTCTGATTCTACGGACCCTACACCATGTGGAAGACCTAGGAAAAAACGCTCAAAATCTTAGCTGTCTAGCCTAGGAGCCTAGAATATTTTTTGCTGTTGAGATTATATAATTTAAGCGTGGAGCGCATTTTGTAGGGTCAAAATAATGAGACGCGGAACGCCATGCTTTCGAGGAATTCACAGAGCTAAGGTTTTAACAATGTAAAATTATGAGGTTTCGTTAACAAAAAAAATTGATTGAGGAATCGGCAGGAATGTAATGAATGTATTTAATACAGTCTGAAATGGTGATCCAAGACGTCTTTCCCGTTACTCAAGCGTTTGACCAAAAAGTTATGTTTTTTCCTTGTATGCATATGTGAATAAATGATATATGAAAGAAGAGGAGACGCAAGGATGTCTGCTTTCACCAAAAACTTACCCCAGCTCTTTTTCTCAATCCCTTTATTGTCAACTATCATGCTTCGACTTCTCCCATTAACAGCACTTGCATGACCTTGAATATTAAACGATTTCCTTCTGCAAGTCGCGTAAATGGCCAAAGAAATAAAAATACCTTGGCCAGTCTTTTTTGCACATTCAGGTAGCTGTACATAGTCAACCTTGTCATCTAATTCAGGGACGAAATATTCTGGCCTTGTTAGCCTCGTCTGGACATTCAGTATACAGTTTGAAATTGGAACATCCGCATAATGCAGAAGCGAGTGACATTCAATATTTCTCTTGACCTAAAGCATGTATTGTAAGACAATATTGCAAACTTTTGCAGTAAGTAACAAAGTAGTGAACTCATAAAGCACGGCGAATACTGATGTTATTGTTGCGTTTTGTTTGTGAATCTCCCACATAAAATGTGATCTGTTTGTCTGTCTGTCTCTCTGTCTGTCTGTATGTCTTTCTGTACGTATGTTCCGAATAGAAAATTCCATTTTGGAACTGATTCGGACCAAGCTCGGCATACATACACTTCGGGGCGGGGCGGGTATAGTAAGCTACTTTTCGTTGTCGATCGAAATCGATTTTATCGATTTCTCAAAGTTTGACCTGCGCGACTGGGAGTTGGCATAGGGGAGGGAGGGGGGGGGGGGGCTCGAGCATGCTGATTACGAAGTGCACTGTTCCAGAGGAGAACGCTTATGTGACTGCAGTGTGTTCGTGAAAAACAATGTCCCAAATTTTAGAAGAAGGTAGGAGCGAGTGACAAAAATAATAGAAGGGGCATGAACTAGTAATGCTTACACAAGTTTGGAAAGCTTCTCAGATTTTTCGCAAATTTCAACATGGCATTTTAGAAGGGATAGTGGCTCCCAAAGTTTTGCAAAAATAAAAAATGACTCCGCCCTGTATAAAGGTTTGAACTACTTGTATAGTCTACTGCTACCGATCGAGGGCGCAAGACCCCGGGCGCGAACGCAGTTTTCTTGCAGTCTGCAATACGCAAAGTTCATAAAGATGTAGCGTCTGCGCGGCGCGTTTGCGCTGCGCCTGCGCTCAACTAGTTGCTATTGCGCCTTCCTTCGGCAGTAGACTTTAGCAAACCAGTAAACAGTAGAAAACTCATGACCGATTATATTAGGTTGAACCGAAAGTTCTGTCGCACCATTTTTAAAAAATCATAACTTCTTTGCCTCACGAGGATTTTGCGCAAATCAAATTTTGTCTGAAAGCGTAAAGCAAGTGGCTTCCAAGAGTTTCCTGAAGACTTTCCAAGGTGCTCAGGTTGCAGAGATAAAAATGAAAGAACGAGATAATTCGAAATTCGGAATTTTTAAGCAAGAATTCTAAAAATTCAGAAACTGTGCGATAAAAATTAGAAAAGCCATTATCCTAGTTTTTCTTACATTTGATTACTAACTCAGTCAAGTTTGTGCTGATCGAGGTCTTCTTTCAGAAGTTATAAATTTTTGAAAAAAAAATGCCAAAAAAGCCATTTCTTAAGAATTCTTAGGAAATTGATTTTTCGGTATTATTTTTCAAAAAATCATATCTTTTGAAAGAAGAGCTCGATCAGCACAAACTTGGCTCAGATAGTAATCAGATGTAAGAAAAACTAGGATAATGGCTTTTCTGGATTTTATCGCACTGTTTCTGAATTTCTAGAATTCTTGCTTAAAAATTCCGAATTTCGGATGTTTTCGTTCTTTCATTTTTATCTCTGCAATCTGAGCCTGCTGAAAAGTCACCAAGGGACTATTGGAAACTACATGCTTTACGCTTTCAGACAAAAATTTGAATCGCGCAAAATCATTGTGACCGAAAGAAGTTATGATTTTTTGAAAATGGTGCGACAGAACTTTCGGTTCAACCTAATATTAGGTTGTCCTGAAGGTTTTGTCCGTTTTTTTCATCGCTCACTAATACACCAGTCCATGGACGACATAGGTACCAATTAATTCTATTTTTTATCCTCTTTCTTACAGCTATATTTGCTCTCTGATCTATACTCTCTTTTCAATGTTATCGCCATGGCTTTTTGAGCAACGCAGCAGTAACGCCAAATCTTTCATCTTTCCTGAATTTTAAAATTTTTTATTCTGATGTTTCAATGAGCGCTGGCTGTTATGTAAAGCGAACCTTTTGCTACATTGTCCCCATTTTAGATTACATGGGCCATGTTTACCAAGTCCGTCCATTTAATTTTTTATTTAACAAAAAACCGCGGCTTTTTGATTACGTTTACCACGTAAAAGTACCAAAAATTCAAAAAAGCGGGTTTTTAAAGCAAATCAAAATGTGTTGCATTAATAATGTTTATTAAGAATCATGTTTTTTTCGCAGAACCTTCAGAGGCTTTCGTGCATTTGCTGCAGGTGTTTCAAGACTTTGCCAGAAATCGAGATCTCCGAAGAAGTAATTTTTTGGAGCTAAATAAGCAGATTAGGGGAATCAAAAAATATTACCTTGTAGCCCGAAAATTGCCCTATTTCACTCATACTTAACACTTTCCGAAAGTTTGAATTAAAATTTTCAAAATTTAGCATAACTTTGAGCAGATAGTATTGACGGATGGAGAAGGCAATTTATCAAAAAAAAAAGCCTACAAGACTGTGGTTCGAAAATGCACATGTAAGAAAGAGAAGTAAAAGCTGCATCGAATGCATGTTGAAACTCATTCAGGTCTTCATTGTGCGTGGTTTATAGTGTTTTGAAGAAACGAACAAAACTTTAGGGACAACCTAATATTTTTCGAGTCGGTGTATCCTGTCATAAATAATAGATGAATAATTTTTGAGTCGATCGAAATGATCTCGTCCATTGGGTTTGCGCCAATTTACGAAAGCGAGAGGGAAGAAGAAATGGGATGAAGAACACATGAGGACAGAAGCACGATGGAGAATCTGTTGCCATCAGCATCCGGCTCAGCGGTTTAATAACCCGGAGACATGTAAAAAATGCGTCGAGATTGTTCGAAAAGGAAGTCCGCTGGCAAATGTCCCCGTTCCCCGGACAGCAAAAGATTTCTCAGAAATACATTGTCTGTAAAATATCTATCTGCATAGATTTTTCTACCTTTGCCTGTATGCACTCCCGTATGCACTCTTCTTCACTCGTTGCAGTAACAATCTCGGATGCGTGACCTAGAAATGCCCTTCGTAAGTAAACCCCTCTTCATATAGATGCAGTCAGCTGCATATGAAAACGCACCAAACAGGATATGCTGAGGGATACGTCGAAAGATCTCGTCACATGATATTGGAAGCAAAAGATCTAAAATAGTTGGAAAGAATTTTGACGGCAGTGTGTGGCTTACGGACCGGAGATGCAGATTTTTTCAGTATATAAAACATCGACATTGGGTTTGTACTCCAGATATCCGTTCGGATTCACAGCATCGGGATAAAGGAAACATTTGGAAGATTGACGATCATACTGTGCAGAGCGGCAGAGTAGAGGAAGTCGTGTTGCATCGGGATACTAAAAGGTCAATTTTGGTTACGCTCACAATGACATCAAAGCTTGAACTAGAATGAAATGGATAAAGATTTATTTACACTGCTCGTCATGCAAGCGTGAACACAAGTTTCCGGTGTGTTTGTCGTGAAAGTGACCGATGCCGACGAAACTACCTGAAAGCTCGGAAAAATATTCATTTTTTTCAATCGGATACCTTCACCTCCACGCCATCTATAACCTGAACTCGTGCCTTCTCTCCTATAGGACAGTCCGGCACTATCGGAAGGATCTAAAACACTACATTCTTTTTTAATTTGCCTTGCAAGATGTAGCTTACAAGGGAAGGATACTAATATAGGTTCGCCTTTTGTGAAGAGACACATACAATTGGAATTAGCTTTGAAACACTGATTTCAAATATGCTATTCCTAGCCGCTTAGCTTTATTCTGAAACGAGTTATGGTCTCTTTTCTACGCAAAGTTTGCATGCTCCTTGACCACCGATGCTACGATGTCGACGTCTAGGTGGTTTTGCAATTGTATAATGCTCCCTTTCAAGACCGAAAGAATTAATCTGATGCTAGTTCAATATCCTACACTTTTTCCGAGCACATTCTTACCTACACGCCGTCTTACGACATTCAGAAGTTTGTTAATTACTCACAACAACAAGCCCATGACTTGCTTCGAAATAATGCTAAGCAGCTAGGAACAGCACATTTGGAATCAGCGTTCAAAGCTGCAAATCTATGTCTCCCATTACGAAAGGCGAACCTAAGTTAGTATCACCCTTGTTAGACCACGAATAAAATACCTCAACTGGTATCGCTGAAAGTGGATTTCGAGGAGGCTTCAGTTGTAGACCAAATTCGCCGCCGAAGGATTTCTCCTAGAAATTCTGTTATTAGCTCATATGTGAAGGCTCGAGTCTCAGCCTGACCTCAGACGGAATGACGTTCCCAATTACTGGAGAATTTGAGTCGTTCGGTTTTTCTGATTTTCCAAAGCACTCCTCCTTGGGAATGAGGTAAATGCTTCCAACTGATGGTTGCAAAGCGGGGGCGCATTTTTCACTGAAATGCCACAACTTGTCACTTTCACCATGTTTTGTCCGAGGATATTGTACTGCAAAGAATTGTCATGGTAACATGTAGTGCACCCACACTTACATTGTGTAATGACTTTGAACATCGCGATAGTGTCGACGCCCTGAATTTTCTTTTTTTTAGAAGAAAAGATCACCACTATAATAACTACCACTTTGGATTGGAGCCAAGCCAATTAGAGGAGGAGAAGAAAATATCTCGCAGGTTTTTCCGCCAGCATCAAATTGAGCCGTTCTGCACACTTTCGGTAGTGTTAGACAGAATTCTTCGCACTCGTTAACAGAAGATAAAGTCCTAAAGTGGAAACCTCAAAAAAATTTTCTTTTGCTTTTTCTCGATCGACGACCAAACTCCTAGAATACTGACTGGTGAACGACTTATGCATATTCAAGGCATCTCTTGTTCCATTCTAGTGTCCATCAAGTTCAGCACAAAATTCCAAGAAAAGCAGATAGCGAGCAGTTTGTTTTGTTAGAGTTAGATAATAGTGAAGCAGTCAAATAATGAGTACTCAGTCTAGAGAGATATCGAATCCATCTTTCCCTATATGACTTCCCACATTCGATAATAAATAAACAGATGAAATTCTAGAAAAAGCTGGTGTAATCTAAACGAAGTTCGCAAGTGTTTCGCAGTTTTTTTTTTAACAGAAACTTGTTAAACGAAACACCACATAACACGTTCATAAGTGAGCATTTTACAGCTTGCTTATCGAAAAAAAAGAAAAGCATGGAAACCATGCAATATACATTACCGATTTTCTGCAGGTTTTACACAGGTTACGCGGACGTTTTTGTGCGACGCAAAGCAGCCGGTGTGATCTGAAAAGGTTCAGTAACTTTGTGTAAATAGTATGCGTATCAGGGATACTATCTTTAGTACATAGTTATATACTAGCTATCACTATCACCTTATAGTAAGTTTCAACTCAGTTCAGGCGGAAATTGGACTGGCGGGAGGCCGCTTCGCAACGATTCGCGCCGCTTTGCACTCTGCGTCTCTTCATTCTAATCTATCTTGCTAAGCCAGTGGAGGTGCTGACGCGCTGCTCTACTTGGGATATTTCGCGTATTCCGGTTGAAAAAGACTGTACATGAGCTATAAAAATGTACAAGTGACTTGTTTATACTTGTAGACTATGAAAATAATTTTTGAATTTGTTTGAAAATTCAACTTAGCCTTGTAAAAAAATTTTTGGGGGCGTGGCTGCAGCCGTGGCCGCCCACTTTTTGTTGAAAATTCGGGGTTATGGGCCGCGAAATTTTAGGAAGCATACCGAAAATTCGTTCGAAGTGCGATATAGGATTGTTCATCGAGAGTTCCTGACCTTCATTCAAGGTGGAAACAAAGGTCCCTATTCGCAGTACGTTAGCGAACTTCAAAGATGTCCCAAACACAAACCATTATGGTTGAATGAAAAAAAGCAGTAACGCCGCTTCGGAACCAGATTATTGGCAACTAGCCAACTATGGCGTAGTTTCATTGCTTAGCGTGTTTTTTTGTGGTACCGAAGCAAGTGCAGAAGAAAAAACAGTTATTTCCTGTTTGGAAACAAGAACTTCTGTTCACTGACTTATACCTTTAGCGAGGTTGCATTCAGAATGCAGTTAGCTATAGCTTGTTTAGCTTCGGTCAGTCAGCATTGGTTACGAGTGCTAGAACCATGAACACTTCATTATTGTTGTACATTTTGTGAGCAACTAACGTCGACGTTTCGTTTTTTGAGGGTTTTTTACGTTTAAAGGGTAGGGTCAAAGGGGACTTCGTACAAAGTTTTTAAGATCAAAGGGGATTTCGTTTCGAGATTTCCCTGGTGCCAACTCTTGCCAATCCCTGGGACTAATGCACGCTCAGAGCAGGGCATACTTTCGATAGTCTACTGATAAAGCCTCAAAAGCGAATAATTTGTATATCTGTTCCCCCGTCTCCCCCCCCCCCCCTCCTCACAGAAAGCGAATGCTCGAGAGAAAAATATGCAAAACAAATAGCAGAGGCAAGAAACTCATGAAATAAATAAAAACGGTGCAATGAGTATGAAATCTCTCATTTGGCGGCATTTCGAATTGCAGGCTTCCGTCCCAAGATGAGGCTATGCACAACACAGGGATAACGAGGAAAAGCGACTATCTCCTTTTTGTGACTGTTTCAAGAGCAACCGTGCTGTGGAAATGGTGATTATCAAGAAGAAGATAAACGGGGAAAGAATTAGTTGTACAACGAGCTTTACTAAGCGGAATGCACGCCAAAGGCAATTTTGCTACTGATGTATTCTTCAAACTTTTATCCTCTTCTCGTAATTTCTATTTCTTGCAACGTTATCAGCATTGTTCTGCTCATAATTCTTAATGCCTTCAAGTGTTAAAGAAATGATTGCTTGCTTACTAACTCCAATAAAGAGCTATAAATAAAATCGCATTTTTCGAATCTTCTTATCAAACATCTGCGACGTTTCTACAATATGAGCAGTAGCATTATTATCGAATGCACGAGATAACGGCATGGAAAGAACTGAACTAAAGAAAATGCAAGAGATTCTCAACAGCACGATTTTTGCCAGATTTCTCTTTCAAATCAAAATTTTTGCGACTTTGTTATAGTAAAAGTAGAGATCAAGTGCTATACTATGATATACACTTTGCTAGGGCAGGATTTGGTACAACAAAGAAAGGGGCGCTAGCGCCAAATGATGTTTGGGGTAGCGTAGCGCGCAACCGTGGAGACGTAGACGAACAGAGGAGAAAGACCAGAGCCGACGGGGCATTTGGTTCTGGTTGTAGATCTCCGAGAGTTCTTAACGAGATGCAACATTATATATCATTCTGATCGTCATTATACGACTAAGAGCACTGACGCTTTGACGAGATAAGCGGGCATCTCCGTGATCGACTCTCTACGGCCGCATTTATTAACGAACCCAGCAGGTGTGCTCGATCCACTACACCGTTGTTGAAGCTTAAAGGCACCGTCCACCTTAAGTTGAGAGTGTTGAGCTTTTGGTAGCATATAATAGTAGGGCCCCCTATCAATCCAATGCCCAAGTCGCGGCGCAAAATGCCGCTTCGGAAGCGAGAAAGTAGCTTCGGTATAGCGAAGATGCACGAGGACCCCCATCCATGCCCGCCCTCCCCCATCCACGCCCGCCCATTTGTGCGCGCCCGTCCAATCCCGTTCCGCAAAGCCGGCCTGTGGGTTCTCCGAAACGCGAATTGTCGTGGTTTTCGCGCCATCTTGACTCCATATTCGGAATCAGGGACATGAGAAGGCCCTGAAACGACAAACGTGGAAGTCGAAAATCTGGGTGGACGTTGCCTTTAAGTTAGCAAATCCTGCGCAGCACTCAAAGTGAGTTCTTAACCCACGAACCGCGCACCCGCAAGGGGTTGCGGAGCCCATTGGATTTCTTGATGAATTTCCCACAGGTGCCTGGAAGAAGTTCGGTATGTCTACCTCGTATCGTACATACTCAGCAGATATGTCATACCTATGTGTTGCCCTCTCTAGAGCCCTTATGAGTCGTTTTGCTTTTACTTCCTTAGCCACATTCTGCTTGCCCATGTGCCACCCGTTACGAGCTCTGGTGCATCATGTGCCCTAATTGCCAGAACATTTTTCCGAGAAATCCCTCATGTATGAGAGAGAAGGGTAGTAGTCGATAAGCCAATATATGCAATCGAATCCTCATTCCAGCGCAAATTCTCAGCTTCATTTCTGACCGGTGAACAATCACTTCCGTATTTGTCCTTGCTTGTGACGGAGCAAATTGACATTTGCCCGATGAAACAACCACGGGCGAACATTCATAGGCATGAATTGCATGAATAACGTTGCAAGTTATCACGCGGCATTCTGCGAACAGCACATTGTTCAGTGAAAAAGCATTTTTTTGGAGAAATAGGCCAGGATTCGGCTACGAATGCGGTGGAAGAAGTGCGAACTGCAGAAACCTAATCATAGATCTTAATTATTTGAGATACTCTACTCCCAATAGTTGTGTAAACATGACAGATTCGCGGCAACTGACGACAGCCACTAGTGACACCTCGGTGGAACATTATCTAGCGTACCAAACTATAGAATATACACTGGTAAGATACATATCTAGTCAAACCAAAAAAGACATGGAAACAAGAAATCATTGTAAATTAGCAGGTTCCTATATTACATGTCGTCAAGTAGTGCATAATGTGTGCAATACGAATATAGAGCTACAAATGACTCGAATATAAGCCTAAGCAAACATATTAAATACTCCACAAACCTTGAAATGCACTAATATAAGCTAAATTGAGCAATATTATAGTGCAGCAGTAAGCGGTCATTGCCACTGATATGTGCTGATTCGAGGCTGGCCCACTTTATAGGTCGAATCCGCCAGCGATCACTGAGGATTATAAGGGCCGTACATGCTCGCACTGCGGAACATAGCCTTCATGATTATCGAGGACGCAACCCTGAAATCCCAAAATCTCATCACTGGCAGTTCTCGATACCGTGCATTCACTTTTCCGCAACTTGTGAACTAAGTGGTCTCAAGAACACGGGAAATTACCGCGTAACATTCTCTAGAAAATCAAAGGAGAAGCTCCGCATGCTTCTCCCTATTTAATGCAATTGTAAGGGCACTTGTTCAGACGTTGAAACAATTTTCTGTACCAAGTAGCAATTACAAGTTACTGGTAGCTCATCTCCATCCTCAGCGGGATGTACGTGCACAAGGGCCTTAAGGTAGCGATGTTAGAAATGAATCCCTGAAAGCAGCGTTTATCAGCCCAGCTTCAAGTACAAAACTCTTGTCATCACAAGGGGAAGCGGTATAGAATAACTGGATCTAAATGAGCAAAATCCACGAGAAAGGTCTCCAAAGCCGAAGCCTTTATCTCCTGCCCCCAACACCTCCTATGGGTGGCTGCAGCGCGTGCAACAGGGGTAGGACTATGTCTCCGAAAGGGGGTAGTCGTTATACTTGGGACCGAATCGAATGATTATACGATCATACGAATAAATCATTCGAATGCGAATGATTCGAAAAGTCGAGTATTCGAAATTTCCAGGACTCGAATATATTCGATAGTCAAATATTCGAAAATCTTCGTTTCCGAATGTTATTCGAAAGTCGAATATTCGATGGTCATCAATTCGATCATTCGAAGTCTATCGAATAGTCAAACATTCGATGAGCGCCGAATATTCGAAAATTCGGTAAAAATTGTCTATTCGAAAGTTTGATAAGCACCGAATATCAAAAATTCGATATGCATGGCGTATACGGGGCTTTCTAAAAGTATCTACACACCGCGATCGCTAATACCTCTCACGATGTCTTTTGTCAATTTTTGGGTAACATCCAGTAGGAATGGCTTCAGCCAAATGCAGCAGAAAGCGAAACACCCATATTTTTCTTATTGTGTTATCACGGAAAGAACTTCCACATATAGACCAACTTAAAAGACATCCAAAAGAACTTCCCTCAAAAAGATCTAATCTGTGTAGCAGCCTTAAGTATGCTAATTTTACTACGCACGAGTTTTCAAGCTTTTCAAATGACCACATTTTTGAAAGGCGTTACAAAACACTTATTACGGTGTACCTGACGTTAACGAGTGTCTTTATATAGCGAGTGTCTTAAGAAGTCTAATGCAACACTTTCGTCTTTTTATTCTTTTTCTTAGGGAAACGGCTCTTGATGTTTCGGAACCCTACTCAATCTTGAGGTAATTTTACAACAGTGAAAAGCGATAAATCGATTGAATAAACTGATAAATTGCTCCATACTCTAAGTTGAGTCAGCTTACAGATCTACATACTGCTGGGACCCCAGTATATCATTCCGCAATCATATAATCTTCTTTGAAATACAAAAAAATCTCTTCACAGCCGTCAGTAGCTTTTAGGTTCCCAAGTCTCTTCACGTCAACACTAAACCGTTTTTCCAAATTGTAACCTAAGAAAGTGTCTATTCTTGACACTTGCATGAAACAACTTATTCTTAGATGTTTTGACCTCTCATAGGCAGTCTCAATGACATAAATTATTCGATTAGTATTCGAAAATTGAATGATATTCGAAAATCGAATAACATTCGAGAACCCAATAATATTCGAAATTCGAATAACGAATGATATTCGATATTCGAATATTATTCGATTCGAAATTTCCATTTTCGAATCGAATATTCGAACAATAAAATTTGTTATTAATTAAATAAAACAACAAAAAATTTCGAATATTCGATAGTCGAATATTCGAAATATTCAATTTTCGAATAATATTCGATAGTCGAATATTCAAAAATTTGGATTTTCGAATATTATTCGATATTCGTAGGGTGGAGCTTTTCGGCGACATATAGTCCATTACCCCGTGCAACAGAGCTCAGCACATTCCCGGTAATGTCCGAGCGCTCTGCTGGAACACTGCCGGAACTCATACATGTGAAAAGGCGATAATGTGTTCCTACCCCCTTCACCCCAGGGTCGGAACCCAGCTGACCCCCCTTCACCCACGGCCGATGAGGAACTGGAAAAAGTGAGACTAAGAAATTAACATTTTAAGCAAAATTATAAAACTATCCACATTATTAAAATCAAATTTAGTAATATTTTAATTCATAATATCATTAATATGATCATCAAAAACCTATTTGCAGGTTCACTGAGAAGTACGTCGGAAATTTGCCGCCTATTGTCCACTTCTAGAGAACGATGAAAAAGCCTGGAGAAAAATTTAAAAAATTTACGTGTGAAGCCTTTGTGTATACACGTCAACGAAGTTATTACTCGCGTATTTGCTGAAATAATAAGTGAAATAATAAATGAACTTTGACGATCGGTGCGCAGTTGAATTGCATTCTTTTTAAGAGGTATAAATTTTCTAAGCAGATGGCGGAATCCGTGTAAAGTCATTGAATGATTCCTTGAAGAGTCATTGTTCCAACTTTTAATATCATTTCTAAACTCCGAAAGAGATCGTAACATTTGCGTAGAGAAACAGGTGCAACAGAAGCACCTATTACATCCAAGACTTTGTGTAATCAGAGTTAGTCTTACTGTCAAAATGCTATAGCTACGAGGATCGTGGAGTTCTACAATCCGCCTACTTGGACGATGATAAGGACGAGGAAGGACAGGCAGAGATGCATTTTTCTACGTTGGAGCACTATACAAGAGGAGAAGGACAATCATATATGATCATTGCGTGATTATTCTGAAAAAAATATTTGTCGAAGAAGATTGAGAAATATAAAAGATCTTAGGAGGAAAACTCAGTCATAAATAGCCTAGTCTAGTGTAGAAGTCTACTTTCCATCCGCTTTCATAAAACATACAGCTTGCCAGGAGAAAGAGGGATTTAATCCTGCCAGGAAGAGACAGTTTTAGTCATTGTTTCAAAATTGTAGAATTTTTCTATAAAAAATGGTAACTTTTTCATATAAGAAGATAGGAGAGTCTCTAAGCATACATTGAATTACTCTTGTTGAGAGCTTTCAGAAAATATATAGTTTGCCAGGATAGAATGGATTTTCCTGCAAGGTGAAGGTGATCATATTTGTTTTTCTAAAATCAAGGAAGTTTTTTTATAAACATTTATAACTTTACCATATGAAAAGCTAGAAGAGTCCTTTACACTCTGTTGGAATCCCCTCGCCGTCAGCTTTCAGAAAATATACAGCTTGCCAGGAAAAAAGAAGGTTTTCCTATCGGGTGAAAGGGGTCGTAGTCGTTTTTTCCGGAATTAAGCCATTTTTTAGCTTTAAAAAATTATAACAATTTTACATGAAAAGCTGGAAGAGAGTTTAGGTGTTAGATGAATTCCACTCGTCGTCCGCTTTCAGAAAATATATAGGTTGTTGGGAGACGGATGCAAAAAGTACGTGGTGAAAGGGGGGGGGAACATGGTATAATGGAAATTTTCCTTTCTGTACTCAAAAAGCGTCGTTTTAAGGAGCTAAAGGAACATGTCCATTATACCATGTTCCCCCCCCCCTTTCACCACGTACTTTTTGCATCCGTCTCCCAACAACCTATATATTTTCTGAAAGCGGACGACGAGTGGAATTCATCTAACACCTAAACTCTCTTCCAGCTTTTCATGTAAAATTGTTATAATTTTTTAAAGCTAAAAAATGGCTTAATTCCGGAAAAACGACTACGACCCCTTTCACCCGTCAGGAAAACCTTCTTTTTTCCTGGCAAGCTGTATATTTTCTGAAAGCTGACGGCGAGGGGATTCCAACAGAGTGTAAAGGACTCTTCTAGCTTTTCATATGGTAAAGTTATAAATGTTTATAAAAAAATTTCCTTGATTTTAGAAAAACAAATATGATCACCTTCACCTTGCAGGAAAATCCATTCTATCCTGGCAAACTATATATTTTCTGAAAGCTCTCAACAAGAGTAATTCAATGTATGCTTAGAGACTCTCCTATCCTCTTATATGAAAAAGTTACCATTTTTTATAGAAAAATTCTACAATTTCGAAACAATGACTAAAACTGTCTCTTCCTGGCAGGATTAAATCCCTCTTTCTCCTGGCAAGCTGTATGTTTTATGAAAGCGGATGGAAAGTAGACTTCTACACTAGACTAGGCTATTTATGACTGAGTTTTCCTCCTAAGATCTTTTATATTTCTCAATCTTCTTCGACAAATATTTTTTTTCAGAATAATCACGCAATGATCATATATGATTGTCCTTCTCCTCTTGTATAGTGCTCCAACGTAGAAAAATGCATCTCTGCCTGTCCTTCCTCGTCCTTATCATCGTCCAAGTAGGCGGATTGTAGAACTCCACGATCCTCGTAGCTATAGCATTTTGACAGTAAGACTAACTCTGATTACACAAAGTCTTGGATGTAATAGGTGCTTCTGTTGCACCTGTTTCTCTACGCAAATGTTACGATCTCTTTCGGAGTTTAGAAATGATATTAAAAGTTGGAACAATGACTCTTCAAGGAATCATTCAATGACTTTACACGGATTCCGCCATCTGCTTAGAAAATTTATACCTCTTAAAAAGAATGCAATTCAACTGCGCACCGATCGTCAAAGTTCATTTATTATTTCACTTATTATTTCAGCAAATACGCGAGTAATAACTTCATTGGCGTATATACACAAAGGCTTCACACGTAAATTTTTCTCCAGGCTTTTTCATCGTTCTCTAGAAGTGGACAATAGGCGGCAAATTTCCGATGTACTTCTCAGTGAGCCTGCAAGTAAGTTTTGACAATCATAATAATAATATTCAGAATCAACATGTCACTAAATTTGATTTTAATGATGCCGATAGTTTTATAATTTTGCTTAGAATGTTGATTTCTTAGTCTCACTTATTCCAGTTTTTCTTCTTCGAATTTCAGCGGATAAAACCCAATATTCGACTTTAACCCGGTTTGGCTACAATTTCACTTGATGCATGTGAATGAAAAGAGCATGAGAAGCAATGATGACGAACATTGCCCCCCCCCCCGGTCGACGCATCTCCACAGCCTCGGCCGCTCTCCCCCCCCCCCCAGCGGCCCTCATACCCCCTTCACCCTGGAGAGGCGGGGCCCCTATGACCCCCTTCACCCTGGAAAGGCCATGTTCCCCCTTTGCACACGTATGCCGGAACTCCGGTACCGGTATGAATACAGTCTAAGTTTATCACTGTTTTAGAGCCAACTGGCTCTAAAACAGTGAGAAACAGCCAACTCCTATTTTAGGCCCTACGTATCCAGCGGGGATCTAAATATGCTTTTCGACGAGCTGAGGATGATACAGTAAATCAAGGTGCTCGCCAATAATTCCACTTTTGTGAGCTCTCGAGTTTTCTAGTCTGGCATGCAACTGGACAAGGATAAGGGGTGAAAGAAAAAGGTGGGACGAAGGCGCAGAAGCTGTATTTGTTGGGCGGACGCGAGCTTGGCGCCAGCGTATCCTCACCGTTGTAAACGCTGCGCTTCATGAAGCCGCGTTCGCGACCAAAGGTTCTGCGTCTTCGTTATGCAGTAGCCTATATATAGACGGAGTAGGCGTGACGCTTCCAACTGTTCCCTAAGCTACAAGCACTTCATGCTGGAACCAGCTAACAGTTGCCAACGCCCCTTCCTGCAATACATGGTCCCTACCAGCAAGAGACATCGCCTCATGTAAGGGTGTGCCCGCCATATACTGAATATGGTGGCGTCATTGGGCAATCATTAGTGGACGTCCGGGATAATTTCGTTGCCAGCGTTATCAGTCCAATCGCACTTCAGCAGTTCTGGAAGGCCTACCAATAAACAACTGAAGCTCAAAAACCCCATTTTTTCCGCGGACATTATCTTCGATTACAGACTTCCTTTTTTTTTTTTGAGAACAGCTCGAGTCATGGATAGAATTCTGTGGTCAAAGTATATTATGCGAAGAGGAGATCTGCCTTGAAATGGCTAGAAAAGGTCACGGTCCGGCACCATCAGTCAATATCTTCTCTTGAAGTGCAACGACGTAAGGAAAGAAGTATCCTCCATTTATCGACCGCATGGACTAATCGCGTCTGCGGCGGCTGCGACGCGCGTCTAAGGCGTTCCGAGAGCACGACTTATACAGATGCGGCCTGTACTGGAGCAAACGTTTCACCGCACACGCGTGCACCGCAGTAACGGTCAGTCCGTGCGGTTGATGAATACCTATACAATCTGTGCCATTCACCTGCTCCCGCTGTAAGCGCAATCGCCACACTAGATCTTCGCGCAACGTTCGCGCGCGTAAGTCTTGGCCAGTCAATTTGACCTCACCGATACGTCCGCGCGCAAGGTCTTTGCGTTACGTATGCGGTTCCTACGCAGAAAGGAGTACGTATTTGACACAAACTGTACACGCTAGGCTGTTACCAACTTTTAATAACTGTTTGTTCTGACACCAAAATGTACAAATACATGCAAAACGCTAAGGCGCTTATGAACGCACCCATGTTTCATATCTCAAGTAGATAATCTCCTCAAGTACATATTGGGGTGTTGCTCATGTTAGTGCGCCATTACTGACATTCGACAGAAAGTGTAATAAAATAATCTATCTCTCTGTGATTTGTCTGATAAAGACTTGCACGTACCACGGTTTTCGTTGTTTCCGAGAGCACAAAAAGTAATTGGCACTGCAATGGTGTCACATACCCGCTACAAACACCAGAATGTCTATCTATCCACTACTTTGCTAAGAGGCGACCAGACAGAGCGTACACCAAGCGTAGTCTACCTACAGATGTAACCATTCTTGTTAGATACTGTGCAATGAAGAAGTGCATAAGACTGAGATGCTTACCAAAATGGGATATAATGCGAGGGATTCTTTTTTTTTCGGGAAGAAACCTCCCTAACCGCGATTTCAGAAAAAATCGCCGCCGTGTTACAAATCGCTCATTTACACAATATTAAAGTTTCCAAACAACGTGTTCTTCTCGAGGTGTATCAGAACCGCCTACGCAACGGTTTAGCCCGTAACTTTTTTAGAATTGTCGAATGAAAGCTTCTCGCTCAATTCGATACCTCTGCGCTAAACTGTAAGCTCCGCACATTTGAGATCCTATTAATAGGCTTCAAACTATATGCGATTCGCACGCAGTATTGATATGCGAATTTCGCAACTTCAATTTTGCTTGCCAGCATTTTTCGCCGCCTACATACATCGAGTGCTCAGCGACTGACTCAGCGGTGCTCAGCGACTGACTCAGCCATCTACAGAGCACGAAAAGGCAGTGTAGAGACGCTGCAGGTGCACATAGCTAACTTAACTAGCGTCTAACTATCGCCTCGAATCGTTTTCTTCGCTCCTCTTAACCGTCAGCAAGTCATGTGACGCAAAAAACAATTTGCTAGAGCAATGACGAAGCAGACACTCGTTGGTCGAATATCACTCTTCTTTCAAGACATGAATCAACCGATTTGGCAAGTCAGAAAATTGCTACTATTACCAATTTTATTCAAGGTTCACACAAACTAATATTTTTATATTTACATGTTGTTAGCAGTATGATTGATATAATACGTTGAAAAAAAATAAAGTCTAGCTCTTAATGAATTTCATCACTCCGAACCTTTTTGAGAAACCGACCTCAAAAACTGGTTCAACAAATGAGTGGTGCAATTGCATCCGTGTTCTTGTACAAAAAATACAAGTCATACCCAAGTTGAGTCACTAGGTCATCGATGCTTAAGACTTTGGCTTCGCTCCTGAACACTTCGTCCAGCGCGGACCTAATTGATTTCCCAAATTAGTCCATATTTGTAATAACCTACAATATATCTTCGTAATGGGATCAATTACTGCTTATGTAGTGCACTGTGACTGATATCTAACAAAATGAATTAGAACTGCACCAAAAATCGATAGAATTGGAATAGTCCATCTGTCAGCGACCAGCCTGTATTACAACAATATAAGCAGGGTAAGTTAGGTAGCTTCGTCCGAATATTTACATTTCCGTGTAAAACTAACTATGGCCACACACCTTCGCTTTTTGAAGGAAAAAAACCAACTCGTTGATGTCAATCAGTAGGGCCTCTATAGAACAGAGCAAGATGCCATTGTTTTGATTATATAAAAACGTGTTTTTGAAAAACGTTGAGTCGCTCCTGTTTCTACTACACATGTATAGAACAGCGTAATCATGTGAACGCCGTGCAACACCACAATACAAAAAAAAGATAAAAAGAGGAGGAGGAGTCTCAGAAAACTACATTTGGCCGTGACCTTTTAAATCTCCTGAAGAGATAGAAACAAATTACAGCATAAGCACTATCTAAATTTCATCGGAGGGTGTTAAACGACTTCATCATAGCCAAAAAGCAATATTTTTGAGACATACCAAGCTACATTAGATGGTCTAGGTGATTAATCATTTGTTTTGATAAACTCGTCACCCTACAGAATCGAGAATTGTGAATGTATTTAGACATTCTCGTTGATTTGATTGAGATAGAAGTGTCAAGCATACAGATACTGACACAAATATCATCTTGCTCGAGCTCCGAGTGATAAAAGATTCGAGAGGCACCATATTCAAAGCAATTATATACGAATATGTCTGTATTATATAAATGCATTACAACACGTCTGCCTCTAGTAGTACGTTGCGTTACTCGCATATGTCTATTTATTACGACTTTCGACAGCGGTATTCCCTTCTCGTCGCTTTATTTTCGTTTTTGGGACGACGTGAGCGCGGCAATCTACCAGTGATTAATTGGCCGTAGCAACTCTGTGCTGTTTGTATTGAAAACCGAAGCGTTTCACGTGATAAGCCGTTTCATCGCGATGTCATTCCTTCTCATCCACTCCTGCAGCTGCTAGGGGCGGGTTTCTCGCGCCCACGCTCTCGACAGGCCGCAAAAATTACGAAGTGCACAAACGCCTGTGTGAGTGCATCGAATTCGCCTTCTACTAGCACAGCGAGCATTTGCGGTAGCAAGAAAGCTGCCTGAGGATGAAACTCGCACCTCCTATCATAGCACTATTGCCCTTATGGCGATACGCAGTAGTTGCTACACACTGCCGCAAATGTGGGAGCAAATCATGGGAACATCAAGGTAGAAGCCATGCCCGAGCTATGCATAGACCACCAGATTTCGCTTCATTTAGAGTGGCTTAATAGCTTCCGCTTCAAAATACACCACTCTAGCCTAAAAACTCGGACCAAATCTTGAACGATGAGTAATACAAATACTTCTCACCCCAAAGAAACTCACAAGTACTCACTCGTTTTCAAGAGCGCTTTTTGCGCTGCATTATTTCGAGAAATCGAACCGTCGCGTTGCCAGGGCATGTCTCTACAAACTATGAAGGCACGACAGCTTTGCCGCGAACTTTGCTCGCCACACTCGAGATTGCACGCGTGTATTTCACAACTCCTGATGCGACCTAGGAGGGTGATGCAGCAAATACGAGTTCGCTTTACCAATGTTAACTTGTGTCGCACATTATATTCCTTAAACTTGGTTTATACTGACTTTCTCAGGCAAGTTTCAAGTGTCTGCGTGGGCTGTACAGCTTCAGTAAACGTTGACAAAACTTTGCCACGCAAAAGTGCGTTACTGCATGTGAGCAGTTTTGGCAGAATGACATTCAAAAGCGAAAGATTTCGAGCACAATAATGCGCGTTGTGTAGTTGGAAGATGAGCAATCTCGGTCTAGACTTTTCAAGCCAAGCAGTGCTGATCTGCTGCTGAAACACACTCAGTCCTCATGTAAGAGGAACAGTAATATCAAGCAGCAACATAAAAGCAGCTGCAAATCTTTCACTTCTTCAAGGAAGTGACGGACACTTGGGGAACAAATATGTTCGAGGAGTGTGATCCAAACATTCTCCTATCATCATAGTTTAGAAGCGATCGCCCAGACATCTTTGTACTGTTACAAACTGTGATTGTTAAGGGTCAGCTGGAGTGGTTGGGACGGGTGGCCTGACGTATTAGGAAGCATCCATTTGAGCGCGTCGATAGACGATGTCCAATGCACCCATCTATGCTGCGTTGCACTTTGACACTAACTACGGACAGCTTCAAAGCCAACTAAAAATGAATAGGCTCGAGTGTTTAGCTTCCACTGCTCTGCAGCTAGCAGGATATAATGCCACTTAAAGAACATATTTTCCTTCAAAACCGATGTAGGTACGCTCTGCTCACACAGGCAGTCCTCCTTGTCCTTCGCAATCAATTTCCATTCCTGGCAAGGGTCCAAACTATACAGAGGTGGCATCGTGGTGGCATCATTCGCATATTTCATCATCCTGAGTTTCCGCAAACGTCAATCACACCCAACAGAGTCGCGTATGCTTTGGCCCGTACGATGGACACATTGCAAGCAAGCAGTACTGAACTATGTGGCTCGTATGATTGCCACATGTTGTCGCATGGAAGCTATGGCTTCCAGCAAAACTGAACACGGCCCTCAATTCTTCTACAATAGAGGACGCTGACTATGCACGCAGTATTCGCAGTCATTTAGCTCGAGTCCCAGGGCGACTTCGCGCGTTCATAGCTGGGTCTCCGTGCGTCTTCGACTACCCTGCCTGCTTAGCTCCCCTCGCACCTCCGCTTTGCGCACACTGTCTCGTGGTCAGACGAGCTCTCCGCAGTGTGAGCACTGTCTCGCCGCATGTCAGCACCCCTGCGTCTTGCTCTCTCCACCTTGCCCGCTCTTTCGCTCCGTCTGCGCTCTCATAATCGTAACTGTGCCTCGAAATCGTCAGCCCCTCTGCCACCCGCGATTATCGAAACCACTCCTTCACCGTCGTTTAGTTTTCCTTCCGTCTCTCATAAACTCCATCCCATAGACGGTAATTCGTGTCAACCAGAGGACCGCACAAATCAGTTGTGTGTATTGTTTCAAAACTGAAGACTAGCATTGCTCACAGTCAATCCCTTCAACATGTAGCACTCCAGCACTAAATGGCGTATACCGTTCCTTTCGCGTTTGAAAGCGCTAGAAGATTGCATGCTGTGAGGCAGGGCGAGGCCGGTATCTTCGAAATTAGCGGGGGAGCGGCGAGGTTTCGTGGGAACGCAAGCAGTGACGTCACAATCGATACGCTGCCGCCAGAGAGTGCACGACGACTGCGTCCCTGCACACCCCGGCTCCCCTGCGCTCTTCCGACGACCCGCTCCGTATTTTCTCTGACCTTGTCATTTCTGTGCGCACCTCTTGCCACCTTGCATGTCTCGCTATGCGCTAGCCGTCCTCGTACCTCCGTCGGTTGTGCGGCCCCTCGCGGTCCGCTAGCACGCCTCGCACCTCTACGGCGATGAGACGCTCTCGTTTTGACAGCGCCTCTGTCGCACCCCACCCGCAGCACTGCCTCCCGCAAGCCGCGCCTCGTGTCTCCCGCATGGGGAACTCTCTCTCAACAGACTCGTTTTACTGGCGCTCGCTGCGTGAATCTCTGCCGTTCAGTTGTTGGTCGGCTATTTCCATACAATCATTTCTTTCTTCGATACAAAATGCGGTCGAATCCTTGCGTAGCCTTTCGCACTTCCCAAGCTCGTGCGAGACTTCGCGCCAGATCCTCCATGATGCACCAGGCCAAGCTGCGTCTAATTATTTCTTTCTTTTTCCCTCTCACCTCACTTCTTCTTACATAGCTTATTTTAACGTTTTAGTTTCTTTGTCGTGTTCTCTGCTTCTCTTTCTTACAATTTAGCCTTAATGGCTCTTTGCCAATATCTCCGTTCATGAAAGAATGCGCGTCATCGAACAAACATTCGAAAATAAGAGATAAAGTTGCTATCGGATGCATCGCTCTTTTTTTTTCGGACAAAGGCGCTGCATGGCTTTCGTCTCCGGTGGCGGAGGAGGCCTTCCACCGCAGCCAGGAGTTCCAACTCCTGGAGGCTCGAATGGGCCTCCCGTTGCAGTCCAAACGCCGACCGCCACTCAGCTAGCCGCTCACCAACAGTTGTCTGCTTTGGCAGGCAATCAACATTTCCTGGTAAGGACTTTTTCTATCATTCACCCCCATCACTTCGCACTTTCATTCTTTGCAAGTCATTGAACGATCACATATGAACATGAAAGACAGTCTATAGCCGAAAGCTGTTAGTGTGCAGGTATAGGTGTAATCACTAGCATTCAGTCTATGATTGCGAACAAATCGTTTCATATTCACTTTGTCTTTAGCTTTTCTTGCAATACCCAGCATCAGGGTTGTTTGCAGACGCTTACCAATTTCTCTCTGTTTACGTTAATTGGCAGTTTTGCTCGGAATGTCTGCAAAAAGAATTAGTCTTGGCTCAAATCTCGCCTTAGTCGAAATTTCTTATCCAGAATTGTTGTAATAATTCGGTTTGCATCCACAAATGAGTTCTAAATCGCTTACTCTCGAAATAATTTCGGTAAGTACTGCACTGCTTGGATGGATCCACTTTGGCAGTCTGCCAACACTTGCAAGATATCGTGGCTGCCGTTACTCTTAATGACCAAGAAGCAGGCATCGATGTTTTTTCATTATGCGCATCGGCCACCTTAGTTTTCAGTTTGGCTGCGTCTTTTGACGTTATCCATCTACAACACCTAAGTCCTACCTTGTTCCTTCCGTCTTCTCTCAGTAGCTTGTGTTTGCCATGTACATAGGATGTGCACTGCTTTGCGCCTGCAAACGGCATTTCGCAAAGTTCACCGCATTATTGCAACTTCTACAACTATCGCCTAGCGTCCCTTGTCATTTATATCACCTTGAAATGGGCCAGCCAGCAGCGGCAATTGGCAGACGATGTGAGTTCATTGATGTCTCCGCAGTGAGCTGTGAGCGAAAAACGCAATCTTGTGCGGATCAAAGATCATTCGCTCGGCTGCTTGCCTTACTGCGGGTGCGTAAGAGAGCTGACATCCCCTCTTACAACGCACAGCGTTCGTCAAAATCGTCATCTTTGTGAGTGCCTCCAGATGACGCGGAAGCCGCTACTGAGTGGCGCCGAGGTGATTTCGCTTCCACTCATACTAAATTGTCTCCATAGTGAAAATTTTTCGAAGTAAGGAATTACATCTCTTCCATTGATTGCTGCTCAAAATATTGTCATCATTGTACTCCTTCCTTTGCTGACATGTATAGTGGCGCGGCCGATTCACAATCACATCACTCCTTTCCCTATTCCAAACTACCGCTAATTCAGAGATAATCTGGTGGTCATAGATTCGTGGAGGTTTTCGATGCCTCCGTCAATCCATGACGATTTGCAGTCGGAGTGTATGAGCGTGGCTGGCGCCCGTACTGTTTACGACTTTTTGATCAGCGCCCAACTGCGTAACAATAAGTGCATCATTCCGTCATCGCGCGGCGACAGCGGTTCAACACTACAAAAACCTCGTGCTTCTCGCATGGATCCAGCATCTGCTTCAAAACTTCTATTGGTGTCGTGACCTCGCTGATCTTTACCCCCTTATGGCCAAGTATGAACCGTCAACTGGCTGGGCACAACGACATCGATTGCGATGCAACTGCCAAAGCGCTAGCGCTCGGCAATGAGGAGATGCTCGCAGCTTGATACCGCTGCGTTTGGACGTCATCTACTCACTCGCAAATGCCCAGGTGTCGTCTGCATGCAATAAAGCGAGAAGTAGAGAAAGTAGAGGGAGGTGAGGGAGAGAGGGCGCGGGCGATGATTAGTTGGCGAGTAACGCATGGCTGCTGTCACTACCCAATGTTCGAGCATCGCCAGCGGCAGGAGCATAGCGAACTCTGAGCAACAAGCAGGCATCCTCCTTTGCCCTGATCAAGCAGATCATAGTGATGCGCAAATAACGGCGCGAGTAAATTGCGCACACATATAGTAGGACACAATACTGCCTCAAATAAGTAGTAATCATTTCAGGACGCTTTACTTCAACAACAGCTTCAGCAACAACAGCAAGCCGCTGCTCAGGCCAATTCTCAAAGTCCTTCATCGCAGCTGGTGAGTATAGTGGAAATTCACGGATCTGCACCCATTAGATGCTCACACTCTGTAGTCTATCATTCCCGTATAAGACGCTGAAACGCTGTTTACAAACCAAGATCTCCGCCGGCATCATTTGTTTTTCTCCCATTGCTTGGCTATCTTCTCTAAAGTTTTCTTTAAGGTAAGTCATCTGTTGGCCACCGCATTGTTGGGTGGGTCGAATCCTCTTGCCGTGAACCAAATGGCTAGTGGTGGCTCATCTTCAACAGTAGAACCACAAGGAATGCAGTTGCTGTCAGTGTTGCAAAATCAACTGGCTTTTGGTCAGCTTCTTCCTCAGTTTCAGGTCTGCTTGCTTGTCTTTCTTCTTTTCATAGTGATGGCATTCAATTTTCAGAGTGGTCAGAATCTCGGCGCAATCAATCCGCTTCTCAATCCAGCTATTGCGCTCTACTACCAACAGCTCCTGCAGCAACAACAACAACAGCAAACATTACTGCAACAGCTAGCACAGCAACAGATCCCTCAAGCCCAAGCTGTGCAAGTTCCCCAGGCCCATGCCTTCCAACCTCCAGCTCAAGGTACTCGATGACTGTCCTTTTCACCGCTGATGCATCGTTTGTTGCTGTTCCCAATATACGCACTTTTTCCGACATAAGTGTCTTCACCATGCTTTGCAGTGTCGTCTGGAAATGTGGAGTCGCAGTTGAACGCACAGGAGCGGCTCATGAGCGCCTATCTGAGCGAGCAACAACAACAACAACAACAAGCTGGTACTTTCAGCATCTCAAATAGAGATCAGGAGCCAACCTTAATGGCAAGTTCATCATATCGTATTGTAGTTTGTTTTCGAGTCCGCCGTCAAGAATTGAAGGACTATTGTAGTATTGAAAAAGGTTGCCATCAGCTTTGTTCATGCAAATAGCGAGTGCGCATGACGTCGCTTCGTCATCTCGCATTTCGTAATCCGGAGTTTCGATGCTCGCATGAACTGGTTTAGTTTTAAAGAGAAAAAAAATTCAGGTATTTTGGTATGATAGAAACATTTCACTTGCATATAGGGAGTGTGTATTTTCTTACTACATTACGGGATGAATGACATAGTTTCACCGGGTTTCACCTGCTTACTAGTATACCTGAACGGTCAGCTTTTGCCTTGAACAGCTTATTTGGTAAATACATTGCAACTGCTTAGAACTTCTTTTAGAATCATCAGGTTGCAAGTGGTCACGCGCAACATGCGCAGCACCATCACGATCGGGCCTCCGTGGGGACCACCAGAAGTTTAGGCGCTGTCGCAAGTGGCAGTGTCGACGTGGAGTCAGTGGAGGAAAAAATTTCGCGACTCATCAGCGAAAACGAAGCGATTGTCCAACCACATCAGGTGTTGATTTTAGTTTGCTCATTCGCTGCGTAATACCCAGCTCGATTACGTCGAAAGCATTATTTCAATCGAGATCTCCCAATCTTTATCTGGATTGATTCCATCGTTTCTGCGGTTCAATAAATCTCGACAGCGTTCAGCTAAGAAATATGAAACTGCTTCTCTCTTTCCATTATCCATCAATTCAGATTTACAATTAAGCGCTGTTGTTTGGGTAGTGCACAGAAAAATCTAGTTTGCTATATTTGGCCTTATGTATTCTTCCCACGTTGAAGAGAAACTCTCACGGCGATTATTCTCACCATAAACTATCTGATGCCTTTGTGCATTGATGTGAATATGTATGCCTTAAACGTCGTGTACCAAGACTGGCATGAGCAGGCATCAAGATTTTGGAGGATTTTTGGAGGATTTTCAAGGTTCAGAAACCAAAGAGCTTTTTCTTTCATGTTATCCGCACTCTGAGATTATTTTTGTGCAAGAGGTAGTGTTCAAGTTCCCTTTAGCGCCAAATACGTTCTAGTTGCCTAAAACATCATTATAGAGAAATTAGTCTCAGACTATATGTATTTACTTCTTTCCTGAAATCATCAAAATTCCAGACGTTGTTGAAGCGCAGGCCATATCATCGGCAAGCCGGTGGGCAGTCATCCATTGACCACGACAGCAATAGTGGCGGTGAGTATGGTGAGTGGTAGCTCATCAAAGGTACACACTCAATGCTGGTGAACTGTGTTCAGCCACCAAGCAGTTAAGAATAAGTAATATTGACTGTGTTCAACCACTCGGAACTTCAGCTGCTTCGAAACCTGCATGTCTTTGATGTAGTAAACAAGCTCTTTTGCATTCTTACTTCATCACTATATCCTGCCATGGAGGAAATATTGAACGAAGGGAAAACAAGCGTTCATCGTTACGTTAATAGTTTCTAGCATTATTTTTGAGATAGACCCCACGATATTTTCTGCTTCCATGCGCAAGAAATCGATCCTGTCTTTTTCCAGGCTCTACGCGGACATCTCCTGGTATTCGAGATCATCGCATGTTGCAGTCGAGCAGTCGGAGCCAATCTCACTACGAGCCGCTTTTGGTAGATATTACTAATTAAATTTTATTCGGTCAATGCTCCTATCTGCTTTACCAAGACTGCTAAAGCCGCATTTGGTGGAAGTTTGACGTCAGGTCTTCCTATCAACCGAAACATCAAGCAGGAATCACTGCCGACGTGTTCATTCTGCCTTTTGACGTAAGTGCTCGACATTGTTTACACAGCGCGACCTCATGACGTCATACGTTGGAACTCATTAATTGCAGTTTCCCAAACGAAGCTGGATTGCAAGTGCATGAGATTCGTTGCAGTAAAAAAGTTGAGGCAGCTAATGCTGAGGCTGAGAAGGTGAGTATGATTTAGTGTCCTACGCACTTACATTTATGAGTATCAGTTTGAGCTTCGCGGGGAGGCAAACTTATCTCTCCAGTCCGCTTCGAGGACTCCGGATACGGACACGCACAGCCGACACCCGCTCAAAAGGAGGCTGCTTGCTGCCGTAGCCGCTGAACAGCATAGCCCCACCAAAATACCTCGGCCGGTAAGGACTTGGGAAATCAGTCAGCGTAATCGTATTCTCAGCTCATATTATTGTCGTGCATAGGAATCTCGAGATGTGGTGGTCATAGAGGAGCGAAAGGCATCGACTGCTGAGAAAAAAGATTCCATTATTGAGCTCGATACTGAACATCCAAGTCTTGTGCGAAGGTTCGTCAACTTTCACGAAACACTGAACTGATTATTCTGCTGTAGGGCAACGATCGCATCTATGCCTGGCCTGCAACGTAGTCACTCTGTGGCAGCTCCCATTGCCGTATCTGCTATCCCATCCGTCATGCAACCTGTTCCTCATGCTCCTGCTCCCGTTTGTGCTTTACAAAGTGCTGGTGGTTCGTCTGCATTTGCTTCTCCTAGTGGATCTGCATTTGTGCCTCAACCAACGCCTGCCAGTCAGATCCCAAAGAAGGAAGTAAGCATTGGTTGTCTCATCAACCATTCACTCCATTTTTTATTCAAGTTATTGATTTGTTGCTTATTTTTAGGAAAATCCATTCAGCATTGAAGGATATGTGCTGGATGGGAATACGGATAAACCGTATACGCTGGTACTAACACAGGCATGCAAAGTGCAGTCTACAACTGACGTGGCTACTGTCCGTAGGTGAGAATATAGCGGTGACGGTCCGTGAAATGTTGTGCCTTGCCAAACTAAAATGTTGCGAACGTAAAAGGGAACCAGTGTGGTCTCTGCATGTTGATAGTTGCAAGCATCGTGAATCTGCTGTCCTTGACGTACATAAAAATGTACTTTCGTGTTGATTGGCACATATGCGACTTTGATGTGGTAGTGAATCATCTGTATAAACTACTTTTTTATTTAGGTCGCGAGGCAGGAATATCACCAGTGAGACGTTTGTTTGCATGCACCGTGCTCAGCCAATGTTTGTTGAACAGAAGGGGAATTTGTCAATGTACAGCAACTGGCATCAGGTCTGTTGATGACGTCATTTTGCGCGTGAATCTCCGCTCTTCGAAAAGCGTGGATTACGGTGAAGTTTGGGAATCTACGCTGAATCACTGTTCATTTAGGTCAACATCAACGAAGCTGAGTCTAAGTTGAATCTATTGTACATGGGAATGTGCTCTACAAGGCCGCGAACGGGTGTGAAACCATTCTGGCGGTACAGCGTTGCAAATCGCGACCATGGGCAGTACAAAATGACTCATTCTTCTTTTTGGGAATATAGGAATAAGGTTGGCTACATTTATTGTTCGTATTAGGGACTCATTCCGTTCTAGAAAATGTGATTCCACTTCACTAATGACCTGGGGTACGGTAAAGGTCAGTCCCAAAACAATTTTTTATGCAGGTGAGACGCCAGGCTGAGCAACTGCAATCTGCCAAAGACGATAATGAGGATGACTTGCAGCCCTTTCTTGATGGTCTCGGAAACGACGCGAAGCCGGCAGTGGATGAGGTGAGAACATCACGACTCTCTAGCTCTCTTACTTGTACTTTCTAAAACTTGTGGTCATCATGCTTAGATTTTGATTTTTATGGTCAAGAGTTTTCTTCACTGTTCAGCAACTGGATGATCGCTTTCGTGAACTTCAGGCCAATGACGTGGACTCATCCGTCGCTATCGGAACGGCCGAATTTATTCCAGCAGAACCAGTGAAGGAGGAGTCAGTTTGAGTTTCGTTTTGGTTTCCTCTAAAGTTTCACGCATGCTGCTTCAGAGGCGAGACGCTACCACCGTCAAAGTACAAACCCATGAGCGAGCCAGCTAAGTTAACCAAATCTACAACAGCCAAGAAACAAGAACCAGTGATTGGCGGATATCGCACTGACGAGGTATAATTTTCATGTTGTTTGTTCAATAATTGTATGGATTACACTAACTCCAGTCCGTCATAAGGTTTTTCTACTACAACAGTGCTGCATTTTACTGACCCCGTTTGTAGGTATATGTGTACGTTCGCGGAAGAGGTCGAGGACGTTACGTTTGCGACCGTTGTGGAATTCGCTGCAAGAAACCGAGCATGCTGAACAAACATATCAAGTTCGTCGTTTGCTTATTTGCAGAACAAAGATTTCCTAAGAATGTGGAAATGATGTGCGCTCATCTATTTTTTTGAAATTTTCTGTCATAACTTCATTGATTTCTTATCTTTAAAACTATCGCGCACGCTTGTCTTACTTATATAGATGAGGAGTTTTGTTCTGCGACTCCATCATGTAGGACTTGCAGTTCAAAATCCAGTTTCCAGATCCCACACTGATATTCGCCCGTACAAGTGTAAGGAGTGCAATTTTTCATTCAAAACGAAAGGTAATTTTACGAAGCACCTTAGCTCCAAAACCCATCGCCGGCGTCTTGTACAAGGTTAGCCTGCCTTTGTATTGCAGACGAAAATTCTCATGAAATCCTATTTTTTCTTTTACAGGAAATGGTAACGACAGCGATAACGAAGATGGTCTTGTAATTGCAAGTCCAGATGATGACACAGCTGAACAGCGGTTTCCCTTCGATGAGATGGACTCGATCCTGGACAGAGGAGGGTAAGAAACTCTGATATGCTAATCATTTGAGTAGTGACAAGGGGCTGTTTTGTTTAGGAGCTCCGACGAAGAAAACGATGATCACTTACCTCCGGTGCAGGAGTCAGTTGGTAATCCATACCGAAAGTATGGACAAGGTAACAAGTTTTTCCTTGTGTGGTCCTTTCTTAACGTCATCTCTAGAAAATATACTCGTTGAACGTGCTGCTCACACACCACCATCTCGTTGGATGCTTGTTGAAGAGGAGGTTGAGAACAGGTGGCCTGAAGCTGAGCGTATCAGAAACTGCAGCTCGGCGCCACCATCTGCAATTAGCCCCACGAAAGAGGAACGAGAGGACCAAGGTAACAAAAATCTTGTTCTAGTGTACCATTATCTCTCTAGTGATTCAGTGACAACCACGTCAGGGATGACCAGCGTAGTGTCGCTACCAATGGCAACTGTATTATCTGCACCATCGACCTCGTTTGCCGGTCCACAACTGCAGCAACAGCAGCAGCAGTCGCAACCGCAACAACAACAACAACAACAACAACAGAGTTTTGCCGTACATCAGCCGACAGCACCCGTGTATCCCTATCTATCTAAGGAGGTAGTTCTATAACTTCCAATGCCTCAATCCTACAAATGTCAGTTTGATGCTGTTCTCCTGTTTCTGCATTTTTCGGTCTAGACTATCCCTCACAACTTCTAAGGTTGCTCAAAAATTGACCCATTCCAATTTAATATACATTGTGAGTCAAGGTGTCCACGGCAAAAGAGTTCAAGCTTCTTTTTTTATAGATTGATTGTTTAGTTCTTCTATAGCTAAAACTGTATTGTTTCTCTATCATTACATATTACAGGAATCCATGAAGTGCAATCAATGCGATCGATCATTTCGTAAGGCATCTGAACTCACGTTGCATCAATATACTCATGACATCGAAAAGCACCATACTAGAAATAGAATGTTCCAAGTAAGCCCTCGGCCTTTCATTTGCAGTCATAGTGAGACGAAAACACCTCTTTTATTCCACCATAGCGGATCTCATGTGTTTCATAGCTTCTGACATTATTCGATTATGGCTTTTGCTCATTTGGGCTTCTGTTTTCGTTAATGCGCTCACACTGTCGATTAGCTACGTTGCATCTTCTTTCTTCAGTGTCCAGAGTGTCGTATCCCGTTGAGGACCAAGGCGCTATTGGCAAAGCATCTCGAAGCCTCGCACGGTAGTCATGTGAGTCATTCTCTGATCTTCTTCATTACGATTCGTCAAGGCTGAATCTCCGTTGGCTTTTGTCAATATTATAGATGAGTGTTTGTGAAACTAAGCTGCTTTAGGTCATAGGTAACACTCGTATTCCAGATAGATGACAGTGTGACAGCCAGCATTGATCCTTGTGCGTCTACTCAATCCGTTCTTGGTGGATCAGCGCCGATAGCATCAAATCCACGATCATTTGTATGCTCCGACTGCAACATTGGTTTCAGAAAACACGGCATACTTGCTAAGCACTTGAGGTGAGTGATCAGTGTTGTAGTCATGTCACGTCTAATGTAGCTCATGTACAGGTCTAAAACTCACGTCATGAAATTGGAAACTTTAAAACGACTACCTGAGGATTCGCTGTCATTGATCACCAAAAGAGACAATGGAGCGTGTCTGAACGGTGTTGATACGACTGATTGCGAAAAGGCTCGCAAGTCTCTCTATGGTTAGTATGGTATATCAAATGCATGCAATCAACGCATATTGTTTGAACGTGCAAAAATATTTTCTTTTGCGCAAGGTCCGAACAGAGTATGTACCAAATAACCCATTATCGCTGAGTTCACATTTAGTAATGTTTATGTCAGCTTGGTCGTACCGGCGAAGGGTATCAGTTTGGAACACACCTAAAAATCGCATTCAGTAAGGCCCTTTCCACACAACAACAAATAGCCAGTCACCAGAAGCGTAGAGCCTACGTTAGGGGTAAATCCTGCCTTAGCTCGATTTCGGTCATCAGTATAATGTTAATTGAACAACTTTACAAGTTTGACCGCGGGCCATTTGAGTAGGTCATGCTGTTTTGATAAGCATTAATTCAGAAAACTGGACAATTAAGTAAGGGTAATCCCTTATTTTTCTGTTTCCAGATGCGCTCTCCTGTATTTGTGTGTTTGTCATTTTCAGAAATCGTTGAAACAATACGTGCAGAGAATCAACGCGCTTCCATGCAGATGGCTGCAGCTGTGGCGGCGGGCGCAGCCCGACCAGTTGTCCAAGCAGTGACGGTCTCTGATGGTTTAGAGTGCCGCGAACAACTTGCTGCTTCGCCTGCACCTAATACTGTCACTTCTAAGAAAGTAAGAAACTGTTCAGGATGTCTCACTTTATCTAAGCGTTTTCTAGGTCGAACAGGTTTTCAATGGCCAACGATCCGATGGTGATGAAATCATTTTGCAGCCGCGATCATTAACCGAAGCTGTCGCAACCACACTTGCAGCTGACACGAATACCTTACCTCGAAATAGGTGGGTTTGAATGTCTGTTGTAATGGTCTGTGATAATGTATAGATTTTATTTTGGTTTCAGATGCGATTCGGCGATAAGGTCCAATTCCACGAATCCGCTGCGTCGTGATGATGCTCCGAACGTCAAGCTCGTCTCTGCAAATGTTTGGATACCTCCACGTGCAGAAGTAATCACAATTTCTGACAATTTTGACTTTTACGCAATAACCTTTTTAGGAGCGATCCACGTCTTCTCGTGACTCCACTAATATCCGCGCGGTTCAAGAGGTGGTAGCCGAATTACGAGAAGATAATGAGGCAGTGAGTTTGAACGCAGCAATTTTCATCAGTTTCATGCCACCTACCATTCTACTTCCACAGTTTTGACGTTTTGCATGCCGGTGCCCTCTTCCAGGAAAGGAGCACATGCTCTTCACCGGTTCTTCGTATCCTGAGTAGTAATGGCCACGCTTCTTCCCCCTTGATGCCACAGGGCACTAAGTGCCAGATATGTGGAGTGAATGCTGAGTCTCCTATCGATCTACAGGTAATAAACGCTGATTACATTAGTGAATAATTCATCAACATTGAGTCACCAGATCTTATTATCTTAGGTTCATCTATACTCGGATCATATCTCAATTCGAGACGGGAAAGATTTGAAGTGTCCGAAAAGGCATTGTGATAAGGTTTATCCAAACAAGGAGAGCCTAAGACTGCACATTATTGCACACTACCAACAACGCGTCGATGCTACTCCTGGTGCGTTCACTGTTCAATGACTAATCATGATCGCAGTCATCTTGTTTCTCATCTTGCCTTTTATTTATGAATAACCATGGTTGATCTCCTTTTGCATCATTCAGATTGTCGATTATTTGCAGAAGCTCGGGAAGACGACTCGGTCTCGTCGACGTCGGCGATGGCAAGTCGACTGGCCGAGGATGTTGCCGATGCACGTGGTTCACCGATGTCTGACGCCAGTGACGGTTCTTGGCCAAGCCCTGCTAGGTGAGAGGTATTTTCTGCTTCATTGTTCTAATCGGTGCTTATCTACAGCGTAGAAATTGCGCGGTCTGGAGCACCTTCTGAGCCAAAGAAAACTCAAGAAGAAGAGGTGATGCTGAGTTTTATTCTTTGTTGCATGCTGTATGCCTTAGATATCTACTTACCCACTTCTTAACTGATGCGTAGATTTTCAGCAAATGAATCTGCCCTGTACTCTATGCAACAAAACATTTAGTGACGCGGTCTCTTTGCAGCAACACTGGTTCGCTCACGTTTCTTCGAGAATTCATGTTTGTCAGGTGAGTTATGATTGGTATCGGTTTTTTTTTCAATCATCAGCTTAGATGCTTTCCTTCATCGAGTAATATTTATAATTTTTTTGGCCTGAATCTCTCTGGTTAGCTATTATTCTTAGTCGAGCCAACTTCAGTAAAAGTGGTGTTCCATTTTTTTTGAGGGATGTCCCAACTTTCAGGTCTGTGACGCTGGCTTCACCACCTCAGATGCCCTCGCACAGCATTCCCTTACTCATTCGTCGGCGTCGGCCACACGTTGCTAGGTGATGCACAACCATGCGAGTTTTTCTTTTTCTTTTGCAAGACTATTGATATTTTGTAGTGATATGTTGTTTACTGTCTGTTCCGGGTTTCAATGACGCTGTTTCATCTATTTGCCATGTTACTTGTTTGACTGCTCCTTTGATTGTACAAACCATCACTTTATATTTTCGTTTAAAAGTTGAATCAAAAGAATAACATGTGTTTGAGTCATTTGTCAGTGAGGGTGGATTACTTTCTTGATGTGATTTACTTCTTTTGGTGTCATCTTCGCTCATTTTGCAACAATAACTTGTAATTTATAATTTATAGGGCACAATATGTGTTCTTTTGTCAGACACAATGTGCAACCAAATCTAACGTTTACATCTCATTCGTTGTCGTTGATATCCATTGTTGTTATGTTTAGAAAGGGTGTTTGTAACATTTTTTAACTGATGAATTATCGTTTTATTCCAGCGTTTGGTACGTTTGTTGTCACTGAAACACAAGCTGCACTCATTCGCTCAGAAATTTGATGATGCAGGAGCCACGGTCTCTGGAGTGAAAGTACAGTGTGGTAGGTAGAGCTCGCCCAGCTAAAATGGTTCAAGTTTCCACGAGCAGTTTAATCATATCGAATGATCGGGCGGTGGGAATTAGGGCAGATACTTGATTAGATGCTATGACATTGCGGCGGGTGTACCGGCGAGAGCTGAGCTTCGGCCAGACTGCGTTCAGAAGCGCTCAAAAGCGCTCATGTTTCTCTAATGTCCCTTCACTTCTTCATGTGGAGAGAATGGGAGAATTAGAGGTGTTAGGCGCTTTTGAGCGAAGTTTGGTCGGCGCCTGACTTGTACTGCTTGCGGCGACATCGCTTGGCGAATAGATTAGAGTGAATGACCAGCAAACATGGAGGTTTCCCGAATAAGACTTTTTTTGCCTGATCTAGGCAATTGTCAAACGGTCGCACGAGCCTTCATTCTGTCCTCTAACTTTGAAAGATAAGGGAGTTCTATAGCTTCCCACTTCATATAATGCAAATAGCATTTTTTCTGATTATCTCAGCTCAAAATATGCTATGTGTATTTCTTCCAAGTCTTTTGAAATACACGTATGGAACTCGATAAGAAATGGTTGACTTTGTTTTATTGGGAAAGCTTCTATGAGAAAAGGAACACAATAAACTGTGGTCAAATTGGGATCATGTGTTTAGCTTCAAAAATTGTTTTCTTTTACTGAAATCGTGCCGATCTCAAAATGACATATGTCGTGACATTGTTAGATACCTCACTTCGAGAAGATGCTTACGATAAGAAATGGCGAATTCAGTAACCGCATGCTGACGAATTATAATGATGGTGTTTGTGCACATTAAAGGACAAGCAGTAGAAAGTATGTATAGATATATCTTGTATCTGATAAAGAAGATTGCCACAGTGCGAAAGATAGTGAGGAACAATGAAAATTAAGCAGAAGAAATCATGCGCAAACTTCATTTGAGGGCGGAGCCTGTAGCGCTAATAACGCCGACCGCCGAATGAATCCCATCCATCAGTGCTAAGCATGTCTGATATAAACAAATGAATTTTAGAGGGCATATAATGCGTTGAACTAGACAACCTGATGTTCTAATAACTCATTTGTGCTTATCAGAAACATAGCGGTGTTGGGTTAGATAAAAAGTACAACTCTCGGGTGTTCTCATTGACTTGAAAAAAAAAATGATTTTGGGAAAGAGAAGGTTGGCCATCGAATGGGATCAGCAGGGGTTCATACAAAAAACTGGAAAATACGGCTTGTACAACTTCTCGCTTTTCTTCAAAGCGTTTATAGTGAAGGGTAATGAAAACATCTGGAAAGTCAGACTGCGTGAGATCCAGAAGTGCCAGACTTCTCAGGTTCTGCCGATTCATGTGGTGTTCGCTGTTGGTCAAATCACTGATCTGACGAAGAACGAATGGGGTGAACAGGATGATTCGGTTGAATCGGATAAGTCTGGCACTTACCTACCTTCGATTCGTTACGCACAAAGACTGCGAACTTATCGGCGCCTCCGTGATCAAGCGCTCTTTCGTTCCTCTTACCACCTGCTGTCTCTCCCACGCACCAGCTATTTTGGTCGTACGCAATGGCGCCCAGTCTTTGTGCGTTTTGAATCGACGATAACACTGGGCGCGCAACTAATTCCCCCCCCCCTTCCAGGCCGACTACGAAAGTGCAATGAGCATCTGTACCTGATTGTTTGATGTAATCGCCTGCCTTTACTTACTTACTTAGACACTGTGACAGAACGCTGTGAATCACAGAAATGAGCCACTGATGGACGCGATCACTGGTCCATAAGAGGATGTTAGGGTGAACTATTGGTAAGGATGAGTCACTTGCAAACAAGTCACTTGCATATTTTTATAACCTATCTAGTAACTTGCAGAAATTTGTTTTTGTTTCGAGCACGTAGTAGAAAGTAGCGCGCTACGCTCATAAAGTCCGCCAGCCGTGAACTAAGTAAGCAGTCGTTAGCACACAGTTTTCGCAGTACATGCCAAAATTGGCGTGAAGCGCTCTGTATGGAAATAGAGTTGCATCACTTCTACGGTTTGCTATGGTAAAAGCCGTGGCCCGGGAAAATTGCGACTGCGCGCTTTTCACACCTACATGACCTTCTGGATGCGATGAGCCCATTGCTGTGCAAGTAAAAAGTACTTTACGGCATTTTCCTACCAAGGAGACAGCTGGAGGGGATGGGCGAGGGATTCCCGCCATGAACAGCGACTGGCTGCAGACTGTAACTCCACCCATTTTGGCGGTAATTGGCTGATTGGCTCATGCAAGAGATTGCGATGTTGGCAAGAATCCCTCGACCGTCTCCTTCAGTTATCTGCAAGGAAAATGCCGTAAAAAGCACTTGTCTGACATTACAAGCACAGCACTGAACTCAGCACATCCGGAAGGTTATGTAGGTATGGGAAGCTCGCAGTTGCAATTTTCCCGGACCTTGCCTTCAAGGCCTGATCGATTGGGAGGCTGCACAGTCTTTGTCAACTACGTAGTCCCATTGGCATACCAATTCCGCAACGCGAGAGCCTTGCGTGCGGATCTCCACCCGATGAGGCCAATTCGAATGCCCAGATACGCGCGTGTGCGTGGCGCGAAGCTCTGGCAGAATCCAAGGAACACGCGATTGACACAGACTATATTTTGAGCGCAGGGTGGGCTAGAGCACTCCCCTTAGGCAGAATGTTCTTAGTGCAGCAGAAGAGCACGGCCGGAGCACTGTTACGAAGCCTTTTGTGATATGAAAGATTGAAGGGAGAATCGGTGTTGCTTATCAGCTGTCCTCCTTGAAGTTAACGATTGCCTCTGCCTTTCGCAGCTTCATGAGTCACGCTAGAAACGATGTTCCGCCGCTCTTTCCTACGTTGACATTTGGTGGCGTTCCCCGAATTTTCCACCACAAAAGCACTCCAATGTAGTTTTCTCTTGAAGCTGGCAAAGCTTTGCCATTGTCTGCTAAACGCTTATTCCTTTCTAACTTACGGGTAATTTTGAAGTGAACTGTTTACGGTTGGGCTGCTTTCCTTCTTTCACCACAAGAGGTTTGAAACCTCACATGGATCCTATACATGGAGTAGTCTCCTAGATTCCATTCATAATGAATGCATGCAACGTGCACCCTCTGATGCACAGATCTTTGCATTAGTTTGCAAATGCAAACAATGGCGGAGTCGGTTTGTACTCGTCGCGCAAACCTGAGCCATAAATCATTTCCTTCTCTAAATTACCTCCATCAGAAGCATGAACGGCTTCGAACGGCCACCTCTTCGAGTGAATAGAAATTTTTTCTACGAATCGGAAAACATCTTCAAACTGCTTGAAATTGTGAGTTGCTCATTTCACTGTTGAATGTACGTTTGTATGTCTCAAGAGAAGAAATCTAACTAGAGCTCTCTAGAAAAATTTGTGGCTTAGTCAGAATTGCGCACATTGATTAGGGTAATCTCTTCTATCGAGCATACATCGGGAGGATATCAAGTCGGTATGATATCCACGATAAACGTTGACTTGGAGTTGCTAAATCATCACTTCCGTGGCAGCATCATCTTAAATTTAGATCTTGACTCCAAATGACACCGAACGCTTTACGCAAAAAAGTGAATATATCGTAACTTATTTCTACTCTTATCATAATTCAATGTCAAAACTTCATCGATTAGTTAAACATCGTGAATATGGTTTGAGTTAGATTTCCTGCAAATTTGTTTCACTGTCTCAGAATATATCCTGAGATAATCACAAACTTCAAAAAGTGGATGTACAAAATGCTGTCCAATTGTATCTAGTAGCGGCCCTTCGTGTAATCTGCACAATGACATTTTGGCTGACTCCTTTTTTTGTAAGATCTCATTGGTAAGAGTTCTAATCTCGTTTTTGAAGTAAAAAATTAGTTGCACCAAGAAAAAAATTGGTGATTCAACGAAGTCATCTATAAACACTGGATAATATAAATGAGAAACGTGCAGGGCTTTTAATATCCTTAAAAAATCATATATTGGTGAATCAGGTTTTGATTTGCCGTCCAACATAACCTCACTATTGAAACACACTCTATGCGCCTACAAACATCTACGAATCATAAGTGTTACCGTAGAACTACCATACTTAGCGATGCATCCAACATGGGATTGGTCTATTGAGAACTTGAAAAAGTTTGTAGTAATGAGTCCCATTGAGCCGTACTAAGCAAAATTCAGTTTTTGAATACCTCATGTAGATGGCCATCAACTCAAGGACTAAAACATCTCAACCTTTGATGATTTTCCATCACGCGTAGTCATGAAATAAAGTTCGAACCAGTTAATAATCTAAGTAATCAATCATTAGAAATATTAGTTGTATTTATAAGTTTTGGTAATTTTATCATGATACTGCCAGCAAAATCAACAACATGTATTGTAGTCATCTGGCAGTAAAGAGCTACTTAAAAGGCCCAATTATATAAACCGAGATAGCTAAGCTAAGAAGAGTGTAATTCTAGGCGTTGGGTATATGTTGCGCCATATTCAATGCGCAATGCTTTCCAAACGACGTCGTGCTCAGATGTACATACACGTGAGTGAATTCATAACTTTTCAAACATGGATTGACAAATATCTTCAGAATGCATTCAGTTACTCAACTATTCTCAGTTGTCTGTGTAAATGCGTTTTTTCTTGTGACCACCACAGCTCTTGTATTATGCAATCTATTTGGTGTTGTGGACTCCTACTACAAGTTCAATTTCCCTGTCGTTGTGAGTAGATGCAAGTTTACGAGTTTACTCTTGTGGTTCAGTAATAGAAAAAATGTTTCTGCTTATCCCTACTGCAGGAGAGAAGAGTGTATCTGTTGACTGTGATCATGTACATAGTGAGCTTGATAATGGTGATAGCAGCAATCTCACAGTCGAGATTTGTGTCGGCTTGGGTATTTCCGCTGGTGAGTCACAGAATTGTGCCAGTTCTAGATTTGTTCTACCTGCTATGCTATACAATCTTACTCATCCATGTATACATGTATGCAAAGTTTCCAGATATTCACCGCCCTCACTACGGTTACTTACGTATATGACCTCATTCGCAAATATGACGGGTCACCTTAGACAGCAGTTTGCCCAAACTGTACTTGAAAACAGAGCTAACATATTTATCCGTATAGAAAATAAAACATAAGAATACATGTATTTACAGCAAAGATTTTGTTAAGGCAGAATGCTAAAAGCACTAGCAAAGTTTGAGATAAACTGATCAAGAGATCGGCAATGGATTTATCATACTGAAGTGTTTGCTTTTTTGGCAGCAAAATGTCCTAAGGTATGGTCGTTGTAGTGTTTGATGTACGCGTAGCCGCGAGATTCACAACGGTGTCCACGAGGTTTGAGTGGTTTTCGTGGACTGCTTGAATAGAAATGATTTTTGACCAGAAGAAATGCTGTTCAATCTCTCTGATACTAAACTTGTGGCTTGTAAGATTGTAATTACTACAGATGTCCCAAAAAGATGTGCACACTGTTTGATCGGTAATTACTCTCTTGCTTTCACGTCTTTTGCCGAGCTTGAGATGCCATTCTGTAGAGCGAGGTTCAACTTAGACTTACAGTATGGTGCAAATCAGCAATCATTCTTCATTACTGTAGGATTAGGTATGAACTTTCAGCATACAGCGTCACTGTGGAATAGACCTTTTGATGAAATAATCTCAAAAAACTTTGAAAATTCGTGTAGCAAGGCTTTCAGGCGTGCTGATTTCACTACATGACTTTTCACCAGTTTTTCCGGCTTTCTTGATGGCGTATTCACATTTCTGACGAACATTGGAAAAACAGTTGTTACCTTAAATCTGAAATAAGTTATGAAAGAAGTACTAAACTGAAGTGCAAATTTCGTATTTAGGATTAGCGACTTCGACTAGCCTACTTCAAAAGTTTCTGGCTTGTTTGGCTTTCTTTCTGAGGAAACACTGCTCTTAATGGCTCAAAATCCTCCTCGAAATTTCTACCGTAATTCTACAGTAATGAAGAGTGATTGGTGATTCGCTCCACACTGCAAATCTAAGTTGAACCGCGCTTTACAGAATGATACCTCAAGCTTGGCAAAAGACAGAAAGCAGAAGAGTTATTAATGATCAAACAGTGTGCACATCTTTTTGGGACAACCTGTATTTCGTGAACCCCTAAAATTGTATTGACTGTACAACATGCCTGATTCTTTGCGTTCTTTCTTCACGGGATCAATTCGCGGTATCATAGTTTTCGAGTCTTCATCATCACTGTTTTTACGATCTGAAAGTTTCGCTCTTATCCGATATCAAAGTATGAAAAAGAAAGCCAATCCCCAGTAAGTTTTTTATATCAACTGAAAACGGTTGCAAGATGTTTGTAGAAAAGATCTAAAACAGATTATCCCTAGTAAAGACCTAAGATTTGACCTGACAAATTGACAAATGCATTCCTGCGTGCGCCGATTGGATTAGAATCAAGAACATGGGCATGTCGTCGCGCTTGTAATCGAATCTGAACAAATGATAGAATGGGATTCTTAGAGACGAGCTCTACAATCACTGCAAAAGAAACCTGCTCCACAGGAAGGACACGTCTTCGCTTTTTCGGAAGCTTGTCTCGAGCTTGAGTATGCGAATAAAACATCGCAAAATTGGATACGATGACCTGAAATGTTCGGATTTGATGGAGTTTAATATAATCAGTTTTCAAGGATGCAGTAAATTCGAAAGTGTGCTTTTCTAATTGCTTTTCTGCAGACCTCTATCATTTTCGGATCTCCTATTGCTGAATTTTATTAGACTGTGCTTCGCTGCTTGTTACAATCAAATTTGATTTTGCAAGATTCAAAAGTGCTAGATGGCCGGAGGCCCCGCCCCTTGGGTGTGACTGGATGATAAAGCAGATCGGATAATTACTATTCAAGTGGGCGGGCTTCCAACCCCGCCCATTCCACGTGCGTTTCATTCACAAAAAAAAAGCAAAGGGTTTTCTTCAAGTTCTAAAGAACGATTTCTGTCTCGAAGCATTAGAAGATCCAGAATGACGTATAAACAATATTCAAGTTTGTTATAATTTTTAGCGCAGTAGTCTTCAAAAGCCAAAAGTCTAAAAATGCAGCCTAAGCATTTCAAGCTTCAAAGTGCGGCTATCTGCGTATACCACGTACGAACAAGGAATGCGAACATAAGAGTATCGATGACTTTTTCAAAGACTTTTTAGATTGCAGAGGAAAATTAAATGCAAAGAATAGATTGCAAGTGAATCACCGGCACTGGAAGAGCAATTGTCAAGACGCCCATGACAGCACATAGCGAGCCAACAAGTCTTCCAAACGACGTATGGGGAGTCATGTCGCCATAACCGACCTGAAGTTAGCGGATAGAATATCAAGATTTGGATAAAAATCAGCACTAAACAAGAGAACAGACTCACTGTAGTCATGGTACATATCGCCCACCATAATCCTAATGGAATAGACTGAAATTGATTGTCTGGATTGACTTCCATCTTTTCAGCGTAGTAAACGAGAGCAGCAAATATAACAATGCCAAGAATGAGGAAGAAAACCTGAAAAAAGAACCATTAAACCGAACTGAGTCTCACATGAGAATTTACATACCAGCAAGATCAGCTCTTTAGCACTCGCTCGAAAAGTGTGAATCAAGATCTGCAGACCACGATGATGTTGAGTGAGCTTGAATAATCGAAATATCCTAAACGATGAAGTAATTGTGTTTAAGAGAGCAAGCGTCAAAGTAGAAGTCGTATATATCAAAGTAAATGTTAGATATAATCCATTTCATTAAAAAGGATGTCTATTTATAAGAGAATGTTTCTACAATATGCAAAAATGACCTAATCATAGAAAGGAATTCTACGACGTCTTTTGGAGCATCCTCCAGCAGTCGGATAAATATAGCATCCGCATAGAATGACAATGTTGCTACCTGCAATAATTAATTATGATAAGCAAGTTTCTATTTTTGAATTTTTTTTCGTTGTGAACATTAGCAATACCTTACCAGGTCAATATTGTTGAGCGGTGATTTAAGAAAACCCCATTTGGAAGGACAGAATATAAATCGTATAATAATTTCTAGCGTAAACCAAATATTACAGATAAGTTCAACCTGGAAAACAGTGTTAAGTAAGCTCTATCTTCGTCTGGAAACATTTACAAACATGACCGAAGGCGACATGTGGTTCGGTCGTTTGCCGTGTGACACCGACTACCGAACGGCCATGATATGTCACATTAGTGGTTTCAATCACTGGTATACGAAAGCTCGGATGAGTTTTCAGGCAGAACGAAAGGATCGACACGAATATGAAACATACGGAGATTCCAGCAATAATCTGACAAAGACATTATAAGAAAAACTAAGAATACCCTTTGTAGAAGACTTTTTACTTTGGCTGAACGCGATGAATACGGTTCATCGAATAGCGCCCATATCCTAGGTTTGTAGTACATCCATTTGGTACGCTTGCCCTAAACTGCTAAATCTTATATACTCTCCAGGTTCTCCTAAACAATCTTTGGTTTCTCTAACTTTTTAAAAGCATGAGCTTGTACTACGAGTTCTGCAATTCGCAGACTCGAAATTACAAAGATATGACCTCAAAATTGCTCAAACAATAAAATGGTCTCTTCCCTTTCGAGTCTTCTGATTTGGTTCAAGCAGAAAAGTTTCATGTCCAAGCAAGTGCTGGAATAGTCAATGTTCTACATTGTGTGAAGAAGACCTTCGCTGTTGTTTGTTATCTCGTCACAGCACTGCGAAATTTTAATGAAAGAGGCGAAACGAGTAGGCAAAGGAGGGGCTAGAATCTAAGGAATACATAATCAGAGTCAAGAAAGCAATAAGGGCCTTCTGAGTCCTAACTTGTAAAAAATGATGTGCCTTTTAGGATGAATGAACTAAGAAGATATACGCTCTCTTCCTTTGCTACTGCTTCAGGAATTTTTAGCCTAAAATAGGTTCATGAAAGATTGGTTCAATAAGGTTCAAGATTAACATCACGGAGAAACGAAATAGCCCAAAACGGCTTTGTATGAAGCACTCGTTTGGCACATATCAGACCTACTTTAGACGTTCTGCACTTGTTTCATCCACGTTTCCAGACTACCGTAACTCTTAAAATTTTTGCAGTAATGTTAACCTTCCAACTAGCACTGAAAAAGGACTTTAGGTCACCTGAAAATAATCTTCCTCCCATCCAAATTTTTTCATGGTATCTTGTTCTCTAAGTTGAGGATCGTCCTCTCTGTCGACATCCATTCTATCAAGTACGGCTAATGTTTCCTGCGTGTCCCTAGGAAAGAAAATGAACTTACGGACGATAGAGATAATTATCTGCACGAATGTTCCAAAAAAATTACTTTGCATGAAGTAGCTGCATCCAACAACAAGGTTCCGTATCACTAGCATCAAGACCCCAATATTGGAGTTCTTCCTCGAATAATGGGCCGCAAACATCCGTTGGATAGTGCAGCTTACCCGTTCGATAATAATTAAGTACCTGCGTTGTAATAGCTGTAATTACTGAGAAGTTCTTTTTATGAGGCGTGTACCTGTGCGAACACAGCTGGGTGCCTATCAAAAAAATACTCATTCAGTAGAGGATCGAAATTCGCGAGTGATGGCGTCAAGCTAGAAAAACGATGAAATTAGCTGTGCTAAAAAGATCCGGAAATTGTTCACAAAGGAAATATCTAGATGTAGCTGATATGAATGATTGGTGTCAGCTGCTGGAGCAAACTCATAAATGTAGAAAATGGGTGTGTCGACAAGGCTGATTGTATCGAGAATGTAATATGTGCAAAAGAATATATGAGATGTGTTGTTCATAAGGGGAGGGGGTAGAGGAGGCGGAAACAAGTCTGTTAAAGTATGACTTTTCTCCACTTCGTGACCATCGTTTGAGCGAAAATCACAAGGTCAGGACAATGAAAAGCTCTTAAATTTGGGCTATATTGAGTATAAAGAAGCAGGAGGAAATTCTAGGAGTTAACTGAGAATTGCAAACTTACCGGCTAAGGCGTGTAGCTGGAATTTTCTTGAGTGTAGCTTGATATGTTTCGTGTCGCACGCCGCCAACGTTTAACACGACCCTTTCGTCCATAGGAAGGCCTAAATCACACACATATAGCGTGTCAAAATCAGAATAAACAAAGAAATACATGCAATAAGGGTGGAAAGGGGAAAGAATCAGGCAATTAGATGTTTACGACTTTGAATAAAAGAAAACGGAACGGCATTGTTGCACGGCTTTTCCTGATGTGTTCGACCCGCTCGTATTAGCTATTCAAGATGCGGCTAAATGAAAACAAGTCAAGAAAAGACGTTCACGCCAGTCAACCAGAGTCCATCTCAGCGTGTTGCGATGCTTTTCAGCATCTCTTTACTGAACCTAAGCTCTCGTCCTCTGCTTTGTTCCGCCACGATCAAGCAGATTTCGACAATATATATCCCAAGAGGATGCACCTTTTCCCTTGAGTTCTCAGATTTTGTTTCTTCTCGAGAATAGTGATGCAAGCATTACAAACAACTAAAATAGCCTTGTTCTAGTCCGTCACTCATGTTTACAAGATACGAGAATTGATCAAGATGTGTTGAAATCTGAGATCTAGCATAACCAAAGAAAGACCTTCTGCTATGAGGAATATATATATGTGTAGTTCTCACTTTTGTCAAAAATAAGAGTGCATTCTGATATAGCGTAAGACATCGGCAGCAGCGTAAGCACACTGACATTGGATTTGGCGGACGTTTGAGGTCATTACTGAGCAAAGCCCGAGATCTTGAATGAAATGAACCTTGTAGTAGCTTCTACCTTTCGGCGATTTAAGGGACAGGCTAAAGATATGTGAGGGTTTTTGAGGTAGTAATGAACAAGTATGTGAAGTAAGAGAACAGGCGCTTCTGCTCAACGAGCCAAACGAGATCTCTTTCAGCGGGCGAGCAGATGAGGCAAAAAACTTGAACCACTAGAATGCTAGAATAAAAGAAATCGTATGGTTGAGATGCAGAGATTTGCTAAGAGGGGTACATAAACGTACATAAACGAATCCCAAGTGAAATAACCAAAAATACAAGAAATAGTAGTAGTATGCGTCACAAGCATCTATTGGAAAGATGACCTTAACCAGAGCGCTCGTATCTGCAGTTGCACTTTGCTATGCTTAATGAGACTTCTCCAAAAATTGTTGGAAGAAAATTGACATGAGTTACTTCCTGCTTTTTTATGAAAGGCACAGTTAAACTCAAAAAAATACATAGTTGCGGTAAGTTCGAATGTCACAACATTTGTCGGCTTCGACTCGTGTAAGAACCTCCGAGAAAAAGTGAAGGGCATTTTGCAGTGCCTCTAGGGCTATTTGGAAATTATAATAAACCTTCGTGAAGTAAATTTAGAAGCTAGAATTTCTTCTTTAGGGGTGACGCGACAAAATGAAATCATTATTCGACGCTCTTCAATAAATCAGGAAGGGGAGTATCTCTGAAGTGCAATATAGTTTAGAAAAACTTGTAATAATGTGGCCGATTTGCACACTTGATGAATAATTTTCGTGTCTGCAAACTCCTTAAGCACGAATCTCACCAACATTGAAAATTTCCACCAAATGCCATATGTAGTACGATTGAATGTGAATCAATTGCTCTACGTATATCCACAATCAAACAATGAGCACAATTAGTTTCTCTCTTGAGGACTTCGCCAGAGATGAAGTCTTTTCTTTCAAGACTCGGTCTAAGTGCTTGTGTGCACCAAGAGAGTGAATTTGACAATTTGTGTTTGCACTCGATTAACTCAATATTCCGGAACCAAGACTGCTCCAAGATTAGGAGTGCAACGTTATTGAAGCAAAATGTGGGCAGTGTGCCAAGTAGCAGTAGTCTAGGGCGGAAGCGGAAATCAGATCGTGAACGGATACAAAACTACAAACGGCTATTAACATTATATGCATTTTGAATTACTTTCTTGTACCTCTGGATTTCTGACATATTCTCGCAAGATGTGACTGTAAATACAGAATTTGCCTGTACCTTAAATCGTATCCATATTTTTGCTGATGAATAAACCATAATACTAGATTTGTGTGAGATAGAAAACAGTTCTGGAAACCTGTTTTGCATGAGATAACAATAGAAATTAGCGTTAAACAGAAACTACAAATTGAACATGAAAATGAACAAGGAGTAAGCTAACTACGTGCACTTCTGAGAATTACAAAACAATTCCATCCGATTAGCAAATAGAGAGTACGAATAAATTCACAAAGGCTAACTACATGCATTTTGAAGGAGAATAGAAAATTGTCTTGTATATGCACATTTGAGAACTACTTTTTATGCGACCTGGAAGTCAGTTTATGTTTGTCAAATATAAATTGTTGTTGCAACGTGCTGAAATTGTGGAGCCTAGTTCAATTATCCGGATGAAATTAAAGATTAGAGGAAAAAGGTGTTTTCCGAAGGAGTAATTCAAAAAATTTTCTTCCCCCGTTCAACAAATTTTCAAATCCTTCGTGATTAATCGATATTTTCATTAGGTTTGTCGTTATGTAAAATTGAGCGTATCACAATGGGAAATCTAAATAAATGGTGATATGACCATAAGGTGACATTTGAAAAAGAAGCAAAAAGCTGACTAACGTTTCATTCTCGTTCTTTCAGAACTTATATAAGCGAAAAACTCAATATATGTATATATCCAAGTCACCTTTGTTATGTGCAAGTACAGAGAACCTCTTTTTGATGCTGGGAATAGTGACCGAAAATCTTTTTAAGCGCGAGGATAAAGCAAATACTTCTATCATTTACTTCTGCATGTTTGAGTTTGGTGAGGATATAAATGCCAGTCTTGAAATTCGTTTGCTCTCATATAAGCTTAACTTACTTTGCCCTGCGCTTATTCTTTTAATTGCTGATCGAGGCAAGTACAAAGGAAACCTTCTTCTTTCCCTTCTGTCCTAAAAATAACCCCATTTGAGAAGCAAACTTTCCTCAAAAAGCGAACCTGACGTCACTAACTGCAACTAACTCTCTCTGCAGTCTTTTTTCGATGTCCGCAAATCAAATTTGTGTGTAACTTTGAAAGTACAAGACAAGGGAGCGACTGTACTAATCTCGACTTCTTTAAGGTGTCTCCTGCTGCCTTATAACTTCCATCTTTCCTCTTTGACTCTGTTCGAAAAATGACTGCTATGGCCGCACGTAAACATTTGTTAACATGTGATTATTTGGCATTCGACGAGCTCATCAATACAACAAAGCTCCCTTGTTCTCGTGAATGAAGCAGGACCTCATCCTCTTACTCGGGCTTTGAATAATTTTCTTGTTGTCAGCATTGGAGAAGAAGCTAGCATGCCAATACATAACGCATCCGTTCCAACGGTTCCGCATATAGCTGAAATGTGCTTAGCGAATAATTTAGTGAGACTACAGTCACGATCGAAGAAAGGCAAATTTTCTGACTTGTGTGGAAACTTCAATAAAGCTTGGGGCTGAGTAAAATTCTGAGACGAAGGCGTGGAGGGGGGGGGGGGGAGGTGGGGGATATGCGGCAGATTACCTTGCTGCAAAAGTGATGATTTGCAATTACCCAGTCAATCTACAGTTATTAGCTTCCAAACTCTACTCCATATTATCGACTATGTTTTGATAATGGGCAGTCTTCTCATCTGCATTCTGCTACACTCAATAACAATTTTACCGGCAAAGAGACAGAAAAATAAATTCTTTCGCAAAAACTTGGGTTAATGTAGATTACCTATGTATTAAACTGAATGAAACTTGATCTGCTCGACCAGTACCAGCACCAGTACACTAATTTGGTAACAATAAATTTGAAAGAATAGATGCATCGAGTGTTTGAAGGCTGAAGGTGATGGATTGCAGTACTTAATGCTTCGATAAGGCAAAATGAATGGATATAAAGGAAGGAATGAGTTCCAATCAAAGCTTCTTAACCAGAATACTTACACGAAAATCTACGTCCATCGTCGATAACAGTGCTTGTCGTCGAACTTCGATGCTGATACCACATTTTAGCTGATGTTGACTTGCCGAAGCTCGTCGACGACGACGACGCGGAGTTTTTAATATATCCTAGCGACGTTGTGGAAGGCGGTATAGTGTGATTATTCAGATGAGGTGTCGAACGAGTGTGAGGATTAGTACAACGTGGTTGTAGAGCGAGATGAAGTAGCTAAGGTCCTTGAAAGCGAACACCTAGGCCGAACACAACGAGCCGTGCCGAGCAGAGTTGCTCCCGCCCTCCGAGCCGAGTTAACCCACCGAATGAGGACCGAACCCACCTAGGAATTGCCTGCTCCATGCACGTATGAAGCACGCATACTCGAAGTAAACACAAGTTTAAATGGTTTAACTCGCGATGATTACCTCTAGCACGCACTGAAAAAACTTTGAGAGAGGAAGACTTGGCTTTTACAGATGAGGCTTCAGTAAATTTTTTAGATGCTAGTATTGTTTCATATTCTACTACCACTTTCAAAACTGCTTAAATACATATCATCATTGAATAAGCGCGTTCTCGTAATTTTGACGAATACTCCTGACCATCGTCTTATTTCTCAATTTGAACCAACCTTTTTCGCCGAGACAGTCACTTCCACGGCGAGATATTCGCGAAGATCTGATAGAAGCGAATCTGTTTGCAAACATAACAGCCGTTGACAGGTGCAGTGAAGAAGATGAAACTTTCGAATAGGAACTGACTAGGTATCAACAAAATAATAGCGAGAGATCGAATAATAGGCGAGCAGCTGAGGATGTCAGACTTGCTTCTGCTTCAAAGAACTTGACTGCACTTATTGGATGGAATCCGCTGCAAATCCTAATGACATTCATAGAAATGTGGCTTGCTTTGCTGAGGAATCTAGCGTCTTGGGAGTTCATTTTCACATCAGAGTATCATCCACACAAAAATTTGTGTTGATATACTTCTTCACATTACCCAAACATGTTTTGCTAGATGCTCGCTATTGCTCCATCGATAATGTCAGAGGAAAAGTTATCGAAAAAAAGACAAAGAATGTACGATAGCCATGTGTGGATTAGGTGCCCGCGGCTAAATATGGAAAGTAGACTCATTATTATTACAGAAGGAGTTACCGGGTCAAGGAGTGAAGGAAGTGCAAGGAGCATGATAAAACAGATTTCAAACGTCATGGGGCTCTATTTCTGACATGACTGACGTGACCTTAGTGAGGACAACTTGTTCGAAGTTTCAAGCGAGAAAACAAGAGCACCAAGAAGCGCTAGACCAGGATTGTACCAGCCCCACTGCCCCGAATTAAGGTTTCAAGAATGAGAACAATAAGACAAAATCTACTCTGTGACTCGTTGCTGAGCAACTCAGTGATCCTTGACCAAGGATGCGCGGTGAAATGCAAACGTTCAACAACTCTCAACGAATATGTCCGCATGCGGATGTGATTTCATCTCAATCTTCTCCGAAATAGCGACCTCTTGAACCTTCAATAGGAAGTCGGTTGTGGATAGTGATGCGCTGAAGTGACGTAACAAGCTTAATTTCTTCTGGTGACGAGATGAGAGCGTGATTTAATTGGATCATCTTGTTATACTTGTTGACTATTGACCATTTATGGAATTCTTAACCGTAGTGAAGCGGCAGCTCTTCAAATATATAAACTCGAAGTTTAAAAATTAGATCTGACCTAAGTCATCAAGAAGCTCGATCTTATAGCAAAGAAAGGAAAAACTGTGATAGGATTTCTTTAAATATAAATTCGTTTCGTGTATTTGCGAAAGGCAAAAATGAAGGAGGCTAACAACGAAGTGATAGCTTTGTTTTATGGAAACATGATTCTGTGATAGGTCACAAAGAAAAGTAGGCTAATAAGCATATGTTTTAGCAATAAAACTGCCAAAATTTTCCTTAAACCTGCATGCTAAATTAGTCATTTCTGTTGTTTTGTGCCTATTACGTATGTGCAGAAAAGAGATCTCAGTACTAGCAAAATATTAGTAACTGGTAAATATCCATTGTTCTGTGGCAAATCTCTGTGTGATACTACACAATTTGCAATTTCGCCGTTCTGCTTATCTACATATAGCTATAATAGGGATGTGAAATCATTCAAGTGTAATGTACAAATACGAAAACAACTCCACAAAGGTGTGAAATATCATGCAAATTAAGCAAATGGACGATGAAATAGTAGCACATAGCTTTTTCTAGAAGAACCAAAAAAAGGTTTGAACGTGGAAACAAAGCAAGAGCAAGAAGCCGATTAGTATTTGCTTATGAGTCTGAATAGCATTGATCGATGAGTTGAAAAAGAAATATTGCTCATGGAAAAGCTTCAGACGTTGTGGCAATCCGAAAATTGGTGTAAACTCTGAATTTTTTTTTTGTTGTTGGTGATTCATGATGCATATGCTATATACTCGATTTTCATGTGAAATCTGATTTCTGCAATCGCTGCGTCTTCATTTTGTTAGTGAAAACGCAGGGATAGTATATAAAACAAACAGAACAACGAAAATTTCTTAAGAAATTAAGATAACTCTTAGAAAACGTCTATCTTCAGTCAAATCTTCATCATATTTCATCTTATGTCATGCAAAATACGCTACCCTCAAAAATATAACGACGTATGATATGCTAATCACCACTTCCGTCCCGTCACCGCCGTTGTGAATAGGTGGAATTATCCGTGAAAATACTTAAAATATCGAAGCTGTTGTGAGCGGACACAATCAGACATAGACTTGATAATTCACGTTATAGAGTGCACATTTTGCTTGATGTGTTTACATGAAATCACACTAGTAGGGATGCCACTCTGACATCAGAACATGTCATGACAATCTCTTATCTTCAGAGGCTAGTCCAGAAATAAATATGTCCAAAAGCTGGGCAAAGCTTAGTCAATGCTTTGCTTTATAATGCTTTTTCATTGATACTTAGGAGATCCTTCGAACTGTTGTATTGATGCCTACAAGATTTGAGTAACCTTTTTTATAAGTAGAGGTTCTTTTCTGGGTATATTCTTTTGCAAGCAGACATAATAGCATTGTCAAACTTATGATTTCGAACTGCTGCTAGTCTAGTTTTTCATCTTGAATGGTATTGGATTGCAGTCCAGTAAAAAATCATGGAGTATTTCAACAAGATTCAAAGAAATTGGGGGAAGCAGCGAAGTGAAAAAAAAAGATTACAAATATAGCAGCCAAATTAAGTCGCAAAAAAATCTCTCAAACGCGAAGATCGAAATCCACAGGAAAAATGCCTTTCGCCTACAAATCAACAAGGAATCGTTTTTCTTCAACCATAGGAAAGAACAAGAGCAGATATTGAGAATATGCGAAAGGCTTTGGATTAACAAGATGTAGATTGGAAATTCTCACATGTGCGTGCGATAGGTGAAATATGAGTTCGACATGGTTTCTCACGATCTATCCTCACTCACTTGCTGTTCGTTGTGTAGTTCTTTCCCGGCTCAAATAAAAGCTATCGGTACGACGTCCCTCTCGGCATAGATCCATTGAATTGCGATTGAGAACATTGTTGTGATGACGTCGATCCAGTCGAAATGGTAATGAACCGCTCCGTTTTGATGGTCCTGGATTTGACTTCATGACGAATCTGTAAAGGTTAGGTTAGCCAAAATACGCAGTTCAAAGTGGTGCATAATGAAACGAGGGCAATCACGAAAGCTTGTAAAAAGTTCCTCAGTCTACTATAAAAAATTTGCACATGAAGAAAGCAGTGTGGATTCATACGGAGTATGACAAAATGTCTAAAGGCTAAATTCAATCACAAATCACGCGATCAAAGTTGTTGCGATGAAACGCGAAGAAGTAAGGAAACTTGTAGAAAGTTTTACAACCGTCCGTTGAATTCAGTATGTTAGTTGAGGCAAAAGTTTATACTTCTTGCTACGGAGCATTTTAGGCAAGCAGCAGAAGTAATTATCAGTATCACAACAACGACTTACAAATATGAGACGTCTCATTACAAGATTCTACGCTAACGAGGGATAATTAGCTAGGCTGCCATTATAAGCAAAGAGTTCTAAACAGCAGCATACAAATTACTAGTATCCGCATAGAGTGGAGCATATATACATAAGAATGCAAGCCCATACAAGAAGGACAAATGCTAAGAGAAGACCACTCTTGAGACAAAGTTGAGCCCTTAAACACGACATGACTCCTCATTTAGCATCTCCGGCTGAAATAATATCATTACAGAGTCTTACGACAACCACCAAGGAGAGGTGTAGGATGATATAACTTGTTTGCTCGACCTTTCTTCTCGAAGAAGATGTACTATGTAATGAATAGTAGAGCTATAAGCTACCCACTGTGATACAACAATTATGTTAAAGGCAAATTTGTCGCACATTTATGAAAATATAATCTGAAGAAGAGAAGTAATCTAGAACAGTGTATTAATGCGAAGCACTGGCAATACATTAGATTATTCAGATAAGCGACTTCAACTTGATTTAAGCCATGTACTCATATGAATCCAATAATTGTGCCTACATTTGCATACTTTTTACAACCATAACCTGGGAAACACACTAGAAAGTCAAAGGAATCTGATGCACCGTCTACGCCAGAGAAAATTGACTACAAAACAAGCTTATACAGCTAGACATAAATTTTACACAAATGTTCTTGCCACACTGATGACAAATGCACCTTTTTTGCTGCACGATTCTGAGGAAAAGATCATGGGACGTTTCGAAATGCGAAGAGTATCTAATGACATACAAGAACAAGAAGCAATTTGAAATTACTTGTTTGAGTGTTTAGTGAGTGTGCTTTTTCATCGTAGCCTATAGTCAAGGTTCAATACTTCTTTTACTTACTCTTAGAGTGACCTCGTGGACATTGTTCTCCAGGAACCCAGTAAGTTTGCACTTTCACAACTCACGGCTTCTCCTAGATAATTGTTCGGCAATATTAAAAGCTGGTTCGAAATCGTGATTCGAGGCGCAATGTTGCATCAAGGTAGACTGCTACAATTAGAATATGATAGCCGAGTCTTCTATCAATAAGTTGATATGAGGTGTTAAAATGCAAAAAAAATTATGATTCAGAACTCTTTCATGTTACTAGATAACAAAATCGAAGGATCGACAAAATACGTAAAGTTACAAGCTGCTCAAAAGCATTGTATCCTATTGTACACATTTGCTGTGAGATTCCAGATATAAACAACGAGCATCGGTCAAAATGGAAGTAAAGCTCTTGAACAATGACTCTCACGACATTTTTGTAGTTTTAGGAGTACGAACGGGATATAGAGCACTACATATTAGAAGACAGAAGTCAAGTTAAGAAAGGTATCAGGCTACATCGTCATCTATTTACGTGAGAATGGAGCCAAGATTCTGGAATTATAGTATTTTACTTTTCGGAAAGTCATTCTAAACGCTACCTCCAATGTTTTCATATAATACTTGAACAAGCAACACCCTGAAATTAGCTCCCGACCAAGAAAATTAGGGAAAAATAGTTGAAATCGAGCTTCCCCTTAGGCTCCGCCTACATGCATAGTTACTGCTTTTGTATGTGCATTATTTTCCATATTGGTATGCAATATGCCCAGTTTTCTAAGCTACTATAAATAGGAAACGCGAAACTGAACTACCGCATTTCTGTCACGAATATGATATTCTCCTGTGCCTGTAACTGCTACATACTCATAGAGGACAAGCGGTTTCTAATCCCTGAAAATATTTGGCAAGATTGTTATTAGCAAGCAGTCTACTAGATCATCTGCTACTGCTATAGCCTTAAAACACCACAATCTTCAGGACACACTCAAATAGGACGGAAAGACAGCTTTCTAAACAAATCTCTTCCCAAGAAATTGAGTTCACTGCTTGTATGAGCGTTTGAAAAAAGTTGATAATCTCATATTCACAGCTGTTTCTCACATACTTTCCTTTTTAGATTTCTAAACGCTGGATTATACAGTACGCATAGTAGCCTGTAAATTTTAGCAAGGCTAAAGAATAGAAATTAGCTTATGAGAAGCAACAGTATTGTATGGAAATCAAGTCATTATTAAACTAACTCTGTATCTTCACCATAGCCCTGCAATACTTTTTCACGACACCATCTGCATAAACGGATATATGAGGAATGATTTTCAGTCATCACATCCACCTGTGATAAATTAGTTAATTTGTTCATATGCATAATTACGGATAGACACGAATATGTCAGCAACGTTTTAGTGTATAATTTTGCGTCAACATGAAAAATGGCAGCATGCATCGAATGTAGAAAGACATTGACTCCAACAAGTATCATAACAAGACTCAACAACAGTCATGCATATTTCATGGGTCTTTCCTCTTTTGAGCCTTTTTCTCTAGCACTTAGCAGCAAGTTCTTCGTAAATTACTGAGATTGCCGCGTTTTGCTTCAGTCAGTCGCAGTACTCATATCATGAAACTGAAAAACCCAAGATTTTTCGAGTTATAGCTTCGCGGCTTTTTCAAGAATCTCAGTCGCTTTGTACAAGTAAGCTATCTATACATTAATGTAGAAAAATTTCACATTGGTGTGAATAAAGCTTGCATTTTCTTGTTCGTTTTCCACATTTCAAGCTATCGCAGAGACAGCTAAAATAAGAAAATTCAATTCAGTTTCCACATAACAAGAAGGAAGAAATTATCTCTTACGAATTCTAATCATGTCGTCGTATAACATTGCACAGAAAGCTAAAGACCCCATGTATTGAAGTCTGAAGGATGAGGAAATTGCGGCGAAAGGCGGTTCAGTGATGCTGGGCTGTATTGGTGTTCATGACATTTTGGCATATGTGATTATTCCTTATTTCCATTGTTTATTGTCTTCCTGGCATGAGGACTTTCTGTTTTGATGGAAATAAACATAGCATAGTAACGCAGGCATGTACGGAGTACTTGAAGGAGAATTTTGGGCGTTTATTTCGATGCAATTTTTAGAGTTTATGGCAAGAATCATGTTTAATGTTATGGCACTTCAGAAAGCAACTTTGTCAATTACATGCCCATCAGTCTACCTGGGATCAGATAGGGGTTTTGTAACTGATATATTTTTACAGCAGCTATCTGAAATGGAATATCGCAAAAACTCCAAAACAATAACAGAAAATCGTATATCTATCCTCGCTAGACATTTCAATAGATGGTTTTAATGGCATGCCGGTTTTCAAGCAAATATGAAAATAGGGAGGGCAGGCCTGGTGGGATGTTAAATCGCCCTATTGGTTGCGACCTCTGGAACCCTCTGCACGCCTCGTAACAACAAATAAATAGATTAGCCACAGCCGAATGTTGAGGAGATTGAATAGCTAGTATTCTTTGAAACATTTCTTCCTACCCTATCCCCTCCTAAGCATCACTTTTTTTAAAGTTTGTGCATAAAGGCAGCTATGAAAGTGAAAGAGACTAATGTAGCGATTAGAATGTAAAAAGAACTGAGTAGTGCCTTTTCTTCCCCAGCCGAAATATGATCCTAAAGGAGCGCACAAACATGTAGTACAAAAAAAGAGCAGTAAGATCGTCAATTAATGTAGGAATGAAAGTTTGCTATAAGTCAAGAACAACTAGCCGCTTCAGAGGCGGTTTCTATTTCAACCAGACACCACTTATTAGATGGCTTCCGTTGCTGAAATGCAATAGGCTCCTGAATAATTGGCCTTTTTTCAAGCACTTGCAAGCGGTGCCGCTAGCACACACCATAGTAATAGTTTTCGTAAATCTTTGTTAGAAAGCCATATCTCACGTTTCGTAATCGCTCCTTGCCCACTCTCTTGTAAGCTCTGGACTATTCAACAAAAGTTGTGGAAATGGTGTGTGAGCGATATTTTAAGGTTGTTAAAAGCTCTTTATTGACGCTCACACTCACACACCATTTCCGCAACTACCAAGAATGCCAAGATTCAAAAACGATCAAACATGGGCAATGTTCAAACAAAAATTCGCATCAGATCTTGCTTTGTTCTGTTTCTGAATTTAAACATATAGCTTGTAAGAAACTATCATAAGGTGCCATGCAAGAACTCGGCCATCTGAATTGATGAGCTCTCTCTCCCTCCGTGCAGGTTTGATGAGGGTATCATTAACAATCCAGTGCTTTAGATGCAAAAGGGCAGACAAATGGAATCCTCGTAGTCCGTGTTCTCTTAAAAGAAAACCGATAGTGTATGATGAAGGCAAAGAAGCAGCAATGGCAGTCAAGATACACTCAGTGAAATTAAATTTAATTTACTTCAAAACTATCAAAGGACGGTGTCACTTAATGAGCCACAGACGACACCAGAAAATCGACTTTTGTCGAGATGAAAAAAACTGTAAACGCGTTCGATTTTACTATTTATATAGTAAGGAAAGAAGAAGAAGAAGCCAGTGCAAATGTTTGCTGAAATTACTAACTCAAAAATTAGACTGATGTCTGGTGACATCTGAGCATCAGCCGAAGAAGAAGCTCTTTTTTCTGAAGAAGCCAAGAGCACCTCCCTCGAGAGTCGCGGGCAACTTCGTTTCAAATGCCCCTTTTGCCCATTTCTCTCAACTGTTTTTAATGTGCTGATTATCTCTACTGAACTAAACATTCAACAATGGTCAAACTGGAAAAAGAAGCCATTACAAAAAAAACAAAGATTTATAATAGAAGTTAAGGTCAAAGTCATTCCAGAGCAACTAGAACATGGAATAAAATGCAGCACAAAGTCACATTAAGCAAAATTTTTGGCAAGCCGAGCTCAGTCGTTGATAGAGAATTTCTTGTCGTGAGCCTCGCCTGGATACTCCAGTTGCAGATTCACCCGTCCAAAGTCGTAAATCTAAATGGATTTGAGTTAATAGCTGCTCAGCGCAGGCATGACGAATCTAACGAGATCCTGGTTGCGAATATCAATTGGATTTTGAATGGCATCTTTTTTAGATAATCATACTTAGATAAACTCTAGTTGGAACATATTTGTTGCAAGAGCTTGAGAAACACATAGCGTTCTAACTAACTCAAAAAATCATAATTCAAAAGCAAAACTATTCTAAAAAAATGCAAACTTCACAATGTTCTGGACAGATGTTTCATATACAGTACCTTATAATATTCTGTATACAATCTAACAGTTACCTTTCTTGCTTTTGTTCCTAGAGTAACGTAATCCTGTGGTATCCGAATCGCCCAACGTTTGTAACCCAACTGTAAAAATCAAAACTTTGAATAAATCACGTCAATTCGAAATTCACATTTGCTGTCTGCCTCGGATCCATATCGCAATTATGATGAATAGTCACGAATGGGTCAATTTCAGTCTGGGTTGAGGGAAATCTTGCTGTGTTGCCTTCGATGTGGAAAATGCCCAGATCTCCAGTATGTTCTTCTCCAAGAAGTTGGGATAGATCTGCAAGGTACATTTCATTTGAATGTTTTTGAGGGTAAAAAATGGCTTTGGATTTTATGACACCAAGAGAAGCAATATTTCATTTTGCTTGGCAATTCGAACTTCTCATTCGCCTCAACACTAAGGCAAATTAACTTGAGCATTCCGCTTTGGAAAGAGTTGGACTAAATGAGAAGCAAGACCGAAGCATATTAAGTCCGCATAGGACTGTATGATTTTGAAAGTTTTGGTAGGAAGGAAGCTAGAAACGCTTAGAATACGTACCATCAGCTTTGTTTTTTTGGTAAACGCGAAATAGCCGTACTGTAGCACCCTTCATCGCTTTGTCGCCGCATACTAGTGTACCTTTAATGGCCATCGACCTAAATAGTGAGAGAAGATAATTGCATGGAGTTCTATACGAGAAGGAAAAACCATTATAAATATTCTCTGATGAAAAGCCGATTACGAATTTCCACTCAGTGAGAGGAAAAATATAGATGCAGGCTTTTAAAGGGAGAAAAACATTTACGCTTACACGTTTGGTGCAACAGTTAAATAACATTTACTCACAGTTTCTATTGCTGTTGAATAAGTTGTGTAGAAACTTACAATACGAAAAACCTCACCTGTTTGCAACATTTGATGGAATATCCAGATCACTACCTATTCCAGCCACAACTGGAACAAGAAGCAACGATAAAAGCAGTGACATCGCTAAAAATAGTACAGAACAGAGATGAACAAACGATAACGATGCCAAAAAGCAATTCAATGAGTGGTCACGACCAATTCCTTGAACGGTCATCACGAAGAGCCTAGAGAAGCCATACAGAAGAGCAGCTGTATCTGACTATCGCGCGTGTTTATCACTTTGTTTACTCTTTGGGTCCAGCTACTGATAAGAGTCCAACCGACGATTCAAATGGATCCTTAGACGGTGTCCATCCACAAGATTGGCAGGAGTGTAATGTATAAGCGTTCATGGTCGGAACAAAGTACGAAAACAAGTTCACAACAATTTTTACTCATACACAGCAGTACTTACTATAGCACTATCTTTGAAAACAGTATTTTTCACGTTTAAGCAATGGAAGCGTATTTGTTCAAAAAACTCTGGAAATTCAAAAAAGGATTTTCCGCTCTCCAAGATCTTGTTTCAGAGTCACTGCAGATCGACCGTTAGTAATGTAGTTTTTTAAGACACGCAAAGTATGGCTAAGTTTTCTGTCGGTAATTTACTAAAGCATGATTTGCAGTACACTATCATTCAAACCAAAGTAATCAAAGATACGGTATTGCTTCAAAAACTGAAAAATTCACAAAGTTAGAGTAAACTGAGCCGCGATAACCTTGCCAAATGTTTGCATCGCGACTATAGGTTGAGTTTTTTGGGCTCCGCAGATCGATCACAACTGAGACCTTTTATCCGGAACCAGCTGACTCATCTCGCGTCACGGATCCAAGATGACTCAATATACCTCTTACTATGATCTAAATTCGTACCTCGAGTGAAGTAGACTCAATGCTGTAACGACCGCAATCCTTCACTCTAAATTTGTGCTATTCTAGTCTAACTTGCCTCGACTATGGGCTCCAAATAGAAGAACTCGGTTTTCGAAGTTGCTGTTGGTTCTCCGAGAATAATGGCTCCATAGCAGCTTCTTTTGCAAGACTTTTCGATTTTACATATTTTTTGTGCGCATTAAGAGCAGAACAGACATAATTTGTATGATATTCATATATTAATCTAAAACACAAATGCAAAATTTCAATCAGAAATGCAGAACCGTTCGGTCACCAGGAAAATGCTTACAAGTTGAATAATGCAATGACTGCTGAGCAGACCTGGCGTAAAGGCGAAGAGAAAGATGAGTAAAAAAGGGTTATAAATGCTAGATTTTAGCAGAGAACGGCTGTAGCCTTTGTAAATACAAAAGACCTGGCCAAGAATAATGCGATTCTAAACTATCGGCAGAATCAACGAGAACTACGTGTGTATGAGAAACAAAAAAAATGCGGAACAAGGACCACCTGAGTAGTTCGAAGCGAATCGATTCACGATTGAAATGCATAGGCACTTGGATGCGAATTTGATGATGAAAGATGGATGAAGAAACGATGCTCAATAACAAATTCAGATTATCTGATAAATGCAAATTTCAACAAAACCCTCAAAGAAAGAAAGGAAAGAAACATGCTAATACTATGATTTGGCAGATATCTCCATGTACAACTGCTATTATGTTTAGCAAAGCTAGTGAAAAAAAACAATTACACACACCGGGCGTGGACCTACCGGTAACAACATTTTGTGAGCAGATCAATTATAACACCGAGAAAACAGATCACAAGTCTGCCTAGGGTGGACCTCTGCTAAAGGCGGAGGTTTGTGCAAACGGGGCTGAGTCCAGAATTCATGAAGAATTTGTGGCAATTTCTGTGGCTTCTGGCAGAACCACCACATCGTCGCCTTCATCCTTACTGAGATTCAGGGGAAACGGTTTTTTCGCCTGGAAAACATGGATGAGGAGTTGAAGCAAGACAATGTAGACAACAGACTTACTTTAACTCTTTTGGAATCTATGGATGGGAAGAGATCTTCCGAACGACGCAGCTTTTGACGGCGATTGCAGAACCATACTCGAACTACCTGAAATAGCTACGGTTTTTCACAGTTTCTGAAAAAAACACGATGCTAAGAGAGAAAAATGGACCAACGTCTCTCTCCAGATCCAAAGCATTGGCTATTCGCACCATCTCTTCATGACCGGGACGTGGATTTGCCAGAAAAAAAGTATCCAGTGATTTTCGCTAAAAAGTAATTGTGTCGTTATGGCTAGCCCATCTAAAATCATACGTATAAACACCTTACAAGGAAAAGATACTTGATCGAGTTATCTGTCTATCTTATTTTTGAGGTAGAAATTCATTGATTTGGCTATGTAAAAAATAGGTGTTGAGGTCTTTCCGACACTCGAAAGGCATAATGACTGACATAAGTTTATTAGATTGAGGTCTCAATTCCATAACGCCCTCGTAGTAATTATTGCTCCTTTCGAGCTCACGGACTAAGGTTCTGAATGATTTTATTGTGGCGGCGCTTTCAAATTTTTGCATCAAATAATTATCATAACTCTCCTTCCAGAAGCGCTTTGCAAATAATGAAAGTAGGTTTGAACTTAGCGTTTCATGCTCTATAAGACAATATACATTTTGTATGGAAACGCCACTTCGAACAAGTATCCACCCCTTGTTAGATTTTGATTGTCAAAGTTTTGCTTTGATTTTCTTATTTTCAGCCTGTCCTGTCGTGTTGAACCACCCCCCCCCTTCCCGAGAATGGGTTCGAAAATTTTCAAATCGTGCAATCAACTTTTTTGTTCCTGTGAATCATCAAGATAATTTTTTAAACTTTTTGAAAAATAAAAATAGTTCTGTAAAAAAATTTGCGCGGCGCGGCTGCATCTACACCAACTTTCCAACGGTTGAATATCCCTTGAAAATTCGGAAAAATGCATCCTAATCAATTTTTGGAGGGCGTGGCCGCGCCTTTATTCTTACGAAATTTTCCGCGTCCCTCCCCCGCATGAGTTTCCTTGAACCGCTTCTGCCACCTTTCCACGATGGGCTTATTCCCACTTCACGATATATTACCTACTCTAATTTTGCTCAAACCAAAAAGCTCCCTGCCTGCGACAGATCAAGATTCGTCCGTTTCCTGCGTCTCTTCATTATAGGTTCCGTGTTTGCTACATGAATCGGCACTTCTTCTACACATTCCTCCACTTTCTCCTGAAATTGACGCAAAATGCGAAACCAACAAATGAAGTTATGCGCCCAAACCTTCGAGATTTCGATGGTCCGCAGTTCTTCCACATTAACACCATTAGCCACGGCTGCCTCTTGACCTTCCAACCATTCCTTCAGTAATGGGCGAAGCTTACACATGTTTTTAAAGGAGAGATTCATAGCCTGAACAGATAATATGGTAGCAGCGCCATTTCTTAGCATGTGGAGAGTGCCAAACCTCAAATCGGGAGATTGTTGTTTGCGAAAAATCCGTGCCATACTTTCTGCCAAGAGCGAGTCCTACATCACCTTGGGTGTAGCCTATCAAGAAAGGTGGTGGATTTTATTGGATTTTAGAGTCGTAAAATATGATTACCAAGTTTGATGCGTTGCCTTTTGAAATGCTGCGCGAAACTTTCCAAATCGTCTATTTCCGGGCGCGAATCGTGCAAACTTGAGGTAGAAGCCTATATATCAAACTTTCAACACTCTACACTTTCAACAAAGAAATTACTCACCGAAAAATCGTCAAAAAGCTTTCGCTTGGTTGGAGGCCTAAATGACATTCGCGGAAGCGTGCGAAAAAGCGGTGAGTTTAGGACAGCATCCATATCCGATGTACTCCACTGATTGACAGGTCGCGACGTAACTGACAGCGAGTTCAGAAGCGCCGAATTAACCTTATTCGGTTTCTTTACGGGTCGTCCTGTGGATAGCGACGCTACTTGATCCTTATTGCCATGGTTTTCAGGCGTTGAATCGCTAGCGCATTCCGGTTGGAGCAGCACAGCAGTGGAAGAATCTGATGGGCTTGTTAGAAACTCGGGAGTGTTTGGAACTGTCACTGATGCACTGGGCAAGGAGGGTGTGCCAGACGACGAAGAGGGTTTTGCCCGGCTTGCTCCATTTCTCGCTTCGTTGTTCGTAGAATCTGCTAGAAGCTTCGAAATGAAGGACAACAGAGAATGGGCATCAGTGGCCGATTTTTCGCTCGAGGATGTGATTGCCATTGTTGCGACATTTGGGATATCCTGTAACAATAGTTTCCCCAAACTGACAGAAAACATAGGAATTCTTAACTGACCGCTTTTGCCGCCTCTGCTACCGCAGGAGATTCGGTGCGAATTGAGCTGTTCAGCATCGATGAAAACACTAAAATTATCGCGTAACATTTTTTACACGTTGAACATTGGCGGACTTCTCATATCAACTCACCAGCCTGGGGGTCATTTTGAGAGCCATCTGCTATGCAAGATGGAAGCGAAGCCAGTGCAGCCAATCGCGCTTGTTCACTCAGCAGTTGGGTAGTTGCAAGAGTTAACGCTGGATTTCCTATAAAGGGCGAGTGTAAGTCGATTCGCACACCCGTAATCGTGTTGAAAAACTTCTATACAGGACCGCCGTCGCAGCGGCAAATGAAGGGGAGGAGAGAAGTGCACGTCAATTTATAGGAGCCGCGCAGAATGATGATTGACTGCAAGCAACGACTGGCTATCAAAAAACATAAAGGGTTTTCGCATTTGCAGACCATGCGCTAAGTCCAGAACTGTGCTTAAAACCTCTTCGTGGTGCTTTTGCTTTTCGTGGTGTTTTCCGGCCTTGGAGATTGCTAAAGGGGCGGGCCGAGCAATACCCGCCAAGTGCGGGAACCGCTCGGCCAGCCCCTTCAGCAATGTTGGCTGTCTGAGCCAAGCAGCCAATTGCTGCTGCCCAATACTGGATTAATAACTCTATCCCTTTGATCTCCTGTAGCCAGTCACTCTTTCTGGAGTGGATCTCTCTTCCAGCCCCTTCAACCGCTTTTTTTGACTACGAAAAATAACAAGCACAGACTGGACTCAGTGCATCCAGAATGCCAAAGGGACATGGAAAACTCGCAGTCGCAATTTTCCCGAGCCCTGGCTTTGAATACTGACAATATTTTTGATGTCTGTCAAAGCTCATAACTAGAACAAAATTTCTGTGATTTCTGACATTGCAATTATCTTTCCAAGCAATTTTTATTGGTTCAAATATAGAGTTACCCGTACTGCTCCTTAACGCTCTAGATCCTTGCGAGTTAGTTTAAATTGAAGAAAGTGTTTGTTGCGATTAGTTTCTATGAGTGTCATTTGGCGCACATAAAAGAGAAGAAGCTCGGATAACAAAAGCTAGCGAGTGAAAGCGAGAGAAAGAGACAGCGAAAGAAAGACCCAGAATTTACCTAACATTGATTTATTACGAGAAACAAATACCTGAGGAGAGCAATAACTGCAGTGCAGTAGCTTGATTGCTACCGGTAGTGGATCCGACAAGCATGGCGAGTCGCCTAATCATCTCCATCTGATCCATGGGCTTGTTTGCGTTCTCTTCAGCAATTCCAACTGCCCTAGAAAAGTTTTTTTGAGCCTGTATCAGCAAAGTATTCGTAGAAGTACCAATTCAAATAGATAGTTATACGTGGGTGGGGCAAGGGGCTTGTAATGAAGAACTAATTGGCACAGTAGATCAAGCAGGTCCCGACTAACTCTGATTTTTTTCTTATCACAGAAGTTAGCATGTTTCAGATATCAAATTTTTTTATTTTGATAATCTCACCGCAATATCCGCTACTGAGAGTAGAAAAACAAACATCCGCCTCAATACAAAAATCCAATTAGGCACAAAAAAACTCTAGCTACGAAAAAACAACTTGTACCGAGGCTATGGCTATTGAATGAGTGAATCATGTATTAAAATAGTGAGCCACCCGTAAACGACGATCGCCGACCGCTGTTGGGATGCGTGCATAAACCCTGAATAATTGCACTGATCCGATTACACAACGAATACGCTGCTGTCATCAGTTCACTTATCCAAATTTATACTTCTAAATTACTAAGTAGATGGTTTTACTTTTCTGACAAGAATTTGCAGTTTTTTCTACTACAAATAATAATTTCAAATTTACAGTGGCCAAAATTAGGGTGACTAGTTTGACTAAGGAAAAAAAAGCAAACAAAATGACCCCAAATGGAGCAAAGGACTGATTAGCTTCGCTACAGTACCGAGCAAAAACCGAATATTCGCGAAAAAACGCGGCTGAAAATTGAAGGATACAATGTTCAAAAAATTCTCAAACTCATTGTAAGCGCTCCACAAAATTTATGCCAGTAAGTTACAGCATACGCAAATTAGAAACGCTCTTTATCTTCAAGCACGGGAAGGGGGCTAGGTGAGGGAGGGGGGGGGGGGAGAGAGCCGTTGAGAGTTTCAAACACATAGTTGGTTAGCTGTTTCGCTTTGAACATGAATCTATCCGTTGCGAGCAAAAGTAAACGTTGCTGCTTATCGTCTATAGAAGTTATTTTGGTACCAAAACATAGCAGCATTGAGCATAAGTAGAAAAAAAGAACATTAGAAACCTTTTACAATCAGAAGCAAAAAGTTCTTAGCTTCTCCCTCGCTGGTCGGTAGTTACCAAACTTCTAATATTTGTGCATTTCGAAAAACTTCATAAATTCCAGCCCCTATTCTTGCTATTCTTTCTGCAATCTAGCACCATCGGTGGAGAGGCTATGTAGCATGAGGGGAGATGAGTTTGATGAGGCTAAAAGGTTTTACACTCAGAGAAAATAAAACATAATTGATTCATATAACGAAGGGCAAACGTGTAAAGAATCATCAAATTGATTAATGCAAAGCTTTTTCTGCTCAAAAGTTATGACATAGAAGAGAAAAACTATTTTAAAAATTTAGCTGACTGCTTTGCTAAAGAGTTATTAAGCCTTGCAGAACAATATTTCAGTTCATGATTTCATAAATAAAGGCAAAGGAGGAGTATGTCGAGCGTGATGTCAAGCGATACGCCAAATTGGGCAATAATTACTGACGGCAAAACTGAATTGCAAACCCATCCTATCAACAAGCTATGCAAATATATCCTTGCTTTAGCATCGAGCTTTCATGAGCTGGATGCTTAATCGCCATCCGTAAACATCTGGCTCGGTATGCTGATACTATTTCCATGTAAACATGTATAATGCAGTCAAAAGTAAGCTACTCACGCCTTCTGCGCCGAGCCCAAGTTCGGAATCGGATCAGGCGGACATTCCTCTGACGTTATCTGATGAGTAGGTCGCTTTGTATAGTTTTGCGGTGACTTCTCACTGTCCGAGTTATTCGAACTGACTACGTGATTGCTCGAGTCGATCACGATCGTGCTCGGATCAACAGCGAACGTCGACGGCTCGATGTGGAATCGCCGGTCCTCAGACGGCGACGGTGTACTGCTCGAGAACGTCGTGCTGTCAGCCGGGGTCACCTTCTCGCTCACACCTGCCGTTCGCATCGGATGCCGGTCAACATCGTTCGCAACGACTTCGAACTCGCTGATGATCGTGTTTGAATTGCATGACTCTTCATCGCACTGAAATAAAAAAAACATTGGACGCAAACGCTGTTATTGTGCATTCATGATAAGCGCAAAACGTTCAGGCGACTAATCAAACACTGACAATGTGTACAATGACAAACAACTGCTTCCTGCAGTAATCTACATGCACTGCGGTGGATGCGCTTGTAGGAGAGCATGGAAGGCATGATGGATGTGAGTTTTGCTTGAAATATGGCAGCATGATATCTACATTAAATTCCCCCTTTCTTCGGCTCAGAACTGCACAGACGACGGTTGTAGTCCAAAACTCAGCAATGCGCAATTTATCAATCGCTCTTCGGGTTTTTTTTCACCTTTAGTTCTAGTGAGCAAAAAATACATGCCTCTTGTGTATTGATATAACTTATACTAATATAGGCTATAGAATGATTTCAGAAAATAGGAGCAAAAATCACACAAGCATATGGGCCAAGATTTTGTCATTTCTTCAACAACAACGCGTGCTCATGAGTGCACTAAGATCAACTGAGTTGATGATATTTATTCTCTTATTAATGTCGGAGCTAAGAAGCTTATAATAGATTCACTGGCAAAATTGCACTTTGAACTTGTTCACAAGAGTTCCACACATTCAGCACTGAACAAGCTCTACAACGATAGTTTCAAATTTATGCGCCGAAGGCAAATCGAGTGACTCAGAATTTTTTTCCTTCCGGAAAAAGGGTAAAAATTGTACTAGAAGCATTTGATTCTTGGCTCAATAAATGATATCGCTATTTTTGCGAAAATTGACAAAATCACAGGAATTTCAAGGAAATTTGCATGAAAAGGCATGGAAAAAGAAGACGAAAAAAGCAAGTGAAGATGAGTGAAAGTTTGTGTGACATGCAAATGCGGAATGGGAAGGAGGCGCGGCTGATTATGCAAAAGCACATATCGATTCGAGGGGCACAACAAATGGCTGTTTGAAGACTCTTCGACATGATGTCGAAGTTGTAATCCGAGCCATTGGCATCAAACTGCTCACCTCAATTATCTTGCGCTTCACCGGTTGCCCTTTGCGTCGACGAGATCCTGTACAGGCAACTGGCTTCAAGTCCAGTAGCGATTTGCGTGGACCACATGGCAGGATAACGGCTAAATTTGAAGAATTCTTGGACAGCTTCTAAAAAAAGGAGAGGAACAAAATGTAAATATCATGTATATCATGAGGAGCTTGGGTGAAAAAAAAATGGAGGACCGTCAAGAAAGCAGAGCAAGGTGTTTTTGATTCCTGGACAAAGTGTATTGTACAAAACTTTTCGAAAAGCAGCAGCCACTCTTTGATAATGCTTGACTGCACTGTAGAAGAAGCAATGCTCCTATAACAACCAATCTCATTAAATTGCATTTTATTTTATAATTTTTTATGCACTCAAGGTGCAACAAAGATAAAAAATTCATAAGGAAAGTATTAGTAGACATGATTGAATCCTGAGCATAACTAGTAAATTCAAACTTTGACTTCTATAAACATTGAAAAAAGATCACAAGTGTTTTGTTTATCCAAATAGAGCAGACAGCAAAAATAAATCAATTTTCATTGACAACACTCAGATCAAGCATTGACAATGGTCTGTGGAAGCATATGTAGATTTGAATGTGTGCATTGTTACTTCATGAATGGCGAAATGATGATGGAGCATTGCTGTTATGCAAGTAATCTACGTTATATAAGCATTATGAAGTAGTATATACGGGAATTACATAGTTGTGATGATGGCATTTCCCAACAAACTACTTTAGAAAGTCTCAGTAAAAAATGTTATAACTAACCTTCATTATTCATCGACACATAACTGTCCTCTTCCATAATAGTCTCATCAGCCTTCAAAGAGAAAAAGCTTGTCAAACATTATAGAAACAACTTGTAAAAGTACTTATGAGTAATGCGAGAACTTTGTGAAATGCTCAGATTTGGCGTAGAAGAGATAAGATTATGAGTGCAAAAAGACGACCGCACAAACGAGAAGCTGCTAATTGAAAGAGGCCACACGGATGCGAATCTTTTTTATTGAACGGAGATCAGTGGAGTAGATCAAAGCTATGAACTTGAACCTTTGGTAAAATGAAAAAAGGGGTAAGGATTTTTTTTTGAATGATGGAGGATGATTGTTTGAGAATCGAAATAATATCGACGGGATTAATTGGAATTGTGTAAAAATCAAGGAGAGTAGGTCATAGTTGTGACATAGAACAGCACGGAAAAGCGAGAAAAAATTGGAACGCGGAATGGAAAACGAGCTCACCGCACACGTTTATCAATTGTGTGTGTCAATAAGCATATATGCATATGGAGGTGATAACGACTCGACAAAATAGTCATGTTTGTCGAGTTAAACAGACAGGAACAGTTCGGGCCCCAATCACCTGGTTTATGCAGTACAACACAAACGCAATTCATCAGCCGATATCACATGCAAAATCAACGTGAATGTGTACGAGGGGGTAAATAAGTGCGTCTAAGGGTTTAATGCGAAATTTCTAGTCGTTCATTTGAGTAGTTTTTGTTGGCGGACTTGATGACATCGATTTCTATCCGTTTTTCTGTAATCTAAGCGAAAGGTCAACGCAGTAATTAGAATTTTGTTTTGTATACGGTCACGTTTTCATTACACTTTACATTAGTGCTTTAGAAGCATATTAGACATAAGGTTAATGAGCAGATTACGGCAGAATCATTTCAGAACACATGAACATTAGGGGACTTTTCCCAAAATTCTACTTCTTTTGAAAAGCGTTTTTGTTGATATTTGAGCAAATTTTGAGCAAAAGACATGGAAGACGGTAGCTCAAAAATGCATGAAATCACTTATATACGTAGAGCGGTGATGCACAAAGTTGGAAAAGATTTGATAAAGCTCAAGTCTGCTTTTTGAAAAGAGTTAAATAATGTTGAGAAAGAACACATAAATAAACTAACCTACGGAGTTTGTGTAGTAGCACTTTAAAAAAGAGGGGAAGAAAAGTTTTAGTAATTATAGTAGTTTAGGGCCACCTAGCCACCCCCGCCCCACTCTAGTTCGAGGGTTCAGTCGTAATCATCAGTACATAATGATGACTAATTTACTTGCAATCTTCGGGTTACTCATTGTCATCCACAGTTAAGGTTAATAGCTGTTATGAACAAGTAGACAAAATGTTGAAATTGCACATTCATCAAAGACTATAGACTATGGACTGGATTAATTCTTCTACTGCACAGCCATTTTTCGACAAATACTAGAGCGAACGTTTTTCAAAGAGAGCAGTTATGGGGCAAGGCTATTAGGTATGTATGCAAAAGCAACATTTGAAGTAAAATGCAACTATTCAAGGTCTCTTGCTCGGGTAATGTTTGCGTAATATTGCGTTGAGTGCGTGATGGTGGTACACGCAAAATCTTGCACTGATTTTTACTCAATTATTTTCTGTTTCGTAAATGTTTTCAAGGCTATCTGAATGCGAATGACATCGGATGGCAGTAAAGTCTTGATAAAAACGCGTTAGTTCCACGGAGCACCTCAAAAACATCATTACAACGCTAATGTTATCTCCACCGCAATTAATTAAGTCATGTGACCCAGGTGCGAATATACGGTTGAGTTAGAATAACTTACTTTTTGTGTTACAATGAATAGCAACTACCACTTGGCCCGAGATGAGCGGTGAAAGGATGTATAGAGGAGAGTGGGGAGGGCTAGTCATGGCAAGAGTGCTCTAATGCCATAGTTTATTCAGCAAAAGAAAAATATTGGACCTAACGAATAAACCAATTTTTCTTTGAAAAAAAGTATAGAAAAGCGGCTACTCGAGAGAGGCAAATGATCAGTGAGAACAGCAAACACAACTGTTGAGGTAAATGCTTCTGCTTCAAAATATGTTTATGCAAAACGAGCGGTGATTTGTGGAGCCGCATGCGGTCGACAGCCCCTCGTATTACACAATCATTCATTACCTAATCCCGACTATTATACGAATCAGCGGCCCAAACGCCTGTTCGCACACGATTCTACCATCGTTGTTGAGGTTACTAAATTAGCCCCACTCTGAAGATCATTCATAGTACATATATGGGAGGAAAGAGAGAACGACAAGGTATATTGCGGGAAATATATGCTGAATACGAATTTCGGAGGATTGAAAAATGTGAAAAACCCCAGAATTTTGAAAACAGCAACTTCAGAGGTGAAAAAGTTGAGCTGAAGAACATTTGAATGTAGCGAATGTGAGCATCGCAGTACTAGAATTTTTTTTAGAAGAATGTAGACAACTTTTAGCTTTATCAAATAATAATGTATTTTTCTGAGATCTATGTTCCGAGATTTTCAAAAAGCTCATTTGCAAAAGACAGCAACTAAAAGCATGTATTGTGACCCTTGATGAGCTATCAAAGTTGTAAACATTTATTCTAGACTGGAGCCATAGAGATGTGACGTGGTGGTCGGCAGGTAACTCATTGATAAGTTGTTGATTACAAAGTACATCATATTAGTTGATAGCCCGTCGATATGATATTTCAAGACATGAGCGCATCATTCAAACGCGAAAGATGAAATTATCACAATTTGAAGAGTGCAGAAAGCGTTTACTAAAAAAACTGCTGGAGATCTATTGAAATGAAATTTTGTTGAGTGAGGTGTACAGAGAATGTTAATTAAGCACACAAAACCATAAAACATATGTCTGAGAGAGAACGCGAAATTTGGGGGAGATGAGGGATCTGATGCATCTTGAGCTAAGTTCTCAGATCACGCTTACCCCGCACCGAGAAAAGTGGGAATTAAAACGATGCAAACACTAGACAAAGAAGTGCACGAGCCAAATTTGAGAAAAAATCATAAAAGATAAAGGTTAGTAAGAGTCGTTCGCCTAAGCGACTACATCATGGCAGTGGATGCCGAGGAGTTTATCCTACAGTTCAAGCGCGATTCACCTCTATTTATTTAACAGACATGCGAGGTTCAAAGCGAAGGTGAGGTTCTTCTCAACCAAAGTTCGTTTTTTTGCCCACTCTTGGATTCGTTTGTATGCGCTATGCACCAAGTTGAGCTTTTCAAATGAGCGAAAGTTTTTTGGTGAAAGTTTAAGTAGAAGCATTGGGTGGATTAGTCAAGACATTCGTTTTGCGAGAATAATGCGCATATCGCGTTCGTCAAAAAATTTGGCTTCAACCTGAAAAGTATAGATTAGTGAGTAATTGGAGCAGCAATTCTCGTTCTATGTATTGAAATATTACAGTTTTTTTTATAGTGTGCACTTAGTATATTGTATACTGGTTGATTCTGATACGTCAAAAGTCCTTACATGTTGCGAAGCGCCAGCCTCCCAAGCTATGCCTAGTTTTGACAAATTGGCGCCCACATTTAAGGGTAAAAAAGACTCGGGAACAAATATATCGATCAGCTGCCAAACCTAAGAAAGCGGAAATCAACGAGAATGCGATAAAACGTGCTCTGTGGAGGTGATTTGTGTAAATGGGAGAGAGACAGGCTGAGCACAATTGTCCCGGGTTTGACCACGTCGAGGCGCTTCTGTGCTAGCTCTCCTCGACTCGGCGTCGATGGGGCGCTGAGCCTAAATGGAATGACGCTTCCGGTGGATGTAGTTTTGCATATTAGATGGGGATATGCAGAGCATTTGCCTATGCAAGCGAAAGAATGCCTAAAGTCAACGGAGGCTCCATGAATAATCACAATTGACGGAGGACGACTCGGTCAGCACTGCTATCGCCGGCATTGCTGAACTTTGTATGAAAAGAGATGAAAGGAAGCGAAGCACATTGGTAGCTACAATACTGCTTGAGATGACTGTCGAATTTGGCATTACGCTAACTCCCAAGCTTTAGCGAGAGCGTTACCCATGGCCAAAATCTTAAAACTTTTGATTTTGGATACTAAAAGCTCTGCGAAGAGTTGGTGCATGGTCTCTGCATGACTAAGCCTACTTAATTCATACATCTGCTTTTCGTTTACCTGCCTTAAATAAGCTTGATCGCACAGAACCGCCATATTTATAGATTACAAAATTTCAAGCTTATTTCCATCCTTTACAAGCAACACGTTTAGGTGAACTGATCGATCTAACCAGTATTTTGAATAACTTTATCTAAGAGAAGCAGATAAGGTATTCCCGTAAGAAAATACGCCGCTAAAAAATTGACTCTTACTCTGGATTCTGTCGAGATTATCTACGAAGGTAGCGAAAACCTCACTAGTACTTAGACAGTATCAATAGAGACAGGAAAGTGTAGAATAATTTGTTACAATGAGACTATTCAATTAATGAGCGAGTTTCAATTTTGTATAGATTTCAATCCCATTTTTTGGTGACAAGATAAAACTTTGATATAATTAACGATTATTGCGGACAGTACATTTCTTTTCCAGATAGGCAAGATTTCTGTTCGCTTTTTTCGACAAAACTAAAGACTTGAAGGATAAAAAGGTAAAATTACTGTCAACACCATTTTCCTGACACCACAATATAGTATAGAGGAACTTTGCTAAACTCCGCAGTCCGTCAAAAAATTTATTGCTCATTTTTTGTTTACTCCGATAAAAGTTGAAGAGTTATACTCAATGCAACGCTGAGTAAGAGCATACACTGAGTAATTGCCTCGCAATTGTCAAATTACTATAGCACATTGAGCAAACAGTTCTGAGTATGACTACCTTCCTCCATCTCTCATAGACGAAGAATGTAAGAACAAAGAAAAAGTGTAAATCATTTTTTGGAGCTTTCAAAACGTTTCTATGGGTGAGTTGGGTGAGCTGCTAAAGGGAATAGCTGTAATCCTGGAGGGCATCCTAAACCAGAACCTGAAGCTATGAAGTGCTAACAATGAATTAATGGGACGATAGAGTTAGTGTACCGCCTCGAGATGTGAGTGACAGCAAGAAGCGAAATGCGAATCTTCGTAGACCGAATTTTGCGCGCCATCTCGTTACACAATGTTTGGTTGAAGCGCTTTTTAGAGCAGTACTCATCACAAGGCGACAAGAAAAGACCGTCCTGCTATTATGTTAACCTACTCGATAATGAACCTTCCCCATCCAGAGAAAACCCACAACGAACATCAAATTACTTTAATTGCTCGCTGCGTCGTCCTTCAACGCATTCTTCATGTAGTGTTGCTTTAACAACAACATAGGCATCAATGCTGGTGTGTTTCATCAAATTTACTAATAGAACGAGTTCGGCAAAAGCTGCGGCGACATGTTGCGCTCGTTGTGTTAAGCCGGCCAGAAGCATAGGATGACTAATGAATGGCTTTTGTATACGGTGTGAGGTAGTATTGGTATGGGGATTGATTGAAAGGTGGCGTTGGTTGGATGGTGGTCGGCTCTGACTTCGTTTACATATAGGCAGGCAGAGTGAAGTCTCGATAAACACAAAATTATACGGCGATCGGGCGCCGCACTATTTGCATACCGGCAGGGCGAATTCGCAAGACAAATTATGCAATCGCGCGAGTTCTGAGTCGCGAATCGTCGCGCGCTTCGAGCGAATCGCATCCGCATGGATGGCGTGTGATCGCGACAAAAAAACGGAGGAAAAAGAGAGCTTGACAGGTGCAAGAGAACGCGCGAGACCACTTGAAAAGCAGAACGAGTCGCGGCAGGCGAGGATCGGAGGAGCAGCGCCTTGGCAAGATCGCGACTCGAGCGCTGTCCGAATTACTACCGAGTACCGAACGACGATTGCGGTGCGCCAAATTCGTGCAATGCGAAACACCGATGATAAGGATCGGAGAACGCCCTAATTTAGCAGTGAAATGAGTGCCGAAGCTGTGCTACGGTAGTAGCGGATATCAGAAGGGCAGTCTGGGTGGTCCTTACCACCCTCGATGTTGGCAAAAGTTTGGGAGAACAGGCAGTGCGACTAGGTTCCCCCAATCAAATCAATAGTCAAATGCGGGCTAATGGACGGCAAGTGTAGGCCAGAACTGGTTGCCAATTTGCATGCACATTTCTTCTAAATTAATCAATTTCGGCGCTGCCTCACCTTCGGTCACGCCATATCAAACATCGTCACAAAACAGATATGCATACGACTAATGGCGGTGACGACGCTCTTCGTGGCTCTGGCCCTCATCCAAGGAGGCCAAGCCGTCACGTCACGATCATCGCTACGGTGAAGCAACAGAGCTTGACACTTTCTTGATTACACAAACACTTCCAGCTGATAAATGTGCGAGAGTTGAGAGGAGCGTGAGGTTCAGGCATAGCGCCCAAACAACGACGACGATGACGACCGAACGCTGCCGCTCAAGCTCTACTAGAAGTGTCGAACCAGTAAAGTGAAGTTACTGGTAGAGAGTTGTGATGGTCGTGCTGGTGCAGTAATCCAACCTTTTTTTGGAGCGCAAAGCAATTTACAATAAATATGCAAGCGTGAATTGTGGTGACCTTGCGCGGCTGCGCGTCCTTTTCAGTTCATCTTTTACAATGGCATATGCGTAGTCGCGCAACATCCAATTAGAGGCAATGTGTGAAAATGTTTCCACACTCAGCCAGGTAAGCATGCTTGGAAAACCATGAGCAATTTACCTTACAGTTCATAAGATACCTCTAAACATCTCGGATAGATTAGACCACATTGATGTAGGCGTCTTCGGTTTTCTTAATTTATACCTTGATTAGAACCTTTAAAGATAAAGCAATGCGCATATATTAGATACGACCCTAGCACTACTAGTTAGGTAGTTTTCAATCCATTTTTTGACTGTCTTTGAGTTATCGCTGCCAATACCACAAAAACTTCTGCGTACGGGCTGATTACACCCACATAATTTATCTCCCGATTGTTCCTTGTACATTATAAGTACCAAATATGCGGTAGATTCTACTACATCAAGATTGCCAACTGCTAATGGACCTAGTTTTATTTGTACTCGCGAATGACAGTCGCCTATTCAGCATCCTACTTTGTTATGTTGTCGCCCTGTGTGTGGCAGCGGCAAAAATTAGTTATTTACAAAAAAATTGGGACAGACTAGACCGGTTCCATCTCAAAGTACGACTGTAGTTTTTCGGCCATAATTTAAGCACTTCAGTGTAATTCGCATGGAATATCAAAACATTTCGAATGATTGCGGCCACATATTGGAAGACACGTCGGTCTGCGCCACATTGGGTGAGCCACTGATGATCATAGGAATTTATATGAAAGCTCAATTTTCATTAAATTTCTCTCTTGTCATATGCATTCGTTGACATTACGTGAACGCAATGTGATAGATGTGAAGAAACGACACGTCCGCAGTCGTGTTCGACTTTTATCAGGGAAAAATCTGATACGGATAGCTGAGCTTTGCAAGGCGTACTGTCACTGTAAGAGTATTAAACAGAAGCAAATCGCCTATATGAAGCTAATGCATCTTTATTTCATGGAAAGACGAACTATCCCCTGATCTGACTATTTAAATTAGGTTTAACAATGAATGGAGCGCTTATTCTCAAAAAATGATTAGTTCCCAAAACTCCAGCATGGCTTTCTCAACAGAAAATATTAGGTTGAAAAAGTCTGCATACCTCTCATTTTACAGCAGCTTTGTTAGCAAACTCGATAACCTCTATTCTGTAGAAGCACTTATTCTAGCACCACTGTATGTGGTAAACATAATATTCTAAGTTTCATGGCAGAACCATACACTCTAATAAGAAGAACTACATTCTTCTGCTGTACACATTGATAGTAGATGTCGTTAACTTAGCAGTAAGGAACAACATTTAGGTGGTGCACTGATTTTGACTGTCACCTTCAATTTTTGCAACACTCGCAAACTTGATGATGGTATCAAATTGAGCTTTGAACATCTTTTGATTCATATACCGATTGTACACTATTTTTTCTACAAACTTTCCTCTATAATTACTTTCCAGCAATAAGTGCGCGGTAAAGGAGTTGAAACTACTTGTTTAATAAAAAAACCCCAATCAACTTTAGCTTCCAAGTGGTTTGCTAAATGGTAAAGAATGTTAGCCTAAAAAACTTTTTAAAATAAAATCTTTACTATTTGAAGAGCAACTAATATGGCTGTTTTCAAAAACCTTTTTTTTGTGAGGAGTTCAAAAGAAGTTATGAGCGCTTTTAGGTTGAAGGTCTACCCATAAATAACCATTGATTTATTTGATAGCTAGGAAAACGGTGGCAACTGATTTTATTTCAGAATCACCTTCATTCTTCCGTATCACAAGCCATTCTTGGAATCAGCGTTTTAGAACTCCCAAAATAGAATAACACGTGAAAGGGCACAATTTTTCCTTCTTGGAACAGGGAGACACCCAGATCTGAGATTGTCCCGCATTTCCGTACTGTTTTTCCCATGACCGGATCACACACAATGTGAGCTTGTGTTTTGAAGATTTCGAGTCTTTACGTAATCCCATTCGGAAGATTTTAGGAGAAGATGATGGTAAAACAATTTGTTCAGTTCAGTCCACTGGACCGTGAAGTTTAAACGAATTTGTGCTTTCCAATGACCTTATGTTGTGAGTCAGGAACAAAAGAGGAGACTTATTTGTAAAATGTAGAGATTGGAGAAAACGTAGGAAAATTTTTTCAAGCATCCACAAGTGTGAACATTTGCTTTTCCATAGGACTTTTTCTAGTAGTAGAGTGGTGCACTCTTTCTCAGCTCCCCCGACATTCGGATATTTATTGCTTTGTTTTCGCAATTCTTCATACATCACAAATTATACAGGCATTGACAATGAGCCGAGTCATTTAGAAGAAATCAAAGCTATGGCTTAGGGTGCTGACTAGACAAAAAGCAGAGATCATTCAAACGGACAAGAATCAGCAATAGAGGTGGATTTTCAAATTTCTCAATATTGCTCAACATATTGCATTGCTGTACATATGACATTAAAACGAGATCATGTCATTAACAAAGATAACAAGGATGATAATGAAAACGATGATAGACATGCAAGAATAAATTTCCAGAGATAAATGTGATAAAATTGAAGCTGACTATATCTATTCTAATCGTAATGTAGCGAGGCAAGCACAACAGAAGAATCGGTCATTGCTTCTTCGGCACTAAATTAGTGAAATTTAACCTACTAGGCAGGATCAAAAACGAAATAAACCCCACCTAGTGGTGACCGAGCTCGGAAACATTCCATCGCTACTGGCTTCGCTTTTCTGGCTAGGACTTACTGGACCCTCTGATGATCGAGTACTGTCCGTTGTTACTTCACCTCCTTTACGATTTCCTTGGTACTTCTTCTGACGAGCTCTTGAGTTCTAAGTCACGGAACGGTTATTGAGGTGAAAAAGCTGTTGAGCCCAAAAATCTTATTCGCTTCTCACTAACCTGGAACCAGACCTGTGTAACTCGTTTACTCAGTCCTGTAATATTGGCTATTCGTTCCAGGTCGGCTCCATCAGGGTTGCTATCCACTTGGAAGTGTGCCTAGATTATGACATTTTGGAAGAAGACTTATCTTCACAAAATGTAAATCGCAGACAATTGTTTTCACCTATAGTTATCTTGACATAAGCACATAATGGTCCCACCTGTAAGACACTCAGTTGTTCCTCTGCAAACGTCGTACGCACTCGCTTGATCTTTTGTTTTTGCTGGTTCGCTCCTGAAACATTTTCCTAGCACTCTAACTACAGATTCAATATGCGCCAGCTATAGTCCTCCTTCGACGGAGCAAGCCGAGACGAAAACGAATTTACCCGAATCGCCGTCGACCAACTCGACGAAATGTTGCTTACACAGTAGACGATTGTCTTGCAGTGCAAACTCTTCGCCGGTGCTTAGTTGCCTGTGAAAATCAAAATAGAACTCATTTAGAGTGTAGAGCCCTTTTCTAAAAGATCAAAACATTCACCTTTTACACTGAGCACAGGCGAAACAGGCCAGATGAAAAACAAAGGATCGAGCTCTTCTAACCCAGTCCGTAGCATGGATCAGCCGAGAACAGGATGCACATTTTGTACCGAATTGCCTGTAAAACACTGATTAGAAGGAACCAAAACAAGCAAATTTTAGTGTGTTCTAACTTTCAGGAAGGTGTTGCAAATAGTTTTTTTGTAGGAATGACTTCCTCCTTGACCGTAATATGAGGACAAGTTATCGTAAATGAAGAAAAAAGTTTCGCTTTACGATGAGTTGTCCTCAAAATTCAGCCAAACATTACCCAGTTGAATTTGATGGGAGAATGGCCCTTCTTCCAATAATTACTTGGCTCTGCTCAGTACATTTTGCTAACATAAATTAGACTGGATGAATATTACAACGACGGACTTTCGCTCGCTCTATTTGAAATTGAACGAAGAGCTTTTCTGCGTTCAAGAAACTTCAGTTTGCCAACGTATCACTCTTACAATTCAGTTGCTATACTCCTAGTAAGAAAATGACAGTTTGGTTTGTGCGTATAGAGAGCAGAAGTTCCATGCAATGAAGAAGAAAGGTAAAGAATGCATTTTTGAGTGTGCCGACTTTTGCTAATTGCCCGAAAGTCAAGAAAAACTTCTAATATTTCCAACGCTGCACAAATTTACCATAACTTCCTCTAAAGTTTTTTTTTTGTACTAGCATAAATTTTTTGAAAGCAGGTCTTTAATCTCCCACCAATGGCGCTGCCTTCCAAAAGAGTCCTTAGCAAGGCTGGCAGCTTGTTCGTGCCTCAAGATGTGCCGTATCCCCGGTTTGACTTCAAAGCGATAATCGACTACATCTGTCCGGCGCTTCTTGACTGTTCCCCCCGATGTTCTAATCCGTTTTCGGCACCTTTATCCACAAGTGTTTGCCCGCCTACTACGACAATTATACAATTTGCATGTACAGCGCGCATGCAAGCATGTGGTGCGTCTAAGGAACTAATAAATTCGAACGACAAGTGGAGGTCTCGAGTAGAGTAGCTCAAACCTCTCACACTTTTTCGTTTTGGAAGTACATGAGAAATGCAAGAGGTAAATCAATGTAAATCAAGTTTAGGGATTATTGTTCTGTGAAGTGGACCCACTTATTTCAAAACCTTTTTGTTCCAATGTGAAACAACGTCAAAAAACGATAATTCTTTCTCAACAATATTCTTGCTCCTCGAGATGAAAAACAGTAGGCTACAGTTTGAAAACTTCAAATGTAAATCAATATTCTACTCTTCCGCTCTATTTTCCATATCTCAAGCATATCGTTTTGAGCAGCGATCGTTGCTAATCCTCACGAAATCCCAAAATCTGCACCGGTATCGCGCAAATCAAATAATAAGCGGTTGTAGCGCGTCTAATCGCTAGTACCGTAATCGCGCTAACTAGCATGCATGACGTAATTAAACTCATTGACAGATGTGAGGGTGGAGAGGAAGAATGGAACGAAAGCTGCCTGCAAGAGAGTACAAGTCTTTTCAGTATTGGGATAAATTGTGAAAAATTTACACAGCTTTGAGTTTTTGAAAAGAGTCAAATGATAACTGACCTCGAGTCATATGTAACTTAATATTTGAGACTGTACAAAAAGCCCTATTAACGACGGCAGCCATACTAGTAACTTTCCAGTAAAACGTTTCCTATATTAACAAACTGTAGAAATGTATTCTACCGATTGACATATAAGCAACAAAAGAAAAGAAACAAGGAAACAAGGAGCCATTACTGGAAATAAGCAGGTTCTAGCTTTGCAGTTCGTCAATCAGCATGTATAGTGTGCACTACGCATATTAAGTTACAAATGACTCGACGATATATAGGGTGCGGAAAAAAAGTATTTCTAATTTGGCAACCTTAGGTTAATTTGAAGTAATCACCACTTCCTTGTGCTAAGGAATTTTCGAAAAAATCTTCATAATTGTAAAAGGGAGTTGCAAGATTTGGTATGAGATGCGCTGTAAACAAGGAACCGCCGCCGGGTAAAATTTCAGAATTTTGGCAAGTTTATGTAAAATGCTAGACTGTACTTTATCATGCATGCGGTATACGGTATTCATGTTAAATTTAGCAGAAAAATTTGGGAATTACGTTAAATTTTCGAGCTCTACTTCGAAGGACAGTACTTTATGCGCATCCTGTATTTTAAAATTAGATAAGGAAGGTTTTTTTTAACCTCTCACGACTTGTTTCGAAATTCTCAGCTACCAAATAGTTTTATGTACCAAAATCCCTCTCCACTTCAAAACTTCTCGCCACATCCCTGCACTAGTGATGTCATTGCCTGTCACAGAAGCTAGAGCGGACTTCATGGATACGGTAGAGTTCCTGATTAGGTCCCTTGGGAGAGAAGGCAAAGTCAGCTAGACGCATACACAGATGTCAAGAGAGCATCGTGAGTTAGCGGATTGAGTCAATTAGATTAGAACAGCACGATGAGCGTCATCTTACTATGAAATTTGAAGAAGTGAAGACGACATGAAAACTGAGCATACGGTACCTTCCATAGCATGCTTTGCAGAGCGTATTGCCGTCTCGGTAAAAGCAAGTGTGCTGCGATTGAAGCGATGTTGTACAAGAGGCACACCGAAGACAATTTTCATGCCAAGATCTGAAAACATATTTTTTGTTAGATGCTCGAGATATGCTAGGAAGAATAAATCAACTTTATGACTATCACATGTTAAAGTTGACAACATAAACAAATAGCTTGACAGAAAACCCTGTGAGCAAAGAGAAACCCTCAACCCGAATAAAACACATGTTTATTCATTTAGTAAATTTTCAACTTTGCTCTATTTAGAAAGAGCCATTATGAGAAAATTTTACACTGAAATGCGACATATCGAGGTTCCGTTTGAATAGTAGAATTATCGAGAAAGTTTACAGAAATATAGATTTGCAAAAAATTAGGATATGGGAGCAAGGGAGCATATGCACTCCACTTTCCATAAGACTCTGTGTATATTCACAAAATTGAGGGATTGTGACTGGAGGAAGATGCCAAAAAACATCATTTGAAAATAGAGTTAATCCTGACAAGTTCAAGCTTTTCTTACACTTAATATTACGATAATGTCCATTGTTAATGCGGAGATTGAGCCGACAAATGCACATGCTATTCCGTAAGTTTATAGCCTCATCAATTCATGATATTTCTACCGTAACAGAATCTGATTGACAGCGTCACAAAAATTATTTGAAAAGTTAACTGACCTTCCGTTTACTGTCAGGAGTGTTCGCTCATGAATGGCTCGGTCACATCCGCAACAAATCTCGGCTTCATACTGCAAGAAACTTTTATTGCATTTAAAATAAGAAAAATGGATGTGAATGAATAATCTGAAAACAATTAGGGCTTTTCTGCTTGATATTCACCTCCTCAGATCTGGAAGAGGGAGGTAATTCATAGGCTTCTCTCTCCCCCCCCCTTTCACCTTTCTCTACAGCTTTTCTCTCAAAGTTGTGTAAATTCAGTGCTTTAAAAGGCTATTATGTAGCAGTAATAGTTTTCGGTACAATACTCAGATAATGAATTACAAAAATGAAAAGCTAAGATAGGACAACGAATTTTGGTGCTCTTATTTGAACAATTATTTGGGATCCGCAATTAATTGAACCACAAGCTCCAGGGAAAAAGAGAAATTGGCTAGATTAACTCTAGTCTTGAAAAGAAAGTATCAATCACACACAAAATAAATTGTCGTACTCCGGTGATACAAATTGCGACCACTAGTCCAGCTTCTTTAGAATCTGATAAACGAGTAATTCTTTGCAATTTAAATCTGACCAGCTGAGCTTAACGGCAGTATAAACATAGGAACTTCTTTTCTCGTTCCAAAAGTTTTTGTTCTTTTCAGAATTCATTATGGCAAATTGTCTACAATTTTAACTCGTAGAAAACGTCTCAAAAAAATTAACGTGAAAAACATCATTCATAAGCAAATAAAGACAGACAACGAAAAATCTCCGATGAAAGGCTCATCAGCTAAAAGCGGCACCGGATACGGTGGATGACGTTCGCAATTAGATAGTATTCATGGATAATGCCAATGACAGCAGAGATCATGCTTTAGGATGCGCTTAGATTTGGCAAGAAATTACAGCGAAATTTTGTTGAGACAAATTTTTGGAGAAAGTAGCAGCAGTCAGGTGCTGCTGTGGAGTTTGTTGAAGCTCTCTCGAGCACCCTCAAAAAATCAAATTCAGGTGGATCTTGGTTGATTGGCTCTCTTAGCCTCTTGTTCAATTAAATTTGTGGTGTGAGTTTCTTCTCACAGCTGAGCGACTATGGGATGAATTTGTCTCTGGTATTCAACAAAGCAGCAATGGGAAAAAGGTAGAGACGTTTTTTGAAGAAAGCTCTAGCTGGCCAAACCTCCCAGTTATTTCTTTTGGAAGGCCTCGTTTGATCATTCATAGTTCACCATACTAAACCTTATCAAATGGAGATACATAATTACTGACTAGAAACAAAACAGGCATAGCTTTTGAGCAGTTTCTAACGCAGGAGCCCTACATTTGCTATTACGGAATCAAACAGATTTTGCATTGAGCTCATTACATAAAACTAGGTAAAACTGTGATATTTGGAGAAATGGTCAGGCTCAATACAACAGGACTGGCGCTCAAGGAGCAGGGAATAAGCCTAAGAAGTGCCCTGAGGCTCAAAAACAATTGCGCACTACGATCTGCTCCCGTAAGGTGACCGATAGAGCTCGACAATGCGAGCGAGCCTGACTGGCCCAGGGCGTCTCACCTTGAGTGGCGCCGCGTAGACGAAATCTTCATCGCTATTCATGCGGCTTGCACAATCCTGGCCGACGACGAATTGTCGCACGTCCGCCGTTGACGCGACGAAATCCGATCGCGGCACGAGCGTTTCCGGCAAAGCGACAACGCATTCCGGTCGCATAACGACGAAGTCGGCTCGCGAAGCGGGAAAATCCGTCGCAAATGCGGTTGCGTCGACGAAACAGCTCTGATGAACCTCCATGAAGATGCTCTAACGAACCGCTAACGAGCCAACAAACGACCTAACGAGCAGATACAAAAGGGGCGGATGCGCTGCAGCGCCGCCCCAGCCGCGCGATTGGCCAGCCCGCTGCGGCTCGCCGCTGTGCTTGGATGGAGCGGAGCCCGACGAGAATCATCGGCCTTCCAACGATACTTTTCGGGCAAAATTCGCTTAGACCATGTTGACTTGTTGCCTTGTAGTTTTGGAACATCACGGAAATGTGGAGGTGGAGCTACGATGTTGAAGGAACCAACAGGCATCTTCTTGCATCAAATAAGTAGCATTCATTTTAAACATGGAGCTTATTGAGAGCGAGACCCTAGGACAGAGGCGCTTCTTGGAAAATATGTCGGTATTGAATGAAATCTTCTTTTTTACGAGCACGATGTGACAAATTGGGCGAGAAAGTATGGGGAAATGGTGCTACTTCTTATAAACTCTATGAAGAAACCGTGAGTAGGATAGGATATCCAAAAGATTTAGTCGTATTCCCAGTTTTCAGTCGATAGTCTATGTTCTCGTTTTGGTAACTCTTTTAACAATCTGCCTAAAATTGTATGTGAAAATTGTTTTATTACAGCTTCATTCATTATGGCTGTTGAAACTCAGTATCAGAATTGTGTTCATCAAAGCAATCTATCTCCAATATTACCATTTATTTGGAAAAAAATCACAAACAAACAGTTGACTGACCTTGGTGCTCAAGATAACAAGCTAACCAGATTAATCTCGTTAGTCCAGTTATGCGGTAAACCTGGAGCAATCCACCACATGTCACCTTTTTTGATGGCTCTCAACAAGCTGACACCCGACTGCAAATCTCAACAATCTGTACAGTAGATTTGAGAGGTGGAGAGAGTTTTTATAACTGAAGAAAACGTAAAATGTTCTATTTTCCTTTTTTGATACGTTACTTCCTTTTGTATCAGTCAAAATGCTGTTCAAATTTTTTAATTGTCGATCTGTTACAAATCATGTGTTTAGTAGATTTACTACACCTAGTTGTGGTCACTCGATTCGATAGACATTTTATGGCTCGACTGCCGCTTTTGTGCTGCAAATGCGCTAAATTGAATCAGTTGATCGATGTAAATTGAATTACTTTGCGCTCAAAACATCGAAATCTGCAGAATCGCGTTAAACACCCTAGGACAATGCCAAAGACTTGAGCTATAGGGCGAAGAAATCTTTTCATGGATTTAAGGTTTATAAAAATCTTTCTGAGCAAGCTGAAAAGCTACAGTGTTATATGTTGGTAGGATCACTGTGATCCAATTAGATCCTACAATTCTAGTGTGAGCGTTTTTGAGCACATATTACTACTTAGATCGCTTCCGTCCACCACCAACATTACGGGGTTATGCCTAGGCCTCATTTTTTTTAGTTGGAACAGCAAACTTTCTTTGTTACGTTCAGCATCTGACAAGATCCGGTCAATACATGAACGTAAACATAAATGTCAATATGAAGTTTTCTATTGTAGGTTGTTTGGAAGTAGGAAATATTGAACATGCTGAGTAAAGTAAAATGTGCCAAAAGGCTCCCTATCGCTCCTTCTCCTGCCATTTCATTTTCGAACTTCTGCTTCCTCTGGAATCCTTGTATGCCCAAACTGTACGACTTAATCTACAGACAAAAAGGCTTGTATCTATGTATGCTGATATGTGAACATATAGACACCTACACATATAATGTGTACTGTAAGTTCCATGGCACTCATTCCGCCACATAAACTTTGTGGGAATAAAGTTTCAAGCTTTCATCGCTACTCATCATGACTGCTGAAAAGAATGCTGCAAATTCTTCAAATTTTTTGTCAAATTTTCAGCATGTTTGATAAGTTTGGAAGGCATGATTCTCACTAGTAAGATCAAGAAATAGAGTGCCTGACCACAAAAAACTCTTAACGACTTCATTGTAATACTGCTAGCGAGTTTATCCGAGCCTGCCCATGGATTTCGGTATCAATAATTGTGTAGAGAGAAGGTACGCTAATTGCATCGCATTTAGCGCCTACCTTCATTGATTCTTATCGTGCACTTTGAACTTTGCAGCAACATGCCCAGCAATATCCTTCTTCAGTATTTTGCAGTTTAATGAACTATCTGTTTATATGGAACGGACAAAATATCATTCAAACCTTAGGAAATGACGACGACGTCTTGCTGTTTTCTGTGATGACCGTTTCGTCAAAATAAAGTGGTAGTCCAGCGAAGTGCTCTTCTCTATTCATTATTTCCCAAAGAATAGCTCAAGTTGGGAACTATTTATTTGGTTTGATTTTGCATGAATTCATCATTTATAACGAGAACATGTTCGATAGCAGGACCCTTGCTTATCCCTTCAGAAGTTGTTTTCTTTTTGTGCTGCAAATTTTGTGCGCACGTGATTAAGTTTCTTATAAGTATACAAAGCTTTTTAAGGTTTAAAAATCATCAAATATCAATCGCCTCATGACTTTTTGATAGATAGTGCCAGAGATTTTTGTTGACATTTGAATTATGAACGTCGTTAACCTATATCACATTTTGCAATTTTGTTTGCCATGCTCTGGTTTCCAGCATAGATCACACCTTACATGTTCAACTCCAAAATCGTATTTCTCCCAAAATACTAGCTGTTTTCCTTTATACATTGTGATTTTTGATTTTGACAGGAATTTTACAGTATGGCTACCGAAGCCCCACTGTGAAATCCCAGTGAGCAGAATGGAAAATGTCATATTAAGCATAAGTTGTGCAAAGTTCTGTCCGATTTGATTTAGAGTTCAAAATGTCATAACTTCTTTCAAAGTCAACTTTTTTCCAAGATCTTAGTTTACATGTGTTGAGCAATTCCTTGGCTATCAGAGACATATCAAAATCTGCGAAAATCCTTGTTAAGGAAGAAGCAAAAATTTAAAAACTTCACCACGTTTTCCTTCAAACTTGTCTTTTTTGACTGGCAATGCTCCCTTATGAGAATTGTAGGCATCTTATCTAACAATGGACAGATAGAGAAATTTTCGTAGATTATTTTGCAACATGAAAGAGCCCGTAGGGTCTGGGTTGCCGAGAGATTTTTTGACCGACAAAATTAGCCACTTTTTGACCTCGCTTCAGCGCATGTGTGCATGCCTATTTATGAGTTATGAAAATTTTACAGTTGACGTGAGCGCCGAAAAGGAGTTGGTGGATGGGCCCTGCTAGCTCTTTCTTTACCCTAACACCTCCAACTTTGAAGTTGTCGATTACTTCTATTCGCAGAAAGTTATAGCTTGTAAACATCTATACAGAAAATTGAAGTTCGATGACAAATTTCACTAGCAAGACGTTTTCTTCATGGAACCGAACTTAGGCATATATTAGCCTTTTACATCCTTCCGCAGCCAATGAAAGAACTTGACTTGAAGGGCGCATTATGGAGATTTCCTCGCAAGAACATATTTCTAGGGTGAGAACGTACCTCGGCCCCTTGGAGAATTTAGGCCTGAAATCTCCTTACACTAAGAAATTTATCGAAATTTGATATGCTTTAGAAAGCGCAAGAAAAGCACTTTCTAACGATACCAACAATACCGCATTAGAGATGAAATTCTCTTAGAACAGCTGCTTCAAACATGAGGCAAAAAAAATCGGACAGAACTTATGCAACAACCTAATATTTGTGGTCAACGTGTGGAACTAGGAGAAATCCATGATATTGGTCTTGTTCTGAATGACTACCGTAACCTAACCTTAGCTTATAACGTCAGTACTTGTGGTCGCTTTGTAGGATCAGCCCTCCCTATCCTACAAGCAAATTCCTGAATACATGTTCAAAAATCTTTTCAAGAACTATCATTTCGTAAGAAGCAATCCACCGTTTGATCGCAATTCTGACACTGAAACTTACGCTCTGATCAGAAATAGAGTATTACTGGCCTGATCATGAATGCAACTGAAACTTCCTTGTCAGCGTGATCACTGCCAGGATGAAAGGCTACAAAAGACATGAACAAATTCCCATTTCTTTCATCCTTCCTTTCTTCGCTATCATTGATGGTTACCTTTTCAGTATTGCGTTGGTCACAGAATGACGTTATTATGATAACAATGCTCATTTTTGATAGTTTAATCGAAAATGGGGTCACTGTTGACTAATAAAGAGATCTGAACATACGTCCCTAGGTAGGGAAACTCAAACTCTTGGTTAAATTTGTTAAACATGTAAATGACATGTCAAATTTTTTTGACACGTGGCAGAAGGTTGACACTCCTTCCTGTGAAGTCGGGATCAAATATGGTACGAGGGAAAAAGCAATATGCTTCTTTGAAAAAATGGTTCCGGATAACGGAAAAGTACCATATTTTCTGATTATTCCCTACTGCTCTATTTCTTCAAGAAAACCTTCTAAGAGAAAGCTGGCTTAGCATGAGTGAGTTTATAGCGGCTTTCGGTTTGAGAACCAGGATGATAAGATGTCAAAGTCTATCAATCATTCTGAAATCTCCGGCCACAACCAATCAATACAAAAAAATCAGCTCAAAAGAAAAGTTTTGAAAGTGAAACTCAGCCTGGCTAAGGTCGTATATCATTCTAAAAAACTGAGAAAACTAAAGGAAAGATTTTCACAATATGAAGCAATATATTTACATTTATTGGCAATGAACCACCGTCTAACCCAAAACACTCGTTTTTAGCCTTTTTCATTGAATACTTTACTCAATTTTGCATGGAAAGGCCTTCATGAACACATATGATATGAAAGCACAAAATGTGCAGCTCCTCTCTATGTTAAGCACGAGTTCGGAATTTTTCAATGTAAATTTGGGTAAAGTATTTAACGAAAAAAACTAAAAACGAGTGTCTTTATAGACGGTGGTTCGGTGCCAACAAATGTAAATATATCGCTTCATAATGTGAAAATCAACTTTTTTTTTTATTGTCGACAGGATTTGCAACTTCCCTGCTATAATTTACAGAAATGCAAAACGGGTGGCATTCCAGAGGAATCAATCCCACGATGTCCAGCTCCGCAGTCCAAGCCACTATCCATTGCACCAAAAATCCTTTATAACTCCTCCAGAATGACGTCATAGCAGATAAGGAATGCGGTTTAGAAATCATCGTCTGGGGAGGTATATGCGGTATACACCGCTTACCCAATCGTCACTGCGATCAAGTATACTTCCCTTGTAAGATGCTAAATTCTTCTTTTTCGCGAAGTAAAGGAATCGAAACAGAATCATACGTAATGTAGGAGAGTAATCTTGACGATTTGCACTATATATAGATATATAGATATATAGATATAGATCTAGAGGAATAATTTTGACGAATAGCACTTTTTGGAATCTCCCACTTTTTGGAAAATTCTCCAACTTATGCCGAATCTCAAGTTGCTTCAAAATACGTGTGTGTGTGTGTGTGTGTGTGTGTGTGTGTGTGTGTGTGTGTGTGTGTGTGTATGTGTGTGTGTATGTGTGTGTAAGTGTGTATGTGTGTATGTGTGTGTGTATGTGTGTGTGTATGTGTGTGTATGTGTGTATGTGTGTGTATGTGTGTATGTGTGTGTGTATGTGTGTGTGTATGTGTGTGTATGTGTGTGTATGTGTGTGTATGTGTGTATGTATGTGTGTATGTGTGTGTATGTGTGTATGTGTGTATGTGTGTATGTGTGTATGTGTGTATGTGTGTGTATGTGTGTATATGTGTATATATGTGTATGTGTGTGTGTGTGTGTGTGTGTGTGTGTGTGTGTGTGTGTGTGTGTGTGTGTGTGTGTGTGTGTGTGTGTGTGTGTGTGTGTGTGTGTGTGTGTGTGTGTGTGTGTGTGTGTGTGTGTGTGTGTGTGTGTGTGTGTGTGTGTGTGTGTGTGTGTGTGTGTGTGTGTGTGTGTGTGTGTGTGTGTGTGTGTGTGTGTGTGTGTGTGTGTGTGTGTGTGTGTGTGTGTGTGTGTGTGTGTGTGGCTTTGATAAAGAACCAGAATTTTTTTAGGTGGTTCCGGCACAACCGGGAGAAGAATAGGTTTGTAAAAAGCTCACTGTATTCTACATCACTTATCAAATAGAGAGCCACGCGTTACACTAGTTCCGATGTGCTACGCTAGGTAGTGTTTTTTTAGCTACTGTATTTGTGAGTAGCCGTAATTTGACCTCCGCATCTAACAACAGTTAGGCGAAATATATCTATTCGTAGTAGGATTGGTTGAGCGAACTTCCAAGATTGATAACACTTCTTTATTCGCTAACGTTTCGGCGCTTTCGCCTTCTTCAGAGCCTGCAAGCCGAGGTATATGAACTTACTCGCCCAGACGTCAACAATAGATAAAGTATCATTCAAGAACAAGGCTAATGCTAAACAAAACCATATTCACAAGCACAGTACTCACCTTAGATAGCACAAGACGGAAGTCCGAGGACCACCACTATGCACAAGACTCAACCTCAGCTCTTTTATACGTGCCTTGATGACCCGGCCTCATATTCGAATCCGCATAGGGACTGATAAGGCGCGAGTTCTCTCTTTATGGCGGTACACTCCTCCTTCCGGTTTATTTTTGGATTTTTGGCGCTAATCCAAAACGCTTCTAGTGTTTTGCGCGTGAGGATCTCGGGTTCTAACGACATTATATCCATTCGGTTCTCATTTTTTCAAATGAACTTATCTGGGAGAACAACTAACGGCAGATCATCATATCACCAGTGCGATCGATCACATACATAGACCCGCAATTTGGTCAACTTGGTTGGGCATTCTGCACTTGAGTTAGATATTGAATCTATCGTTCTCAAGCATATTCACATTTTCTTGAACTTTATCGCTCTTAAACTTCATTAGCCTGCCCACAGTGCACATTATATCAACGTGATGACCCAACGCAACTTGTTTTAAACACTCTGCCCAGTGTTCGTAGGTCCTCGTTGCTTAATTTTCAAATCTGTAACGGTCCTAACCCTTAGATTTTGGCTTATGTGGCGACTTGTTACCCATAGGTTGACATAATCATGTATAGGTTAAACTGTTATATGCACAAGTTCCACGGCTGTTTTTCCACCGTAAAAGTTTGCACAATACTCAAAAAGAGATGTGTGTGCCTGTTGCAGCTCCGATGACTTTCTTTGAAAAGGGCTTCGATTATTGAATGAACGCGAACGCTCTACTGACGAAAATTTGTCAGGGAGTGTAAGCTGCAAATACTTGTAGGTAAACTGGGGTGCAATGTATCGGAAAGTATTTACCACTTTCACGGCCGATCAGCAGTGCTATTCGTTGCATCTCGAGAAAAGGCAGGTTCATATTCAATATTCATGTAGTAAAAGCAAAAGTTACCTAGCCTCTGAAATGTCATAGCGGCCAGGTCTACGAAGAGTCTCAATTTTGTATATGGGACTACGAGAAGTGAATTCCTGTAATCAATCTCACCTCTGACGCGAAACCATGACTGCTTTTTCCGAGTAAATTTAAAGCAGAAAATGGTGGACAATGGAACAACAAAGGTACTTTGCTGTTAACCTGTTTATAGATGTATTATACTCCAAATTGTGGAGTTGGTTAAAGGATTATACGATTTGCAAAATGTTGCATGCTACAGATATGTATACGTATGAGATATAGAGTGAAACACTCATTACAATGTTTGTCAACTGATTTGTTTTATAGCGTAAATCTAAATTAAAGTCCGCTCTATTGAATGGTGCTTTGACCTTAGCAAAAGGACTTTGTGGGACGAGAGCCAAACGGTTAAAAAGTGTTTTAGTTTTGGGATACTCTGTAATTCTCTGCCATTGATCTTATGAAAAACCGTCCCCTCGAAAGATGCCGCTGTTTTACCAAGCACTGATTGTTTTCAGAAATTTTGACCTGTGGAGTTGAGTTTAGACAAAAAAGGTTCTAGCATGATTTTCTCAGGTTGCACTTTTTCTATTTGAGCATTCCAAAATCCATGGCGGTCCATAAGCGAAGTTGCTGTATGCATTTGTTTTGGATATAAGCCGAAAGGCTCATTTGTCAAAACTGTACTTGGTGCAATCCAGACAGTTTGTTTCAACAACCAATTTGTATATTGTAAGAATCAATGCCCTATACTTACTGCTCATGCTGTTCTTGAAGATTTTTGTTTACAAGACTTGTCAAGAATCAATAATCGGTTTGCATGGCTATGGACGTTGTTCTCTGAGGTAGCAAAGTCCAAAGTTTAGGATGACATGGCTGCTCATCAATATGGATCTGGATCTGGCCTTAACCATGTCCCAGCGTTTCCTGTAGTCATTCTCTTCTCTCGTTTGCCTTTCAATTATCTCTTACAGCATAATTTTTTTCTTTACAATTCGTGAACTGCTTCCACTCTCGTGTTTTCTGCCTCCCTTACGGTTAAAATTTATGGTATTGATTTAGCATTAAGATTAGCTTCAAAGGGAAAAACTTCCCTAGTGGAGAGCATTCTGAAAGTCTAAAAAGCTGAGTGATTAAAAGGACTACGTTCGGCTTCAAAGGAATGTCAGTTGTTGAGGAATATCCCCTCTCAAAATCTCAAAAGCCTTTCAAAATGATATTTTCCTCATACTCCTCGCGTACAGTTGAGAATCCTATCGGTAAGTATCGTACTATGCTATGAATGGATCACAAAAGCTTAGAATTCCGGCGCTAGTTCAGCACCTCAAATTTCATAGAATTATCGTTGGTCAACATTCCTTACAGCGATTACTTTTTAGAAGGCTGGAGCAATAATCTTCGCATACCTTGTGAGCCGGAACCATTTTTAACGCGCCAACGCAGCTGACCGCCATTGCTTGCGGAGTTTCCACCAATGTCGTCAGCAAACTGAGGGTCATTGAAGGTGTCCAACAGCCCATCCCGTGCGCATCGTCTACAATTCAGAGGACACCTTAAGCACACCTTGTAAAAAATTGAATGACGAAATTCGATGATAAATAAACGTTGGATTCTAAGAAGGGATAATTCTTGCTTGTGCAGGCAAGTTTTCTTAAAATGAAAACGCTCTCGCTCTCTTGAAAGGAGCAAGTCTGTCTTATATTCTCCTTGGAACTAAAGTCTGTCTTACATTCTCCTTGATTCCGTTTGCAGTAATTTCTGGAGCACTTCAAAAGGTTGTGGCAGCGGAGACGTACTTGAATAACTCTATTAATATCGTGAAAGTCAAAAACCTAACTCGGCGGCGTTCCTACTTTATAGAGTAATAGACATCACTGTGTGAAACACTGCGTTGAAAGTGTGAATTGGGAAAGACGTTCGAAATCTCAGAATGGTTTTTTGCCGAAATGTTCGGATCAAAACGACACGGCGAGGAAGTTAACGTTGCTGTAGAATCCAGACCGACACTTTGGCTGATGTCCTGTTTGGATTGTATACAATAAGGAGGAAAGACATCAAAGCCAAATGCATCGTTCGAACTCATCGAGAAGCTATTTCTCAGAATCCCCCCTACAGTACCCCCCCGCGTCATTGAAGATCGAAAAAAAAACGGGCGGGAAGATGAACGCCAAGGAATGTTCCAGAAGTCCATTGTCGTTTATGATAGGGGGCCAGAACGCTGCGCTGTATCCTGTACTTTAGCAGGCATCCGTTTTTATCAGGGTACTTTATTTGTGGGAAATTACCCTGATATTCTCGTTTTGTTCATAGTTGCTTTGTCTATTTCTTCTTTTTCTCATTTAGGCGCACCATGAGTGTACATGAGTGTATTGAAATAAATAAATAAATAAATAAATAAATAAATAAATTATGCTTACCATCTGCTAGTGGTCCAGTACTAGTATTGAAATTGGTGGGTTCAGGTGATCAGATCTATTGTCATTACTCATCCCTCTTCATATCTTTACCCGTAATTTTATCCTTATTTTTTGTCTTTTCTGCTCTCTCTAAGCTTTGGTATGAATGAAAGTAGTATCTTGATAGCTCTTTTCTCAGAGGATTTTCTAAAGCTCATCGAAGTTAAGATCGCATACTTTCATAATTTTGGCTGTTGATAGAGCAAATCTGTTTAATGTGGATATGATCATAGCGTCCTTTAGCTTTTTCTCAGTTTTTTAGAATGATATACGACCTTAGCCAGGCTGAGTTTCACTTTCAAAACTTTTCTTTTGAGCTGATTTTTTTTGTATTGATTGGTTGTGGCCGGAGATTTCAGAGTGATTGATAGACTTTGACATCTTATCATCCTGGTTCTCAAACCGAAAGCCGCTATAAACTCACTCATGCTAAGCCAGCTTTCTCTTAGAAGGTTTTCTTGAAGAAATAGAGCAGTAGGGAATAATAAGAAAATATGGTACTTTTCCGTTATCCGGAACCATTTTTTCAAAGAAGCATATTGCTTTTTCCCTCGTACCATATTTGATCCCGACTTCACAGGAAGGAGTGTCAACCTTCTGCCACGTGTCAAAAAAATTTGACATGTCATTTACATGTTTAACAAATTTAACCAAGAGTTTGAGTTGCCCTACCTAGCGACGTAAGTTCAGATCTCTTTATTAGTCAACAGTGACCCCATTTTCGATTAAACTATCAAAAATGAGCATTGTTATCATAAAAACGTCATTCTGTTACTAATTAAACAAATTAGACTTGCCAAGAGTAGAGAAGTGGACTAGGATCATCTAAATGACAAAACAAGCAATAGCAAGGAACTTTAAGCCATCGTTTATAATCTCGTCTGGCTAAATTCGCAAGACGACGGAAAGTTTGAAGAAAAAGTCAATGCTGAATCGTTGTTGAAAGCGATCAAGATGTTCTGATACAGATTTCAGATTGTTTTGCTCTCAGACAAGCCAATTAAACAGCTTTTAGGTGATCACAAATGCTCTTTTACCTCACCGGAAGTGATTTCGAAAGAAACATGTCAAAATGGACCAAAACTTGTTAATATTTTTCTGATGCGTGACAGGAAGGCAGTCCCCGTGGAATCCATAAAGAATTGTTCTTAGACTGAAGAACGTATTTTATGAGAGCTTTTTGAAAAAATGAGTCCGGATAAGGGAAAAGTACCGAAAATATTTATCTAATAATATTCCAAGTTCGGCTGTTTCTGAATCTTGGCATGGCAAATATTCATGTGCAGTACTGTTTCAGCGAGACCAAGATTTGCATCAATTCTTTATTGGCTAACGTTTCGGCGATTTCGCTGATTCTCTATTGGCATCTGAGTGAAGGAGTTACTTGAACTTCGACTTTACAGGTTCTGACGAAGGGGAAATCGCCGAAACGTTAGCCAATAAAGAATTGATGCAAATCTTGGTCTCGCTGAAACAGTACTACACATGAATCATAACTTATAATAACGGGCTAAGGGTTGTTTACGTTTGTCTCTCTCTGTGTGTGTATGTGTGTGTAAGTGTGTATGTGTGTGTATGTGTGTGTGTATGTGTGTGTGTATGTGTGTGTAAGTGTGTATGTGTGTATGTGTGTGTATGTGTGTGTGTATGTGTGTGTATGTGTGTGTATGTGTGTATGTGTGTATGTGTGTATGTGTGTGTATGTGTGTGTGTATGTGTGTGTATGTGTGTGTATGTGTGTGTATGTGTGTATGTATGTGTGTATGTGTGTGTATGTGTGTATGTGTGTATGTGTGTATGTGTGTATGTGTGTATGTGTGTATGTGTGTGTATATGTGTATATGTGTGTGTGTGTGTGTGTGTGTGTGTGTGTGTGTGTGTGTGTGTGTGTGTGTGTGTGTGTGTGTGTGTGTGTGTGTGTGTGTGTGTGTGTGTGTGTGTGTGTGTGTGTGTGTGTGTGTGTGTGTGTGTGTGTGTGTGTGTGTGTGTGTGTGTGTGTGTGTGTGTGTGTGTGTGTGTGTGTGTGTGTGTGTGTGTGTGTGTGTGTGTGTGTGTGTGTGTGTGTGTGTGTGTGTGTGTGTGTGTGTGTGTGTGTGTGTGTGTGTGTGTGTGTGTGTGTGTGTGTGTGTGTGTGTGTGTGTGTGTGTGTGTGTGTGTGTGTGTGTGTGTGTGTGTGTGTGTGTGTGTGTGTGTGTGTGTGTGTGTGTGTGTGTGTGTGTGTGTGTGTGTGTGTGTGTGTGTGTGTGTGAATCTCTGTCTGTCACGAAATTCGTGGAAGGAGTCCCAGCAGAAGTCTTGAGCTAGAATTTGAGTAGTAGCACCCTATCAGCATGTAGGTAACCTGTGCCAAAGGACAAGCCGATCCAATAAGTGGAATCTGCGAAAACTGAGCGCCAAACGGATCCACGCGACTTTTGGCGCGCCAAAGTGGGCCTGTATTTGGAGTTTTTTCAAGATCGTGGATTTGTTTGAAAGTAAATCCGCAAACCATGGACTCCGGCCTGAAAATTGGTCAAAAAGTCTACTTTTACGCAAGACCGGCGTCAAAAGGGAATAATTGCGTGGACAATCGATTTGTCAAAGTTTTACCCAAGAATCAGAGAAGATTTTTGTTCAGAGATGTAACTCATGGTTGTCATCATCCTTCTGGCGATTATCAAGCCATTACAACTCCAGTAATTGATTCAAACTCGCATTTGATCTTTTGGAGAAAACTTTTTTCCCTTCGAAGTCACCGATCATAGACGAAATAGCTTTTAAAATGAGTAGTTGTTTACAATTCATTTGTGATGATCGGCATCGCATGGCAAGTTTCAAAGCCATGAGTTCGCGACTACGAGGAAGGAAGGATGTGGATAGTAAAGCCAGTGCGAGCCTCTGCGAAGCAGAGGTGACGCACTGGTATCTAATAATGATAATGAATAATAAACTGGCATCGTCTTACCATTCGAGCTAAGTTCGAACATTTCGTCACAAGTTAGTTAGGTATCACGTAGTTTTTATTCATAATGCTGAAGATCATGTGATAGTGGAGTACATATCAATAACGAATAAGCCTGTTTCACAAGTTCTTCGTTGGAGTGCATCTAATATCAGCTCATCTTGAGCGTAACGGCAGAATTCTATCGATTTTGTAAGTGAAGCATTCGTATAGAGAGGAGCAAGCTGTTTTATCTGATTCAAGGCACCACACCTCTTCGCCAAGTCTTCGATGAGAGAAAAAGGACATTGACTACATGGCGGGAAAAGATGGTAAATTTTTTTGAACGTCCACTCTATGCAATGTTTGATCGAGAAAAACTACATGTTGCTGATTGTAGAGCATTGTTGCTCAGGAGAAGTACCTGCCTTGGCAAGATCTGTTCCATTGCCTATGATGCCTGTGGCGAAGCGAGACACTGCAGCCATTTAATTTCCGCAAGTAGGTAAACAAGCCGTCGAGATGGAAACTGAGAACCTACAGGCAAGTTTTCTGTTCGGTACATCGTCAATAGTGTTTGTATGCTGGAGATAGAGAACTTTAGGCAATAGCACTACAGCTTCTAGCTCTAATGGATGCGACGTACGCAGGTATCTGTAGTTCGGGGCTGGAAAGTAAGTGCATGTTTGATGATGTGTATCAGTCTCAAATTCGTTATCAGGGTCCTCAAATGTACTGAGAGGACAACAACGAAAACAAGGGACCATATCAGGGACCATAGGGAAGCATATCAAAAAAAAGTGGGAGATTGAAAAGGTCTTCTCTCAAATTTTGCTCGAAACCAGAAAGTTGCTAGTGATGGCGCAAGGCAAAGTGGACTGTCTTCTGCTGATATGCGGTTTCGTCGGAGTACTTTTTGAATCAGAAAAAACAAAAAAAACAAAAAAACACCAGAGTCAATTCTCATTTCAGTCATTTGTTGAAAAGTAAGTAAACTGAAGTCTTTCCGCAATTTTACATCTTCTTTGCGTTGAACACAGTGTGCCTTATCCGACTTCCGTTAAGCTTCGTTAAGAACCCCGCCCAAGATTGTGGCGAAAAATGGACCTAGAGGATTGAAAAATATATAGAAAAACAGATTTTTTTTTGCGAGATCTACTGGTTCCTCTTGCTTGAATGATCAACGTAAACGGATGCTCCAGTGGATGCCTACTGTAGGCTGCCTTGCCCAATTGGAGATCAAGAAACGAGCGGGAAATTGCCGAAAGAGCGCTCCAGAACTTCCCATTGTCACCACAGTACGGCCGGAGCGCACTGGTAAATCGTCTACTCTTTTCTTTGGTCACGTTGTTATTTCAACTTTAACCGTCTTCTTGTTAACGCTATCGCCTGGAGCCATCCAGCCATCGCTACAGTATGGGATTGTAATGAACACACTTCACAACATACTTACCACGGGGAGAGTTAAGCTTTGTCCCGGGCTACCGACGGGGACTCTAACCGCGGTAGACATTTTATAATTTGTCTGTTAACACATTGACGACAAGGCCGATTTTTCGATTACTGCCATTTCGGACAGGAGCCTTTTTTGCTCTGCCAAACTTACGACCCACCCGTGGGTCGTATTGTCCGAAATGGTAGCCTTTTTGTAAGAAATTCAAAACATATCTCTGAGAATATCCCCACAAGGCTTATCGAAGGCGCTGATTATCAAAATATGATTTGTTTCAGTTTTTGGCAGTATACGGTGAGATTACGGTAGTCACTTTGTACGAATCCAACATAACGGATTTTCGTGAAAAATTGTATTTTGGGGTTATTTCACATGCTGATCACGATTATAGTGTCCACTTTGTTCACTACTTTCCCACAGTGGGACTATGGTAGCAGTACGGTAGAATTTTTATAAGAATCAAGAAACTGATGTAAGAAGGCGGTATAAGAACTTGTCAGCATGCTAAAAAACCTATATATGCAAGGTTTGAGCTTCCTGGGATGAACAATGCGAAAAATCAATAAAATCAATAATATCGATAATTTTTGATGGGCTGACATCAGTCTCATGCTCTTCCTGTATTTCTTGTGCATGTAAACTTGAATTGTCAAAAACAGCACCACTCTGCGAGAAATTCGAGTATAATCTGTGCCTTACCTTTATCTACGGTATACCTACCATAACATTACATTACAGTATCCCGGACCCGGACCACTCCGGCTGGAGCTTCGCCAAGGTGTCCCCAATCATGTGCCAGAATACCGTAGAATTCCATCGCATGTTGGCAACGTTAGAGCTTTCGAAAACTTGCGACCCACCGGTGGGTCGTATTGTCCGAAATGGCAGTACATGTACGACCCACCGGTGGGCCGTATTGTCGTCAATGTGTTAAGTGAGACACCCTTCACCCTGGAGGGGCTGCGACCACTGTGACCCCCTTCACCCTGGAGGAGTAATTCTCACTTTACCGCACCTATGTTCGAGAGCCTCTCTGTACTCGGTCTGATCATGAAGTTGAAATTACAGAAAGCAAATAAACTCAATACAGCAATATCACAGGGAATTCCAATCTAAGGGCCGCATGCACTAACATCCCCGCGGGGAGGGGATCGCAGCTTAAAAGAAAGCTTTATATTTCGAAACTCCAGATACCTGGATTTCACGTTGTGTACCTATCCGTAAGTATTCCTACTACCCTTCACTATGAACAGGTTGAAGAGGAGCGAGAAGCTGTTCGAACCGCATTTTCCAGCTTTTATATGATCCCTGATGATCCCCGACGCTTTTCTTTGAAGTCATTTTTCTTTCTCCGAAGTTAACGAAAATCTTCCAAAGTTGTACTGAACATCTAATACAACAGTGCTAAGCATGTTGCTGATGACAACAAATGAGTTTTTGAAAAGTCGAATTTTTCGGCAAACCTCAAATTTCGACCTGTAGATCATCTAAAATTTCATGACTTCAAAACATCATTTGTTCTTATCAGCAACATGCTTAGCACTATCGGTTTAGATCTGCACAACTTTGGAGGTTATTCGTTGACTTCGGAGAAAGAAAAATTACTTTGAAGAAAAGCGCCGGGGATCATCAGGGATCATACAAAAGCTGGAAAATGCGGTTCGTACAGCTTCTCGTTCCTCTTCAACATGTTCATAGTGAAGGGTAATAGGAATAGTTACGGATAGGTACACAACGTGAAATCCAGGTATCTGGAGTTTCGAAATATAAAGCTTTCTTTTAAGCTGGATCCCCTCCCCGCGGGGATGTTAGTGCATGCGGCCCTAAGTGTCACGGTCGGGGCGGAGTGGCGGAAAGAAGGGGGAGGGCTCAGATCCCTGCGACACGCCTCGCTTTGGGGCCGCATGCACTAACATCCCCGCGGGGAGGAGATTGCAGCTCAAAAGAAAGCTTTATATTTCGAAATTCCAAATACTGGATTTCACGTTGTGTACCTATCCGTAAGTACTCCTACTACCCTTCACTATGAACATGTTGAAGAGGAGCGAGAAGCTGTACGAACCGCATTTTCTAGCTTTAGTATGATCCCTGATGATCCCCGGCGCTTTTCTTTAAGGTCATTTTTCTTTCTCCGAAGTTAACGAAGAACCTCCAAAGTTGTGCAGATTATCTAAACCGACAGTGCTAAGCATGTTGCTGATAAAAACAAATGATGTTTTGAAGCCATGAAATTTTCGATGATCCACAGGTCGAAATTTGAGGTTTACCGAAAAATTCGACTTTTCAAAAACTCATTTGTTGTCATCAGCAACATGCTTAGCACTGTTGTGTTAGATGCTCAGTACAACTTTGGAAGGTTTTCGTTGACTTCGGAGAAAGAAAAATTACTTTAAAGAAAAGCTCCGGGGATCAGCAGGGATCATACTAAAGGTGGAAAATGCGGTTCGTACAACTTCTCGCTCCTGTTCAACATGTTCATAGTGAAGGGTAGTAGGAATACTTACGGATAGGTACACAATGTGAAGTCCAGGTATCTGGAGTTTCGAAACATAAAGCTTTCTTTTAAGCTGCGATCCCCTCCCCAGCGGGGAGGTTAGTGCATGCGGCCCTTGGTCTTTCGCCGCCCCAACCCTGAAATTGAATTGGTTGTAGATCATGCAATTCCTGCTTATTATGCTTCCTATAACATTTACTTTGCAGTCTGCTCTGTCCACCCATGGCTGAATTGAGCTGAGTTCAGCTCTATGGAAAAGTGGGAAGCCAGTACGCGGAGCCAGCCCTGAGAGCGAAGACCAGCAAATTATGATAATTATTATGCTATGTATTCATGTGCTCCTCTATAATTTATCAGCCCGTCTGCCACATTTTTTTGTATCTAGAAAACCGCAGTTACAGTCAATGAACCTTTTTTGATAAAGGCTACTTCGCCTTTTAGAATGGATTACCGAGTATTGCTGAGTGCTGAAAACTGCTTTTGTAAATGCTCTGTCATCTCTATTCAATTCCTTCAATTTGTTGTGTGTGTTGTGTGTTTGACTGCCTGCTTTACATTTTGCGTAAATTTGAAATACAGAATCAGTTTGTTTGTCAAATTATAACCTGTTTGGGTGCAACTTTTCGCAGTCTGTGAGATTAAACTACCTCAGATCTCACTGAGAAATGTTCCTTTCCCTTCATTTCTAAAAGCGATGGCAAGAAGGGACGAGAAGGGACGTAGTTGATGAGTGGAGTTCTTTTGTATGGCTTTCATGGCAAATCTCACAGGCTTTACTGACATCATTGAGTCTGTGTATAACGTAAAATGTCTTCAGCTCTGTCTACCTGATAGTTCGGTCTCATTGCTCGATTGTCACAAGTTTTCGTCCATTTTTTTGCATCATAATCTCTTGCGCAGCAGCTGCTGCTATTGTTTGTGTATATTCTTTTGATTCATAATTAGTGAACGCTTTCCTTACCTCTTGCTACATACTGTTTTCGGAGTTATTCAGTTTACCTGGAAATTTTTTTACCTCTTGAAATCTAGATCACTTTCATTTTAAAATTCCATGCTTTCAAATGCAAGGAACTTAAGTTTCGCTTTCATTCTCATTTTCAAGCTCAAGAGAAATAGCTAGAGTCTATTTTATTGAAAAAGGATAACGTTCGCGATGTTGTGCTGTAAATTGCTTTCCGAAAGTTTGCTTAAAAAATCGATTTTTTTCTGGACATCTCTGCGCCTCTTACTATAATATTTCACTACATTTCTCAATTCTGGCGCACTTTTGTATCATAAATAAAATAAAATGGGTGGAGGAGCGAACACCTCAATTAGGCACCGCCCCCGCGGACCACTGGTCCCAACACGATGCATAAGTAGGAGGAAAGGACCAGCAGCCCGCGAAGGCGATGCCTAGCTGAGGCGTTCGTTCCTCTACCCAAATAAAATAAAAGCCTCGAATCGAGAACAGAATTATCCGCTCGCTGTGGCCCCCATGCCAAGGAAAATCTTGAGCGAGAAGTGAAGCAAAACGTTTGCTCAGGTGCAAGAACGGACTAGCACATCCATTGATACAGTAACGTCAAGATGTTACGTTTTTCATCAAGAAACAAATTAGCGAGTTCACAAAAGATGTTTTTTGGCCCCTTGAAAGCCGAAAAGTGAGCCTTGCAGTACTTTTTCGCAAAAGAGGTGCATTTTATAGCGCAGGTCGTCACATACAAACATTACGCCAGTTTGCAAAAAATTCGGTTTTTCGCTGTGATAAAGCAAAAAATTTGGAGAGGGAAATTTTCAGAATTTAGCCTCTTGATTTCGAAAGCACGTAATTTCAGAATGCATCCACTCCTTCTGAAAGAAAGCATGCTCAAGAAACTACAAACAGAGTGCTCTCAGGAGATGCGCATAGTTTTTTAAAGCAATGGAATGTTGATTTGGACCAGCACTTTAAAAAGAGGAGTGAAAAACCTGCATCAAATCTGTAACAACCTAATACAAGAGTGAACGTTGTATAGCTGAAGCTTTATTGTTTGCGGCAGTTCTTACCGCACCCAAAAAGATCGCACTGAAAAATTAGTGTGATTTAGATCCTAGGACCAGTTCTATCCTTGTAAAGTAGTCACTCCCTGTTAGCTAGTTATTGTTATCAAAGTTATTTTTATGTTCATTATTGGACACGTCTAAATTTTCGATTTGTATTGGAGAAACACTATGTAGTTCTTGGTATCTTGGGTTTCTGTTGGATATGAGTGTTTTGCATTCTCTGATTTTCAAGATCAGCTTAGGAAGAGTAGAAAAACCCCTCCGACATCTCTCCATTTTTTTGCGAAAAATTGTGTGAAAAAACTCCATTTTGTAATCTTATCTGCATCCTCTGCGTCCGCAGGCCTGCGCTTAAGCGTCTGAAGTTCTAGTTTGGTGCCAATGCTCTGAAATTTCTATATTTTCATGTCTCCGCTGGTCAGGTCTACGATATCATGTATATGTGCTTTTTACAGTGACAACTAAATTTGGAGCTAGCCGGGGATGTTTGGAAGCAGTCACGTTGAGCCGACCTATATCCTTACGATCGATTTTTCTTTCAAGAGAGCTGATCCAAAATTTCGGAGACAGTCTGAACTTGATCAAGGTGAATATGTACACTTTGCAGATGGCTATTTGGAGGACTGACTAGCTTTAAAAATGAGCGGTAGGAAGAAACTTGCTTTGATACTTATTATTGGTTTCGTTATTGGTCACAAAGAATAAAAGCCACACAGGGTCCACCAGTTTCTGTAGAGAGTAAGTATTGAGCGAGTTAGATTGCTTCTTTTTCAATTTTCATAGGAATCGTGAGTTATACTAAAGACCTGAGGCTAATTTGCCCTTATTTTCGACGCTTGACGGTTTTCAATTCTATATGATAGTTCGTGATATATATCAAGCAAATCCAAATCCTTCTTGGTTGCAAAAAAAGTTTGATGGCCATTTCTTTTGAAGAATAACAAGAAGCTGCAATGCGTTAGCATGAAATTTACATGCTGTCATGGCAAATTAGCCTCATTGAGAATCAGAAAAAAAGCAGACCAGAACAACCGTCTACTTAATTACGCGTATCGCATTTCTCTTCTACATACGCAAATCTCATAAACTTGATTTTCTTGGAACAGAACTCAAATTTCTTGGCATTCCATGTCTCACTTGATTATTTCTTTGTCCGAAACAGTCCCTTGAGTCAGGAATGGAATATGGTCACTACCAACTCAAAATGTGATTCTGTTAGAAATTTGCAAAATTACATGAAATTACAACTTGTTGAGAAGAAAATCCGACAATTTTGATGGTGTAGAAAAGCAATCTAGCGTTTTTCACCATTCTGAAAAGTTATTGTAAAAAAAACAAAAAACAAAAACAAAAAAAAAACGAAACCCCCTTTGCTTTTTGCCCCAAAAACGATATCCAGCTTGCCCCGTGCCAGCTGGTGCCAGGCCCTGTCAGGCGTTAACCAGCTACATTGTGCTACGCGTGGTAGTGTTATTGTATCAGGTCGATCCGAAAGTTCGTGCCGTTTATCAGACCCATGCTCAACTTAGGATAAAGATAGACAAAAGCTGTAAAAACTATCCGATGCATAATTTCTTCCTCTTTCTAATGGTTATGCATTTGTTCAGATCCCCTTGACGTCCGCTCAATAATCAGCAGGGATCTGCAATCCGTAATTTTTTTACCCATCTCGAGTTTGGCTATTTTTTAAAATTTCCATTTTCAACTTTTGGATTAACATTGGTAACACTTGGATAGAACAAAGAAAATGCAATACAGTGGACTATTTTGGCTTTATCAACTAACTTTACAGTATTTCTCGAAATCATTCTTCCAAAAGCCCTTATTTTTGCGAAGTCGTGAAATCACAATCGCTTCGAACACTGACAAATCTTCGGAATATGAGGCTTCCAAAAATAGCTTGCTACTTAACGCTGATTTTAGTAAGCAAATGAGTGCATAGCGGTTCAAAATAGTGGAGTTCGAATTTTCTAGGTACAGCCTGGGAGGAGTCTCGAAACAAGAATTATAATGCTTTTGTCCTCATATATTAGGTTGTCCCGAAAGTTTTGTCCGTTTTTTTCATCGCTCACTAAAACCCACAGAACATCAATCCATAGATGTCTTAGGCCCCGGGCAGACTTCACGCGATTTGATCGTCGCGACTGAGTCGCGACGAGACAACTGTTACAACATCATTCCATGCCGATCAACTTGCATTCGGTTGTGATACATTTCCAGCCCGAATTTTTGAATGTGAAATGAAAATGAATGGAAATCTTGGCGATTAGATCGCGACGATTAAGTCGCGTGAAGTCTGTCCGGAGCCTTACGTTGCTTCAATTCAGATTTTTATTCTCTTTCTTACAGCTATATTTGCTCTCTGATCTACCTTGTATTTGCGATGTTATCGACATGGCTTTTCGAGCAGGTCAACAGTAACGCCAAACCTCTCCTAAATTTTAAAAATTTTATCCTGATGTTTTCAAGGAGCGCTAACAAATGTTATGTAGAGCAAACCTTTGGCTACATTCTGCCTATTTTGGACTACATGGGGCGCTTTTATCAATTCCGTAATAATTATTTATTTAAGAAAAACCGCGGCTTTTTGATTACATTTGCCACCAAAATTTATCGAAAATTCCAAAAAGCTGCTTTCTCAAAGCAAATCGAACTTGAAAAAATCATGTTTCAATTCACAGAAATTTCAAAAGCTTTCGTGTATTTGCTGCAGTTGCGTGTTTCATGAATTGGCCAAAAATCGAGACCTCCGAAAAATATAATTTTTCAAAGCTAAAAACAGTAGAGCGGGAGAACATAAAACTATTTCCTTGCAGTCCGAAAATTGCTCTTCTGGTCCATACTTACCTTTTCCGAAACTTTGAAATGAAATTTTGAAAATTAGCCGAACTTTGAGCAGATAAAATTGACGGGTGAAGAATTTTGGCAATTATCAAAAAAAGCATACAAGATTATGGTTCGATAATGTATCCCTAAGAAAGAGAAAGAAAAGCTGTATCGAATGCATGTTGAAGCTCATGCAGGTCTTTATTGTGCGTGGTTTTATAGCAGTTTGAAAAAACCGACAAAACTTTTGGGACAACCTCATGTTATAAAAATCAGGAAGAAAAGAACTTTATCAGAAAAAAGAGGAAAAGCTGCATCCATTGACATCCTGGTTGCTTGTCGTTTATTGTTCCGTGAGGATTGGAATGCCCAGATATGGAATTTGATAACATCAGATAAATATTTTTGAAAATTTTGAGAAACTAGTGAGAGATGCCAAAAAATTCTATTGTACTGCATTTTGTCTAGGCTATTTAGTTGTCATCGAAGCTAGTCCAAAAGTTAAAAATGGAATTTCTAAAAAACAGCCAAATTCAAGCTGGGTGACAATCATGGGTTGGAGATCCCTGCCAATCACTGAGCGAAATCTAAACCAAAACATAATCGTTAGAAAGAGGAAGAAATTTTGCAACAGATAGTGTTTGCTTCTTTTCTCTGTTCTTATTCTAACAAGGAAATGATACTTGGTGACCCCGGCCATTTGGAATGCGATGTATACCATGAGGTGCATCTCAAAAAGCTGATTCCAAATCTGTCCTCGAAATCTGTGAAACGATCATTAGGAGGCAGTTTCTATTTTTCGTAGAAAATTTGCGTACTTTCAGGTACTTGAAATCACCCAATTTGATCTATTTTACCATTTGAAGCTATTGAGGAGAAACTTGAAAGGTAACGTTGTATTTATACCTATCTAAATCATATTCAGCATAAGAGGAGAGGAATTTTTATTAATGATTTTCACCCTCCGCAGCAGCGCAATTCATTCTTGAAAAAATAATTGTAACTTTATCCAGGTTTTCGTTTCGCAGATATGGAAAACAGTAATAGAACCAGCATTGAAAGGCGCGTTTTTTGAAATACAAACCATTATGAATGGGGGTCACCAGGTATCCTTCCGTGCTAAGTGGTTTGAGCATGGGTCCGAAAAACGGCACGAACTTTCGCACCAAACTAATATTTGGGAGTAGTCGGAAATTTGACCTTCGCATCAGAAGGTTAAGCGAAAAACATTCATTTGATCCTCATTTTTTTCAGATAAAATCATTTGGGAGAACAACTGGAGGGAGGTCATCACAGATTTATCAGTTCGATCGGTCACATACATAGGCCGGCAAATTGGCGATGGATATTTCTGAGCTTGGATCGGTTATTACATCGTTTTCATTCTATTTATCACATCTCAACTGCTGCTATAATCTTTTGAGTCCTGACCATTACATGCACATTTTATCGAAATAATCACCCAGCGTAACTTGAACCAGTGCTTTACTCATTGTTCTCGTGAGTCATAAATCTTGAGAAGGTTTTTACACCTGATTTCACGCTCCTCTATCTCACCATTTTCGTCAGTTTATTTTCATCAGTTTCTCTCATGGTGAGATTTCTAGATAAGGAGTTGATATCCTGAGCGCTTTAGAGATCATATCAATGTTCAATAATCAATCAACAATTGAGTCGCTCACTGCCGCCACTTGATATCAATCTCTCTAATCTGTTGTATTCTTTCGAAATGACTCTACATTTTCATGGGTGTATGTCAAGAGGCGCGATTTTTATTGCCAGCTGGACAGCAAATAGCACATATTTGGTGTTTTATAAGGTTCTGGGAGTCTTTCAGAGTTTAGGGGAGATATATTGGATACTTGCACAAGTTGTCCAGTCTTGCTATGTCAAAAGCGATTCGAAATGAAAATGTTGAAGGTCAAAAACTCATGAAAATGCAATAAACAACAAATTTGTATTTATTTTGGTTGGATTTGCAGCAAAAGCCTTCAAACTCAGCAAGTAGTAACTATAGATGACTAGTAAACCAATGTACTTTGTCTGGTGCTTTTTGAAGACTTGCATAGCCCTAAACTTGAGTTTTGAATTGGTGACACCCAGAGAAATCGCGCCTCTTGACCGTCTCCCCAGTTTCATATCTCCTTTGTCGACGCCAGAATTTGTTTGCTGTCATGAGCCAAAAAATGCAAACTTTTTTCTCAAAAGAGCACTTCAAATTGTAGAGCTCGTACTGTTTGTTATAAAGTGTGTATGGCAGTATCAGTACATTGCAGTCATTTAACTATGAATTGTATCAGCAATTTAGATTCCAATCTCTTTACAGATTTCGAATGGCGTACTAGCACGCATTGCAGGTGTAGAAAAAAAAGCGATTGTATTCTAATGATGGAAGATTTAGTTGTCAGAAAAAAATCGTCCTCATAGTAACTTGTTAAAAAGAATAAGACATCCACGAAAGGAACTGTTGCAAGGCATCATCTCTATTCTTCACCTTGATTCAAACAATATTCTCAAAATATTAGGTTGAAGTTCGTTCGCACCATTTTCAAAACTCGTAACTTTTTTCTCTCACGACAAAAATATCGTAAGAGAAGGAAGGCAAAGCGTGTACTTCCTAAAGACACCTTGACTGCTTTCTAATAAGCTTTAGTTGCAGAGATTAAATTGGGAAAAGGATATCATCAGTTTCGGAATTTTAAATCAAAGCCGTCAAAAATTCCAAAACTGTGCCTTAGAATCCAAAACAGGCAGTAAAATAGCTTCTCTGATTCCCTTTTTTTAACTGAGCAGAATTCGTGGTGACCAAGCCTTTCTTAAAATAGTTGTGATTTTCGGAAGAAAATGTCAAAAAACTTTGGCAATTTCTCTCGAAAATCATAACTTCTCAGAGAACAGCTTGACCAGCGCCAATTTTGCTCCGGTAGAAAGAGGGGTCAAATAATCTAGGACACAGCCTGTTATGAATTCTAAGGCACTGTTTTGGAATTTTTGACGGGTTTGCTTCAAAATTCCGAAACTGATGATATCCTATTCCTAATTCGGTTCAGGGAAATCCCTATGTGCCATAAATCATTTTTTACAAAGTGAAGCTAAGGTAGTGCTCAGTCGCTCCTGCGCTCACTACAGAATCAATTTTAAGGCCAAAGATTTATAAACGGCTTCAAGGAGTTGAAGAGAAGCATGATGGGCTTTGAATGAACGCAATTCTCAAATAATAAATGTTGCTATAATTGAAGGTCTAGTTTATTCAGTTGCAAAAAATGTAGGCGATGAATGTAAAAGGCAAGGGAGACATCTAAATTGGGAACCAAGTGTTGTGTTGGTTCTGCTCCAAAATTGCCACTATTCGGTTTCTGCAAAGCCGGTCTGTCGATGCATTGAGTAGTGGGGTAAGCTTTGTTGAGAAACTTTTTTCTCTATTAAAATAGACCAGCAAATCAGCGAAATATTCTTGTTTACAGGGACATATTTGATTCATCGAGAAACTATGTTTTTATGTCTTACACTGATTTATCATTTATTAGTTGCAAACATTTTCATGCTTGCTGGCCGCCTTTGCTCATCTTCTTGCTAGAATGCATTATAGAATTTTCGACAGTTGCTATCTTCCTCAGCTACATCTGATCTATGTCACATAGCGAATTTCTTACAGTGCATAAGCTTGCTGAAGAACAGAATTCGTCATAAACTGCAATTGTTTGCGTTTTATGCCTTGAGAGATTTCGAGTTTTTTTCGTAATTCTGATTCTTCTCTATCTATCAAATTACCAGTGGCGGTCCGAGAAATTTTTTTCGGGGGGGGGGGGGGCGCGACAAAAATTTTTTTCTAAAGAAGGTGCGTGGCGTTAGCCACGCACTCCGAAAAATTTTTGGGGTGCTTCTCAAAATTTTTGCGGGTCTCCGACCCCTAAAATCTGGAAAAAGGGGGCGTGGCGTCAGCCACGCCCCCGAAAAAAATTTTTTATAAGGCTAAAATGAATTTTTAAAAAATTTTAAAAATTATTTTAATTATTTTCAAGTGCAAACAGGTCGTTTGCACATTTTTACAACCCATATAGGTAAGTTTCAAAAATTTCGCGACCCATTCTCGGGGGGGGGGGGGGCGCGCGCCCCCCCCCCCGCCCCCCCCCTCGGTCCGCCACTGCAAATTACATATGTTCAGCTCCCACCGATACGGCCTACCACAACAGAAGAACGAAAAGAATGGAGCCAAAAATTTGAACGAATATATCGCCACTTGTATCGTCACTTTATTCAAAAGAGAGCTGCGGTACGCCCTTTCACATATTTTGTGAGAAAACCAGCGAACTATTATGCTCATCGAATTGACTGTTAAAAGTGGCAAATCAAGCCAAAAGCGTCTCCGTCTGCATTTCGATTTTACCCAGGACTTCGAACTTAACCAATTTTCTTGTCAGGGTGGTTAATCATAAAGACCTCGTCCACTGTCTAGAGAACCAGCCTAATTAAATATTGGGTCACTTCGAGATTTCTTACGTTTTTCATTGAGTTTCATCAGAAAGCACATCTTGCAGACGAGTAATCAAAAATAGCAAGACCATTAAAGCATAACCTCTTTCTTCTTTGTGCTGAATCTGTGAAGTCCATTTCATTGCAGGACTTGCAATGGGCCAGGTTTATCTTTGTCTAAGTTCCAAGTTTGTTCCGCTTTTTATGCAAACTTTGCGAAGGCAACAGAAATCTGTTAGATAGAGCAAACTTAATTTTATTCCGAATCTTCTCTGTTTTGATCATGACCTTATCGCGAAGAATCTTTATCGAAATGGTATTTTGCTAATAGGTGAAAGTCCACAATGTTATTTTTCCAAATCTTGCTTTTTGCAGTGAAACACGGTTTGTCGTGTCGACTTATGATTTGAAAAAAAAAACACGAATTTTTGAGCGAATTAGTATCTGCTCGGAACCCGTCTGCGCACAATCTCTTCTTTCACAAGAATAGATTCTGGGTAAATTTGTAGGACGGTAAAATTTGAAGTGACCTAATATCCTGTATCAAAAACCAGGTCATAGTGCATATCCAATTTCTATTAACAACGAGCAATCAAACCCATCGCATGGGCACTCTTTAATGGCATCGTCCCCCCAGAATCTCGGCTTCCATGCTCTGGTCGTTCCGGGGGCTTATCATATCCCTGACTAGGAATACGAAATCGAGAATGAGCGAAAACCCCCATATTCCCCGTTCCGAAGAACCCACAGGCCGGTTTAGCGGAACGGTGGATGGGCACGCACAGATGGGCGGGCATTACTGGAGGGGTGGTGCCGACTTGGGGTCCTCATGCCTTCTCGCTTTCCCAAAGCGATTTTCTCGCTTCTAAAGCAATATGTTGCGCCGCGACTTGGGCATTGCCTTGAGAGGGGGTCCTCCTAGCTGTCGAGAGCTCAAAACCGCTAACTTAGGGTGGACGGTGCCTTTGAATGAGTAAGTGGAACTTAAGAGAATTTGTCTGATTTTTCGTTTTAGCTTGAATAAAAATGCATTTTTGCAAGAAATCTGCTATGAACCATCTATTTTTGTCTGTAATCTGACTTGCGCTTTTTGACCAATTTGTGATTGTCCAATATAAACAACCCTCTTGAATCCTAAGCTTTTTCAAGTGATGTTTCGCTAATAATAATAAAAGACTTGAAGCTAAGAAATTAGCTTCCGAAGTGCATTTGAGTACCCTCATCAAAACAGTCTACCGCTTTTGAAGCTGTAGAACAGATTCTTGATAATTCTTGATAATAGAGAATTCTTGATAACGTACGATGAGAAATTTTAATTCATCGAGGGGTCTCATTTATGGATCATCTTCCTCCCCTACTCCAAGTTTAGATTCGCTTACATCGTCAAAGGCATCCATCATTTGTTGAAGCTCATGCTTGACAGTTCTTCTCGAATGAATTTATAACATCATATATAAAAGATGAAGCAGCTGCAAAGGCCTTTAGCTAACTTATATCATGACCCTAAGTTTCGTTAATCTTGAAGCCATCTCGAAATTGAATCTACGCCATTACGAAATTATCATTTTACGCTCGGTTTCATCTCTCGCTCGTTTCATGCCGGATAAATATGCGAATGTTGACGCTCTTTAGGCAGTTGAAATTCTAGTGTTTTAGGTACAACCGCGGATTAAACTGGGAGTCTCTGCGAGATTATCCAAGCTATCGCTTTTGAGAGAAAAATAAATAAGATGGCTTGGGTCTTGGGTGGTGTTTGCAACTCATCACGAACGCAGATCGAAGATAATAAAATCTTAGCACCTCAGCGCCTCAAACTCGAATTGAAACCCTTTGGAATCTCTCAAGGTAGCCTTATTTTTCCTCTGAAAAACCACGAAGAAATGATTGGCAGTAGGTAGAGATAAGTGGAATGTAAACGATATATTTAGCACTCAACCTCGAAAATGGAAGCCCTTGGACAATACTTTTAGATAAACAGCTTTTCTGAAAATGAATAAATGAATTGATTTGGAATTTGCAGATATATCATTACCACTCTATTCTCATCATTTACTCGCGTGGTTACTTGGCGGATCGATGTGATAGTTGTCGGTTACGGTACTATTCTTTCCCGCCATTGGAGATCAAGGGAATGAGCGGGACGAAGCACCCGGATGTGTTAAAGGGCATTCACTGTTCACTGCGCCATACGACAGCGTCACCACATTTGGTTTTTATCCTTCTTCGTCCACGTTTTTCCGAACCATCGGAGTATGGTGATTATCCAATGTTAAAGGGTATTCATAGTGAGTTTGAAAGATTTATTTGCACTTACTGCAGAATAACGACTTGCCTCTAGAGTGACAGGATGCCGTCAGAGATTCGTTCTCCGATTCGCTAAACTTACGGTAAGTTTTATTAGCATATTGCCCAAAAGCTTGACTTTTATCTTAATTTCAATAATGGTTTTTTCTACAAGCAGACGACGGAACCTATTTTGCATCGGCAGCTTGGACCAACTAGGGGTAGCAAGGTGCTGCTCCAGACAAGAACAACAATACTATGGACATGGCATGGACACATCAAAAGGTGTGTTTATATCTCCGTATCTAGCAATAAGAGTAGTCAGGCGAGTTGTGGCATAAAGACGGCTACGAGGTATCCAAAACTATGTGAATTAATTTATGTAATTCAAACAATGTGCGCTAAAGAACGTTGAATAAGTCTTTAAATTTTTTTGGTGAATTATAGAAGTCAGTTTGAGGGTGAACATCAAAGTTTCGTTTTGAAAAAATTTCCTCACTCAATAATGATGAAGTACAGAGTTGTAACAATTTTACTACGCAATTCTTACTTGTTCTTCAATCATTTTCGACTAATTTTGAAGCTATGCACGCTTACAAAATGTAACTCAATCGGCATTATTTTGCATTTTTTCCTTGGAATTGAAGGCATGCGTTGTATGTTTGTTTCCATGGAATCATAGTCTCCCAAAGAAGTCTTGGTTCATCATTGCGCTGGTTTTGTACGTGGAGATTGCTAAGCTGGCTGGAGGAGAGATACCCGCCAAAAACAGCGACTGGGTGCAGGAAACTTTAACTCCACCCATTATAGCAGCAATTGGCTGGTTGGCTCAGGGTAGCCAATCGCGTCATAGTTGGCGGGAATGGCACGCCCAGCCTTTCCAGCAATCTGCAAGGCCGGTAAACATCATGAAAGCACTTTTTTGACTTTTTAGCACAGTCCTGAACTTAGCGCATCCAGAAGGCCAAGGAAGGGTGGAAACTCGCAATTGCAATCTTCACTGCCTTTCAGTTTGAAAGATCCACACTGTTTGCATCTACTAATGCTTGAAAAGGAAAGTTGCAGGAAAATCTACAAGTAGATTTTTCTTTCCCTTACATTCACAACACTTTGGACTTACAAGCATTAATTGATTCTCAGAGATAGTATGGATAAAGTCTGGCGCAAGCTTTGATAACGATTCCGCTTGAGAAGGGCTGGTTTTTGGGCAAGAGACATAGCATCAATTTTCAATCCTTTTAAGGCTCAATGCTAATCAGTCAACATCACTTTTTTCTTAGCGACACCTCTTTGAAGTGCCTACGGTTCCGTCTTTTTGCTAGAACTCCAAGTTGAGGGAAGGCTCTCACTCAAGACATTCAACATGAGCTAATTGAACATGTTCATGTTCTGGAACGAGGATTTTTATAATCAGAAATGAGGTTCAATGGATGTGGTAGTTCAAGATTCTTTTTTACTGCTTTTAGTGATGTTTCTGACCGCGGAACTGATTATGAAAATGCATTTTAGATCTCCGAAAATCATTCGCAGGAAATACTGGAATTTGAATTGAGTGATTTCTCCAGCACCGCATATTTTTGAGGTTATAGCCTTGAGAGTATAAAAAATGTAAAGACAGATCAACCATTTCTGTATTGTCATCAAAAGATTCATTTCAATCTTGTGTAATGTTTTGGCTACTTTTCTGTCAACGGTTCTAACTTGTCCCATAGAGTATCTGGATTGATACCCAAACTTCCAAGATATCGGATTTGAAAAACTTCTCAAAAGAGACGTCGGTGTTTTTGTCGATGATTTCTCCTTTTATACTAACTTTTTTGCAATTCTAAGTATCAAGTCGGTAATACAGTTCGTGCCGTTTTTCAGACCTAATGGTGGAACTACTTAGAATAACGATAAGCAAAAGCTCTAAACAAGCTTCCGATGCCCTTTCTTCTTCTCTCAAGCAATTACGTTTTTGTTCTGAGTCCTCCAATGATCGCTCAGTTAGTCGTAGAAATCTCCAATTTATGATTTTTACTTACCCATATTATAGCAATTTTTTGAAACTTCCATTTCAAACTTTAGAAAGAACTTTGACAACAGATGAATAGAGCAAACATTGTAGACTACGAAGAATTATTTGGTCTCCTCAATTGGCTCTCAATGATTACAAAATAAGTTTTCCGAAGTTTTGAACTTTTGCGATTTCCTAAAATACAGAGTGTCCGTAAAGTATGTATACACTGTTTGATCGTTAATATCTTTCTTCCCAACAAGTCTTTTCCTTGCTTCAGGTAGTGTTTTGTAGAGCTGGCTTCAACTTAGATTTGCAGTGTAGAACGAATCACCCATCTCTCTTCAATACTGTAGGATTACGGTAGAAAGTTCAAAGAGGGTTTTGAGCCAAGAAAGGCCATATTTAGCCCCAGAAAGGAAACCCAAACAGCCTGAAAGCTTTTACACTAGGCTAATTTAAAGTTGCTGATTCTAATTGTAAAGTTCCCAGCTTATTATGATGCTTCTTTGAAGAGTTATGCCGGGAAAGAGATAGCGGCCATTTTTTCAGTGTTCCTAAAAAGTGCAGTTACACCGTTAAAAAAGCTTCGCAATCTTGTGAATAGTTGAGTATTGAACTCAGCGTCCATAAAAACCCCATCCCACAAGTTTTCGCATTTTTTTGATGGTTTTTGAGACGGCAGCTTTTTCCACATTGACACCATATGTTTCAAGTTTCTACCGTAATCCTACAGTAATGAAGAAAGATGGGTGATTCGTTCTACAATGCAAATCTAAGTTGAAGCCAACTTTACAAAGCGGTACTTGAAGCAAGGCAAAAGACTTGTTGGGATGAAAGATAGTAACGATCAAACAGTGTATACATACTTTACGGACACCGTGTATATTAGGTTGAACCGGAAGTTCGTTCGCACCATTTTCACAAAATCGTCACTTCTTTCTCTTACTATGAGTTTGCACGAGAAAAACAATATTGCTAAGAGCAAAACGTATACTTTCTAAAGGCTACTTAGCTATCTTCTAAGCTTTGATTGTAGAGATAAAATTGGGAAAATGAAATTGCTCCAATTTTGGAATTTGCAAGCGCGTTAAAAATTCCAAAACTGTGCCATAAAATCTAAAGCAGCTAGCAACCTAGGTTTTTTGATCCCATCTTTCTAACAGAGCAAAATTCGCGCCAAATGAGCTCTTTTCAAGTTGTGATTTTCGAGAAAAAAATGGCAAAAGATCAGCTTCTTAAGAAAATTGATTTTTTGACATTTTTTTCAAAAATCATAACTTTTCAAAGAACAGCTTGATCACCGCTATTTCTGCTCAGCTAAAAAGAGCAATCAAACAATCTAGGACACTGCCTGTTTTGAATTTCATGGCACACTTTTGGACTATATAACGGGCTTGCGTCAAAATTCCGAAGTTGAAGTGAGTTCTTTTCCCAATTTTATCTCTGCAATCAAAGCTTAGTAAAACGCAAGCAAAGCTGCTTTAGAAAGTATACGCTTTGCTCTGTCTAACATTATTTTTGTCACGCAAGACTATCGCAAAAGAAAGAAGTCACGATTTTTTGAAAATGGTTGAACGAACTTTGGGTTCAAGTAATATTGGGTTGAACCAAAAGTTCGTTCAGTTTGCTTTTAAAAAATTCTTAAGAGCTTTCTATGTGAACATTGCTCAGAAAAAATAGCATTAAAAAGGAATACCACCTACTTTTTAGTAACATCCTCGATGTTCTTTAAGGGCAAGAGACTTCAGAGATGAGAATTCAAAATCGAGAAGCACTAAAGCTACCGAATTTCGAAAATAAATCGTTAAAAATCTGAAACGCTGCAGAAAAATCTGAAAACATGTTTCTTATAGGTTCTGTAAGCTACTCTTTCTGCTGATGTCAAATTCGAGGAGAGAGCCTTTTAAAGTTATGATTCTCATGAAAAATGCAAAAACGGCAAAAATGACGTTTTTTTGCACTTTTCAGCATTTTTTTGAAATCGCAGCTTTTCAGTTCAATCTAATATAAACGCTTCACGAGTAAGGAAGAAGATTTTTTTAGGAAAAAGGGAGAAAGAGCTGCATCCTAAAATCTAGCTGCTCGTTATTTTTGATGTATATTATAGGCGATTGAAACACCCAAATATGAAGTTCGGTAGCATAAGAAAACTTCAAAATCTGCAAACCTAGCCACAGATGCCAGAAACCATTGTATTGTAGTTTTTGAAAGTTTGAAAAGAGAATTTCAAAAAATAGCTAAATTTAGAGTAAGTAAAAATCGTGAATTAGAGATTCAGTCGATTAATGGAGCGATTATCAAAGGACTCGGAACAAAAACCTTACTTCAAGAAAGAAGAAGAAATTCTCCATCAAAAGCTGTTCAGAGCGTTTTCCTACAGCTATTCGTAGTGAGTATAGGTCTGATAAGAGGCACAAATTTTTGGCCCGACATGATACCATAAATTTTGGCCAGAGCAACAAGAATTTTAAGATTTTAAGCAGGTTCAGATTTACCGCCGTCTGTGGTGGGAGGAGTGTTTCACATTTTAACAATATCTGTCTCTTGTGCTTTTTGTGAAGTTTATGAATCAGGCTTCGTGATATGTAGTATTGTCAAATATCATACTTTCTACAGTAAGGCATCGTAGTACTCTAAAAAGCTTGTGCTTGAAGTCGAAAATATTCCTTAAACACAGGTGAACTAAACGAGAAACGTCTTGAGTGAAAGAGTTCCGTTCTTTGAGTTAACCTAACCTTTACTTGATCGTTCGGTACGTCTACGCATTTCCTTTTCTGAGGTTTATTTTTATTAATGATTTGTGTGCTCTGCAAGATTTTTCAAACGAATTTATTTCAATTATGTGCAGTGGTAACATACAATTGAAGGAATAATATAGTTTCTTTCAGGGAGATTTGCGGCAGCATGGGTCGGGAGTAGGCATGGTGGGTGAATTTGAGGTAAGTTGGTGTGGAAGGGTGTAGGTGAGAAAGGTGGGAAGGTGAGTGTGTGAAAGGGGGAGAGTGCGTGGAGGGAGTGTGAGTGGGGTAGGGTGAGGGTGAGCAAGTGGGTGAATATGAGAGCGTGTGGGTGAGTTAGGAGGCGCAAGTGTGGGTGCGAGAGGAAGTGAGGGTGAGGGAGGTGGTGAGTGTGAGGGTAAGAGAGGGAGAGAGTGAGCAAGGAAAGAAAGTGAGTAGGTAGGGAATCACAGCAATGCGGTGGGTGTAGTTGATCTCGGACTTGGAAAAGTGCTGTGCCTCCTGCAACTGACGTCAACCTATCCCCTCCTCTACCATATCCTTTCTTACCTTCACAGTCTCTTCCCTTTCTCACGCTCCCTACCTCACACACACTCACCCACTCCATCTCCCACACCCTCACCCTATCTCACCCTCACACTCACCCCCCTTTCACCCACACTGACTCCCACACTCACCTGTAATTTCCATAGTTCTTGAAAACCTCGGCCGACCTGAAACGCTTAGTGATTATACGCAACCTAAGAAGTATATATGTGTAAAAAAAATTGAACATGGTGTTCTTACATATTGTTATTTACAATGGAAAACTCACACATGGACTCTTCGTTAAATCTGATATGTCGTGGATGGTCCTCCCGCGAATGGTCCCCACTCGTCTTCCTTGTACACTGAGGAAAGACCCTAATAGAAACAGGTTTTGACAGATATAGTTAACACAGTCCAACTCACCCAGTCGTCCGTGATGTGTTATCCGGCGGAGGACTTTCGAAGCGATGCCCTTCGATCCGTACTATTAATTCACCTATATTTCTGCAATTTTAAGTTGAACTCAGACACTTATAGATCAAACGATCTTTAGCGTATTGGGGATTGGTGTTTTGTAACAGTCTCTGCACATCCAACTATAGAACAGTTCAATGTCTCCAACGAAACCAATACGATCGAATAGAAAAAAGAAATTTTACTATTTAATTATTTGAGTGTACACAGTGAACGAAATTCAATCTGCTTTTCCTTAAATCCGACTATGCCGACAATACATTGTACAATGAAGTTCTCAAAATGTGAAAAAAAGTTGGCTGATCGAGCTGTTACACTGTTTTCTGCAACGGCAAGCACAAGAAAGCTTTGCGGACATTTCAAAAATGGTCTAAATGTTCTAGTCCGCAAGTTCGTTTGCACCATTCAAAAATTTTTTTCACTACACTCTGCATGGTGTTTGCCAAAATATGAATGTCAATAGAAATTACTCATTTTCACATTGGACATGTGAATATGAGTAATTTTTTGCATTGGTTTCGCACCTTAATCTAATTAACGCCAAAAACAGTGCTGCCAGAAGCAAAACCTCTAGTTCCAAATAATAATGATTTCAAGGAGATCCATTGAGATGCTAGGATGTTATGATTTTTTGGAAAAGGCGGAGGAACTTTTGGTTCGAAGTAGTAGTGTTTAAGTGCGAAAGTCTTGCTTTCACTTTTCAGAATCTGAAAATGATAAGCTTTAAGCAATCTTTTATGAAAAGTTTTCCCTGATATCCTCCGACATCCTAAATTTTCTGAAATGGTGACTAACGCTATACTTAGAGAAAGAAACCATATATAAGAAACAGCTCAATCAGCCAATTTTTGGGAGGACTGTTTTTGTCGAACTTGAATCAAAATAAAGTTCAAAATTTGTCCACTGTGTGCACTTAAACAAATAGTAAAACTTCTTTCTTCTGTTCGATCCGATTGATTTTATTGAATTGTGAGAAGTGTTTTACAGTTGGATCTGTGGAGATTTAGTATTAGGTCGGTAAACAATCTTGCCCCATAAATTTGAAATTCATAATAACCCATTTTCAATGGGAAATTTCACTATGGAATATTATGTAGAGAAAATCTTTCACATCCCAAAGTTACATGAAACGAGTTATATAGCTCCAGCAATGATACAAGGAATTAAGTTGTAACAGAATTAAAACAGGTTTTTCAGACTTCTTTCTCGAAATGCTGGTTCACAAGATTTTACGGTGTCTCAGAAAACTGCGTATAGCATCTGAAAGCCTCTTCTACTTTCTTAGGCATGCCTTCGTTTCAAGAGGAATGGGTTCATTGCAAAATTCCATGCTTTTGAACTCAAGAGATAAATCCTGAAAATTTTTATTTTTACGCACTCTGATCTAAATCCACCGCGAGGCCGCGGTTTTTGCAAACTGACGTGTTCTGTGCTACAGAATGCAACTTGAAGCAAATTTTTCAGAAGTTTTCAAACTGAGAAATTTCATTTCAGATCCAAACAATCGCTGCTATCATTCTGCGGCCTATAAAAATCCTAAGTACAAAGCAATTGCAGGGCTTTTGCCATGTACAGAAAGAATAAATGTAGGACCTTTGATAGCAGAAAAATCAGAAACTGTTTTTCTCTTCACCGGCAAGAAAATAAAAAAAAAACAAAAAGGCACTTTTTTGTCTTTTCAGAGCAGTTGAGATGAATGAGCAATTACAAATCTTTTGCAATATTTTCCAGCAAATTTTTTTTCATAAAATTCAAGCTGAACGTTGCTGCATAACCGACTACTCTCCACATAATGGGTGGAATTTGCTATCCTTCTACATTGTGAAGTAAATTACGGCCTCTCAAACTGAAGGTTTTACAAGAAAACTACTAACAGCCTTGGGCTATAAAACTTCTCTCAGTGAAGCTACAATGACATAGTTTGCTACAATTTTTATTGAAAAGATTGGCTATTTCTGTAAAAAGTTATGGCAAATTGAACCCAAAAGTTGCAAAACTTGTATTAATTCTGTTACAACCGAATAATTAGGTAATAAAAGTAGTCAGAGAGTGGTTCTGCTTTGATAACTAAAATCTACTGAATTTCAATCCTTAAAAAACCCTTAACAGCATTTTAAATGTTTGAAAGGTACTAGGTCCTGAGAAGAGGAAGATTCGGGTATTTGAAGCATTGAATTTTGGGATTCTCCACGGAAGTTTTACATCACAAGATTGACTGAAGGTTGCTCTCTAAACTATGTCTAAGCTAAGGTCAAATCATTTCCACCTTGAACCTGAGAAGAAATAGAAATCTGACCAACAACACCTCTGTTGGTTTACAGAAAGGGAACTTGCCCACTTTGGTTGAGCACTTTGTGGGAGATTGCATTCTGCTCTTTTTCTAATTCTCAGCATTCGCATGACAAAAAATCCAAAGTCATTATTTGAACAATTTTGCTAGATTAAATAGCATGACGTCTAAACTTCAAAACATCTCATCGTTTCTTTTCTTTGCCACATTTTCATTCCACTACTTACAAAAGGAAAACAAAGACTATAACAATGGGTTCGATTACGGCTCTATTTGAAGAAGATTTTCAACAAATACATCTCATCACACAAAAAGATGACATGTTGGCTCAGTGTTGATGAAGCTGATTTTATGAAAGAGAGTGTCTTTTCATGGGAGGAATGTATCGTGGTAAAAAAAAGTAAAAATCGCCTACTTTTGCTGAGGGAAGGAGTATCAAGGCTATTGGCGCTGGTGGATGTGGACTGTTGAGGAACGTCAAGGCCGACAGCTCTGGCCTGGTAACCCGAAAAAATAACCAATAAGAAACATTAACGGGATAAGAAACGTTTAAAAATTGACGCCTATCAGAATACACAGCAATAACAATCGAGCAAGAGAGATGACAGCACTTTAGTACGGTGGCATATGGTGGCAGTAGAGCTCCAGAACATTCCTTCGCGCTCTTCTTCCCGCTTGTTTTATGACCTCCAATTGTCGGATCAACCATAATGTAGACGGCATCCTGACATTGATTTGGCTGATCATTCAGTCAAGGAATGACTTCCAGAGGCCAAAAAGGTTAGCAACAGGTCTTGGGAAGACATCTAGATTTTCACATCGTTATTTCAATATCAAAGATTATATTTCACTCTCAAATTTTGCTTCACTATAATCACTCTTTTGCGTGTTCTCATGAGTAATCAGCTGTATATAAGGCGAAGTGCCGTTATGATTCATACTAGCATAAAAGCAAGCGGTATGTTTCACTTGAATGGCTCAAATCTTCGCCAGTTCTGTCTCTAATAAGAGAAACCCTAAAGATCAGAGTGCAAGAAACCTCTGCATCGTAACCTCCATAATGATGCGCACTCTCTCCACAATCTCATTTTAGGGGAAATTGTACTGCAAATATTCCGTTATGCGCTTCAACGACTATGGCGAGATATGTGATGACCATAAATCGAGCAGCCGACACTCGAATTAATCCAGTACTTTCTTCGGATTTTGTTTCAACTAAAGCTGAATCTTTTCGCCGCCGCCCTACCGCAAAAATAAGGAGCTTTTAGCGCATGTTTTGCTGTAATAAGCCAATAATACCATACTCAGAATCTGAGCTATACAAGTTCAAAAGTCGCAGGGATGGAGATGCTTTTTCCTTAAGATCAAAAATTCGAGCAAACCTGCTCCTATTGTACAGTTTCTCATAAAAGCGCATTTTTCAAAAAAAAAACTCCTCCCAAATAAATGTCGCGGGTCTGGGGCCACCCACGTTCTAGAATGCGTAAAACTTTTGTTTCTAAACCACACAGACAATGGTAGCATCGCTGACGATGATTGGAAAAATATCAAAGTTTTCCCAAGAGCTCATGGTCTGGTCAGGGTCAGATAAAAGATGAATTTTCCAAAAGTTTCTGCCGAATAAATGTTCAGATTCCGGGAACGTTTACGCACTGAAAAGCGTAGAATTTTGCTATCGAACCACACAGAAAATGGTGGCATAGCCAACGATGATTGAAAAAATATCAAAGTTTTCCCAAGTGCTCATGGTCTGGTCACGGTCAGAAAAAAGATGGAAATTTTGAAAAATTCCTGCCAAATAAACGTTCAGATTCTGGGAAGGTCTATGCCCTCGAAAGCGTAGAATTTTTGCTATCGAACCAAAAAGGAAGAGCTACCATCACCTTCGATGGTTGGAAATACAAAAGTTTTCCCAAGAGCTCATGGTCTGGTCACGGTCAGATAAAAGATGGAAATTTTGAAAAATTCCTACCAGATAACGTTGAATGTCTGAAAATTTCTATGCTCTAGAAAGCTCTAAAATGAAAAGTAGGATTTCTACTTTTCATCCACACAGGAACTGCTAGCAACGCATCTATGGTTTGGAAAAATACCAAAGTTTTCCCAAGAGCTCATGGTCTGGTCAGGGTCAGACGTCTAATAAGTTTTTCAAAAAATTCCTGCTAAATAAATGTTCAGATTCTGGGATCGTCTACGCCCTGGAGAAATTCCTGCCAAATAAACGTTGAAGGCCTGAAAATTTCTTTGCTTTAGAAAGCGTAGGATTTCTGCTTTTCATCCACACGGAAAACGGTGGCATAGCTGACGATGATTGGAAAAATATCAAAGTTTTCCCAAGAGCTCATGGTCTGGTCACGGTCAGAAAAAAGATGGAAATTATGAAAAATTGGTACCAGATAACGTTGAATGTCTGAAAATTTCTTTGCTTTAGAAAGCGTAGGATTTCTGCTTTTCATCCACACAGGAACTGCTAGCAACGCATCTATGGTTTGGAAAAATACCAAAGTTTCCCCAAGAGCTCATGGTCTGGTCAGGGTCAGACGTCTAATAAGTTTTTCAAAAAATTCCTGCTAAATAAATGTTCAGATTCTGGGATCGTCTACGCCCTGGAGAAATTCCTGCCAAATAAACGTTGAAGGCCTGAAAATTTCTTTGCTTTAGAAAGCGTAGGATTTCTGCTTTTCATCCACACAGAAAATGGTGGCATAGCCGACGATGATTGAAAAAATAGCAAAGTTTTCCCAAGAGCTCATGGTCTGGTCACGGTCAGATAAAAGATGGAAATTTTGAAAAATTGCTACCAAATAACGTTGAAGGTCTGAAAATTTCTTTGCTCTAGAAAGCGTAGGATTTCTTCTTTTCATCCACACAGAAAATGGTGGCATAGCTGACGATGCTTGAAAAAATATCAAAGTTTTGCCAAGAGCTCATGGTCTGGTCACGGTCAGAAAAAAGATGGAAATTTTGAAAAAATCCTGCCAAATAAACGTTCAGATTCTGGGAAGGTCTATGCCCTCGAAAGCGTAGAATTTTTGCTATCGAACCAAAAAGGAAGAGCTACCATCACCTTCGATGGTTGGAAATACAAAAGTTTTCCCAAGAGCTTATGGTCTGGTCAGGGTCAGGCGTCTAATAAGTTTTTCAAAAAATTCCTGCTAAATAAATGTTCAGAATCTGGGAACGTCTATGCCCTGGAAAGCAAAGAATATTTGATTTCAAACTACACAGAAGTTGGTAGCATCGCCGGCGATGATTGGAAAAATAGCAGAGTTTTCCAAAGAGCTCATGGTCTGGTCACGGTCAGATAAAAGATGGAAATTTTGAAAAATTGCTACCAAATAACGTTGAAGGTCTGAAAATTTCTTTGCTCTAGAAAGCGTAGGATTTCTTCTTTTCATCCACACAGAAAATGGTGGCATAGCTGACGATGCTTGAAAAAATATCAAAGTTTTGCCAAGAGCTCATGGTCTGGTCACGGTCAGAAAAAAGATGGAAATTTTGAAAAAATCCTGCCAAATAAACGTTCAGATTCTGGAAAGGTCTATGCCCTGGAAAGCGTAGAATTTTTGCTATCGAATCAAAAAGGAAGAGCTACCATCACCTTCGATGGTTGGAAATACAAAAGTTTTCCCAAGAGCTCATGGTCTGGTCAGGGTCAGGCGTCTAATAAGTTTTTCAAAAAATTCCTGCTAAATAAATGTTCAGAATCTGGGAACGTCTATGCCCTGGAAAGCAAAGAATATTTGATTTCAAACTACACAGAAGTTGGTAGCATCGCCGGCGATGATTGGAAAAATAGCAGAGTTTTCCAAAGAGCTCATGGTCTGGTCACGGTCAGATAAAAGATGGAAATTTTGAAAAATTGCTACCAAATAACGTTGAAGGTCTGAAAATTTCTTTGCTCTAGAAAGCGTAGGATTTCTTCTTTTCATCCACACAGAAAATGGTGGCATAGCTGACGATGCTTGAAAAAATATCAAAGTTTTGCCAAGAGCTCATGGTCTGGTCACGGTCAGAAAAAAGATGGAAATTTTGAAAAAATCCTGCCAAATAAACGTTCAGATTCTGGAAAGGTCTATGCCCTGGAAAGCGTAGAATTTTTGCTATCGAATCAAAAAGGAAGAGCTACCATCACCTTCGATGGTTGGAAATACAAAAGTTTTCCCAAGAGCTCATGGTCTGGTCAGGGTCAGGCGACTAATAAGTTTTTCAAAAAATTCCTGCTAAATAAATGTTCAGATTCTGGGAACGTCTACGCCCTGGAAAGCAAAGAATATTTGATTTCAAACTACACAGAAGTTGGTAGCATCGCCGGCGATGATTGGAAAAATAGCAGAGTTTTCCAAAGAGCTCATGGTCTGGTCACGGTCAGATAAAAGATGGAAATTTTGAAATTGCTACCAAATAACGTTGAAGGTCTGAAAATTTCTTTGCTCTAGAAAGCGTAGGAGTTCTGCTTTTCTTCCACACAGGAAGTGCTAGCAACGCATCTATGGTTTGGAAAAATACCAAAGTTTTCCCAAGAGCTCATGGTCTGGTCACGGTCAGATAAAAGATGAATTTTCCAAAAATTTCTGCCAAATAAATGTTCAGATTCTGGGAACGTCTATGCCCTGGAAAGCGAAGAATATTTGGTTTCAAACTACACAGAAGTTGGTAGCATCACCCTCGATGATTGGAAAAATATCAAAGTTTTCAAAAGAGCTCATGGTCTGGTCACGGTCAGATAAAAGATGGAAATTTTGAAAAATTGCTACCAAATAACGTTGAAGGTCTGAAAATTTCTTTGCTCTAGAAAGCGTAGGATTTCTGCTTTTCTTACACACAGGAACTGCTAGCAACGCATCTATGGTTTGGAAAAATACCAAAGTTTTCCCAAGAGCTCATGGTCTGGTCACGGTCAGATAAAAAAAGGAAATTTTGAAAAATTCCTGCCAAATAAACGTTCAGATTCTGGGAAGGTCTATGCCCTCGAAAGCGTAGAATTTTTGCTATCGAACCAAAAAGGAAGAGCTACCATCACCTTCGATGGTTGGAAATACAAAAGTTTTCCCAAGAGCTTATGGTCTGGTCAGGGTCAGGCGTCTAATAAGTTTTTCAAAAAATTCCTGCTAAATAAATGTTCAGAATCTGGGAACGTCTATGCCCTGGAAAGCAAAGAATATTTGATTTCAAACTACACAGAAGTTGGTAGCATCGCCGGCGATGATTGGAAAAATAGCAGAGTTTTCCAAAGAGCTCATGGTCTGGTCACGGTCAGATAAAAGATGGAAATTTTGAAAAATTGCTACCAAATAACGTTGAAGGTCTGAAAATTTCTTTGCTCTAGAAAGCGTAGGATTTCTTCTTTTCATCCACACAGAAAATGGTGGCATAGCTGACGATGCTTGAAAAAATATCAAAGTTTTGCCAAGAGCTCATGGTCTGGTCACGGTCAGAAAAAAGATGGAAATTTTGAAAAAATCCTGCCAAATAAACGTTCAGATTCTGGAAAGGTCTATGCCCTGGAAAGCGTAGAATTTTTGCTATCGAATCAAAAAGGAAGAGCTACCATCACCTTCGATGGTTGGAAATACAAAAGTTTTCCCAAGAGCTCATGGTCTGGTCAGGGTCAGGCGTCTAATAAGTTTTTCAAAAAATTCCTGCTAAATAAATGTTCAGAATCTGGGAACGTCTATGCCCTGGAAAGCAAAGAATATTTGATTTCAAACTACACAGAAGTTGGTAGCATCGCCGGCGATGATTGGAAAAATAGCAGAGTTTTCCAAAGAGCTCATGGTCTGGTCACGGTCAGATAAAAGATGGAAATTTTGAAAAATTGCTACCAAATAACGTTGAAGGTCTGAAAATTTCTTTGCTCTAGAAAGCGTAGGATTTCTTCTTTTCATCCACACAGAAAATGGTGGCATAGCTGACGATGCTTGAAAAAATATCAAAGTTTTGCCAAGAGCTCATGGTCTGGTCACGGTCAGAAAAAAGATGGAAATTTTGAAAAAATCCTGCCAAATAAACGTTCAGATTCTGGAAAGGTCTATGCCCTGGAAAGCGTAGAATTTTTGCTATCGAATCAAAAAGGAAGAGCTACCATCACCTTCGATGGTTGGAAATACAAAAGTTTTCCCAAGAGCTCATGGTCTGGTCAGGGTCAGGCGACTAATAAGTTTTTCAAAAAATTCCTGCTAAATAAATGTTCAGATTCTGGGAACGTCTACGCCCTGGAAAGCAAAGAATATTTGATTTCAAACTACACAGAAGTTGGTAGCATCGCCGGCGATGATTGGAAAAATAGCAGAGTTTTCCAAAGAGCTCATGGTCTGGTCACGGTCAGATAAAAGATGGAAATTTTGAAATTGCTACCAAATAACGTTGAAGGTCTGAAAATTTCTTTGCTCTAGAAAGCGTAGGAGTTCTGCTTTTCTTCCACACAGGAAGTGCTAGCAACGCATCTATGGTTTGGAAAAATACCAAAGTTTTCCCAAGAGCTCATGGTCTGGTCACGGTCAGATAAAAGATGAATTTTCCAAAAATTTCTGCCAAATAAATGTTCAGATTCTGGGAACGTCTATGCCCTGGAAAGCGAAGAATATTTGGTTTCAAACTACACAGAAGTTGGTAGCATCACCCTCGATGATTGGAAAAATATCAAAGTTTTCAAAAGAGCTCATGGTCTGGTCACGGTCAGATAAAAGATGGAAATTTTGAAAAATTGCTACCAAATAACGTTGAAGGTCTGAAAATTTCTTTGCTCTAGAAAGCGTAGGATTTCTGCTTTTCTTACACACAGGAACTGCTAGCAACGCATCTATGGTTTGGAAAAATACCAAAGTTTTCCCAAGAGCTCATGGTCTGGTCACGGTCAGATAAAAAAAGGAAATTTTGAAAAATTCCTGCCAAATAAACGTTCAGATTCTGGGAAGGTCTATGCCCTGGAAAGCGTAGAATTTTTGCTATCGAACCAAAAAGGAAGAGCTACCATCAAATTCGATGGTTGGAAATACAAAAGTTTTCCCAAGAGCTCATGGTCTGGTCAGGGTCAGGCGACTAATAAGTTTTTCAAAAAATTCCTGCTAAATAAATGTTCAGATTCTGGGAACGTCTACGCCCTGGAAAGCAAAGAATATTTGATTTCAAACTACACAGAAGTTGGTAGCATCGCCGGCGATGATTGGAAATAGCAGAGTTTTCCAAAGAGCTCATGGTCTGGTCACGGTCAGATAAAAGATGGAAATTTTGAAAAATTGCTACCAAATAACGTTGAAGGTCTGAAAATTTCTTTGCTCTAGAAAGCGTAGGATTTCTTCTTTTCATCCACACAGAAAATGGTGGCATAGCTGACGATGATTGAAAAAATATCAAAGTTTTCCCAAGAGCTCATGGTCTGGTCACGGTCAGATAAAAAAAGGAAATTTTGAAAAATTCCTGCCAAATAAACGTTCAGATTCTGGGAAGGTCTATGCCCTGGAAAGCGTAGAATTTTTGCTATCGAACCAAAAAGGAAGAGCTACCATCACCTTCGATGGTTGGAAATACAAAAGTTTTCCCAAGAGCTCATGGTCTGGTCAGGGTCAGGCGACTAATAAGTTTTTCAAAAATTCCTGCTAAATAAATGTTCAGATTCTGGGAACGTCTACGCCCTGGAAAGCAAAGAATATTTGAGCTCATGGTCTGGTCACGGTCAGATAAAAGATGGAAATTTTGAAAAATTGCTACCAAATAACGTTGAAGGTCTGAAAATTTCTTCGCTCTAGAAAGCGTAGGATTTCTGCTTTTCTTACACACAGGAACTGCTAGCAACGCATCTATGGTTTGGAAAAATACCAAAGTTTTCCCAAGAGCTCATGGTCTGGTCACGGTCAGATAAAAGATGGAAATTTTGAAAAATTGCTACCAAATAACGTTGAAGGTCTGAAAATTTCTTTGCTCTAGATAGCGTAGGATTTCTGCTTTTCTTCCACACAGGAAGTGCTAGCATCGGATCTATGACTGGAAAAATATCAAAGTTTTCCCAAGAGCTCATGGTCTGGTCACGGTCAGATAAAAGGTGAATTTTCCAAAAATTTCTGCCAAATAAATGTTCAGATTCTGGGAACGTCTATGCCCTGGAAAGCGAAGAATATTTGGTTTCAAACTACACAGAAGTTGGTAGCATCGCCCTCGATGATTGAAGTAATATCAAAGTTTTCCCAAGAGCTCATGGTCTGGTCACGGTCAGATAAAAGATGGAAATTTTGAAAAATTGCTACCAAATAACGTTGAAGGCCTGAAAATTTCTTTGCTCTAGAAAGCGTAGGATTTCTGCTTTTCTTCCACACAGGAAGTGCTAGCATCGGATCTATGGTTGGAAAAATATCAAAGTTTTCCCAAGAGCTCATGGTCTGGTCACGGTCAGATAAAAGATGAATTTTCCAAAAATTTCTGCCAAATAAATGTTCAGATTCTGGGAACGTCTATGCCCTGGAAAGCGAAGAATATTTGGTTTCAAACTGCACAGAAGTTGGTAGCATCACCCTCGATGATTGGAAAAATATCAAAGTTTTCCCAAGAGCTCATGGTCTGGTCACGGTCAGATAAAAGATGGAAATTTTGAAAAATTGCTACCAAATAACGTTGAAGGTCTGAAAATTTCTTTGCTCTAGAAAGCGTAGGATTTCTGCTTTTCTTCCACACAGGAAGTGCTAGCATCGGATCTATGATTGGAAAAATATCAAAGTTTTCCCAAGAGCTCATGGTCTGGTCACGGTCAGATAAAAGATGGAAATTTTGAAAAATTGCTACCAAATAACGTTGAAGGTCTGAAAATTTCTTTGCTCTAGAAAGCGTAGGATTTCTGCTTTTCTTCCACACAGGAAGTGCTAGCATCGGATCTATGATTGGAAAAATATCAAAGTTTTCCCAAGAGCTCATGGGTCACGGTCAGATAAAAGATGAATTTTCCAAAAATTTCTGCCAAATAAATGTTCAGATTCTGGGAACGTCTATGCCCTGGAAAGCGAAGAATATTTGGTTTCAAACTGCACAGAAGTTGGTAGCATCACCCTCGATGATTGGAAAAATATCAAAGTTTTCCCAAGAGCTCATGGTCTGGTCACGGTCAGATAAAAGATGGAAACTTTGAAAAATTGCTACCAAATAACGTTGAAGGTCTGAAAATTTCTTTGCACTAGAAAGCGTAGGATTTCTGCTTTTCTTCCACACAGGAAGTGCTAGCATCGGATCTATGATTGGAAAAATATCAAAGTTTTCCCAAAAGCTCATGGTCTGGTCACAGTCAGAAAAAAGATGGAAACTATGAAAAATTGGTACCAGATAACGTTGAATGTCTGAAAATTTCTTTGCTTTAGAAAGCGTAGGATTTCTTCTTTTCATCCACACAGAAAATGGTGGAATAGCTGACGATGATTGAAAAAATATCAAAGTTTTCCCAAGAGCTCATGGTCTGGTCACGGTCAGAAAAAAGATGGAAATTTTGAAAAATTCCTGCCAAATAAACGTTCAGATTCTGGGAAGGTCTATGCCCTGGAAAGCGTAGAATTTTTGCTATCGAACCAAAAAGGAAGAGCTACCATCACCTTCGATGGTTGGAAATACAAAAGTTTTCCCAAGAGCTCATGGTCTGGTCAGGGTCAGGCGACTAGTAAGTTTTTCAAAAAATTCTTGCTAAATAAATGTTCAGATTCTGGGAACGTCTACGCCCTGGAAAGCAAAGAATATTTGATTTCAAACTACACAGAAGTTGGTAGCATCGCCGGCGATGATTGGAAAAATAGCAGAGTTTTCCAAAGAGCTCATGGTCTGGTCACGGTCAGATAAAAGATGGAAATTTTGAAAAATTGCTACCAAATAACGTTGAAGGTCTGAAAATTTCTTTGCTTTAGAAAGCGTAGGATTTCTGCTTTTCACACACGGAAAACGGTGGCATAGCTGACGATGATTGAAAAAATATCAAAGTTTTCCCAAGAGCTCATGGTCTGGTCAGGGTCAGGCGACTAATAAGTTTTTCAAAAAATTCCTGCTAAATAAATGTTCAGATTCTGGGAACGTCTACGCCCTGGAAAGCAAAGAATATTTGATTTCAAACTACACAGAAGTTGGTAGCATCGCCGGCGATGATTGGAAAAATACCAAAGTTTTCCCAAGAGCTCATGGTCTGGTCAGGGTCAGGCGACTAGTAAGTTTTTCAAAAAATTCTTGCTAAATAAATGTTCAGATTCTGGGAACGTCTACGCCCTGGAAAGCAAAGAATATTTGATTTCAAACTACACAGAAGTTGGTAGCATCGCCGGCGATGATTGGAAAAATAGCAGAGTTTTCCAAAGAGCTCATGGTCTGGTCACGGTCAGATAAAAGATGGAAATTTTGAAAAATTGCTACCAAATAACGTTGAAGGTCTGAAAATTTCTTTGCTTTAGAAAGCGTAGGATTTCTGCTTTTCACACACGGAAAACGGTGGCATAGCTGACGATGATTGAAAAAATATCAAAGTTTTCCCAAGAGCTCATGGTCTGGTCAGGGTCAGGCGACTAATAAGGTTTTAAAAAAATTCCTGCTAAATAAATGTTCAGATTCTGGGAACGTCTACGCCCTGGAAAGCAAAGAATATTTGATTTCAAACTACACAGAAGTTGGTAGCATCGCCGGCGATGATTGGAAAAATACCAAAGTTTTCCCAAGAGCTCATGGTCTGGTCACGGTCAGATAAAAGATGGAAATTTTGAAAAATTGCTACCAAATAACGTTGAAGGTCTGAAAATTTCTTTGCTCTAGAAAGCGCAGGATTTCTGCTTTTCATCCAAACAGGAAGTGCTAGCATCGGATCTATGATTGGAAAAATACCAAAGTTTTGCCAAGAGCTCATGGTCTGGTCACGGTCAGAAAAAAGATGAAAGTTTTGAAAAAATCCTGCCAAATAAACGTTCAGATTCTGGGAAGGTCTATGCCCTCGAAAGCGTAGAATTTTTGCTATCGAACCAAAAAGGAAGAGCTACCATCACCTTCGATGGTTGGAAATACAAAAGTTTTCCCAAGAGCTTATGGTCTGGACAGGGTCAGGCGACTAATAAGTTTTTCAAAAAATTCCTGCTAAATAAATGTTCAGATTCTGGGAACGTCTACGCCCTGGAAAGCAAAGAATATTTGATTTCAAACTACACAGAAGTTGGTAGCATCGCCGGCGATGATTGGAAAAATAGCAGAGTTTTCCAAAGAGCTCATGGTCTGGTCACGGTCAGATAAAAGATGGAAATTTTGAAAAATTGCTACCAAATAACGTTGAAGGTCTGAAAATTTCTTTGCTCTAGAAAGCGTAGGATTTCTTCTTTTCATCCACACAGAAAATGGTGGCATAGCTGACGATGCTTGAAAAAATATCAAAGTTTTGCCAAGAGCTCATGGTCTGGTCACGGTCAGAAAAAAGATGGAAATTTTGAAAAAATCCTGCCAAATAAACGTTCAGATTCTGGAAAGGTCTATGCCCTGGAAAGCGTAGAATTTTTGCTATCGAATCAAAAAGGAAGAGCTACCATCACCTTCGATGGTTGGAAATACAAAAGTTTTCCCAAGAGCTCATGGTCTGGTCAGGGTCAGGCGACTAATAAGTTTTTCAAAAAATTCCTGCTAAATAAATGTTCAGATTCTGGGAACGTCTACGCCCTGGAAAGCAAAGAATATTTGATTTCAAACTACACAGAAGTTGGTAGCATCGCCGGCGATGATTGGAAAAATAGCAGAGTTTTCCAAAGAGCTCATGGTCTGGTCACGGTCAGATAAAAGATGGAAATTTTGAAAAATTGCTACCAAATAACGTTGAAGGTCTGAAAATTTCTTTGCTCTAGAAAGCGTAGGAGTTCTGCTTTTCTTCCACACAGGAAGTGCTAGCAACGCATCTATGGTTTGGAAAAATACCAAAGTTTTCCCAAGAGCTCATGGTCTGGTCACGGTCAGATAAAAGATGAATTTTCCAAAAATTTCTGCCAAATAAATGTTCAGATTCTGGGAACGTCTATGCCCTGGAAAGCGAAGAATATTTGGTTTCAAACTACACAGAAGTTGGTAGCATCACCCTCGATGATTGGAAAAATATCAAAGTTTTCAAAAGAGCTCATGGTCTGGTCACGGTCAGATAAAAGATGGAAATTTTGAAAAATTGCTACCAAATAACGTTGAAGGTCTGAAAATTTCTTTGCTCTAGAAAGCGTAGGATTTCTGCTTTTCTTACACACAGGAACTGCTAGCAACGCATCTATGGTTTGGAAAAATACCAAAGTTTTCCCAAGAGCTCATGGTCTGGTCACGGTCAGATAAAAAAAGGAAATTTTGAAAAATTCCTGCCAAATAAACGTTCAGATTCTGGGAAGGTCTATGCCCTGGAAAGCGTAGAATTTTTGCTATCGAACCAAAAAGGAAGAGCTACCATCAAATTCGATGGTTGGAAATACAAAAGTTTTCCCAAGAGCTCATGGTCTGGTCAGGGTCAGGCGACTAATAAGTTTTTCAAAAAATTCCTGCTAAATAAATGTTCAGATTCTGGGAACGTCTACGCCCTGGAAAGCAAAGAATATTTGATTTCAAACTACACAGAAGTTGGTAGCATCGCCGGCGATGATTGGAAATAGCAGAGTTTTCCAAAGAGCTCATGGTCTGGTCACGGTCAGATAAAAGATGGAAATTTTGAAAAATTCCTGCCAAATAAACGTTCAGATTCTGGGAAGGTCTATGCCCTGGAAAGCGTAGAATTTTTGCTATCGAACCAAAAAGGAAGAGCTACCATCACCTTCGATGGTTGGAAATACAAAAGTTTTCCCAAGAGCTCATGGTCTGGTCAGGGTCAGGCGACTAATAAGTTTTTCAAAAAATCCCTGCTAAATAAATGTTCAGATTCTGGGAACGTCTACGCCCTGGAAAGCAAAGAATATTTGATTTCAAACAACACAGAAGTTGGTAGCATCGCCGGCGATGATTGGAAAAATAGCAGAGTTTTCCAAAGAGCTCATGGTCTGGTCACGGTCAGATAAAAAAAGGAAATATTGAAAAATTCCTGCCAAATAAACGTTCAGATTCTGGGAAGGTCTATGCCCTGGAAAGCGTAGAATTTTTGCTATCGAACCAAAAAGGAAGAGCTACCATCAAATTCGATGGTTGGAAATACAAAAGTTTTCCCAAGAGCTCATGGTCTGGTCAGGGTCAGGCGACTAATAAGTTTTTCAAAAAATCCCTGCTAAATAAATGTTCAGATTCTGGGAACGTCTACGCCCTGGAAAGCAAAGAATATTTGATTTCAAACTACACAGAAGTTGGTAGCATCGCCGGCGATGATTGGAAAAATAGCAGAGTTTTCCAAAGAGCTCATGGTCTGGTCACGGTCAGAAAAAAGATGGAAATTTTGAAAAATTCCTGCCAAATAAACGTTCAGATTCTGGGAAGGTCTAAGCCCTGGAAAGCGTAGAATTTTTGCTATCGAACCAAAAAGGAAGAGCTACCATCACCTTCGATGGTTGGAAATACAAAAGTTTTCCCAAGAGCTCATGGTCTGGTCAGGGTCAGGCGACTAATAAGTTTTTCAAAAAATTCCTGCTAAATAAATGTTCAGATTCTGGGAACGTCTACGCCCTGGAAAGCAAAGAATATTTGAGCTCATGGTCTGGTCACGGTCAGATAAAAGATGGAAATTTTGAAAAATTGCTACCAAATAACGTTGAAGGTCTGAAAATTTCTTCGCTCTAGAAAGCGTAGGATTTCTGCTTTTCTTACACACAGGAACTGCTAGCAACGCATCTATGGTTTGGAAAAATACCAAAGTTTTCCCAAGAGCTCATGGTCTGGTCACGGTCAGATAAAAGATGGAAATTTTGAAAAATTGCTACCAAATAACGTTGAAGGTCTGAAAATTTCTTTGCTCTAGATAGCGTAGGATTTCTGCTTTTCTTCCACACAGGAAGTGCTAGCATCGGATCTATGACTGGAAAAATATCAAAGTTTTCCCAAGAGCTCATGGTCTGGTCACGGTCAGATAAAAGGTGAATTTTCCAAAAATTTCTGCCAAATAAATGTTCAGATTCTGGGAACGTCTATGCCCTGGAAAGCGAAGAATATTTGGTTTCAAACTACACAGAAGTTGGTAGCATCGCCCTCGATGATTGAAGTAATATCAAAGTTTTCCCAAGAGCTCATGGTCTGGTCACGGTCAGATAAAAGATGGAAATTTTGAAAAATTGCTACCAAATAACGTTGAAGGTCTGAAAATTTCTTTGCTCTAGATAGCGTAGGATTTCTGCTTTTCTTCCACACAGGAAGTGCTAGCATCGGATCTATGACTGGAAAAATATCAAAGTTTTCCCAAGAGCTCATGGTCTGGTCACGGTCAGATAAAAGGTGAATTTTCCAAAAATTTCTGCCAAATAAATGTTCAGATTCTGGGAACGTCTATGCCCTGGAAAGCGAAGAATATTTGGTTTCAAACTACACAGAAGTTGGTAGCATCGCCCTCGATGATTGAAGTAATATCAAAGTTTTCCCAAGAGCTCATGGTCTGGTCACGGTCAGATAAAAGATGGAAATTTTGAAAAATTGCTACCAAATAACGTTGAAGGCCTGAAAATTTCTTTGCTCTAGAAAGCGTAGGATTTCTGCTTTTCTTCCACACAGGAAGTGCTAGCATCGGATCTATGGTTGGAAAAATATCAAAGTTTTCCCAAGAGCTCATGGTCTGGTCACGGTCAGATAAAAGATGAATTTTCCAAAAATTTCTGCCAAATAAATGTTCAGATTCTGGGAACGTCTATGCCCTGGAAAGCGAAGAATATTTGGTTTCAAACTGCACAGAAGTTGGTAGCATCACCCTCGATGATTGGAAAAATATCAAAGTTTTCCCAAGAGCTCATGGTCTGGTCACGGTCAGATAAAAGATGGAAACTTTGAAAAATTGCTACCAAATAACGTTGAAGGTCTGAAAATTTCTTTGCACTAGAAAGCGTAGGATTTCTGCTTTTCTTCCACACAGGAAGTGCTAGCATCGGATCTATGATTGGAAAAATATCAAAGTTTTCCCAAAAGCTCATGGTCTGGTCACAGTCAGAAAAAAGATGGAAACTATGAAAAATTGGTACCAGATAACGTTGAATGTCTGAAAATTTCTTTGCTTTAGAAAGCGTAGGATTTCTTCTTTTCATCCACACAGAAAATGGTGGAATAGCTGACGATGATTGAAAAAATATCAAAGTTTTCCCAAGAGCTCATGGTCTGGTCACGGTCAGAAAAAAGATGGAAATTTTGAAAAATTCCTGCCAAATAAACGTTCAGATTCTGGGAAGGTCTATGCCCTGGAAAGCGTAGAATTTTTGCTATCGAACCAAAAAGGAAGAGCTACCATCACCTTCGATGGTTGGAAATACAAAAGTTTTCCCAAGAGCTCATGGTCTGGTCAGGGTCAGGCGACTAGTAAGTTTTTCAAAAAATTCTTGCTAAATAAATGTTCAGATTCTGGGAACGTCTACGCCCTGGAAAGCAAAGAATATTTGATTTCAAACTACACAGAAGTTGGTAGCATCGCCCTCGATGATTGAAGTAATATCAAAGTTTTCCCAAGAGCTCAAGGTCTGGTCACGGTCAGATAAAAGATGAATTTTCCAAAAATTTCTGCCAAATAAATGTTCAGATTCTGGGAACGTCTATGCCCTGGAAAGCGAAGAATATTTGGTTTCAAACTGCACAGAAGTTGGTAGCGTCACCCTCGATGATTGGAAAAATATCAAAGTTTTCCCAAGAGCTCATGGTCTGGTCACGGTCAGATAAAAGATGGAAATTTTGAAATATTGCTACCAAATAACGTTGAAGGTCTGAAAATTTCTTTGCTCTAGAAAGCGTAGGATTTCTGCTTTTCTTCCACACAGGAAGTGCTAGCATCGGATTTATGATTGGAAAAATATCAAAGTTCTCCCAAGAGCTCATGGTCTGGTTACGGTCAGATAAAAGATGAATTTTCCAAAAATTTCTGCCAAATAAATGTTCAGATTCTGGGAACGTCTATGCCCTGGAAAGCGAAGAATATTTGGTTTCAAACTACACAGAAATTGGTAGCATCGCCCTCGATGATTGGAAAAATATCAAAGTTTTCCCAAAAGCTCATGGTCTGGTCACAGTCAGAAAAAAGATGGAAATTATGAAAAATTGGTACCAGATAACGTTGAATGTCTGAAAATTTCTTTGCTTTAGAAAGCGTAGTATTTCTTCTTTTCATCCACACAGAAAATGGTGGCATAGCTGACGATGATTGAAAAAATATCAAAGTTTTCCCAAGAGCTCATGGTCTGGTCAGGGTCAGGCGACTAATAAGTTTTTCAAAAAATTCCTGCTAAATAAATGTTCAGATTCTGGGAACGTCTACGCCCTGGAAAGCAAAGAATATTTGATTTCAAACTACACAGAAGTTGGTAGCATCGCCGGCGATGATTGGAAAAATAGCAGAGTTTTCCAAATAGCTCATGGTCTGGTCACGGTCAGACAAAAGATGGAAATTTTGAAAAATTGCTACCAGATAACGTTGAATGTCTGAAAATTTCTTTGCTTTAGAAAGCGTAGGATTTCTTCTTTTCATCCACACAGAAAATGGTGGCATAGCTGACGATGATTGAAAAAATATCAAAGTTTTCCCAAGAGCTCATGGTCCGGTCAGGGTCAGGCGACTAATAAGTTTTTCAAAAAATTCCTGCTAAATAAATGTTCAGATTCTGGGAACGTCTACGCCCTGGAAAGCAAAGAATATTTGATTTCAAACTACACAGAAGTTGGTAGCATCGCCGGCGATGATTGGAAAAATAGCAGAGTTTTCCAAAGAGCTCATGGTCTGGTCACGGTCAGAAAAAAGATGGAAATTTTGAAAAATTGCTACCAGATAACGTTGAATGTCTGAAAATTTCTTTGCTTTAGAAAGCGTAGGATTTCTTCTTTTCATCCACACAGAAAATGGTGGAATAGCTGACGATGATTGAAAAAATATCAAAGTTTTCCCAAGAGCTCATGGTCTGGTCACGGTCAGAAAAAAGATGGAAATTTTGAAAAATTCCTGCCAAATAAACGTTCAGATTCTGGGAAGGTCTATGCCCTGGAAAGCGTAGAATTTTTGCTATCGAACCAAAAAGGAAGAGCTACCATCACCTTCGATGGTTGGAAATACAAAAGTTTTCCCAAGAGCTCATGGTCTGGTCAGGGTCAGGCGACTAGTAAGTTTTTCAAAAAATTCTTGCTAAATAAATGTTCAGATTCTGGGAACGTCTACGCCCTGGAAAGCAAAGAATATTTGATTTCAAACTACACAGAAGTTGGTAGCATCGCCCTCGATGATTGAAGTAATATCAAAGTTTTCCCAAGAGCTCAAGGTCTGGTCACGGTCAGATAAAAGATGAATTTTCCAAAAATTTCTGCCAAATAAATGTTCAGATTCTGGGAACGTCTATGCCCTGGAAAGCGAAGAATATTTGGTTTCAAACTGCACAGAAGTTGGTAGCGTCACCCTCGATGATTGGAAAAATATCAAAGTTTTCCCAAGAGCTCATGGTCTGGTCACGGTCAGATAAAAGATGGAAATTTTGAAATATTGCTACCAAATAACGTTGAAGGTCTGAAAATTTCTTTGCTCTAGAAAGCGTAGGATTTCTGCTTTTCTTCCACACAGGAAGTGCTAGCATCGGATTTATGATTGGAAAAATATCAAAGTTCTCCCAAGAGCTCATGGTCTGGTTACGGTCAGATAAAAGATGAATTTTCCAAAAATTTCTGCCAAATAAATGTTCAGATTCTGGGAACGTCTATGCCCTGGAAAGCGAAGAATATTTGGTTTCAAACTACACAGAAATTGGTAGCATCGCCCTCGATGATTGGAAAAATATCAAAGTTTTCCCAAAAGCTCATGGTCTGGTCACAGTCAGAAAAAAGATGGAAATTATGAAAAATTGGTACCAGATAACGTTGAATGTCTGAAAATTTCTTTGCTTTAGAAAGCATAGTATTTCTTCTTTTCATCCACACAGAAAATGGTGGCATAGCTGACGATGATTGAAAAAATATCAAAGTTTTCCCAAGAGCTCATGGTCTGGTCAGGGTCAGGCGACTAATAAGTTTTTCAAAAAATTCCTGCTAAATAAATGTTCAGATTCTGGGAACGTCTACGCCCTGGAAAGCAAAGAATATTTGATTTCAAACTACACAGAAGTTGGTAGCATCGCCGGCGATGATTGGAAAAATAGCAGAGTTTTCCAAATAGCTCATGGTCTGGTCACGGTCAGACAAAAGATGGAAATTTTGAAAAATTGCTACCAGATAACGTTGAATGTCTGAAAATTTCTTTGCTTTAGAAAGCGTAGGATTTCTTCTTTTCATCCACACAGAAAATGGTGGCATAGCTGACGATGATTGAAAAAATATCAAAGTTTTCCCAAGAGCTCATGGTCCGGTCAGGGTCAGGCGACTAATAAGTTTTTCAAAAAATTCCTGCTAAATAAATGTTCAGATTCTGGGAACGTCTACGCCCTGGAAAGCAAAGAATATTTGATTTCAAACTACACAGAAGTTGGTAGCATCGCCGGCGATGATTGGAAAAATAGCAGAGTTTTCCAAAGAGCTCATGGTCTGGTCACGGTCAGAAAAAAGATGGAAATTTTGAAAAATTGCTACCAGATAACGTTGAATGTCTGAAAATTTCTTTGCTTTAGAAAGCGTAGGATTTCTTCTTTTCATCCACACAGAAAATGGTGGCATAGCTGACGATGATTGAAAAAATATCAAAGTTTTCCCAAGAGCTCATGGTCTGGTCACGGTCAGAAAAAAGATGGAAATTTTGAAAAATTCCTGCCAAATAAACGTTCAGATTCTGGGAAGGTCTATGCCCTGGAAAGCGTAGAATTTTTGCTATCGAACCAAAAAGGAAGAGCTACCATCACCTTCGATGGTTGGAAATACAAAAGTTTTCCCAAGAGCTCATGGTCTGGTCAGGGTCAGGCGACTAATAAGTTTTTCAAAAAATTCCTGCTAAATAAATGTTCAGATTCTGGGAACGTCTACGCCCTGGAAAGCAAAGAATATTTGATTTCAAACTACACAGAAGTTGGTAGCATCACCCTCGATGATTGGAAAAATATCAAAGTTTTCCAAAGAGCTCATGGTCTGGTCACGGTCAGATAAAAGATGGAAATTTTGAAAAATTGCTACCAAATAACGTTGAAGGTCTGAAAATTTCTTCGCTCTAGAAAGCGTAGGATTTCTGCTTTTCTTACACACAGGAACTGCTAGCAACGCATCTATGGTTTGGAAAAATACCAAAGTTTTCCCAAGAGCTCATGGTCTGGTCACGGTCAGATAAAAGATGGAAATTTTGAAAAATTGCTACCAAATAACGTTGAAGGTCTGAAAATTTCTTCGCTCTAGAAAGCGTAGGATTTCTGCTTTTCTTACACACAGGAACTGCTAGCAACGCATCTATGGTTTGGAAAAATACAAAAGTTTTCCCAAGAGCTCATGGTCTGGTCACGGTCAGATAAAAGATGAATTTTCCAAAAATTTCTGCCAAATAAATGTTCAGATTCTGGGAACGTCTATGCCCTGGAAAGCGAAGAATATTTGGTTTCAAACTGCACAGAAGTTGGTAGCATCACCCTCGATGATTGGAAAAATATCAAAGTTTTCCCAAGAGCTCATGGTCTGGTCACGGTCAGATAAAAGATGGAAATTTTGAAAAATTGCTACCAAATAACGTTGAAGGCCTGAAAATTTCTTTGCTCTAGAAAGCGTAGGATTTCTGCCTTTCTTCCACACAGGAAGTGCTAGCATCGGATCTATGGTTGGAAAAATATCAAAGTTTTCCCAAGAGCTCATGGTCTGGTCACGGTCAGATAAAAGATGAATTTTCCAAAAATTTCTGCCAAATAAATGTTCAGATTCTGGGAACGTCTATGCCCTGGAAAGCGAAGAATATTTGGTTTCAAACTGCACAGAAGTTGGTAGCATCACCCTCGATGATTGGAAAAATATCAAAGTTTTCCCAAGAGCTCATGGTCTGGTCACGGTCAGATAAAAGATGGAAATTTTGAAAAATTGCTACCAAATAACGTTGAAGGCCTGAAAATTTCTTTGCTCTAGAAAGCGTAGGATTTCTGCTTTTCTTACACACAGGAACTGCTAGCAACGCATCTATGGTTTGGAAAAATACCAAAGTTTTCCCAAGAGCTCATGGTCTGGTCACGGTCAGATAAAAGATGGAAATTTTGAAAAATTGCTACCAAATAACGTTGAAGGTCTGAAAATTTCTTCGCTCTAGAAAGCGTAGGATTTCTGCTTTTCTTACACACAGGAACTGCTAGCAACGCATCTATGGTTTGGAAAAATACAAAAGTTTTCCCAAGAGCTCATGGTCTGGTCACGGTCAGATAAAAGATGAATTTTCCAAAAATTTCTGCCAAATAAATGTTCAGATTCTGGGAACGTCTATGCCCTGGAAAGCGAAGAATATTTGGTTTCAAACTGCACAGAAGTTGGTAGCATCACCCTCGATGATTGGAAAAATATCAAAGTTTTCCCAAGAGCTCATGGTCTGGTCACGGTCAGATAAAAGATGGAAATTTTGAAAAATTGCTACCAAATAACGTTGAAGGCCTGAAAATTTCTTTGCTCTAGAAAGCGTAGGATTTCTGCCTTTCTTCCACACAGGAAGTGCTAGCATCGGATCTATGGTTGGAAAAATATCAAAGTTTCCCAAGAGCTCATGGTCTGGTCACGGTCAGATAAAAGATGAATTTTCCAAAAATTTCTGCCAAATAAATGTTCAGATTCTGGGAACGTCTATGCCCTGGAAAGCGAAGAATATTTGGTTTCAAACTGCACAGAAGTTGGTAGCATCACCCTCGATGATTGGAAAAATATCAAAGTTTTCCCAAGAGCTCATGGTCTGGTCACGGTCAGATAAAAGATGGAAATTTTGAAAAATTGCTACCAAATAACGTTGAAGGCCTGAAAATTTCTTTGCTCTAGAAAGCGTAGGATTTCTGCTTTTCTTACACACAGGAACTGCTAGCAACGCATCTATGGTTTGGAAAAATACCAAAGTTTTCCCAAGAGCTCATGGTCTGGTCACGGTCAGATAAAAGATGGAAATTTTGAAAAATTGCTACCAAATAACGTTGAAGGTCTGAAAATTTCTTTGCTCTAGAAAGCGTAGGATTTCTGCTTTTCTTCCACACAGGAAGTGCTAGCATCGGATCTATGACTGGAAAAATATCAAAGTTTTCCCAAGAGCTCATGGTCTGGTCACGGTCAGATAAAAGGTGAATTTTCCAAAAATTTCTGCCAAATAAATGTTCAGATTCTGGGAACGTCTATGCCCTGGAAAGCGAAGAATATTTGGTTTCAAACTACACAGAAGTTGGTAGCATCGCCCTCGATGATTGAAGTAATATCAAAGTTTTCCCAAGAGCTCATGGTCTGGTCACGGTCAGATAAAAGATGGAAATTTTGAAAAATTGCTACCAAATAACGTTGAAGGCCTGAAAATTTCTTTGCTCTAGAAAGCGTAGGATTTCTGCTTTTCTTCCACACAGGAAGTGCTAGCATCGGATCTATGGTTGGAAAAATATCAAAGTTTTCCCAAGAGCTCATGGTCTGGTCACGGTCAGATAAAAGATGGAAATTTTGAAAAATTGCTACCAAATAACGTTGAAGGTCTGAAAATTTCTTTGCTCTAGAAAGCGTAGGATTTCTGCTTTTCTTCCACACAGGAAGTGCTAGCATCGGATCTATGATTGGAAAAATATCAAAGTTTTCCCAAGAGCTCATGGTCTGGTCACGGTCAGATAAAAGATGAATTTTCCAAAAATTTCTGCCAAATAAATGTTCAGATTCTGGGAACGTCTATGCCCTGGAAAGCGAAGAATATTTGGTTTCAAACTGCACAGAAGTTGGTAGCATCACCCTCGATGATTGGAAAAATATCAAAGTTTTCCCAAGAGCTCATGGTCTGGTCACGGTCAGATAAAAGATGGAAATTTTGAAAAATTGCTACCAAATAACGTTGAAGGCCTGAAAATTTCTTTGCTCTAGAAAGCGTAGGATTTCTGCCTTTCTTCCACACAGGAAGTGCTAGCATCGGATCTATGGTTGGAAAAATATCAAAGTTTTCCCAAGAGCTCATGGTCTGGTCACGGTCAGATAAAAGATGAATTTTCCAAAAATTTCTGCCAAATAAATGTTCAGATTCTGGGAACGTCTATGCCCTGGAAAGCGAAGAATATTTGGTTTCAAACTGCACAGAAGTTGGTAGCATCACCCTCGATGATTGGAAAAATATCAAAGTTTTCCCAAGAGCTCATGGTCTGGTCACGGTCAGATAAAAGATGGAAATTTTGAAAAATTGCTACCAAATAACGTTGAAGGCCTGAAAATTTCTTTGCTCTAGAAAGCGTAGGATTTCTGCTTTTCTTACACACAGGAACTGCTAGCAACGCATCTATGGTTTGGAAAAATACCAAAGTTTTCCCAAGAGCTCATGGTCTGGTCACGGTCAGATAAAAGATGGAAATTTTGAAAAATTGCTACCAAATAACGTTGAAGGTCTGAAAATTTCTTCGCTCTAGAAAGCGTAGGATTTCTGCTTTTCTTACACACAGGAACTGCTAGCAACGCATCTATGGTTTGGAAAAATACAAAAGTTTTCCCAAGAGCTCATGGTCTGGTCACGGTCAGATAAAAGATGAATTTTCCAAAAATTTCTGCCAAATAAATGTTCAGATTCTGGGAACGTCTATGCCCTGGAAAGCGAAGAATATTTGGTTTCAAACTGCACAGAAGTTGGTAGCATCACCCTCGATGATTGGAAAAATATCAAAGTTTTCCCAAGAGCTCATGGTCTGGTCACGGTCAGATAAAAGATGGAAATTTTGAAAAATTGCTACCAAATAACGTTGAAGGCCTGAAAATTTCTTTGCTCTAGAAAGCGTAGGATTTCTGCCTTTCTTCCACACAGGAAGTGCTAGCATCGGATCTATGGTTGGAAAAATATCAAAGTTTTCCCAAGAGCTCATGGTCTGGTCACGGTCAGATAAAAGATGAATTTTCCAAAAATTTCTGCCAAATAAATGTTCAGATTCTGGGAACGTCTATGCCCTGGAAAGCGAAGAATATTTGGTTTCAAACTGCACAGAAGTTGGTAGCATCACCCTCGATGATTGGAAAAATATCAAAGTTTTCCCAAGAGCTCATGGTCTGGTCACGGTCAGATAAAAGATGGAAATTTTGAAAAATTGCTACCAAATAACGTTGAAGGCCTGAAAATTTCTTTGCTCTAGAAAGCGTAGGATTTCTGCTTTTCTTACACACAGGAACTGCTAGCAACGCATCTATGGTTTGGAAAAATACCAAAGTTTTCCCAAGAGCTCATGGTCTGGTCACGGTCAGATAAAAGATGGAAATTTTGAAAAATTGCTAACAAATAACGTTGAAGGTCTGAAAATTTCTTTGCTCTAGAAAGCGTAGGATTTCTGCTTTTCTTCCACACAGGAAGTGCTAGCATCGGATCTATGACTGGAAAAATATCAAAGTTTTCCCAAGAGCTCATGGTCTGGTCACGGTCAGATAAAAGGTGAATTTTCCAAAAATTTCTGCCAAATAAATGTTCAGATTCTGGGAACGTCTATGCCCTGGAAAGCGAAGAATATTTGGTTTCAAACTACACAGAAGTTGGTAGCATCGCCCTCGATGATTGAAGTAATATCAAAGTTTTCCCAAGAGCTCATGGTCTGGTCACGGTCAGATAAAAGATGGAAATTTTGAAAAATTGCTACCAAATAACGTTGAAGGCCTGAAAATTTCTTTGCTCTAGAAAGCGTAGGATTTCTGCTTTTCTTCCACACAGGAAGTGCTAGCATCGGATCTATGGTTGGAAAAATATCAAAGTTTTCCCAAGAGCTCATGGTCTGGTCACGGTCAGATAAAAGATGGAAATTTTGAAAAATTGCTACCAAATAACGTTGAAGGTCTGAAAATTTCTTTGCTCTAGAAAGCGTAGGATTTCTGCTTTTCTTCCACACAGGAAGTGCTAGCATCGGATCTATGATTGGAAAAATATCAAAGTTTTCCCAAGAGCTCATGGTCTGGTCACGGTCAGATAAAAGATGAATTTTCCAAAAATTTCTGCCAAATAAATGTTCAGATTCTGGGAACGTCTATGCCCTGGAAAGCGAAGAATATTTGGTTTCAAACTGCACAGAAGTTGGTAGCATCACCCTCGATGATTGGAAAAATATCAAAGTTTTCCCAAGAGCTCATGGTCTGGTCACGGTCAGATAAAAGATGGAAATTTTGAAAAATTGCTACCAAATAACGTTGAAGGTCTGAAAATTTCTTTGCACTAGAAAGCGTAGGATTTCTGCTTTTCTTCCACACAGGAAGTGCTAGCATCGGATCTATGATTGGAAAAATATCAAAGTTTTCCCAAGAGCTCATGGTCTGGTCACGGTCAGATAAAAGATGAATTTTCCAAAAATTTCTGCCAAATAAATGTTCAGATTCTGGGAACGTCTATGCCCTGGAAAGCGAAGAATATTTGGTTTCAAACTGCACAGAAGTTGGTAGCATCACCCTCGATGATTGGAAAAATATCAAAGTTTTCCCAAGAGCTCATGGTCTGGTCACGGTCAGATAAAAGATGGAAATTTTGAAAAATTGCTACCAAATAACGTTGAAGGTCTGAAAATTTCTTTGCACTAGAAAGCGTAGGATTTCTGCTTTTCTTCCACACAGGAAGTGCTAGCATCGGATCTATGATTGGAAAAATATCAAAGTTTTCCCAAGAGCTCATGGTCTGGTCACGGTCAGATAAAAGATGAATTTTCCAAAAATTTCTGCCAAATAAATGTTCAGATTCTGGGAACGTCTATGCCCTGGAAAGCGAAGAATATTTGGTTTCAAACTGCACAGAAGTTGGTAGCATCACCCTCGATGATTGGAAAAATATCAAAGTTTTCCCAAGAGCTCATGGTCTGGTCACGGTCAGATAAAAGATGGAAATTTTGAAAAATTGCTACCAAATAACGTTGAAGGTCTGAAAATTTCTTTGCTCTAGAAAGCGTAGGATTTCTGCTTTTCTTCCACACAGGAAGTGCTAGCATCGGATCTATGATTGGAAAAATATCAAAGTTTTCCCAAGAGCTCATGGTCTGGTCACGGTCAGATAAAAGATGAATTTTCCAAAAATTTCTGCCAAATAAATGTTCAGATTCTGGGAACGTCTATGCCCTGGAAAGCGAAGAATATTTGGTTTCAAACTGCACAGAAGTTGGTAGCATCACCCTCGATGATTGGAAAAATATCAAAGTTTTCCCAAGAGCTCATGGTCTGGTCACGGTCAGATAAAAGATGGAAATTTTGAAAAATTGCTACCAAATAACGTTGAAGGTCTGAAAATTTCTTTGCACTAGAAAGCGTAGGATTTCTGCTTTTCTTCCACACAGGAAGTGCTAGCATCGGATCTATGATTGGAAAAATATCAAAGTTTTCCCAAGAGCTCATGGTCTGGTCACGGTCAGATAAAAGATGAATTTTCCAAAAATTTCTGCCAAATAAATGTTCAGATTCTGGGAACGTCTATGCCCTGGAAAGCGAAGAATATTTGGTTTCAAACTGCACAGAAGTTGGTAGCATCACCCTCGATGATTGGAAAAATATCAAAGTTTTCCCAAGAGCTCATGGTCTGGTCACGGTCAGATAAAAGATGGAAATTTTGAAAAATTGCTACCAAATAACGTTGAAGGTCTGAAAATTTCTTTGCACTAGAAAGCGTAGGATTTCTGCTTTTCTTCCACACAGGAAGTGCTAGCATCGGATCTATGATTGGAAAAATATCAAAGTTTTCCCAAGAGCTCATGGTCTGGTCACGGTCAGATAAAAGATGAATTTTCCAAAAATTTCTGCCAAATAAATGTTCAGATTCTGGGAACGTCTATGCCCTGGAAAGCGAAGAATATTTGGTTTCAAACTGCACAGAAGTTGGTAGCATCACCCTCGATGATTGGAAAAATATCAAAGTTTTCCCAAGAGCTCATGGTCTGGTCACGGTCAGATAAAAGATGGAAATTTTGAAAAATTGCTACCAAATAACGTTGAAGGTCTGAAAATTTCTTTGCACTAGAAAGCGTAGGATTTCTGCTTTTCTTCCACACAGGAAGTGCTAGCATCGGATCTATGATTGGAAAAATATCAAAGTTTTTCCAAAAGCTCATGGTCTGGTCACAGTCAGAAAAAAGATGGAAACTATGAAAAATTGGTACCAGATAACGTTGAATGTCTGAAAATTTCTTTGCTTTAGAAAGCGTAGGATTTCTTCTTTTCATCCACACAGGAAGTGCTAGCATCGGATCTATGATTGGAAAAATACCAAAGTTTTCCCAAGAGCTCATGGTCTGGTCACGGTCAGATAAAAGATGGAAATTTTGAAAAATTGCTACCAAATAACGTTGAAGGTCTGAAAATTTCTTTGCTCTAGAAAGCGCAGGATTTCTGCTTTTCATCCAAACAGGAAGTGCTAGCATCGGATCTATGATTGGAAAAATACCAAAGTTTTTCCAAGAGCTCATGGTCTGGTCACGGTCAGATAAAAGATGGAAATTTTGAAAAATTGCTACCAAATAACGTTGAAGGTCTGAAAATTTCTTTGCTCTAGAAAGCGCAGGATTTCTGCTTTTCATCCAAACAGGAAGTGCTAGCATCGGATCTATGATTGGAAAAATATCAAAGTTTTCCCAAGAGCTCATGGTCTGGTCACGGTCAGATAAAAGGTGAATTTTCCAAAAATTTCTGCCAAATAAATGTTCAGATTCTGGGAACGTCTATGCCCTGGAAAGCGAAGAATATTTGGTTTCAAACTACACAGAAGTTGGTAGCATCACCCTCGATGATTGAAAAATATCAAAGTTTTCCCAAGAGCTCATGGTCTGGTCACGGTTAGATAAAAGATGGAAATTTTGAAAAATTGCTACCAAATAACGTTGAAGGTCTGAAAATTTCTTCGCTCTAGAAAGCGTAGGATTTCTGCTTTTCTTACACACAGGAACTGCTAGCAACGCATCTATGGTTTGGAAAAATACCAAAGTTTTCCCAAGAGCTCATGGTCTGGTGACGGTCAGATAAAAGATGGAAATTTTGAAAAATTGCTACCAAATAACGTTGAAGGTCTGAAAATTTCTTTGCTCTAGAAAGCGTAGGATTTCTGCTTTTCTTCCACTCAGGAAGTGCTAGCATCGGATCTATGATTGGAAAAATATCAAAGTTTTCCCAAGAGCTCAGGGTCTGGTCACGGTCAGATAAAAGGTGAATTTTCCAAAAATTTCTGCCAAATAAATGTTCAGATTCTGGGAACGTCTATGCCCTGGAAAGCGAAGAATATTTGGTTTCAAACTACACAGAAGTTGGTAGCATCGCCCTCGATGATTGAAGTAATATCAAAGTTTTCCCAAGAGCTCATGGTCTGGTCACGGTCAGATAAAAGATGGAAATTTTGAAAAATTGCTACCAAATAACGTTGAAGGTCTGAAAATTTCTTTGCTCTAGAAAGCGTAGGATTTCTGCTTTTCTTCCACACAGGAAGTGCTAGCATCGGATCTATGATTGGAAAAATATCAAAGTTCTCCCAAGAGCTCATGGTCTGGTTACGGTCAGATAAAAGATGAATTTTCCAAAAATTTCTGCCAAATAAATGTTCAGATTCTGGGAACGTCTATGCCCTGGAAAGCGAAGAATATTTGGTTTCAAACTACACAGAAGTTGGTAGCATCGCCCTCGATGATTGAAGTAATATCAAAGTTTTCCCAAGAGCTCATGGTCTGGTCACGGTCAGATAAAAGATGGAAATTTTGAAAAATTGCTACCAAATAACGTTGAAGGTCTGAAACTTTCTTTGCTCTAGAAAGCGTAGGATTTCTGCTTTTCTTCCACACAGGAAGTGCTAGCATCGGATCTATGATTGAAAAAATATCAAAGTTTTCCCAAGAGCTCATGGTCTGGTCACGGTCAGATAAAAGATGAATTTTCCAAAAATTTCTGCCAAATAAATGTTCAAATTCTGGGAACGTCTATGCCCTGGAAAGCGAAGAATATTTGGTTTCAAACTGCACAGAAGTTGGTAGCATCACCCTCGATGATTGAAGTAATATCAAAGTTTTCCCAAGAGCTCATGGTCTGGTCACGGTCAGATAAAAGATGGAAATTTTGAAAAATTGCTACCAAATAACGTTGAAGGTCTGAAACTTTCTTTGCTCTAGAAAGCGTAGGATTTCTGCTTTTCTTCCACACAGGAAGTGCTAGCATCGGATCTATGATTGAAAAAATATCAAAGTTTTCCCAAGAGCTCATGGTCTGGTCACGGTCAGATAAAAGATGAATTTTCCAAAAATTTCTGCCAAATAAATGTTCAAATTCTGGGAACGTCTATGCCCTGGAAAGCGAAGAATATTTGGTTTCAAACTGCACAGAAGTTGGTAGCATCACCCTCGATGATTGGAAAAATATCAAAGTTTTCCCAAGAGCTCATGGTCTGGTCACGGTCAGATAAAAGATGGAAATTTTGAAAAATTGCTACCAAATAACGTTGAAGGTCTGAAAATTTCTTTGCTCTAGAAAGCGTAGGATTTCTGCTTTTCTTCCACACAGGAAGTGCTAGCATCGGATCTATGATTGGAAAAATATCAAAGTTTTCCCAAGAGCTCATGGTCTGGTCACGGTCAGATAAAAGATGAATTTTCCAAAAATTTCTGCCAAATAAATGTTCAGATTCTGGGAACGTCTATGCCCTGGAAAGCGAAGAATATTTGGTTTCAAACTGCACAGAAGTTGGTAGCATCACCCTCGATGATTGGAAAAATATCAAAGTTTTCCCAAGAGCTCATGGTCTGGTCACGGTCAGATAAAAGATGGAAATTTTGAAAAATTGCTACCAAATAACGTTGAAGGTCTGAAAATTTCTTTGCACTAGAAAGCGTAGGATTTCTGCTTTTCTTCCACACAGGAAGTGCTAGCATCGGATCTATGATTGGAAAAATATCAAAGTTTTCCCAAGAGCTCATGGTCTGGTCACGGTCAGATAAAAGATGAATTTTCCAAAAATTTCTGCCAAATAAATGTTCAGATTCTGGGAACGTCTATGCCCTGGAAAGCGAAGAATATTTGGTTTCAAACTGCACAGAAGTTGGTAGCATCACCCTCGATGATTGGAAAAATATCAAAGTTTTCCCAAGAGCTCATGGTCTGGTCACGGTCAGATAAAAGATGGAAATTTTGAAAAATTGCTACCAAATAACGTTGAAGGTCTGAAAATTTCTTTGCACTAGAAAGCGTAGGATTTCTGCTTTTCTTCCACACAGGAAGTGCTAGCATCGGATCTATGATTGGAAAAATATCAAAGTTTTCCCAAGAGCTCATGGTCTGGTCACGGTCAGATAAAAGATGAATTTTCCAAAAATTTCTGCCAAATAAATGTTCAGATTCTGGGAACGTCTATGCCCTGGAAAGCGAAGAATATTTGGTTTCAAACTGCACAGAAGTTGGTAGCATCACCCTCGATGATTGGAAAAATATCAAAGTTTTCCCAAGAGCTCATGGTCTGGTCACGGTCAGATAAAAGATGGAAATTTTGAAAAATTGCTACCAAATAACGTTGAAGGTCTGAAAATTTCTTTGCACTAGAAAGCGTAGGATTTCTGCTTTTCTTCCACACAGGAAGTGCTAGCATCGGATCTATGATTGGAAAAATATCAAAGTTTTTCCAAAAGCTCATGGTCTGGTCACAGTCAGAAAAAAGATGGAAACTATGAAAAATTGGTACCAGATAACGTTGAATGTCTGAAAATTTCTTTGCTTTAGAAAGCGTAGGATTTCTTCTTTTCATCCACACAGGAAGTGCTAGCATCGGATCTATGATTGGAAAAATATCAAAGTTTTCCCAAGAGCTCATGGTCTGGTCACGGTCAGATAAAAGGTGAATTTTCCAAAAATTTCTGCCAAATAAATGTTCAGATTCTGGGAACGTCTATGCCCTGGAAAGCGAAGAATATTTGGTTTCAAACTACACAGAAGTTGGTAGCATCACCCTCGATGATTGGAAAAATATCAAAGTTTTCCCAAGAGCTCATGGTCTGGTCACGGTTAGATAAAAGATGGAAATTTTGAAAAATTGCTACCAAATAACGTTGAAGGTCTGAAAATTTCTTCGCTCTAGAAAGCGTAGGATTTCTGCTTTTCTTACACACAGGAACTGCTAGCAACGCATCTATGGTTTGGAAAAATACCAAAGTTTTCCCAAGAGCTCATGGTCTGGTCACGGTCAGATAAAAGATGGAAATTTTGAAAAATTGCTACCAAATAACGTTGAAGGTCTGAAAATTTCTTTGCTCTAGAAAGCGCAGGATTTCTGCTTTTCATCCAAACAGGAAGTGCTAGCATCGGATCTATGATTGGAAAAATACCAAAGTTTTTCCAAGAGCTCATGGTCTGGTCACGGTCAGATAAAAGATGGAAATTTTGAAAAATTGCTACCAAATAACGTTGAAGGTCTGAAAATTTCTTTGCTCTAGAAAGCGCAGGATTTCTGCTTTTCATCCAAACAGGAAGTGCTAGCATCGGATCTATGATTGGAAAAATATCAAAGTTTTCCCAAGAGCTCATGGTCTGGTCACGGTCAGATAAAAGGTGAATTTTCCAAAAATTTCTGCCAAATAAATGTTCAGATTCTGGGAACGTCTATGCCCTGGAAAGCGAAGAATATTTGGTTTCAAACTACACAGAAGTTGGTAGCATCACCCTCGATGATTGGAAAAATATCAAAGTTTTCCCAAGAGCTCATGGTCTGGTCACGGTTAGATAAAAGATGGAAATTTTGAAAAATTGCTACCAAATAACGTTGAAGGTCTGAAAATTTCTTCGCTCTAGAAAGCGTAGGATTTCTGCTTTTCTTACACACAGGAACTGCTAGCAACGCATCTATGGTTTGGAAAAATACCAAAGTTTTCCCAAGAGCTCATGGTCTGGTGACGGTCAGATAAAAGATGGAAATTTTGAAAAATTGCTACCAAATAACGTTGAAGGTCTGAAAATTTCTTTGCTCTAGAAAGCGTAGGATTTCTGCTTTTCTTCCACTCAGGAAGTGCTAGCATCGGATCTATGATTGGAAAAATATCAAAGTTTTCCCAAGAGCTCAGGGTCTGGTCACGGTCAGATAAAAGGTGAATTTTCCAAAAATTTCTGCCAAATAAATGTTCAGATTCTGGGAACGTCTATGCCCTGGAAAGCGAAGAATATTTGGTTTCAAACTACACAGAAGTTGGTAGCATCGCCCTCGATGATTGAAGTAATATCAAAGTTTTCCCAAGAGCTCATGGTCTGGTCACGGTCAGATAAAAGATGGAAATTTTGAAAAATTGCTACCAAATAACGTTGAAGGTCTGAAAATTTCTTTGCTCTAGAAAGCGTAGGATTTCTGCTTTTCTTCCACACAGGAAGTGCTAGCATCGGATCTATGATTGGAAAAATATCAAAGTTCTCCCAAGAGCTCATGGTCTGGTTACGGTCAGATAAAAGATGAATTTTCCAAAAATTTCTGCCAAATAAATGTTCAGATTCTGGGAACGTCTATGCCCTGGAAAGCGAAGAATATTTGGTTTCAAACTACACAGAAGTTGGTAGCATCGCCCTCGATGATTGAAGTAATATCAAAGTTTTCCCAAGAGCTCATGGTCTGGTCACGGTCAGATAAAAGATGGAAATTTTGAAAAATTGCTACCAAATAACGTTGAAGGTCTGAAACTTTCTTTGCTCTAGAAAGCGTAGGATTTCTGCTTTTCTTCCACACAGGAAGTGCTAGCATCGGATCTATGATTGAAAAAATATCAAAGTTTTCCCAAGAGCTCATGGTCTGGTCACGGTCAGATAAAAGATGAATTTTCCAAAAATTTCTGCCAAATAAATGTTCAAATTCTGGGAACGTCTATGCCCTGGAAAGCGAAGAATATTTGGTTTCAAACTGCACAGAAGTTGGTAGCATCACCCTCGATGATTGGAAAAATATCAAAGTTTTCCCAAGAGCTCATGGTCTGGTCACGGTCAGATAAAAGATGGAAATTTTGAAAAATTGCTACCAAATAACGTTGAATGTCTGAAAATTTCTTTGCTCTAGAAAGCGTAGGATTTCTGCTTTTCTTCCACACAGGAAGTGCTAGCATCGGATCTATGATTGGAAAAATATCATAGTTCTCCCAAGAGCTCATGGTCTGGTTACGGTCAGATAAAAGATGAATTTTCCAAAAATTTCTGCCAAATAAATGTTCAGATTCTGGGAACGTCTATGCCCTGGAAAGCGAAGAATATTTGGTTTCAAACTACACAGAAATTGGTAGCATCGCCCTCGATGATTGGAAAAATATCAAAGTTTTCCCAAAAGCTCATGGTCTGGTCACAGTCAGAAAAAAGATGGAAATTATGAAAAATTGGTACCAGATAACGTTGAATGTCTGAAAATTTCTTTGCTTTAGAAAGCGTAGTATTTCTTCTTTTCATCCACACAGAAAATGGTGGCATAGCTGACGATGATTGAAAAAATATCAAAATTTTCCCAAGAGCTCATGGTCTGGTCAGGGTCAGGCGACTAATAAGTTTTTCAAAAAATTCCTGCTAAATAAATGTTCAGATTCTGGGAACGTCTACGCCCTGGAAAGCAAAGAATATTTGATTTCAAACTACACAGAAGTTGGTAGCATCGCCGGCGATGATTGGAAAAATAGCAGAGTTTTCCAAAGAGCTCATGGTCTGGTCACGGTCAGACAAAAGATGGAAATTTTGAAAAATTGCTACCAGATAACGTTGAATGTCTGAAAATTTCTTTGCTTTAGAAAGCGTAGGATTTCTTCTTTTCATCCACACAGAAAATGGTGGCATAGCTGACGATGATTGAAAAAATATCAAAGTTTTCCCAAGAGCTCATGGTCTGGTCACGGTCAGAAAAAAGATGGAAATTTTGAAAAATTCCTGCCAAATAAACGTTCAGATTCTGGGAAGGTCTATGCCCTGGAAAGCGTAGAATTTTTGCTATCGAACCAAAAAGGAAGAGCTACCATCACCTTCGATGGTTGGAAATACAAAAGTTTTCCCAAGAGCTCATGGTCTGGTCAGGGTCAGGCGACTAATAAGTTTTTCAAAAAATTCCTGCTAAATAAATGTTCAGATTCTGGGAACGTCTACGCCCTGGAAAGCAAAGAATATTTGATTTCAAACTACACAGAAGTTGGTAGCATCGCCGGCGATGATTGGAAAAATAGCAGAGTTTTCCAAAGAGCTCATGGTCTGGTCACGGTCAGATAAAAGATGGAAATTTTGAAAAATTGCTACCAAATAACGTTGAAGGTCTGAAAGTTTCTTCGCTCTAGAAAGCGTAGGATTTCTGCTTTTCTTACACACAGGAACTGCTAGCAACGCATCTATGGTTTGGAAAAATACCAAAGTTTTCCCAAGAGCTCATGGTCTGGTCACGGTCAGATAAAAGATGGAAATTTTGAAAAATTGCTACCAAATAACGTTGAAGGTCTGAAAATTTCTTTGCTCTAGAAAGCGCAGGATTTCTGCTTTTCATCCAAACAGGAAGTGCTAGCATCGGATCTATGATTGGAAAAATACCAAAGTTTTTCCAAGAGCTCATGGTCTGGTGACGGTCAGATAAAAGATAGAAATTTTGAAAAATTGCTACCAAATAACGTTGAAGGTCTGAAAATTTCTTTGCTCTAGAAAGCGCAGGATTTCTGCTTTTCTTACACACAGGAACTGCTAGCAACGCATCTATGGTTTGGAAAAATACCAAAGTTTTCCCAAGAGCTCATGGTCTGGTGACGGTCAGATAAAAGATGGAAATTTTGAAAAATTGCTACCAAATAACGTTGAAGGTCTGAAAATTTCTTTGCACTAGAAAGCGTAGGATTTCTGCTTTTCTTCCACACAGGAAGTGCTAGCATCGGATCTATGATTGGAAAAATATCAAAGTTTTCCCAAGAGCTCATGGTCTGGTCACGGTCAGATAAAAGATGAATTTTCCAAAAATTTCTGCCAAATAAATGTTCAGATTCTGGGAACGTCTATGCCCTGGAAAGCGAAGAATATTTGGTTTCAAACTGCACAGAAGTTGGTAGCATCACCCTCGATGATTGGAAAAATATCAAAGTTTTCCCAAGAGCTCATGGTCTGGTCACGGTCAGATAAAAGATGGAAATTTTGAAAAATTGCTACCAAATAACGTTGAAGGTCTGAAAATTTCTTTGCACTAGAAAGCGTAGGATTTCTGCTTTTCTTCCACACAGGAAGTGCTAGCATCGGATCTATGATTGGAAAAATATCAAAGTTTTTCCAAAAGCTCATGGTCTGGTCACAGTCAGAAAAAAGATGGAAACTATGAAAAATTGGTACCAGATAACGTTGAATGTCTGAAAATTTCTTTGCTTTAGAAAGCGTAGGATTTCTTCTTTTCATCCACACAGGAAGTGCTAGCATCGGATCTATGATTGGAAAAATACCAAAGTTTTCCCAAGAGCTCATGGTCTGGTCACGGTCAGATAAAAGATGGAAATTTTGAAAAATTGCTACCAAATAACGTTGAAGGTCTGAAAATTTCTTTGCACTAGAAAGCGTAGGATTTCTGCTTTTCTTCCACACAGGAAGTGCTAGCATCGGATCTATGATTGGAAAAATATCAAAGTTTTCCCAAGAGCTCATGGTCTGGTCACGGTCAGATAAAAGATGAATTTTCCAAAAATTTCTGCCAAATAAATGTTCAGATTCTGGGAACGTCTATGCCCTGGAAAGCGAAGAATATTTGGTTTCAAACTGCACAGAAGTTGGTAGCATCACCCTCGATGATTGGAAAAATATCAAAGTTTTCCCAAGAGCTCATGGTCTGGTCACGGTCAGATAAAAGATGGAAATTTTGAAAAATTGCTACCAAATAACGTTGAAGGTCTGAAAATTTCTTTGCACTAGAAAGCGTAGGATTTCTGCTTTTCTTCCACACAGGAAGTGCTAGCATCGGATCTATGATTGGAAAAATATCAAAGTTTTTCCAAAAGCTCATGGTCTGGTCACAGTCAGAAAAAAGATGGAAACTATGAAAAATTGGTACCAGATAACGTTGAATGTCTGAAAATTTCTTTGCTTTAGAAAGCGTAGGATTTCTTCTTTTCATCCACACAGGAAGTGCTAGCATCGGATCTATGATTGGAAAAATACCAAAGTTTTCCCAAGAGCTCATGGTCTGGTCACGGTTAGATAAAAGATGGAAATTTTGAAAAATTGCTACCAAATAACGTTGAAGGTCTGAAAATTTCTTCGCTCTAGAAAGCGTAGGATTTCTGCTTTTCTTACACACAGGAACTGCTAGCAACGCATCTATGGTTTGGAAAAATACCAAAGTTTTCCCAAGAGCTCATGGTCTGGTGACGGTCAGATAAAAGATGGAAATTTTGAAAAATTGCTACCAAATAACGTTGAAGGTCTGAAAATTTCTTTGCTCTAGAAAGCGTAGGATTTCTGCTTTTCTTCCACTCAGGAAGTGCTAGCATCGGATCTATGATTGGAAAAATATCAAAGTTTTCCCAAGAGCTCAGGGTCTGGTCACGGTCAGATAAAAGGTGAATTTTCCAAAAATTTCTGCCAAATAAATGTTCAGATTCTGGGAACGTCTATGCCCTGGAAAGCGAAGAATATTTGGTTTCAAACTACACAGAAGTTGGTAGCATCGCCCTCGATGATTGAAGTAATATCAAAGTTTTCCCAAGAGCTCATGGTCTGGTCACGGTCAGATAAAAGATGGAAATTTTGAAAAATTGCTACCAAATAACGTTGAAGGTCTGAAAATTTCTTTGCTCTAGAAAGCGTAGGATTTCTGCTTTTCTTCCACACAGGAAGTGCTAGCATCGGATCTATGATTGGAAAAATATCAAAGTTCTCCCAAGAGCTCATGGTCTGGTTACGGTCAGATAAAAGATGAATTTTCCAAAAATTTCTGCCAAATAAATGTTCAGATTCTGGGAACGTCTATGCCCTGGAAAGCGAAGAATATTTGGTTTCAAACTACACAGAAGTTGGTAGCATCGCCCTCGATGATTGAAGTAATATCAAAGTTTTCCCAAGAGCTCATGGTCTGGTCACGGTCAGATAAAAGATGGAAATTTTGAAAAATTGCTACCAAATAACGTTGAAGGTCTGAAACTTTCTTTGCTCTAGAAAGCGTAGGATTTCTGCTTTTCTTCCACACAGGAAGTGCTAGCATCGGATCTATGATTGAAAAAATATCAAAGTTTTCCCAAGAGCTCATGGTCTGGTCACGGTCAGATAAAAGATGAATTTTCCAAAAATTTCTGCCAAATAAATGTTCAAATTCTGGGAACGTCTATGCCCTGGAAAGCGAAGAATATTTGGTTTCAAACTGCACAGAAGTTGGTAGCATCACCCTCGATGATTGGAAAAATATCAAAGTTTTCCCAAGAGCTCATGGTCTGGTCACGGTCAGATAAAAGATGGAAATTTTGAAAAATTGCTACCAAATAACGTTGAATGTCTGAAAATTTCTTTGCTCTAGAAAGCGTAGGATTTCTGCTTTTCTTCCACACAGGAAGTGCTAGCATCGGATCTATGATTGGAAAAATATCATAGTTCTCCCAAGAGCTCATGGTCTGGTTACGGTCAGATAAAAGATGAATTTTCCAAAAATTTCTGCCAAATAAATGTTCAGATTCTGGGAACGTCTATGCCCTGGAAAGCGAAGAATATTTGGTTTCAAACTACACAGAAATTGGTAGCATCGCCCTCGATGATTGGAAAAATATCAAAGTTTTCCCAAAAGCTCATGGTCTGGTCACAGTCAGAAAAAAGATGGAAATTATGAAAAATTGGTACCAGATAACGTTGAATGTCTGAAAATTTCTTTGCTTTAGAAAGCGTAGTATTTCTTCTTTTCATCCACACAGAAAATGGTGGCATAGCTGACGATGATTGAAAAAATATCAAAATTTTCCCAAGAGCTCATGGTCTGGTCAGGGTCAGGCGACTAATAAGTTTTTCAAAAAATTCCTGCTAAATAAATGTTCAGATTCTGGGAACGTCTACGCCCTGGAAAGCAAAGAATATTTGATTTCAAACTACACAGAAGTTGGTAGCATCGCCGGCGATGATTGGAAAAATAGCAGAGTTTTCCAAAGAGCTCATGGTCTGGTCACGGTCAGACAAAAGATGGAAATTTTGAAAAATTGCTACCAGATAACGTTGAATGTCTGAAAATTTCTTTGCTTTAGAAAGCGTAGGATTTCTTCTTTTCATCCACACAGAAAATGGTGGCATAGCTGACGATGATTGAAAAAATATCAAAGTTTTCCCAAGAGCTCATGGTCTGGTCACGGTCAGAAAAAAGATGGAAATTTTGAAAAATTCCTGCCAAATAAACGTTCAGATTCTGGGAAGGTCTATGCCCTGGAAAGCGTAGAATTTTTGCTATCGAACCAAAAAGGAAGAGCTACCATCACCTTCGATGGTTGGAAATACAAAAGTTTTCCCAAGAGCTCATGGTCTGGTCAGGGTCAGGCGACTAATAAGTTTTTCAAAAAATTCCTGCTAAATAAATGTTCAGATTCTGGGAACGTCTACGCCCTGGAAAGCAAAGAATATTTGATTTCAAACTACACAGAAGTTGGTAGCATCGCCGGCGATGATTGGAAAAATAGCAGAGTTTTCCAAAGAGCTCATGGTCTGGTCACGGTCAGACAAAAGATGGAAATTTTGAAAAATTGCTACCAGATAACGTTGAATGTCTGAAAATTTCTTTGCTTTAGAAAGCGTAGGATTTCTTCTTTTCATCCACACAGGAAGTGCTAGCATCGGATCTATGATTGGAAAAATACCAAAGTTTTCCCAAGAGCTCATGGTCTGGTCACGGTCAGATAAAAGATGGAAATTTTGAAAAATTGCTACCAAATAACGTTGAAGGTCTGAAAATTTCTTTGCTCTAGAAAGCGCAGGATTTCTGCTTTTCATCCAAACAGGAAGTGCTAGCATCGGATCTATGATTGGAAAAATACCAAAGTTTTTCCAAGAGCTCATGGTCTGGTCACGGTCAGATAAAAGATGGAAATTTTGAAAAATTGCTACCAAATAACGTTGAAGGTCTGAAAATTTCTTTGCTCTAGAAAGCGCAGGATTTCTGCTTTTCATCCAAACAGGAAGTGCTAGCATCGGATCTATGATTGGAAAAATATCAAAGTTTTCCCAAGAGCTCATGGTCTGGTCACGGTCAGATAAAAGGTGAATTTTCCAAAAATTTCTGCCAAATAAATGTTCAGATTCTGGGAACGTCTATGCCCTGGAAAGCGAAGAATATTTGGTTCCAAACTACACAGAAGTTGGTAGCATCACCCTCGATGATTGGAAAAATATCAAAGTTTTCCCAAGAGCTCATGGTCTGGTCACGGTTAGATAAAAGATGGAAATTTTGAAAAATTGCTACCAAATAACGTTGAAGGTCTGAAAATTTCTTCGCTCTAGAAAGCGTAGGATTTCTGCTTTTCTTACACACAGGAACTGCTAGCAACGCATCTATGGTTTGGAAAAATACCAAAGTTTTCCCAAGAGCTCATGGTCTGGTGACGGTCAGATAAAAGATGGAAATTTTGAAAAATTGCTACCAAATAACGTTGAAGGTCTGAAAATTTCTTTGCTCTAGAAAGCGTAGGATTTCTGCTTTTCTTCCACTCAGGAAGTGCTAGCATCGGATCTATGATTGGAAAAATATCAAAGTTTTCCCAAGAGCTCAGGGTCTGGTCACGGTCAGATAAAAGGTGAATTTTCCAAAAATTTCTGCCAAATAAATGTTCAGATTCTGGGAACGTCTATGCCCTGGAAAGCGAAGAATATTTGGTTTCAAACTACACAGAAGTTGGTAGCATCGCCCTCGATGATTGAAGTAATATCAAAGTTTTCCCAAGAGCTCATGGTCTGGTCACGGTCAGATAAAAGATGGAAATTTTGAAAAATTGCTACCAAATAACGTTGAAGGTCTGAAAATTTCTTTGCTCTAGAAAGCGTAGGATTTCTGCTTTTCTTCCACACAGGAAGTGCTAGCATCGGATCTATGATTGGAAAAATATCAAAGTTCTCCCAAGAGCTCATGGTCTGATTACGGTCAGATAAAAGATGAATTTTCCAAAAATTTCTGCCAAATAAATGTTCAGATTCTGGGAACGTCTATGCCCTGGAAAGCGAAGAATATTTGGTTTCAAACTACACAGAAGTTGGTAGCATCGCCCTCGATGATTGAAGTAATATCAAAGTTTTCCCAAGAGCTCATGGTCTGGTCACGGTCAGATAAAAGATGGAAATTTTGAAAAATTGCTACCAAATAACGTTGAAGGTCTGAAACTTTCTTTGCTCTAGAAAGCGTAGGATTTCTGCTTTTCTTCCACACAGGAAGTGCTAGCATCGGATCTATGATTGAAAAAATATCAAAGTTTTCCCAAGAGCTCATGGTCTGGTCACGGTCAGATAAAAGATGAATTTTCCAAAAATTTCTGCCAAATAAATGTTCAAATTCTGGGAACGTCTATGCCCTGGAAAGCGAAGAATATTTGGTTTCAAACTGCACAGAAGTTGGTAGCATCACCCTCGATGATTGGAAAAATATCAAAGTTTTCCCAAGAGCTCATGGTCTGGTCACGGTCAGATAAAAGATGGAAATTTTGAAAAATTGCTACCAAATAACGTTGAATGTCTGAAAATTTCTTTGCTCTAGAAAGCGTAGGATTTCTGCTTTTCTTCCACACAGGAAGTGCTAGCATCGGATCTATGATTGGAAAAATATCATAGTTCTCCCAAGAGCTCATGGTCTGGTTACGGTCAGATAAAAGATGAATTTTCCAAAAATTTCTGCCAAATAAATGTTCAGATTCTGGGAACGTCTATGCCCTGGAAAGCGAAGAATATTTGGTTTCAAACTACACAGAAATTGGTAGCATCGCCCTCGATGATTGGAAAAATATCAAAGTTTTCCCAAAAGCTCATGGTCTGGTCACAGTCAGAAAAAAGATGGAAATTATGAAAAATTGGTACCAGATAACGTTGAATGTCTGAAAATTTCTTTGCTTTAGAAAGCGTAGTATTTCTTCTTTTCATCCACACAGAAAATGGTGGCATAGCTGACGATGATTGAAAAAATATCAAAATTTTCCCAAGAGCTCATGGTCTGGTCAGGGTCAGGCGACTAATAAGTTTTTCAAAAAATTCCTGCTAAATAAATGTTCAGATTCTGGGAACGTCTACGCCCTGGAAAGCAAAGAATATTTGATTTCAAACTACACAGAAGTTGGTAGCATCGCCGGCGATGATTGGAAAAATAGCAGAGTTTTCCAAAGAGCTCATGGTCTGGTCACGGTCAGACAAAAGATGGAAATTTTGAAAAATTGCTACCAGATAACGTTGAATGTCTGAAAATTTCTTTGCTTTAGAAAGCGTAGGATTTCTTCTTTTCATCCACACAGAAAATGGTGGCATAGCTGACGATGATTGAAAAAATATCAAAGTTTTCCCAAGAGCTCATGGTCTGGTCACGGTCAGAAAAAAGATGGAAATTTTGAAAAATTCCTGCCAAATAAACGTTCAGATTCTGGGAAGGTCTATGCCCTGGAAAGCGTAGAATTTTTGCTATCGAACCAAAAAGGAAGAGCTACCATCACCTTCGATGGTTGGAAATACAAAAGTTTTCCCAAGAGCTCATGGTCTGGTCAGGGTCAGGCGACTAATAAGTTTTTCAAAAAATTCCTGCTAAATAAATGTTCAGATTCTGGGAACGTCTACGCCCTGGAAAGCAAAGAATATTTGATTTCAAACTACACAGAAGTTGGTAGCATCGCCGGCGATGATTGGAAAAATAGCAGAGTTTTCCAAAGAGCTCATGGTCTGGTCACGGTCAGATAAAAGATGGAAATTTTGAAAAATTGCTACCAAATAACGTTGAAGGTCTGAAAGTTTCTTCGCTCTAGAAAGCGTAGGATTTCTGCTTTTCTTACACACAGGAACTGCTAGCAACGCATCTATGGTTTGGAAAAATACCAAAGTTTTCCCAAGAGCTCATGGTCTGGTCACGGTCAGATAAAAGATGGAAATTTTGAAAAATTGCTACCAAATAACGTTGAAGGTCTGAAAATTTCTTTGCTCTAGAAAGCGCAGGATTTCTGCTTTTCATCCAAACAGGAAGTGCTAGCATCGGATCTATGATTGGAAAAATACCAAAGTTTTTCCAAGAGCTCATGGTCTGGTGACGGTCAGATAAAAGATAGAAATTTTGAAAAATTGCTACCAAATAACGTTGAAGGTCTGAAAATTTCTTTGCTCTAGAAAGCGCAGGATTTCTGCTTTTCTTACACACAGGAACTGCTAGCAACGCATCTATGGTTTGGAAAAATACCAAAGTTTTCCCAAGAGCTCATGGTCTGGTGACGGTCAGATAAAAGATGGAAATTTTGAAAAATTGCTACCAAATAACGTTGAAGGTCTGAAAATTTCTTTGCTCTAGAAAGCGTAGGATTTCTGCTTTTCTTCCACACAGGAAGTGCTAGCATCGGATCTATGATTGGAAAAATATCAAAGTTCTCCCAAGAGCTCATGGTCTGGTTACGGTCAGATAAAAGATGAATTTTCCAAAAATTTCTGCCAAATAAATGTTCAGATTCTGGGAACGTCTATGCCCTGGAAAGCGAAGAATATTTGGTTTCAAACTACACAGAAGTTGGTAGCATCACCCTCGATGATTGGAAAAATATCAAAGTTTTCCCAAGAGCTCATGGTCTGGTCACAGTCAGAAAAAAGATGGAAATTATGAAAAATTGGTACCAGATAACGTTGAATGTCTGAAAATTTCTTTGCTTTAGAAAGCGTAGTATTTCTTCTTTTCATCCACACAGAAAATGGTGGCATAGCTGACGATGATTGAAAAAATATCAAAGTTTTCCCAAGAGCTCATGGTCTGGTCAGGGTCAGGCGACTAATAAGTTTTTCAAAAAATTCCTGCTAAATAAATGTTCAGATTCTGGGAACGTCTACGCCCTGGAAAGCAAAGAATATTTGATTTCAAACTACACAGAAGTTGGTAGCATCGCCGGCGATGATTGGAAAAATAGCAGAGTTTTCCAAAGAGCTCATGGTCTGGTCACGGTCAGACAAAAGATGGAAATTTTGAAAAATTGCTACCAGATAACGTTGAATGTCTGAAAATTTCTTTGCTTTAGAAAGCGTAGGATTTCTTCTTTTCATCCACACAGAAAATGGTGGCATAGCTGACGATGATTGAAAAAATATCAAAGTTTTCCCAAGAGCTCATGGTCTGGTCACGGTCAGAAAAAAGATGGAAATTTTGAAAAATTCCTGCCAAATAAACGTTCAGATTCTGGGAAGGTCTATGCCCTGGAAAGCGTAGAATTTTTGCTATCGAACCAAAAAGGGAGAGCTACCATCACCTTCGATGGTTGGAAATACAAAAGTTTTCCCAAGAGCTCATGGTCTGGTCAGGGTCAGGCGACTAATAAGTTTTTCAAAAAATTCCTGCTAAATAAATGTTCAGATTCTGGGAACGTCTACGCCCTGGAAAGCAAAGAATATTTGATTTCAAACTACACAGAAGTTGGTAGCATCGCCGGCGATGATTGGAAAAATAGCAGAGTTTTCCAAAGAGCTCATGGTCTGGTCACGGTCAGATAAAAGATGGAAATTTTGAAAAATTGCTACCAAATAACGTTGAAGGTCTGAAAGTTTCTTCGCTCTAGAAAGCGTAGGATTTCTGCTTTTCTTACACACAGGAACTGCTAGCAACGCATCTATGGTTTGGAAAAATACCAAAGTTTTCCCAAGAGCTCATGGTCTGGTCACGGTCAGATAAAAGATGGAAATTTTGAAAAATTGCTACCAAATAACGTTGAAGGTCTGAAAATTTCTTTGCTCTAGAAAGCGCAGGATTTCTGCTTTTCATCCAAACAGGAAGTGCTAGCATCGGATCTATGATTGGAAAAATATCAAAGTTTTCCCAAGAGCTCATGGTCTGGTCACGGTCAGATAAAAGGTGAATTTTCCAAAAATTTCTGCCAAATAAATGTTCAGATTCTGGGAACGTCTATGCCCTGGAAAGCGAAGAATATTTGGTTTCAAACTACACAGAAGTTGGTAGCATCACCCTCGATGATTGGAAAAATATCAAAGTTTTCCCAAGAGCTCATGGTCTGGTCACGGTCAGATAAAAGATGGAAATTTTGAAAAATTGCTACCAAATAACGATGAAGGTCTGAAAATTTCTTCGCTCTAGAAAGCGTAGGATTTCTGCTTTTCTTACACACAGGAACTGCTAGCAACGCATCTATGGTTTGGAAAAATACCAAAGTTTTCCCAAGAGCTCATGGTCTGGTCACGGTCAGATAAAAGATGGAAATTTTGAAAAATTGCTACCAAATAACGTTGAAGGTCTGAAAATTTCTTTGCTCTAGAAAGCGCAGGATTTCTGCTTTTCATCCAAACAGGAAGTGCTAGCATCGGATCTATGATTGGAAAAATATCAAAGTTTTCCCAAGAGCTCATGGTCTGGTCACGGTCAGATAAAAGGTGAATTTTCCAAAAATTTCTGCCAAATAAATGTTCAGATTCTGGGAACGTCTATGCCCTGGAAAGCGAAGAATATTTGGTTTCAAACTACACAGAAGTTGGTAGCATCACCCTCGATGATTGGAAAAATATCAAAGTTTTCCCAAGAGCTCATGGTCTGGTCACGGTCAGATAAAAGATGGAAATTTTGAAAAATTGCTACCAAATAACGTTGAAGGTCTGAAAATTTCTTCGCTCTAGAAAGCGTAGGATTTCTGCTTTTCTTACACACAGGAACTGCTAGCAACGCATCTATGGTTTGGAAAAATACCAAAGTTTTCCCAAGAGCTCATGGTCTGGTCACGGTCAGATAAAAGATGGAAATTTTGAAAAATTGCTACCAAATAACGTTGAAGGTCTGAAAATTTCTTTGCTCTAGAAAGCGTAGGATTTCTGCTTTTCTTCCACACAGGAAGTGCTAGCATCGGATCTATGACTGGAAAAATATCAAAGTTTTCCCAAGAGCTCATGGTCTGGTCACGGTCAGATAAAAGGTGAATTTTCCAAAAATTTCTGCCAAATAAATGTTCAGATTCTGGGAGCGTCTATGCCCTGGAAAGCGAAGAATATTTGGTTTCAAACTACACAGAAGTTGGTAGCATCGCCCTCGATGATTGAAGTAATATCAAAGTTTTCTCAAGAGCTCATGGTCTGGTCACGGTCAGATAAAAGATGGAAATTTTGAAAAATTGCTACCAAATAACGTTGAAGGCCTGAAAATTTCTTTGCTCTAGAAAGCGTAGGATTTCTGCTTTTCTTCCACACAGGAAGTGCTAGCATCGGATCTATGGTTGGAAAAATATCAAAGTTTTCCCAAGAGCTCATGGTCTGGTCACGGTCAGATAAAAGATGAATTTTCCAAAAATTTCTGCCAAATAAATGTTCAGATTCTGGGAACGTCTATGCCCTGGAAAGCGAAGTATATTTGGTTTCAAACTGCACAGAAGTTGGTAGCATCACCCTCGATGATTGGAAAAATATCAAAGTTTTCCCAAGAGCTCATGGTCTGGTCACGGTCAGATAAAAGATGGAAATTTTGAAAAATTGCTACCAAATAACGTTGAAGGTCTGAAAATTTCTTCGCTCTAGAAAGCGTAGGATTTCTGCTTTTCTTACACACAGGAACTGCTAGCAACGCATCTATGGTTTGGAAAAATACCAAAGTTTTCCTAAGAGCTCATGGTCTGGTCACGGTCAGATAAAAGATGGAAATTTTGAAAAATTGCTACCAAATAACGTTGAAGGTCTGAAAATTTCTTTGCTATAGAAAGCGTAGGATTTCTGCTTTTCTTCCACACAGGAAGTGCTAGCATCGGATCTATGATTGGAAAAATATCAAAGTTTTCCCAAGAGCTCATGGTCTGGTCACGGTCAGATAAAAGATGAATTTTCCAAAAATTTCTGCCAAATAAATGTTCAGATTCTGGGAACGTCTATGCCCTGGAAAGCGAAGAATATTTGGTTTCAAACTGCACAGAAGTTGGTAGCATCACCCTCGATGATTGGAAAAATATCAAAGTTTTCCCAAGAGCTCATGGTCTGGTCACGGTCAGATAAAAGATGGAAATTTTGAAAAATTGCTACCAAATAACGTTGAAGGCCTGAAAATTTCTTTGCTCTAGAAAGCGTAGGATTTCTGCTTTTCTTCCACACAGGAAGTGCTAGCATCGGATCTATGGTTGGAAAAATATCAAAGTTTTCCCAAGAGCTCATGGTCTGGTCACGGTCAGATAAAAGATGAATTTTCCAAAAATTTCTGCCAAATAAATGTTCAGATTCTGGGAACGTCTATGCCCTGGAAAGCGAAGTATATTTGGTTTCAAACTGCACAGAAGTTGGTAGCATCACCCTCGATGATTGGAAAAATATCAAAGTTATCCCAAGAGCTCATGGTCTGGTCACGGTCAGATAAAAGATGGAAATTTTGAAAAATTGCTACCAAATAACGTTGAAGGTCTGAAAATTTCTTCGCTCTAGAAAGCGTAGGATTTCTGCTTTTCTTACACACAGGAACTGCTAGCAACGCATCTATGGTTTGGAAAAATACCAAAGTTTTCCTAAGAGCTCATGGTCTGGTCACGGTCAGATAAAAGATGGAAATTTTGAAAAATTGCTACCAAATAACGTTGAAGGTCTGAAAATTTCTTTGCTATAGAAAGCGTAGGATTTCTGCTTTTCTTCCACACAGGAAGTGCTAGCATCGGATCTATGATTGGAAAAATATCAAAGTTTTCCCAAGAGCTCATGGTCTGGTCACGGTCAGATAAAAGATGAATTTTCCAAAAATTCCTGCTAAATAAATGTTCAGATTCTGGGAACGTCTACGCCATGGAAAGCAAAGAATATTTGATTTCAAACTACACAGAAGTTGGTAGCATCGCCGGCGATGATTGGAAAAATAGCAGAGTTTTCCAAAGAGCTCATGGTCTGGTCACGGTCAGATAAAAGATGGAAATTTTGAAAAATTGCTACCAAATAACGTTGAAGGTCTGAAAATTTCTTTGCTTTAGAAAGCGTAGGATTTCTGCTTTTCATACACACGGAAAACGGTGGCATAGCTGACGATGATTGAAAAAATATCAAAGTTTTCCCAAGAGCTCATGGTCTGGTCAGGGTCAGGCGACTAATAAGTTTTTCAAAAAATTCCTGCTAAATAAATGTTCAGATTCTGGGAACGTCTACGCCCTGGAAAGCAAAGAATATTTGATTTCAAACTACACAGAAGTTGGTAGCATCGCCGGCGATGATTGGAAAAATAGCAGAGTTTTCCAAAGAGCTCATGGTCTGGTCACGGTCAGATAAAAGATGGAAATTTTGAAAAATTGCTACCAAATAACGTTGAAGGTCTGAAATTTTCTTCGCTCTCGAAAGCGTAGGATTTCTGCTTTTCTTACACACAGGAACTGCTAGCAACGCATCTATGGTTTGGAAAAATACCAAAGTTTTCCCAAGAGCTCATGGTCTGGTCACGGTCAGATAAAAGATGGAAATTTTGAAAAATTGCTATCAAATAACGTTGAAGGTCTGAAAATTTCTTTGCTCTAGAAAGCGTAGGATTTCTGCTTTTCTTCCACACAGGAAGTGCTAGCATCGGATCTATGATTGGAAAAATATCAAAGTTTTCCCAAGAGCTCATGGTCTGGTCACGGTCAGATAAAAGATGAATTTTCCAAAAATTTCTGCCAAATAAATGTTCAGATTCTGGGAACGTCTATGCCCTGGAAAGCGAAGAATTTTTGCTATCGAACCACGCAGAAAGTGGTGGCATAGCCGACGATTATTGAAAAAATATCAAAGTTTTCCCAAGCTCATGGTCTGGTCAGGGTCAGATAAAAGATGAATTTTCCAAAAATTTCTGCCAACTAAATGTTCAGATTCTGGGAAGGTCTGTGCCCTGGAAAGCGAAGAATTTTTGTTGTCGAACCACACAGAAAATGGTGGCATAGCCGACGACGTTGAAGAAATATCAAAGTTTTCCCAAGAGCTCAAGGTCTGGTCAGGGCCAGGCGTCTAATAAGTTTTTCAAAAAATTCCTGCCAAATAAATCTTCAGATTCTGGGAACGTCTAGGCCCTAGAAAGCGAAGAATATTTGATTTCAAACTACACAGAAGTTGGTAGCATCGCCATCGATGATTGGAAAAATAGCAGAGTTTTCCAAAGAGCTCATGGTCTGGTCACGGTCAGATAAAAGATGGAAATTTTGAAAAATTGCTACCAAATAACGTTGAAGGTCTGAAATTTTCTTCGCTCTAGAAAGCGTAGGATTTCTGCTTTTCTTACACACAGGAACTGCTAGCAACGCATCTATGGTTTGGAAAAATACCAAAGTTTTCCCAAGAGCTCATGGTCTGGTCACGGTCAGATAAAAGATGGAAATTTTGAAAAATTGCTATCAAATAACGTTGAAGGTCTGAAAATTTCTTTGCTCTAGAAAGCGTAGGATTTCTGCTTTTCTTCCACACAGGAAGTGCTAGCATCGGATCTATGATTGGAAAAATATCAAAGTTTTCCCAAGAGCTCATGGTCTGGTCACGGTCAGATAAAAGATGAATTTTCCAAAAATTTCTGCCAAATAAATGTTCAGATTCTGGGAACGTCTATGCCCTGGAAAGCGAAGAATTTTTGCTATCAAACCACGCAGAAAGTGGTGGCATAGCCGACGATTATTGAAAAAATATCAAAGTTTTCCCAAGCTCATGGTCTGGTCAGGGTCAGATAAAAGATGAATTTTCCAAAAATTTCTGCCAACTAAATGTTCAGATTCTGGGAAGGTCTGTGCCCTGGAAAGCGAAGAATTTTTGTTGTCGAACCACACAGAAAATGGTGGCATAGCCGACGACGTTGAAGAAATATCAAAGTTTTCCCAAGAGCTCAAGGTCTGGTCAGGGCCAGGCGTCTAATAAGTTTTTCAAAAAATTCCTGCCAAATAAATCTTCAGATTCTGGGAACGTCTAGGCCCTAGAAAGCGAAGAATATTTGATTTCAAACTACACAGAAGTTGGTAGCATCGCCATCGATGATTGGAAAAATATCAAAGTTTTCCCATGCTTATGGTCTGGTCAGGGTCAGATAAAAGATGAATTTTGCAAAATTTCTGCCAAATAAATGTTCAGATTGTGGGATGTCTATGCCCTGGAAAGCGAAGAATTTTTGCTATCGAACCACGCAGAAAATGGTGGCATAGCCGACGATTATTGAAAAAATATCAAAGTTTTCCCAAGCTCATGGTCTGGTCAGGGTCAGATAAAAGATGAATTTTCCAAAAATTTCTGCCAACTAAATGTTCAGATTCTGGGAAGGTCTGTGCCCTGGAAAGCGAAGAATTTTTGTTGTCGAACCACACAGAAAATGGTGGCATAGCCGACGACGTTGAAGAAATATCAAAGTTTTCCCAAGAGCTCAAGGTCTGGTCAGGGCCAGGCGTCTAATAAGTTTTTCAAAAAATTCCTGCCAAATAAATCTTCAGATTCTGGGAACGTCTAGGCCCTAGAAAGCGAAGAATATTTGATTTCAAACTACACAGAAGTTGGTAGCATCGCCATCGATGATTGGAAAAATAGCAGAGTTTTCCAAAGAGCTCATGGTCTGGTCACGGTCAGATAAAAGATGGAAATTTTGAAAAATTGCTACCAAATAACGTTGAAGGTCTGAAATTTTCTTCGCTCTAGAAAGCGTAGGATTTCTGCTTTTCTTACACACAGGAACTGCTAGCAACGCATCTATGGTTTGGAAAAATACCAAAGTTTTCCCAAGAGCTCATGGTCTGGTCACGGTCAGATAAAAGATGGAAATTTTGAAAAATTGCTATCAAATAACGTTGAAGGTCTGAAAATTTCTTTGCTCTAGAAAGCGTAGGATTTCTGCTTTTCTTACACACAGGAAGTGCTAGCATCGGATCTATGATTGGAAAAATATCAAAGTTTTCCCAAGAGCTCATGGTCTGGTCACGGTCAGATAAAAGATGAATTTTCCAAAAATTTCTGCCAAATAAATGTTCAGATTCTGGGAACGTCTATGCCCTGGAAAGCGAAGAATTTTTGCTATCGAACCACGCAGAAAGTGGTGGCATAGCCGACGATTATTGAAAAAATATCAAAGTTTTCCCAAGCTCATGGTCTGGTCAGGGTCAGATAAAAGATGAATTTTCCAAAAATTTCTGCCAACTAAATGTTCAGATTCTGGGAAGGTCTGTGCCCTGGAAAGCGAAGAATTTTTGTTGTCGAACCACACAGAAAATGGTGGCATAGCCGACGACGTTGAAGAAATATCAAAGTTTTCCCAAGAGCTCAAGGTCTGGTCAGGGCCAGGCGTCTAATAAGTTTTTCAAAAAATTCCTGCCAAATAAATCTTCAGATTCTGGGAACGTCTAGGCCCTAGAAAGCGAAGAATATTTGATTTCAAACTACACAGAAGTTGGTAGCATCGCCATCGATGATTGGAAAAATATCAAAGTTTTCCCATGCTTATGGTCTGGTCAGGGTCAGATAAAAGATGAATTTTGCAAAATTTCTGCCAAATAAATGTTCAGATTGTGGGATGTCTATGCCCTGGAAAGCGAAGAATTTTTGCTATCGAACCACGCAGAAAATGGTGGCATAGCCGACGATTATTGAAAAAATATCAAAGTTTTCCCAAGCTCATGGTCTGGTCAGGGTCAGATAAAAGATGATTTTTCCAAAAATTTCTGCCAACCAAATGTTGAGATTCTGGGAAGGTCTGTGCCCTGGAAAGCGAAGAATTTTTGTTGTCGAACCACACAGAAAATGGTGGCATAGCCGACGACGTTGAAGAAATATCAAAGTTTTCCCAAGAGCTCAAGGTCTGGTCAGGGCCAGGCGTCTAATAAGTTTTTCAAAAAATTCCTGCCAAATAAATCTTCAGATTCTGGGAACGTCTATGCCCTGGAAAGCGAAGAATATTTGGTTTCAAACTGCACAGAAGTTGGTAGCATCACCCTCGATGATTGGAAAAATATCAAAGTTTTCCCAAGAGCTCATGGTCTGGTCACGGTCAGATAAAAGGTGGAAATTTTGAAAAATTGCTACCAAATAACGTTGAAGGTCTGAAAATTTCTTCGCTCTAGAAAGCGTAGGATTTCTGCTTTTCTTACACACAGGAACTGCTAGCAACGCATCTATGGTTTGGAAAAATACCAAAGTTTTCCCAAGAGCTCATGGTCTGGTCACGGTCAGATAAAAGATGGAAATTTTGAAAAATTGCTACCAAATAACGTTGAAGGTCTGAAAATTTCTTTGCTCTAGAAAGCGTAGGATTTCTGCTTTTCTTCCACACAGGAAGTGCTAGCATCGAATCTATGATTGGAAAAATATCAAAGTTCTCCCAAGAGCTCATGGTCTGGTTACGGTCAGATAAAAGATGAATTTTCCAAAAATTTCTCCCAAATAAATGTTCAGATTTTGGGAACGTCTATGCCCTGGAAAGCGAAGAATATTTGGTTTCAAACTACACAGAAATTGGTAGCATCGCCCTCGATGATTGGAAAAATATCAAAGTTTTCCCAAAAGCTCATGGTCTGGTCACAGTCAGAAAAAAGATGGAAATTATGAAAAATTGGTACCAGATAACGTTGAATGTCTGAAAATTTCTTTGCTTTAGAAAGCGTAGGATTTCTTCTTTTCATCCACACAGAAAATGGTGGCATAGCTGACGATGATTGAAAAAATATCAAAGTTTTCCCAAGAGCTCATGGTCTGGTCACGGTCAGAAAAAAGATGGAAATTTTGAAAAATTCCTGCCAAATAAACGTTCAGATTCTGGGAAGGTCTATGCCCTGGAAAGCGTAGAATTTTTGCTATCGAACCAAAAAGGAAGAGCTATCATCACCTTCGATGGTTGGAAATACAAAAGTTTTCCCAAGAGCTCATGGTCTGGTCAGGGTCAGGGACTAATAAGTTTTTCAAAAAATTCCTGCTAAATAAATGTTCAGATTCTGGGAACGTCTACGCCCTGGAAAGCAAAGAATATTTGATTTCAAACTACACAGAAGTTGGTAGCATCGCCGGCGATGATTGGAAAAATAGCAGAGTTTTCCAAAGAGCTCATGGTCTGGTCACGGTCAGATAAAAGATGGAAATTTTGAAAAATTGCTACCAAATAACGTTGAAGGTCTGAAATTTTCTTCGCTCTAGAAAGCGTAGGATTTCTGCTTTTCTTACACACAGGAAGTGCTAGCATCGGATCTATGATTGGAAAAATATCAAAGTTTTCCCAAGAGCTCAAGGTCTGGTCAGGGTCAGGCGTCTAATAAGTTTTTCAAAAAATTCCTGCCAAATAAATCTTCAGATTCTGGGAACGTCTAGGCCCTAGAAAGCGAAGAATGTTTGATTTCAAACTACACAGAAGTTGGTAGCATCGCCATCGATGATTGGAAAAATATCAAAGTTTTCCCAAGCTCATGGTCTGGTCAGGGTCAGATAAAAGATGAATTTTCCAAAATTTCTGCCAAATAAATGTTCAGATTGTGGGGATGTCTACACCCTGGAAAGCGAAGAATTTTTGCTGTCGAACCACGCAGAAAATGGTGGCATAGCCGACGATGATTGAAAAAATATCAAAGTTTTCCCAAGCTTAGGGTCTGGTCAGGGTCAGATAAAAGATGAATTTTCCAAAATTTCTGCCAAATAAATGTTCAGATTGTGGGGATGTCTATGCCCTGGAAAACGAAGAATTTTTGCTATCGAACCACACAGAAAATGGTGGCATAGCCGACGATGATTGAAAAAATATCAAAGTTTTCCCAAGCTCGTGGTCTGGTCAGGGTCAGATAAAAGATGGAAATTTTGAAAAATTCCTACCAAATAACGTTGAAGGTCTGATAATTTCTTTGCTCTAGAAAGCGTAGGATTTCTGCTTTTCATCCACACAGGAACTGCTAGCATCGCATCAATGGTTTGGAAAAATATCAAAGTTTTCCCACGAGCTCATGGTCTGGTCAGGGGCAGCTAAAAGATGAATTTTCCAAAAATTTCTGACATAGAAATGTTAAGATTCTGGCAGGTCTATGCCCTGGAAAGCGAAGAATTTTTGCTGTCGAACCACGCAGAAAATGGTGGCATAGCCGACGATTATTGAAAAAATATCAAAGTTTTCCCAAGCTCATGGTCTGGTCAGGGTCAGATAAAAGATGAATTTTCCAAAATTTCTGCCAAATAAATGTTCAGATTGTGGGGATGTCTATGCCCTGGAAAACGAAGAATTTTTGCTATCGAACCACACAGAAAATGGTGGCATAGCCGACGATGATTGAAAAAATATCAAAGTTTTCCCAAGAGCTTATGGTCTGGTCAGGGTCAGATAAAAGATGGAAATTTTGAAAAATTCCTACCAAATAACGTTGAAGATCTGATAATTTCTTTGCTCTAGAAAGCGTAGGTATTCTGCTTTTCGTCCACACAGGAACTGCTAGCATCGCATCAATGGTTTGGAAAAATATCAAAGTTTTCACACGAGCTCATGGTCTGGTTAGGGTCAAGCGTCTAATAAGTTTTTCTAAAAATTCCTGCCAAAGAAATCTTCAGATTCTGGGAACGTCTAGGCCCTAGAAAGCGAAGAATGTTTGATTTCAAACTACACAGAAGTTGGTAGCATCGCCATCGATGATTGGAAAAATATCAAAGTTTTCCCAAGCTTATGGTCTGGTCAGGGTCAGATAAAAGATGAATTTTCCAAAATTTCTGCCAAATAAATGTTCAGATTGTGGGGATGTCTATGCCCTGGAAAACGAAGAATTTTTGCTATCGAACCACACAGAAAATGGTGGCATAGCCGACGATGATTGAAAAAATATCAAAGTTTTCCCAAGCTCGTGGTCTGGTCAGGGTCAGATAAAAGATGGAAATTTTGAAAAATTCCTACCAAATAACGTTGAAGGTCTGATAATTTCTTTGCTCTAGAAAGCGTAGGATTTCTGCTTTTCATCCACACAGGAACTGCTAGCATCGCATCAATGGTTTGGAAAAATATCAAAGTTTTCCCACGAGCTCATGGTCTGGTCAGGGGCAGCTAAAAGATGAATTTTCCAAAAATTTCTGCCATAGAAATGTTAAGATTCTGGCAGGTCTATGCCCTGGAAAGCGAAGAATTTTTGCTGTCGAACCACGCAGAAAATGGTGGCATAGCCGACGATTATTGAAAAAATATCAAAGTTTTCCCAAGCTCATGGTCTGGTCAGGGTCAGATAAAAGATGAATTTTCCAAAATTTCTGCCAAATAAATGTTCAGATTGTGGGGATGTCTATGCCCTGGAAAACGAAGAATTTTTGCTATCGAACCACACAGAAAATGGTGGCATAGCCGACGATGATTGAAAAAATATCAAAGTTTTCCCAAGAGCTTATGGTCTGGTCAGGGTCAGATAAAAGATGGAAATTTTGAAAAATTCCTACCAAATAACGTTGAAGATCTGATAATTTCTTTGCTCTAGAAAGCGTAGGTATTCTGCTTTTCGTCCACACAGGAACTGCTAGCATCGCATCAATGGTTTGGAAAAATATCAAAGTTTTCACACGAGCTCATGGTCTGGTTAGGGTCAAGCGTCTAATAAGTTTTTCTAAAAATTCCTGCCAAAGAAATCTTCAGATTCTGGGAACGTCTAGGCCCTAGAAAGCGAAGAATGTTTGATTTCAAACTACACAGAAGTTGGTAGCATCGCCATCGATGATTGGAAAAATATCAAAGTTTTCCCAAGCTTATGGTCTGGTCAGGGTCAGATAAAAGATGAATTTTCCAAAATTTCTGCCAAATAAATGTTCAGATTGTGGGGATGTCTATGCCCTGGAAAACGAAGAATTTTTGCTATCGAACCACACAGAAAATGGTGGCATAGCCGACGATGATTGAAAAAATATCAAAGTTTTCCCAAGCTTAGGGTCTGGTCAGGGTCAGATAAAAGATGAATTTTCCAAAATTTCTGCCAAATAAATGTTCAGATTGTGGGGATGTCTATGCCCTGGAAAACGAAGAATTTTTGCTATCGAACCACACAGAAAATGGTGGCATAGCCGACGATGATTGAAAAAATATCAAAGTTTTCCCAAGAGCTTATGGTCTGGTCAGGGTCAGATAAAAGATGGAAATTTTGAAAAATTCCTACCAAATAACGTTGAAGGTCTGATAATTTCTTTGCTCTAGAAAGCGTAGGTATTCTGCTTTTCGTCCACACAGGAACTGCTAGCATCGCATCAATGGTTTGGAAAAATATCAAAGTTTTCCCACGAGCTCATGGTCTGGTTAGGGTCAAGCGTCTAATAAGTTTTTCTAAAAATTTCTGCCAAAGAAATCTTCAGATTCTGGGAACGTCTAGGCCCTAGAAAGACAGAAGTTGTAGCATCGCCATCGATGATTGGAAAAATAGCAAAGTTTTCCCAAGCTCATGGTCTGGTCAGGGTCAGATAAAAGAGGAATTTTCCAAAATTTCTGCCAAATAAACGTTCAGATTGTGGGGATGTCTATACCCTGGAAAGCGAAGAATTTTTGCTATCGAACCACACAGAAAATGGTGGCATAGCCGACGACGTTGAAGAAATATCAAAGTTTTCCCAAGAGCTCAAGGTCTGGTCAGGGTCAAGCGTCTAATAAGTTTTTCTAAAAATTTCTGCCAAAGAAATCTTCAGATTCTGGGAACGTCTAGGCCCTAGAAAGACAGAAGTTGTAGCATCGCCATCGATGGTTTGGAAAAATATCAAAGTTTTCCCACGAGCTCATGGTCTGGTCAGGGGCAGCTAAAAGATGAATTTTCCAAAAATTTCTGCCATAGAAATGTTAAGATTCTGGCAGGTCTATGCCCTGGAAAGCGAAGAATTTTTGCTATCGAACCACACAGAAAATGGTGGCATAGCCGACGATGATTGAAAAAATATCAAAGTTTTCCCAAGCTCGTGGTCTGGTCAGGGTCAGATAAAAGATGAATTTTCCAAAATTTCTGCCAAATAAATGTTCAGATTGTGGGGATGTCTACACCCTGGAAAGCGAAGAATTTTTGCTGTCGAACCACACAGAAAATGGTGGCATAGCCGACGATGATTGAAAAAATATCAAAGTTTTCCCAAGCTTAGGGTCTGGTCAGGGTCAGATAAAAGATGAATTTTCCAAAATTTCTGCCAAATAAATGTTCAGATTGTGGGGATGTCTATGCCCTGGAAAACGAAGAATTTTTGCTATCGAACCACACAGAAAATGGTGGCATAGCCGACGATGATTGAAAAAATATCAAAGTTTTCCCAAGCTCGTGGTCTGGTCAGGGTCAGATAAAAGATGGAAATTTTGAAAAATTCCTACCAAATAACGTTGAAGGTCTGATAATTTCTTTGCTCTAGAAAGCGTAGGATTTCTGCTTTTCATCCACACAGGAACTGCTAGCATCGCATCAATGGTTTGGAAAAATATCAAAGTTTTCCCACGAGCTCATGGTCTGGTCAGGGGCAGCTAAAAGATGAATTTTCCAAAAATTTCTGCCATAGAAATGTTAAGATTCTGGCAGGTCTATGCCCTGGAAAGCGAAGAATTTTTGCTATCGAACCTCACAGAAAATGGTGGCATAGCCGACGACGTTGAAGAAATATCAAGGTTTTCCCAAGAGCTTATGGTCTGGTCAGGGTCAGATAAAAGATGGAAATTTTGAAAAATTCCTACCAAATAACGTTGAAGGTCTGAAAACTTCTTTGCTTTAGAAAGCGTAGGATTTCTGCATTTCATCCACACAGGAACTGCTAGCAACGCATCTATGGTTTGGAAAAATATCAAAGTTTTTCCACGAGCTCATGGTCTGGTCAGGGTCAGGCGTCTAATAAGTTTTTCTAAAAATTACTGCCAAAGAAATCTTCAGATTCTGGGAACGTCTGGGCCCTAGAAAGACAGAAGTTGTAGCATCGCCATCGATGATTGGAAAAATATCAAAGTTTTCCCAAGCTCATGGTCTGGTCAGGGTCAGATAAAAGATGAATTTTCCAAAATTTCTGCCAACTAAATGTTCAGATTCTGGGAAGGTCTGTGCCCTGGAAAGCGAAGAATTTTTGCTATCGAACCACTCAGATAATGGTGACATAGCCGACGATGATTGAAAAAATATCAAAGTTTTCCCAAGAGCTCATGGTATGGTCAGGATCAGATAAAAGATGAATTTTCCAAAAATTTCTGCCAACTAAATGTTCAGATTTTGGGAAGGTCTGTGCCCTGGAAAGCGAAGAATTTTTGCTATCGAACCACTCAGATAATGGTGACATAGCCGACGATGATTGAAAAAATATCAAAGTTTTCCCAAGAGCTCATGGTATGGTCAGGATCAGATAAAAGATGAATTTTCCAAAAATTTCTGCCAACTAAATGTTCAGATTCTGGGAAGGTCTGTGCCCTGGAAAGCGAAGAATATTTGATTTCAAACTACACAGAAGTTGGTAGCATCGCCGACGATGATTGAAAAAATATCAAAGTTTTCCCAAGAGCTCATGGTATGGTCAGGGTCAGATAAAAGATGAATTTTCCAAAATTTCTGCCAAATAAATCTTTAGATTCTGGGAACGTCTAGGCCCTGGAAAGCGTAGAATTTTTGCTGTCGAACCACACAGAAAATGGTGGCATAGCCGACGATGATTGAAAAAACATCAAAGTTTTCCCAAGAGCTCATGGTATGGTCAGGATCAGATAAAAGATGAATTTTCCAAAAATTTCTGCCAACTAAATGTTCAGATTCTGGGATGGTCTGTGCCCTGGAAAGCGAAGAATTTTTGCTATCGAACCACTCAGATAATGGTGACATAGCCGACGATGATTGAAAAAATATCAAAGTTTTCCCAAGAGCTCATGGTATGGTCAGGGTCAGATAAAAGATGAATTTTCCAAAATTTCTGCCAAATAAATGTTCAGTTTGTGGGGATGTCTATGCCCTGGAAAGCGAAGAATTTTTGCTGTCGAACCACACAGAAAATGGTGGCATAGCCGACGATGATTGAAAAAATATCAAAGTTTTCCCAAGAGCTCATGGTATGGTCAGGGTCAGATAAAAGATGAATTTTCCAAAATTTCTGCCAAATAAATCTTTAGATTCTGGGAACGTCTAGGCCCTGGAAAGCGTAGAATTTTTGCTGTCGAACCACACAGAAAATGGTGGCATAGCCGACGATGATTGAAAAAACATCAAAGTTTTCCCAAGAGCTCATGGTATGGTCAGGATCAGATAAAAGATGAATTTTCCAAAAATTTCTGCCAACTAAATGTTCAGATTTTGGGAAGGTCTGTGCCCTGGAAAGCGTAGAATTTTTACTGCCGAACCACACAGAAAATGGTGGCATAGCCGACGATGATTGAAAAAATATCAAAGTTTTCCCAAGAGCTCATGGTCTGGTCAGGGTCAGGCGTCTAATAAGTTTTTCTAAAAATTCCTGCAAAATAAATGTTCAGATTCTGGGAACGTCTAGGCCCTAGAAAGCGAAGAATGTTTGATTTCAAACTACACAGAAGTTGGTAGCATCGCCATCGATGATTGGAAAAATATCAAAGTTTTCCCAAGAGCTCTTGGTATGGTCAGGGTCAGATAAAAGATGAATTTTCCAAAAATTTCTGCCATATAAATATTCAGATTCTGGGATGGTCTATGCCCTGGAAAGCGTAGAATTTTTGCTGTCGAACCACACAGAAAATGGTGGCATAGCCGAAGACGTTGAAAAAATATCAAAGTTTTCCCAAGAGCTCATGGTCTGGTCAGGGTGAGGCGTCTAATAAGTTTTTCAAAAAATTCCTACTAAATAATCGTTGGCGGTCTAGGTCAGTCCGCAATCTAGAAGGCGTAGAATGTTTGCTTTTCATTCACACAGGAAGTGCTAGCATCACTTTCGATAATTGGGAAAAATTCAAAGTTTTGCCAGGACCTCATGGTCTGGTCAGAATCATATAAAAGATGAATTTCTCAAAAATTCCTACCAAATAAATGAGGACCGAAATGAATGAGGACCTTTCTAGACCGTTCACGAGCTAGAAAGCGTAGAATTTTTGGTTTTAAACCATGCAGGAAGTGCTAGCTTCATTTTCGATAATTGGAAAATATCAAAGTTTTCCCAAGACTCCACTCTCTGGTCAAAGTCAGGCGTCTGAGAGGGTTTTCTAACAATTCCTGCCAATTAAATGTCGAGGGTCTGGGGTCGTCCACTCTAGAAAACGTAGGAGTTTGGTTTTATACCACACAGGAAGTGCTAGCATCACTTTCGACAATTGGGAGAAAAATCAAAGTTTTCCCAAGACCTCATGTTCTTGTCAGGGTCAGATAAAAGATGAATTTCTCAAGAATTCATGCCAAATAAATGTTGAGGTTCTAGACCATCCACGAGCTAGAAAGCGATGAATTTTTCTTCTGAACCACACTGGAAATTGTAGCATCTTCTTCGATAACTTGAAAATCAAAGTTTTCGCAAGACCTCATGGTATGGTCTTGGGAGAACTTTGAAAATTCCGACTCGTGTAGGGTTGGCTTCCTACTGTCCTTACCATATCTGAATGACCAGCAGATCAAAATAAACTTCACCGCTCGTCCTTCGTGAGGGAGTGGGAAATGGGAAACGAGCACATGGGAACTATGGGAAGTGTGCACAAACACACAAACACAGATTTTGTCTAAAAATAAATTCTAAATTTTTCAAAAATTTGAATTATCCTTGAAAAGATTTCGTCGGAGGCGTGGCTACTGCCGCGCACCTTCATCTGGAGAAAATTTTCGCCGCCATCTCCCCCCCCCCCCCCCCCCCTTCTTACTCGGACATAAACCCTGGAATCGCCACTGCTAAACATTCACCCATATAAATGAATTTAGAATTGTCGTGTCTTTTCTTTGAGTTGGTTATTCTAAGTGAAACGTTTTTGGACTAAAAATAGGATAAAGGATTCGGCATCTTCAATACCCTCTGCGGGCATGCACCGAACGCACACTACTTCATAGTCGAAGAGGCAACTGTATGCGTGCGAGCCTAATAAAGTGACTCGCTGGAACCAGCCGATTACCAAGTCAGCTTTTGTCCTTCCAGATTACTCTGGTACCAATTTGACGGCCCGGAGGTTGGAAGGCTTGCTTGATCCAGGAACGGGGATCGAGCCTGTGTCCGATCTGATCACAGCAGGACCTCATTATACTACGCCACTCGTCCTCTCTAGACTAAAAATGTCTAATTTTTAAGAGAATAGGTTTTTTCCGCAATCGTCAAGGTGTTTGAGAAGACCGATTTTTGCAGTTACCAATTACGATTCAAGAGCCCTCCAGTGGCCGTATTCATCAACGACTCCGTGGGTTCCGGAACCCACTGGGTAGGCTTAATCCACGAGATCAGTATTTACGAGGTAGTGGGTTCCGGAACCCAGTGGGTTAAGCCTACCCAGTGGGTTCCGGAACCCACGAAAATCCACTTAACCGGTATTCACGAACGAACCCACTCACACAATTATTGCGAGCACCCGCGGCCCCTAACGGTGCCTTTCGGCGGTGCGCGGGCGTTGAATTCTTGATTTAACCATCCGCGGCCCTAGAATTATTTGTTAGGCGACCCTCGGCTCAATTTTATCGCTAAGGAGATGCCGCGGACCTTAAAAGTTTTATCGGAATACCTGCGACCCAAGAAAAAGCACCTGGGCGAGCAGCGGGCCTTACTGGACGCACTGCATCCGAAAGCGTGGGAATGAAATGTATGAACTTACTTGCCCTACCGAGGTGTATTGAGCCCCCCCCCCCCTCCTCCCCCCAGATGCATATTGCGCACTAATCAGGCGCTTGGCGGGCCACCCGCGGGCATTGTCGGGCGCTTACCGGGCACACCGGGCACTTATCGGCGCCTGGTGTGCCCGTTAACTCCTCGGGATGGGCGTGGCGTCGCCCGTGCGTGCTCGCCATAATTGTCTGAGCAGTGGATTCGCAAACCCAAAAGGCGAGCATACCGGTACTCACAAAACAAGTAACCCAGTTCCGGTTCCGGAACTCATAGAGCGTTGGGTTGTCGAACCCAAGCATGATGCAAAATCCTCAGTGGGTTACAAGTGAGCCCAGTCTTTCTGCTGAAAATTGAGTGGACTTTTTTATGTAGGGATGGTTACTACTAGCATTACGCATTAAAGACACTTTCCATATTTTTCATAACTAGGAATTTTGTTGGATAAATTTAGATAAGATATTTCACTGAGATGTAGGAATAGCAAACTTGATGCCATTTACCACTTGGCAGTCTCTGAAAAAGTCGCAAACAAGCTTTTTGACGGAAATTTTCATCAAAAATCATAGTGATTGAAACTCTGTCGATGATCCCTTTGATACTCCAGTCCAAGGAAGACGTACTCCCCCTCCGGGCATTCGGGCATCCTCGCACAAGAAATATAAATGGACAAAAACATTGAGTGCTTCTTGCGAATATACACCTTGTCACTGGTGATGAAAATTCCGTTCAGAAGTAAGAGTTTAAAAAGGCATAGATTCACTTGTTACGTGTAGCAAAAACATTCATAAAATAAAAACTAGCTACTCCTTGCGTCATAACATTCAAACTGCGCGATTCGCTTATGTCAGTTATGTACAATACCGCTCACAGAATGTGCAAAATTTCCGTGAATGTTGCAGAATTCCAGGAATCCCGCGAAGGTTCGCGAAATTTCGAGAATTACGCGAAATTCCTGGAATTCCGCGAAATTCCGGAAATTTCGCGGAATTCATGTGAATCACGCAAATTACGCAAGGCCATAACTTCTTTCCGAATGAGTATATTTAAAATACGAAAACAGCATTGTATTCAGCTCGTCAAGGCGAATATTCTGGTGTACAGGTTATGTCCAAAACCTTGTTTTCATAATCTTGAATTTGCACGCGGGCGCCTTATCGCATGGTAGTAACGCAACGAGCATCACACATAGGAGACTGCCGTGGGCACCGTTCGATAGTACTCTTTCACTAGATTATGCGCTAAACAGCAGCCGAAGACTCTTTTTCAAAAGAAATAGAAGAGCTGATAAACTCTGGAAAAATCAAGCTGTTTCAAGTTCTACTAGCCGTAACTTCCTTCAGAATGAACATTTTCGAAATCCGGAAGCAGCATTGTGTTCATTCGAATCTTACTATGTACAGCATGCCCTTGAAATTTCGTTTCCAATTTTTTCAAAATATTCTGCGCGCGTATATTCACAAGGTCGCAACGCAGCGCACATCAAACATAGAAGACTCCAGTAAGCACTGTTGGATTATGCTGCTTTCGCAGATTATCGAACGCAAAAAAGCAACCGGAGAATTTTCTTGAAAAAAGATAGAAGAGCTGGTGAATTCTGGAAAAATCGTGTTGTCTCAAATTTTGCCCACCGTGACCCTAAAATGAGAAGCTCTACCGCTAAGCAGATGTGATTTTCGTAATCAGCAGGTCAGATAACCTCTATTAGCAAGTTTTCAAAGAAATTCGGGTGAATTGATTTTTTCTCGTTCTACGCCCTGAAGCTCGCCGATGGGTTTTGATCAAAATGTCGATGATCTCGGATTGTGAGGAAACTTCGCTCAAAGAGGTTTTCGAACACGCTGTTTACGATAATAGTCTTTTGCGCGGAGTACAGAGTTTTCTAGCAGAGATATGGTGAGGGAACTTTAGCTAAGCCACGTAAGTTCGTAGATTCGCCTGCATTTCTCGAGCACCTCTTAGAAAATCTGCTTGCTTGCCCTTGCAGGTTAAATTCACTAGAAAGCGTGCTATTCAACGGTGCATGCATTCAGCTTCAGTCTGTGGCAATCGCCGAGTTAGGGGCCTAAGAAATCACGTCCTCATGAGTTTTGCCCAAAATGTAAAGATAGCCTGCTTCATAGAAATTCCACCTAAGTGACTGTAAGACACTGTGGTCACCAATTTTGTGTTCACTTCGCTTAAGGAATCTATCCTGCTCTACTGGAATTAATTAAATAGATCTGAGCTCTAGTCACGAATCTGCTTTTATATTCACCTAAGGGCTCAAGCACACACAACCACCGTATCCGATACAATGAGATCTCAAGGATCTTTCGAGTTGAACATAAAATTCGCGACCACAGTGTCTTACAGTCACTTAGGTGGAATTGGGGAAAATGATTTGGTTGGCTTCTAATTCCACAGTTTGGACATCTTTTGAAGCGGGATTTCTGAGATGGACAAAGAAGGAGTAGTGCTTTGTCTTGACTGCAAAAACGGCAGCTGATTCACCTTTGAAACAAAGTTAACCATGTTGGAATATGACCATTTCACTTAGGTAGCCTAGTATCTTGAATCTTTAGAGTTCGCTCAAACTTTGTCTACAGGGGTTAATTGACATGCTCATTATGGATACGTTGCCCATTATGTTTAACAGGGCCTTTCGGTAATGCTATCTTAGGTATATAATTCAGGGGGGGTCTTATTAAGACAGCAATCAGGGGGAGGGAGTCGTAACCAGCGACCATGTGCCACACACCTTGCTTGACCCTGGGGACAACTCTGGACAAGAACACTTGTCCAAAAAAGAGTAGAATCCTTTTTTGCATCTCCTTCCACACATATTATAGTCGATAGTCATTGAATCCGAAAGAATACTCGAGTAAAGAACAGAATTGCAGGTTTCGTCGCACAAAAGACATTGACTGGTGGCATTCATCCAGACATAAGAGTTCTCGACAGCGTGTCAAGCGTGCTGGCACTTTTAGTTTGCGATTCGTGTGCGTGGGAAAATGAGGAAAATAGTACACCGATTAGAGAGGCACGTTGGTGACGTCATGGGTTGGCGAACCTAGCGGTGCACTTGTGAATACCGATCTTACCCAGTAGGTTAGCGAACCCAATGGGTTCCGGAACTCACTGGGTTCGTTGATGAATACGGCCACAGGTTTACACCGTACCATGAAAAGACGCTCAGTAAAAAATTGTTGTATGTGTTAATGATATCCTGTTTGTGTCCATCTTCAGCCAAAAGCATTACTCATTATGATTTAAGGAAATCATATATGACAGTTTTTACAATGTCTTTTCTTATTATTGGTCTGTCTCTACTTAAGCCAACCACAATTTCATTGCTTGTTTACGAAAGAATTCACTTCAGAAAAAGAAACTGTCACTTGGGTCTAATGGTAAGAAGGCTGCTTATAAGAAATAATGCCAAGGCGTTAGAACTCTGTTTGACATTTTCCCACTTATCGATTTCACCGTCTCGTATAACACTTTCTATTTTTTAATCTTGTTGCCTTTTCGAAATTTTTTTGCACAATTTTGATCTTGTTGCCATTTCGTTATCAATTTTTTGTTCGTCTCTATGGGCTTAATGCGTTACCAACAAAAACGCTGAAAAACCGGTGAGCGCAGCAAAACTTATTAACCACTCAAGATTATCTTTAGTGCCTTTAAAAATTTCGCCTCCTATGCTTTACTCCGCTTTCAAAGAATCTTCAAATGCGAATTTACGTATCGCTATATTTAGACAAAAATGTACACTCCAATGATTTTGTTGGCCATCGTTGGATGCGTCATGACAGCCGTACATAGAATGCATATGAAAAGGATCACACCGCCAATGTTTGAAATGATACGTAATGGAACCTATGAGAAGTTTGTAAGCGAGATGATGAAACGACAAGCAATTTACAATGTTTATGGGGAAATTCACATAGAGGATGTGAGCAGGCAAAAGTATTGTTTTTGCGCAGCTGCGAGCAATTTTTTATTGCAGTTAATTACATATTCCGACATGCAATACATTGGTGAAATCACGATCGGCGATCCTCAACAAACTTTTCGAGTAAGGCATATTTTAATCATATTTTCATAAGCATTATGTAATTATTCAAGGTAGTCTTGGACACAGGCTCTGCCAATCTTTGGGTACCTGATGACTCCTGTTACAAGTTGCCAGATAGACCCGATCATTGCAAGAACTCGTTTTGTGATTTGGGACGTGAGTCAAAATTTTGCTGGTATGGCTGGTAATTCCCAGTTAGATATGATTTGCGAATGGAAGTTAATATTCACCTCAGACAGAAAAATAAGAGATTAGATAACCGTTTCCTCCAATTCTTTGCACATTTTCGATAATTTTCTAATGTGCTAAAATAAGGCACGCTCCACACTTTATTCGTTTGATCCATATTGGTTTTTGATAGGGAACTAACCACTAGTAAACTGGAGCAAATAAACATCCGCTTCGCTATTGGTCGTTCACTGATTTGGCCAATAGCAAAGCGGATTTAGCAACTTGAGTGGACTGAGTGCAGCGCTTGCGTAAAGGAACCCCAGTTTGATCAGAGAGTCTGTCCGCGGCGCAATCGGTGGTTAATAAACAATTCCAAAAGCTTAACAGCTATGATAATTCGCACTGATGCGTGGCTTGCTAAAAAAGTTCGGTTTTCTTGTAAAAAAGATATTGACAATTTTGCAGCTTTCATTTTCCAATGCCAAGAGCTTTTTTATTACGAAATCACCGTTTCTAACATAAACAAAGGCTTAAAAGCAGATTCCTTAGCGATAAGTGGAAAAGTGCATTCCAAGGAGCCTGCATTAGTTATGTTAGTCTTAAGCTCAAAAGTCATGCGAAATCTTTGAAATAAGAAGTAAAGGTAAAATACAATGGTAAATCTGTGACTTTCTCCTTCACAGGCTTGTTTTTTTCTTAATAATCTTTTCTTTGTTTCTCAAGAGTAATTTTCGAGTTGCTTGATACATTGATGTTCGAAAACTGGTCTCAATGACCTGCAGTTATCACTCGCAGTTCATGGACGGAGAGATTATAATGTTGCAGTAAAATTTACGGTTGTAAAGCTGCGGAAAAACAAGAATAAGCGACATGGATTTCTTTTTGAGTTAGAAAAACGGATTGTCAAACTCGTGCAAAGCATTGAAACTCCTGTGTTCTTCCCCAATTTTGTTACACGACACTGATAAAAAATCTTTTGTTATGATAATCAGTCGATATTCGCTTAAAAGAGGGTGCTTGCAGTGCTAAGAAAATGTGGCAAGATTTGCGCGTGAATAGATATCGTTCATTTTCTGAATAAGAGAGACGATCACGCCTTGCGTACGTTTATTTAACAAGTTGACAAGTCAGTTCCGCGTTTTGGTTGATTTAACTCATTGACGACGCCTAATTCTGCGAGGGGGCGCTGTGGGACGACGCGGTTTTGGACAACACTTTCGGTTTGGGAAGGTTTTGTGGTTATTTACATAATTCAGAGTTGTTTTTTGAACAACTATAAACACTTTTTTGAAAGCGGAGCCTATACAGGGTGCGCCACAATCATTTGTGCGTGTATCATTAAGCGCCATACGAATATAAGACCGGCTCAGCCAGCGGTCAAGCTTGATATTGTTTTCTTGGTTCTACAACATTGTATCCTAGTTAAAAGAAGTAAAATTGCCTGTTTCGTTTTTCGGTAAAAATTCATAATATTTCTCTGACTTTGTCGCGTGCTGCACGCGGGTAGAATCCCACAAAATTGCAAAGTATGCATCTTTTTAGTGATCGCTTCTCTGAGGTGAATATTTCGCCATAAAATAGATCTATTCTTTGACTTTAAGATCACTGAGGTTCGAAATCTTTGGAGCATTCAAAACAAAAATCTGACTATTTGGTAATTTGCGTCAGCTTGCGTTTTTTCTGTCACGAACATTGCTTTTTGCTATTCTTACTTTTTTAAATAAAGACCGATTGATCTTGATGGTGCTTTTTGTAGAGTATGCTTACGGCATTCTGTAACATTAAATCCAGACCAAATTTCTCATTGCCATTATTGTGGTATTACTTTGAATATTTTGGCGCAAATAATTTTGGCGCACCCTGTAGGTTCCAAGAGTGCAAAAAATTGGAAAAAATATCAGTGATTGGAAAAAATAAGTACAAGACCTTCAAATAATATGACTTTGCAAGAGGTGTGGGCCATCGGTGGTCCAGTCGTTGTCAATGGGTTTATTAAGTTTTCGAAGGATCATGTTCGAGCTCGTTAAACAACCCAAGTTCGAACATGTTCTGTCATGACTTCTTAAGGTAAATTACCAAAACGCGTTGAAACACGCTCACTTGTTAGTGTCAGACTTACTCAAAACGTACTCGCGTCTCTTATTACCGCGACGCGATCTCAATACTTCAACGGTTTATAACTCAACCTAAGCGCAATCCGAGTAAACTGAAGACGGGGCATTTTATCGATCTGCGATGTACATAATGTCAATTTGTAGTTCGCAGGCGATGGATTTGCAGAGATCTGGCAGATTGCCAGATAGCGTGGGCACTGAAATCGGGTGAGGTATGCCCGAGGCCTTGAACAGAGGATGAATGTTAGTTACTTTAGTGGCCGGTCATTTGTGCTCGCAAAATCCCAACATTACTGGCGTGGCTAATTGTTCAGTGCACATTTTACCGCATTTTCTCTGCACTGCAAGAGCGCTAGATATCGAATAATTATATCGACTTTAATATGAAAAATTCCCGCAATTAATGTTAATGTACATCAGAACGTGAGCTGTTTGAGAATCGTATTTGCTAAATAGATTGGTGGGGATTTTTTCGGTTCAACTTTTCGGCGGCTCTCAACCGAAAGTCATCTTTCGACCATTTATCAACATATTAACCTCCGTTTATTGGAGCCCATAAGATCTGTGCTGGTTCCCACATTCTATCAAGCAGTACTTGATTTGAGAAGCAATTAGGTTTTCACCACTATATTACAGCGATCTGCGAGGTGTTCTGCAGCGATCCCTCATGCTGCGAGGTTCAAAATAAAACTCATATTGGAAATCCCTGCGGAAACAAAGCGCGTTTCATAGCGGGAAAGTCGAAAACCTATGAAACGGTTAAAGGAAGTTGGAGTATAAAGGTTTGTTTCTGAAATAAATTTATATTGATCTAATATCCGTTCCTATCTTTTTTCTAGTATGGCACAGGAGACGCTACGGGCTTTTTCGGCAGGAATACGGTACGTTTTGGCGCGCAAGGTACTGACCAACTTGTTGTTCCTGGAACTACATTTGGACAGGCCAAAACTATTGCGAAGTTCTTCGCTAATGTAAATTTCAACTTTTATTTCCATCAAATCCAACTGTCTTCTGAAAAAAAAAATTCACCGAAACTCTTGCAGCAGCACCTTGATGGCATTTTGGGACTTGCATTCACCGAACTTGCAAGAGAGCATGTTATTCCACCACTTATTCGTGCTAACAGTCTTGGATTGCTTGACAAACCAATTTTTACGGTGTATTACAGCAAAAATGGATGTATGTTCATCTATGAGAATTAGTTTGAGACTAAGAATAGGAAACGCCTCATATACAATAGGATTGGAACTTACTTTGGTTATTTATTAACCTAACTTGCCTGGGATCAGTATTATGTAGAAAAAAAGACATCTGTCCTCATTTTCTTCTGCAACTTTGCTCATTCATCCACTTCTTTCTCTATCTGCAGACGTAATCAGCATTTCAATGAGTCGAATCATTTCATATGAACATGTGTGTGATTGCACCCACTGTCCACCTTTGGCGTTCCCATCCTGGATTCACAATCTCAGAAGCGTAAGCAACTGACCAATTGTTATCCCTCGCATCAGTTATGGGAATTGGTACCGGGAAAGTAAAGAATACATGAAGAAAACACCAAAAACACTCACCAGAAGGAGTGCTTATTGCTAGAATCCAGGATGGGAACGACAAAGGTGAACAGTTATGCAATAACACACATGATCATATGAAATGATTTGACTGAAACTCATCGATGCTTGAGAGCAAAAATCAAGCTGATGAAAAATGCAGGCGTTGCATTAGTTCAGTTTTTTCAGACGTTAAAGACGTTTATGGAGGAACCATCACCTATGGTGGTTTAGACACTATAAACTGCGAGGAGGAGATTACCTACGTACCTCTCTCGTTGGCAAAGTACTGGCAATTCAAGGTGACCTGAACTTTTTTTTATTTTTTTACAAGCAATTCAGTAGTTATGATCAGGGTCAAGCAAGAGGCGCTTTACACTCTCCCCAAATGCGACCCCTCCCCCACCTCCCAATCTATTTCAATACGACCCCCTAAGCTACTAAAAATCTAAGACGGGCATAACATAAAGGCTCCACCAAGCATAATGAGTGTTATCAGTATGACTAGGTGGCTTACCCGGCTCCGCCCGGCCCTGTCAGAACACTTTGATGAAGTTCCAATCCCTTCCCTCCACAACCTTTCCCTGTGTCCACTTCTACATGCAGTTCCCTATTTCCCCTGTGTTAGTAATCAGCATGCTCACCTACAACCTCCCCCTCCCCCCCGTGCCAACTTCCAGCCCCGTAGCTCAAACTTTATAAAAAAAATCGATAAAATCGATAAAAGAATCGATAATTCTGAAAAACTGATATTGTATTCGTAATCAGCATGCTCGATTACCCCCCCCCCCTGTTCCAACTCCCAGCACCGTAGGTGAACACTTCAAAAAATCGATTAAAATCGATAAAATCGATATCGATCGAATAGTAGCCTACGACACCCACCCCGCCCCGAAGTGTATGTGTGCCAAGTTTGGTGGGGATCGGTTCAGAAATGGAATTTTCTATTCGGAACATACGTACATACAGACATACAGACAGACAGACATACATACATACAAAGACATTCAGCTTTGTATTCAAGAATAACATTTCAAATACCCTGTGGACTAAGTTGCGAATTGAAGCGTGCAAATACTGGGCCACCTAGCTAAATGGTCATTTCTGAACACAACTAACTTTGTTCCAGAAGAAAACCGCTACCCCTTTTTGCTAGAAAGCACTATTCCTTCTTTGCCCACCACAGAAATCTCGCCTCCAAAAATCGCCAAAGTGTGTTGAAGCAAGCCGAAGTTTCGTTTGTCTCATTTTTCGATTTTGATGGCCGTGTTTTCACCAACTATTACTCAGAGCAGAGAAGACGTATCCGGTTCAATTTACTCCTACGAAATCTTCGAGGTTTATGCTATGGAAATAAATATCATTCGCGAAAAAGGTTTTTGAAGGTAAGAGGGTATGGCACAACCCTAAAAAAGCTGTGGCTACCACCCCTTTTTAGGGGTTGAGCTAGTACACCCCATTAGCGTACCTTCAAAGCTTCTAAATATCCGTGCTTTCTTTATCTTTGTTACTCTAAACCTTCTTCTCTACACAGTAGGGATTTCGAAATCGTTTGTTCTAGGGAAAAATAGAATAGTTCTTCCTTACATATGCAGATGGAAAATACTGCGGAAATATTGGGTTACGGTAAGATGATGAGTCTCCGCGCTACTACGTGGATTGCGAGGATAAGCGGCAAGAATACATCTACTCGAAAGTCTATACATCGTAATCATCACGGTAGTGATTTAAGCCTGATTGAATTGTTCTAGTGTAAGATATTTGAATCGGAAAGTGGGACAAACGAGAATCGCTTGCTTTTAGTTGCATAAATTGGCGATTTTTTTGAGCGGGATTTGTGAGGTAGGCAAATAAGGAGTAGTGCTTTCTACTAACAAGGGAAGGATACTAACTTAGATTTGCCTTTTGAGATGAGACGCATACGTTTGGAATCAGCTTTAAACGCTGATTCCAGATATGTTGTTCCTAGCTGCCTAGCGTTATTCCGGAGCGAGTTATGGGCTTGGCGTTGTGAGTAATTAGAAGACTTCTGAATGTCGTAAAACGGCGTATAGGTAGGAATCTGCTCGAAAAAAGTGCTAGGATATTGAACTAGCATCAGTTTAATTCTTTCGACTTTGAAAAGGAGCATTATATTTACAATTGCAAAACCACGTAGACGTCGACACCGCAGCATCCGTAGCTCGAGAAGAACGCAAACTTTGCCTAGAAAAAAGACCACAACTCGCTTCAGAATAATGCTAAGCAGCTAGGAACAGCATATTCAAAATCAGCGTTCCAAGCTGATTCCAAATATAGATGTCTCATCTCAGTAGGCGAATCTAAGTTAGTATCCTTCCCTTGTAAGTGCAGAAAGAGGTAGCTGTTTTTGAAGCAAAGTTGATTGTGTTCGAAAATGACCATTTCACTAGGTGGCCTAGTGTTTGCAGACTTCAGAATTCGCTCAAACTTGGTCCACAGGGGTTATTTGACATGCTGATTATGCATATATATTCATTATACTTGAGAGGACTTTTGTTATGCTATGGTAGGTATAATGACAAGTTAGTATCTCACGCGCTTGTATATCGCATGCTAGATTATCTTGAAAAACCTTATCAATATTATGTAATGTGGCCATTACACGGCTATTTGTCGCTATTATCGATATTCGACTACAACCCTCTTCCTTTTCTGACGCCTCAGTACGATCCCTCTAGGTGTGGTGTGTCACACCCCACGCTTTACCCTGCTTATGGTTGCCGAGCAGGGGGACGGGGCGCCCTACCGAGAAAGTGGGTCGCAAACTACTTGAAGGTGCTTTACTTAAGGTGAAAACTGCGCAAGTGTCCTTTTTTTCGATTTGTTAGTAAAAAAAACATTCTGAGCATCCTTAATTTTGGGGGTGGCTGCCTCCTTCTGCTAAGTTCTGAAAATCAGTCCCGCTACTTTTTGAAAAAGCGCATTTCAGTGGGATGACCTCTACTCAAAAAAACTTGTTTTCCCTTTTTTAAATAAATTTCTTAAACTACCACTGGTACGTCGATTAGAGACTACTATTATTTTCAACAACAATCATTTTCCTTCTCATCCAAAAAAACCAATCAATTCCATTTGAGCTTCAACATGGCTCTTCAAAGTGATAATCAAACCAAAACTTATGACCACGATAGGCAGTGGCGAAAACTGAGCTAAGTAGCTCAAAATGTTGCTGAAAGCAATCTTTCTTGAACCTGCCTCCTCGAAAGTCTGGTATAGTATAGTTGGCATCGCTATCCTCCTGAATAGCGTTCCATACAATATTTGTTATCACAAAATACTTAATGTTGATGCAATCTTTTGTTCTCTGTTCTTAAGTTAATGCAATCGTGTCATGTGTAGAGTTCAAAGTGTGAAAGTTCAGATAGATGGATTTTCCGCTAGAGATTACAAAACAAATGAGACAACATGGGAAGGAGTATCAGATACAGGGACATCGCTGATTTCTGGACCAGTTGCGGTAGTTGCAAAGCTAGCCGAACGATTGCATGCAAAGGTACAATCATTTTAGGAATTCCAGATTTTTTAACTATAAGATTGTCAAAAACCTTCGGCTTGTATTATTTAAAAGTGAAAATGATTTGCGCTTGATTATTATAGGAAGTGAATTTTCAAAAAAAAACCTAATGCCGCCAGCCAACTAAATTTATGGGGGAAATGGAGGCTAAGTTCTAAAATGCTGAGATGCGAGATATTGAAATGCAGCGTCATTTTTGTTGCACGGTACTTCACAATTTATATTTGCTAATAAAAAATTGCATGCAACAAACTCAGTAAAGTCCGGGACGAGGGCATTCGGAGAGCGAACGCATTCAGAGAGCGAACGCATTCGAGGGTGTATGCGCTTCAACGATGAAAAATATTCGAATGCCACGTCTGCAAGCGCTTGACAAGTACCGATATCGTCAGCAACCAGCCTCTACTTGCAAAACAAATATTCCACAATATTCTTCCAGCTCAAACTCTCTTACTTCCTCTACATACTCGACTGCAATGCGGACGCTGAAGTGACCATCAGAATTGCTGGAAAGGACTACCCTATCACTGCTAAAAACTTGCTCGTCCGCCTTAATGGAGATACTTGCGTACTGGGACTGAAGCCAAGATTCGGCGCTTCTTTGGCACCACAATGGATTCTTGGTGGCCCATTCCTTCGGGAATACTGCAATATCCATGACATGGCCAACAAAAGGATCGGCTTCGCTAGACCACGTGAAAAGTGATACTCTTGGTTCATTGATTCTATAATAAAGAATGGCAAGGGTTTGCAATAACATGTTGACAAGTTGCGGAATGAGCCAAGTGATTGCGGTGGGTGTGGGGGTTCAGATTTGCAGAAAAGCTAGCGGGATTTTTAGGAGTAAGCGTCGTTCCTCCTCGAGGAGTTTTTCGGAAGGGGTGCGGCTATTAGGTGAAAAAGGCTACAGTTTTGGAGGTGCCGACACTCAATCATACCCATATAGTACAAACTTATAAAAAAGTTTGTACTATATGGGTATGATTGATCCCGAGACTTGTTGTTTTGAGTTTTTGCTATTGGCACACTTTGGTTTACGACATGCTGTAGTAGTCACTCACATGTTCATGATGGTCTGTTCACATTCTCTTTCTGCTAAAGTATCCGTGGCTGCCCCTACCATTCAACAAAAGTCCTTGATAACTAATAAGGGCAATTTTTTCGTTCTTCCTCGAAATCGACCCTTCATAATTTCAGAATCTTGACGACGGCTCATTCAGAAGACCGTGGTCTGACCCACTGTTACCTACCATTTTAGAGGACCTAAATCGTCGTCAAGCTTGGGACTGAGAAGGTGCTGCTAAATCAGCAGATAGAAGTTTTACGCTCTTCCCAGTATCTACCAAGGGTCGAAATAATTTCAGAATTTTTACGACGGTTCATTTAGATGACCGTGGTCTTATCCACCCGTGGTTTTAAAAATACGGTTTTTTTATTTCTTAACTTAAAGAACCTTTGCGCGATTTTTCAAAGGAAACACTAATCTTGTTCGCAGGAACTGCGCGTACTGGGTATTCTCTTCTTTCGTTCATAGTAACTCCCCATTTTATTTTTCTTTCCTCATGCTGTTGAAATGCTGCTCATGCTCTTCTGAATCATTGGATGATTTGAGGTTGATCCAAAAGTTTATTTGTTCTCTAAAAAACCGTAACTCCCTCCTTTATGAATAGATTTGTTTGGTACAAATTTTTTGTTGAAATATGGAACTGATGTGGATTCTAGTGATAGCTTGGCTGCTTTTTTTCGGAACACATGCTGTAGAGACAAACGCAAGAAAAGTAATTGCGAACTTTGGTAGTTCCTAAAAACTCACCAAAAATCTAAAACGAGCAGTTACAGTCATAAGCATAGGTTTTACATGATTCTTTCTGTGTAAACGAACAGATTGATTGTCTCCAAGAAGAATGATTCAGTTTATGAAAACAACGCAAAACGGCAAAATTGATTTTTTTTTGAATTTCCACTTGAAAATCATTGTTTTGTAAAGGCATTCGTCAGCAAAGTTAGCTTGTTCGAATAAAAAAATGACAAATCTTATGTTTATGACGTTTCGATTTTTGTTGTAACGTTTATTTTTTTTACCTTGCATGTTGTCCAGAATCAGAGTTACCTTATTCTCGCATTTTTATCTCTGCAACATGCGTTAAAAAGAGCATTCAACTTCTTAGAGACTACATGATTTATTTGATAAAACTATTTAAGCAAATCCATTCATACGGAAAAAGTCACGATTTGTTAGAAGTGGGCAGCTTTCCTACCAGCTTAATATGATACAAGACGCCAGTCCACTCCATGATTTTCGCGAATGTTCACAATTAGCATCATTTGTATATATCATACAAGTCTCTGGCAGAAACCGTACAAAGTCAAAATAGAAGCGGAGTAGAGAAAAACAGCTTCAAACTTGAAAGAGATGTGATCCTAGTCCAACCGATTAAATTCTTTGGAGCCACGAAGTTTAAGCAAAATTATTTGGCTTTGTATAGCATCTTATTCAAACTCACTGCGAATTTCATTTTAAATACCTTAACACATTTGCTAGCATATTTCTAAGTTGTAAGAGTTACAGCATTGAGGTCGTCCAGGTATGTGAAGATTCTAGTGCTTGCAAAATTGGAAACAGAATTTGTACTCACTTTGCTCGCTTCAAAAGTGGGATGCGCGGTTCTGGGCCAAATAGTCGAGGAAGATCCTTTCTGAATCACAGCTATGGTAATCTGGAGATGAGGAGCACACACAAATGAACATGAGCTTCAAAAAACCATCTTCATGATGAGGGAGAAAGGTAGATCACAGTCAAAGTTAGATGAAACAATAGATATCGCTATAGAATAAAAAACTATGAGTAAGAGCTTTTTATGCAGGCACGGCAAATTTCTTGGAAAACTCCAGTGTTTATTAGCACCAGTATAGCTAATTTCAGGAACGAACTAACACATCATCTTGGTTGTAAAAGCTATAGTAATCAGAGAAGGTTACAAAAGTTTGTTTTTTGAGGTAGTGGCCCTCCAAAAAATTGAGGCTTTCCGAAACTTTGAGAGCCTGAAATCCCAAAATTTTGAAAGAGTAGCACCAGCCTTTTGAACGGTAATTTTGAAGTATTAGGTGGGTCCGAAAATTCGTGCCGTTTTTTAGACCTATTCTAGAATAATAAAAATGAAGATAGACAAATCTTTTGAAAAGTTTCCGATGCAGAATTTCTTCCTCTTTTCAATGGCTATGTTTACTTTGTGATTGTTCCAAAGAGCGCTGAGATAATTGCCGAAAACTAGAATCCTTCATTTTTACGATCAAATTTCGCTAATTTTCAGAATTTTCGTTTTAGACTTTTGAAGATGCTCTAATAACCTCCTGATAAGTCCAACTTTTTTCAAATCAATGCAATTTTTTTGCATTTTTCATTTTCATCTTTGGAATTTTGCTGAATTATTTTACCAGAACATTGAATTTTGAAAAAATCGTGTGACACATAATTGCACCAAACACTGCGAAATCCTTAAAATATTGAAGTTCTAAAACTCGATTATTACTATTACTAATATTACGAAGTAAATGAGCGATTACGGCGCGAAAATGGATAGATTTTGGAATTTCGGCTACACCCGGAACTAAAGCGAGTTTGCAAAAGTCGCATGTTTCGCGAAGGGAAGATAGTTTTCAGAAAGAGGAGAAAAAGATGCATTTAATGGTACCTAAACTTTTCAAATCTGAGGTTTGCGAGGTTAGAATGAACCAAATATAAAATTTGATCACTTCAGAAAATTTTTAGTATCTAGAAAGCATGCCAAAAATTGCCTGAATTTGAAGAAGGTTTGACCTATCAGATGGGTACTTAGAGCACCTTCAAAAGCCTAAAATGAAAATTCTAAAAATTAGCGGAAGTTAGACATGGTAAAATGAAGGGTTCTAGTTTTCGGCAATTATCTCAGCGCTCGTCGAAACAATCACAGTTTTGGAAAGAGGAAGAAATTTTGCATGGAACACTTTCTAGGATGTTTGTCCTTTATTCTGAATGATTTGAGGATAGGTCTAGAAAACAGCACGAATTTTCGAACCCACCTAATATTTTGATATTATTTAAAAAATGAAAACGCGTGAGTTTTGCAGTTTTCTGGCTCATGTCTTCTATTTTGAAAAGTATGACCATTTCAGAATACTCACAATTTGTTTCTCACCTCATGTGCTGTAATTGTACCGTGAAACCTTAACTAAAATACCAGCATGAAGTATCAACATATATAGGTCCTCAGGAGAAATTTATACATCGAACCAATTCAGCTTTTCTATAATGGCCATTTCTAATCAGAAAAATTCTGCCAAAACTGTCATCATAACAAGATGAGGGTTGAATGATATTATATTGGCTGATACAACGCTCTTTTGCAAATCAAGAATAAAAAGTGTTGTAATCAATGCGTCGATAATTCAGTTATCCATTTGAGCTGCTTTGTCAGAGCTATAATCCGTAATTGAAAGAATGAAATTATGTTGTGATCAGAAACAAACTAGTCTGAGCGAAAAGAATATTGGCACAACCGGATAACCATGGAGATGGACCCTAATCAAGTTAAGAATTTCGAATCATAAAGAGTGACGAAAGTAGTATCATTTTGAGCGAGATTCGACGAACAAGAAGGATGGAAGACTTCAATATTCAGTCCTTTGTGCAGATTGGTTATCGAGTTTTGAAGTTGAAGTAAAGACTCGAGCCAAAAAGACGTTTCTTCTAAGAGCGGATCATACCCTTACGAAACTATAGCGTTTTCAATCAATTATATGAATTGCACTTGGAGTCAAATCGGATGTAAAGAAAATCTGATGCCTAACTTTCAAAGACACCTCCACGGAAACAAGAGGAACTGCGGCATCCCCATGCGCCTATGAACCGATTCAGAGCAGTCTCATTCATTGAAAAAAAAAACTTTGAAATAGTGGCATCTCAGGAAAATTTGTGAATTCTACTAGCTATGAGAAAAGAGAGCATCTATTTGTCATTACTGTCGCACAATGTCTCTGGTTGCTCATAAAAATTGGAACGACTAAAAATGTTGTTGAAGTCAGGGTACTAGAAAAGGGGTGTATGTCAAGAGGCGCGATTTTTATAGCCAGATGAACACCACATAACGCATAATAAGTGTTTTATGACTCTCTAAAAGTACTAGAATTTCAAAAGGAGATGCATCAGATGGTTGCATGGGTTGTTCAATCTTAATACCTTGGAACCGGTTTTAAATAGCAACTTTGAAGGTCAAAAACCCAAGAAAATTCGGTTGAGAACAAATTCGTAAGTATTTCGGTCCATTTTCCACAGCAAAAGCCACCAAGCTCAGCAGTTGGTAATGTCAGACAGATAGTAAGCTAATGCACTTCATCTGATACTTTTTGAAGGCTCGCATAGCACTAAACTGGAGTTTTAAGCTGATGACAGCCGGAGAAATCGCGCCTCTTGACCGTCTCCCTAAGCCCTTCTTAGGCTAAGTTATCGTCATGCTTTTAAGAAGTATATGAGCAGATCTTTTTTTTTACTAATACTAAAATCAAGTGTCAGTCGTCAAAGACACGATAGCGAACAAATGTTCTGCAATCAGAAAATGCGAACTACTAAGCTACAAAAATTTGTATGGTGCATTTACACTCCTAAATCAGAAGTGCTAGAACGTGTGAAAGATCTATACAAACTTGATGTAAATGGACTGTATCAGCGGACATTCCGTAAGCTAGCATGAGGTACAATTTTTGGTATTTTTCAGATATCCGGACCCAGTTTATAAAGAATCACTTGAAGTCCTACTTCAGTCTCAAAAATTTAGTATCATAGATACAACAAAGATTGTCCACCTGCTACGTGTCAGGTTATGGTTTGCACGTTTTGATTCCATTTAACGTTTTTTTAAACCATTTCCGGTAAGGTATGAGCACTTTAACAAAGATCAAAAGCTATCCAGCTGCTTTATATAAATGCAAAACACTTCAGAACGATTGTTAGAATTTCTTGAAGATCAGCAGTTTCTCAAAAATTTTCATTACAAAACTACTTTCTTCTTGAAATTTCAGCCACAAAAAAAATCAGATGATGGCGTTATATTCTATCATCTGATCGACGGTTATATCTCTGATTAGATAATATAACTAGAGCTCTTTTCTGTTCCTGGCAAATCTGATGCACGTCTAAAAGCAGCATGTCATTATTGATGTCCACTTTCAGGGCTTTTGAGTTGAAAAGACAATACTAAAAATAAGTATTGAAAAGAGGAAGGATTAAGTTTGGTAGAAAGCGAATACGAGAACGATTAAACCTGTTGAAAAGTGAATGGCACGCCAGCCTTTCACGAAACGTGGCAGGAGGCTGACACTTCTATCTGTGAAGTTGGGACTAAACATAGTACATGGAAGAAGAAATGTCATTTTATGAAAACATATGTGCCCGGATAACGGAAAAGTACCCAAATTTCTATCTTCTAGAAAAGGGAACTTTCAGGATAGCAGCGAATTGAAGTTAAGAAAGTACTTAAATTATATCCTGGACAGCTGAATTTCAGAGGTGCTTAGAAGTTGAGGGGAGTTAACAGAAAGAATTCTAAGCAAAACGATTTTATGCAGAGGCTTACTAGATGTCCCACTTTTCCAAGTGCGAAAGTCGACAAAACTGAAGGACACATTAATGCTAGAGAAATCTACTTAAACATGGAAAAGAAGCAAAAAAGACAGCAAAACGAATAGAATTAAATCGATTGCAGGACGTTAGCAAGCGACTCAATGGGTATATCGCAAATTGATCGTGTCTAGGTTTGATCTTCTTTCTACAACTTGCACATGGGTTCTTGATGATAGAGCAACCCACAGCCAACGAATTGTGAAGATGTGATAAGTGTCCATAACTCACATATAATCCACTACAAGCATTCCCGAAGTTAATCGACTGATCTTATGTAAAGAAAACAATTGTGAAATCAGTCCACCTGCAAAGAAGTGATAGTAGGATAGAATATGTATTTGATAACCTAAATTTTTTTCATCAAACGCAACTATGAATCTACTCCATGTTGCTTTAGTAGAACCGGACTTGTGTCAACAAAACTTGCAATTTTTGCAGAAGTTCTCGATAGAACCTTATCATAGGCACCGTAGTGAACCTTAAAGCTAACAATAAGCTTAATCGTTGAAATTGCAAGATGTTCTAGGATGTTTTCATACACACCTACACGTCCTATTGTTTCCAAGCACCTTCGAGGCGTCAACTATTTGAAGATAGCAACACTTTTTCAAAAATAAAACCTTCGGAGAATGCCACTCAAAATATGTTTTGGGATTTTCTGAAAATTTATCGGTTGCACACCTGATTCGGAAAAATGATGTGTAGCCTCATTCTCATTTCTGAAAAAATTCATTTTACTTCCTATGCCAATCAGTGCGGTGTCGTACCTTTACATAACTGTGCCCCATAAGCGAGCTAATAATTCTCGAAAGTTAATGGTCTTTCAACAAGCTTGCGAAGTGTTTTAACTCATTTGTCTGCTAATAACTTGGTCAGAGAGTAATTTGAGATGCATGACGTGTACTTGCATGCATGTGTAAAGTATACTTAAGAGTACAGCTATTTAAATCACAAGAAATCACAAAAAAGAGCATTTGCAAAAGGCACTCGAGCATTCATGCGGCAAAGACCCAATGCTATATCTGTCCATTCAAATATGGCATCTCATGCTTTTTGATATCCTTAGCAAATAACGCGCAATTCGAGGTTTGGCTTGATATTTAAATACGAAAAAATGCTAGCATGTTCAGCACACATACAGGGTGTCCCAAAAAAATGTATCGAACGTTTGAACGTAATATCTCTTTTTCCAAGAAGCCTTTTGCCTTGCTTCAAGTACGTTTTGTAGAGTTGGCTTCAACTTAGATTTCCATTATAGAACGAATCACCCGTCTTTCTTCATTACTGTAGGATTACGGCAAAAACTTGAAACATATGGTGTCAATGTGGAAAAAGCTGCCGTTTCAAAATTTTTCAAAAAATTGCAAAAACTTGTGTAATAGGGTTTTTATGGACGCTGAGTTCAATACTCAACTATTCACAGGATTACGAAGCTTTCTAAACGATGTAACCGCACTTTTTAGGAACATTGAAAGAATGTCCGCTACCTCTTACCTGGCATAACTCTTTAATGAAGCATCATAATAAGTTGGGAACTTTACAGTTATAATCAGCAACTCTAATTAGTCTAGTGTAAAAGCTTTCAGGCTGTTTTGTTTCCTTTCTGGGGCAAAATATGGCCTTTTATTGCTTAAAACCCTCTTTGAAGTTTCTACCGTAATCCTGCAGTAATGAAGAGAAATGAGTGATTCGTTCTATAATGCAAATCTAAGTTGAAGCCAGCTCCACAGATTGCTACCTGAAGCAAGAAAAAAGACTTCTTTAGAAGAGAGATATTAACGATTAAACGTTCGATACATTTTTTTGGGACACTCTGTATAATTCATGATTCTAGTTTTTTTTGCTTTGGCTGAATGAACACAAAGCACAGACTCATAAATGCAATTAAATTCTATTGGATGCATTTTCCTCTTCCTTTCTGCCGCATTTAGAGGCAATTTCTTGTAATAACACATAAATGAATGTCAAAGCTTCAAACCATCGCTCACATAATTTGCCTGTTTTTATAAAACATCATTTGGTAAGGACCGAGTGGATCTCACACTGAATATTTTTTCTACACTCCTTCAATACTTTTTGCATTACTTATACAAAAAAATCAAACAGCATATCTATTGGTTTCACAAAAAAACTCAGGAATCATGTTTTGTGAAAGCACCGCTATTCGATATAGAGCAAACTTGTGCTCGTTGCTGAAAACACTAACTTTATAAACTAAATTTATGATCACCTGCGATGATGTATGAGCAATTATAAGCAGTAGGTGATTGAAAATTGTGAAATTATTTATTTAGAATAAAAAAGCGAACGTGGGGTTTGCGTGGGGTAAACTCTATCTGCATCTCTGCTTTTCTCCTCATGATCGTATGCAGTTGCGTAAAACTTAAGTATAATAAATACGAAGCGTTCACTTACGTTAGCGAAATTCTGGAGTACATCATAAATTATCTGCTAAGAAAGAAAAAAATCTTTATGGATATGAGCAGAATTTATATTTTTATTTTTTACAGATTGTTCAAGATCAAAGAACATGTGAAATTTTCCATTTTCTCCCACTTGCCCAGCCTATGTAGGAAAAAGTGAGCAATGATTTGACTAATTTGCTCTCAATATCATAAGCATGTAAAATCTTGAATTCACAACAAAAACAATGGCTAGAAAGAAAAGCATGAATATTCACATGCATTTCATCAGTGTTAATGTTTTTAGCTCACTCAAAGCAGCAGAGACAGTAAAGGTTTGCTAAAAACTTGTGACACTTGATTTGAGGTTCATTCGAAGCTGCAGGTAATGAAATTTGTAAAAATTCCATTTCAAAGCAGTGTAGGCAATTCTGTAAGACTCTACTCACTTAAATGTGACAACTATTACCGTAATCCTGTACAGCTTCAGCATTTCAACCGACTTTGTTTGCATGTTTACACGTAGTCAAATTTCGATGGCGTAAATAACGTTTAGCCATTTGAATTTCTTGTCAAGCCATCAGCTTGCACTTACAAAGATGATTTTGGAAATCCAAGCCATCCTGATGAGTTCAATAATATGTTGAAACGATTCTTGATTGTGGAAATAAAGTTGTCATTAACCCATTGGCGACGACGCCCAATTTTGCGTGGCGGCGCGGTGGGACGACGCCATTTTGCACAACACTTTCAGTGCGGGAAGGTTTTGTGTTTATTTATGAGATGCAACGTTGTTTTGTAAACAACTACTAACATTTTCTCAAACGACAGAGCGTACAGGTCCCAAGAATACAAAAAATTGGAAAAAATGTTGATTTATGGAAAAAAATACTGATTTATGGAAAAAATAATGGACCTACAAATAATACGACTTTGCAAGAGGTGTGGGCCACCGGGGGTCCACATCGTCGTCAATGGGTTAAATAACTTTTTTTTCAATCTTTGAGCTGAAATTACTAAAAATCACGGCATCTTCACTATATGATTTTATTCTTCCTTAAAGCTGCGTTGCATGTATTTGTATTTTTCGCTTTGAAGCGGTTCTGCCATTCAATATCAAGCAATTGAGATAAGGAATTTTAATTTTTCGCGATTCTTACTTCCGCTGGGCTTTCACTAATGTGCTATTTCTAAACACAGATTTGTAGTTTAATGCATTCTCAACTTGAGCCTATCGATTTGACAACATTAAAGCGCTTGCGGAAGCATTTTTAAAGGCTGATAGGAATGACATCTGCACTCAGCAACGATAGCAATGCACTTTCTCAAGGAGATTTCATCGACAGTCCGTTTTCTGTCATTGTGATGTGCATTTGCGCTTAAAAATATCTCTCCTTTCCGAGGTGGTGATGTTTGAGAAATTCTTCTACCTCGGCACTTCTCTTTTCAGTTTTAGTTACCGAAATTTTGAGTTTATTTCAGCAAAAACTATTAATCATTAATTGCAGTTTATACCTAAACTGTTTTTTAGGTCATGAAACGAATGGAAAAAGATCGTTTGCGGGAGTACGAGCTTTTTATAGACGCTAGGACTCGTCAAACAACATCCGAGATGTAATTTAAGTAGCGCTCGTCCGGTCCTGGTGTTCGCACCTGTTCTGGTCTATCCAGCTCGGATTTGCTAATCCTATTTCCGCTTCATTTTTGCTTTGTTAATCAATTATTTTATATCTGGTTCGCTACTCTCTTTGCATGTAAAATTATAAAGAACCGCTTCTTTCCAAGCAAAACTTTTGTAAACATTTACATTCACTACAAGTGGTTACATCGAATCCTTTGCAGAATAGCTTCTGCAAGTTCTCAATGATGTTATTTATCAAAGAAACTATAAAACAAATCTCGAAGCGAAACATCCCTGAGGACTACTGCCACATCCTAACAAGTCAGCCACTCACTAGTAAGCAATGAGATTGAGCATTCGGAGTTTGGACAAGAAAATAATAGTTTTACACAAGTGCACAGTGAACAATCATATAAATCTTAAATATATATACCACTCAAAAAATCTACTTTAATCCATCAATTTCTGCTAGTACTGAGGCCATAACATGTTATCACGTTCACAAAAGTGAAACGCAAATTCTCGTATTGATTGTCGCAGTTACTAATTTGAAAATGCAATTTTTTTGTGAACATTTCAAAGTAATTTAACTCCAACGATAGTCTAACTATGCAAATAAAACTTTCGGACCCGCAAATGTCCTGGGTACCCCATAATTTGTAATAAGTAATCAATCATTCTCGTATATGTACGATCTTTGCCCGCTATAAATCTAAGAAGCTTACATACGGGATTATCTGGGCTCAATATCCGCTGCGGAGGATCTGAAGCAACGGATGCGACACGAACGTGGGAAAAATAATATTTTTGTTTCTTGGGGTTTTGTTACCAAGCAAATCCTTTTAAGTAATGTTTTGTTTGTATATCTAATTTAGCAAAAACGAATCAAAGTATGTACCCTTGCTTCTTCCCGGAAAAATTCGGGAAACTACCTATATGCGCTATGTTGCTCAGTGTTCTCCTTCCAAGAATTTCTATTTAGCCCGTTTCCTGTTAGTTCTTACATGCTCAAAAAAATTTTGCACCAGCTTGTAAGAAGTTGTGGCAGTCAAGTCATGGATCAAAGATGTAATCTGGGAATGGTAAAGGTAGCATGTAATTACAATATTTGATGTAACACACTGTATATATATATGCTGTTTTCTTACACCTGTTACTATAAATTTTGCTTCTCATTGTGCCATAATAAATAAATAAAAATAATCCTATGCCATACTGGGCTTTTTTGCGCGGAATGCTGAGTTAAGAACAAGATGAATGCAAGCACGAACTGCTCTATAAGCGGAATTCGAAAAACTCACAACCTTTTATTTCACAAAATGCAAGGAGCAAGCATGAATTGGTAGCAAATTGTGAAAATATCGTTATTTTTTTTTGAAAACTGTACAAGCCAGATCCCATTATGCCTATTCCCTTTCGATATTTTTTCAGATCCAATCTCGAATTTTCATTCCAGGTACATCGATTCTATACACGATTAGACTTTAGGAAAAATTGCTGTTGGCTGAGTAAAAGTAAAAATCATTTTTCTATTCTTCGCACAATAGCATTTTCATGCAGCTACTAATAGCCATTACTGCCTGCAATTTTTATATGTTTTCAAATGGCTAGAAAATTCCTGTGGCGATTTTCTCGCTTAGCAATGAAAATTTATGTGGTACCTTTATGCATTTTCCCATTACCATAATTCCGAAGTTTAATTTGCTTCGGTTCCGCCTATGTCACCGCAAAGCTGTTCGGCTCGTCTTGAGCCGAATAACTTCGGACTCATCGATTCTCATTATTTCCCCGACTTTGCAATACGACTTGTACAACTACTCAGGCTCGCTACGGGGAAGAAGAATCATCCTTTGGAAGGCTCATCCTTTTATGTTTTTTACAAAAGGCCTACCCACATGCAGGTGTTTCCTAATGGCCGTATGTCGTAATGCGAAATTGCTTCCAGATGGAATAATCTTACCCCCCCCCCCATCCATTTGATTACACTCTTTATCCTTTTATGCTAGGAATCATGTCACGTTTGCCTCAATATTTCTTTATTTTGTCTGCTTGAATATTGCTATAATTGGAATGATGCTGACATTAGATAGCATAGCTTTTTACTCATAGAAATCTCTCAATCAGGCGCTCTCAATTGTAAGTGTTTATGAACTTTTCTTTAATTTCTTGGTGTTTCGATTTACAATACAAATGCATATACAACTCTACAGACTTGAGCATGGAATCTAAGGATTTGTCCTTCTAAGAAAAACTGCTGCATTCTTATACAACAATAAGTGAAAATCGAAAAAGAGCCCAGAAGAAAGAGAGAAAGCTTGTTAAGCTACTTCTCGCTCACTTATAAAAAAATTATAAAATTGGTAAAGGATAAGATGTAAAAATGATAATAACAAATAGAATTTTTTCAGATAGGAATTTATCTGCACGACAATCCAAAAACGTTTAGATTGCATTTTCTATTGCTATTTTTTTCATTTTTGTTATTAGAATTTTGGAGCAGCTTATGCGAATTCCTATGCACTTTTTGATTTCGAGCATGTTCTCCCTGAAAATACTGTACTCTAAGATCTGAATTAATAGATAAATAAGTAATAAATAGATCAAATAGATAATATAGATAATAATAAGTGATAAATAATAGATTAAATAAATAATAATAATAAATATATTCTCTGCAGAATCACAGGGATTCATCCAAATCTCTTCTTTTTTTGAAGATGAAAAATGAATGGAGATGGCTGCCCCAAAAAACAACTATGTGGTGCTTGTACTATATAGTAAACAATCGCTGAGAAAAATCTGTCTAGCTCGTCTGCCAAGTTTTCTTTTATTTTAGCACTACGAAACTAAAAATAGGCTCCTACGCTTTGCTCCTTCTTTGTTTTTCTCTGATAGTTCATCAATTTCATGCTTATCTGATGAAGAATGGCTAGTCTGCTTACGAATGCTCAGACATCACCTATAAATTTTGTCGATTACTCTCACTGATGAAGGCTGCTCTTTTTTTTCCTAGCAGAATGTTCAAATTTGTCCTGTGTTTGTTTTTATCCAATCGAAAATAGAAGCGAATTTAATTTAGCATGTTCAGCAGCGACTTTTTCTAACCAATTCGGACATAGTGCAGAAATAGCAGAGAATTGGCTCTGCTCCCTCATTAATCGTGCAACAAACCCCCTACTGCATCTTTCACATTCTGTGCTGTTGGTAGAACTAATTTTATTCCTTCTGTCTATATTTTAGCTAGAAGGAATCTTGTTTACATTTTCTTGCGTTTGATATCAAAAATATACGCAACGAATGTTATTTGATTCTTCTTTGCTGCGCTTAAGGACCCTTTTTAAAATTCTGCGATTATGGCACTGATTCGATCCTTTTTGAAAAACTAAAAAAATTATTCTAATGTAAGAAGAGGACAAAATCCATGACCCACCTCTCCCTTAGCTCATTCACGATGCGCCATCTATTTTTCAGCTGTCATAGCTTGTCAGAAAACCAGATTTTCGCAGATTTTCCGCATGCAATAGTTCAGACGAGCAATCGCAAACTGAAGCTTCTTGCACTATAAGTCTGAATTGTCTCAAGCAAAAGAGACATGCTCAGAAATGCAAAACATAATGTGAAACGATTGCTGTGAACAAACACTTGTCGCTTGATGATGTCAATGCTTTCCTACAGTAACTATTCCAGAGCTTTTGCCTGCAGCTGCTCGGAATTTTCTTGAAAACTGCACAAACTGCACATTCTTGCACACTCTCTAGCTGCTAGTGTTCACTTTTTAAATTTGCTTGAGCCGTTAACTCGAAGCATTAATTTACATTTTTCCTCTATTCTATTTACCACATTGGCTGAGCACATTTAGCGTCATTTTTGTGCCAGATTGAAGTGCTAAACTTATTTTGATCGCTTCTGAGGACTAAGTTATAGTGCCTCAGTTCTGTAATCAACATGCTTTGTTCATAGAATTTTTTAGTGCAAACATGAAGCCAGAAAACAGGTATCTAGATTATTACAGCTATTTATCAGTTAAGGGCGTGTTCGTTTTCTTTGGGTGAGGTTTCCATTTTCTTTTTATGCAAGTGTGAAAAGCACGGAAAATAGGTTGTAATATGTGCTGGAAATCGCAAAAATTGAGGAAATCATTTTCAAAATTTCGCACAATTAAATTCATAACAGGCTCTAGAATAGTATGGTGATTTGATTATTGTTCATTCCTAGAAGTTAACAAATATCTAGAGCAAATTCTCCTCATTGTAACTCTTTCATTAACACTCGAGTTCAAGAAAACATTGTATCTGCATCCTTTGAGCAATATCATAGACTCGAAATTTATTACATTTCACTTTGATTTTCTAACATATTCTTTTTAAAATAGCAAAATTTTCGGATACCTTTAGCTTGAGTAATATCAAATAACCAACAATTCCTCAAATGCTGTAAGCATCACTGAATTTTTCTGACAAATGCTCCTCAGTAGGGGTCTCAACAGAAGATAATCTCGCAATCCGACATCTTAATTTATTCTTTAGAAGAAGTTCTGGGTCGAGAAATGATTACATAACCTCATAAACATCTTCGGTCAACACATTCTATTTGCTTTAGATCCGTGTTCATTCCAGTAATAAAAAAGATCTTCAGTGCTTACGGGTCGAGGTTATGCTAACAGCTCAGATGAGTTTATATATGACCCTGTGAGATTTTTTTTTCTAAATTTAGTAACAAATCTAAGAAATGGAGATTGTTTGGTTGCCCTGTCAACTCAAGGACACCAGTTAGGTTCAGCATGTCCCAAAGCGTTCCACTCGTCTTTGGAAGTGCATTTAGAGCCAGCTTCGTTTCTTTTTCGCTATGTACGGCTGCAAAGTCTCCCTTGGGCAACATATTAAGCCGCTTGTCATAAGTGATTTATGCTTTGTGGCCCCAGAAGCATGTACGTTGTCAAACGACGAGAAACACGGAACTGAGCAAATAAATAACAACGAAGAATAATCTGTGCTTGTCGTCATCAATCGTCAGTTTCAACCTTTGCTGTGTGTATAAATCACAGTTAAAGTAGAGTACGCAGACGTAACAGCTAAAAATAAAACTGGCAGCTTACGCATATGTATTTATGGGAACTTGAATGTAAGCTGTAAAATTGTTGTTGAGTTATCTATAAGTCGTGCGCTGAAAAATCGTGAAAAAGCACTTTTTCTGTGGTTGATCTTGAACCATATCATACCTATTAGAAACTTTTTGTGAGGAAACCAAAGTCGATAAAATATTGGAAAACTCAGCACAAAATTCTCATGGTGGGAAAGAGCAGCTTACGAATCGAGCCAAATGTAATTTTTAAATTCTTTTCGTTCAGCGTTTTTAGCGGTCAAAAATCAAAAAAATATAATCTGAATGTTTCTTTTATAGAATAATTTTTGCTCTCAGTCCCGTTGGAAAGATGAAGATTTACTCTTTTTAGGAATCTTAAGTCTAAAATTCCATCAAAAATGGAAGAACTTATAATCTAAAAAAGCCTTCAAGATATATAGGTCAAACTACTCTAAGTCTTCAGCAGTACATATGATTAGTTTAAGACATCTCGAATATTTTACTACAATGAAACGTTGGAAAATTCTCTGGTCTTCAAGCATGGATTTACACGCATCGCAAGTGATGTTGGAAATAAAATATGAGTATGCATACAATAATTTTCATTGTCGATTTATTCTCAGTCTGAAATGCGTGATAATATCTTTTTAAAAATTGTATGCTCTAATTTTCTTATCTGCTCCAGCTCCAATAATATATTTTTTGCACGCGTTTATCTGTACATGTGAAAGACAAAATTAGCAGCTAAATGTCCGAAATAAATCCATATTTGGACACGTTGCCTTTTTTTGTATATCTGTAAAACTGTATGAGATCTCAAGATTTTTTTCCATTGGTCTATTTCGAGGCCAGAATTTACAGTGTTGAGGACCTCTGGTGCAAATACGTTAGTGGCCCTTTTTGCTAGAGTTTGTTTCCCCAGGTCCACTCGGGTAAGGTGAGAAGGATGTTACCCGGATCTTCAGCTCGGTATCCGGCTCTCGTCCAGCAGCACAGCACTCGAGCGCTTTTTCCGGTAGCAGCATAATAGACAAACCAAAAATAGATTGTTTGCTGAGTGATGTTCCTAAATCCTGATGTTGTGTAAATAAATAGCATAAGAAGTCTGGTTGGAGTTTCAGCAGTTTAGCAGCTTGTAAAGAAAATATATTCAAAAATCAGAGATTTATTATCGGTATTGTATTTTTTAGTTTTGATCTTAATGAGAAGTGCATAGTGAAAAGCATGTGAATTGTACTTAATTTTTTTCTATCTTCCTTTTTCGGCGCTAAGAAGAATTTATTTCATACTCGATGTAAATATGATTAAAAAAGGCAGGCTGATCGAATAACATTGGAGATTTATAAGCTGTAAACAACTTATAAATCCAGACTTTTTCTCTCATCTGTCTTATTCCACACACATGTCGTTATATAAATCGACCACATATTTCGACAGTGGCATTTTCTGCAATAATATGAACATCTTAATCAAGCTTGAACTAGGATAAACTGGTAAAAGTAAAGCTTATGTCATTTTGGCTCTACCGCCATTTTCGGAGCTAGAAAATTTTCCACTTTCACCATTATACTGCGTGGTTAAAACTTCAACAGTTTGACAATACTAAATATACTTATTACTTAAAAAATTTTGATACATAGAGAAGTATTCTTGTATTCCTGATACTGATTTACCAGAGTACCTTGATAAAGAAAATTTGCTTTGCATCGAGACTGATAATTTTCTGCTTTGCACTCGAAATTACACTATCCCTTTCCTTTTTCTACGGTTCTCAACAACCATCTTTATCCCGACAATTTTCGAGACACATATGTACATCCCTAGTGCATTCAAGGCAAAAGTCATCAAGTCGAATAAGCAAAGAGAAAACACTCTATGACCTTATTTACGTGTCCAGTCTAGCCTCCATTTCGTTCATTCTCAGAAAGCATGTACCTTTCCATCGAGATTACCAATTAAACGTTTTTTTTTCGGTTGTTTCATTTCTTAATGGTATCATTCAAGTTTTTACCAAATCAACGTTTTTTTTTCAGTTGTTTCATTCTCTTAATGGTACCATTTAAGCTCCTCCCAAGGGATATCATTTAGATGTGTTGTTTTGATATTTGTTTCCTGGTTCTTCGACCTTTCCCTAGAGCTTTCAAGCCCTAACTAAAAAAAGTTTGTGATAAGTGTGCTGTGGATATCTGCAGTTGAAATTTTTATATATAACACAATGATACTGAAGTTAATGTCTTGAAATTAGCGCTGCTTCATTGATTTCTCATTAGCAGCACAGCAAGCAGAATTGTTCGCAATCTTAATTTGGTTAATTTGATTGCTAATGCATTTCCTGTACAGCATCGGAAACAGGCTAACTTCAGCAGCAAATCACCAGAATAAACTTTTTACTAATCATTGGTCGAGTTTGAAAAATCGTGAAGCAGCACATTTCTTGCCTTTGGGATTATTCAGTCATTCGACATTTTGCCTTGCTCCTCGCTTTGACTCCCAAATTCAAAGACCATATCAATAGCCTTCTTATACTCTGATATTGCAGCTCCATAAAAGTGAAATAATGTCCAAGATAATGTGGGAGGACTCTGTGAAAAACAAGTGGAAAATGACGTTTTTGAATCGCTTTTAAAAGCGAAAACACCCCGAACATATCACTCGTCTCTCGACAAGTGCTTTAGTCCCGAAAATTTTTCAGGTTTCAACTGTTTTTTAAAAAATTTTGCCAATGTGACGATCAGACACATCATTGAATCCAACCCATCTTGGTCCCACATGCCCACAAATTTTACAAAAAAAAATGTTCTGTGAAATTGTGCTCGATTCACGTGAAAACTTGACTTGAACTTTTTAGATTGCACACCTAAGTGCATAGAAGAGTTTATATAAACATTTTCTGACTCCAATACAACTACTGGCGCCACCTTATCATTGTTTTTCCAAAGTTTTATGCGCGCTTTCGAGTGCCTTCCTTGAAAAAGCCCTAACGAAAAGGATGGAATGTATAGAAAATGCACATACATTACTACATATTCAAACAACTTGTCCATGCATGATTGATCGCATTTCATATTTTAATACAACATTCAAACTTTAAGCAAGTAGAAAAGTTCACTGCACATGAACAGGTGCTTGTAGCCATTCAAAATCGTCAAAAGACATTTCGCTCTAGTACAAAAGGAGTGCTTCAGACTCTCGACTTGTGAATTTAGTCGGCCGCCGTCTCTTAACTTTAGTAAAATTACATACAAAATCTTCCATTCCTATAATGCTATAAAGAAGTGATTATAGAGGTACGAAGCATATTGTTCAATGTCGTCGAAGGTTTTGTCAAAATTACAATAATAGCATTATGCAATTTCGATTAAAAAAAAACACAAACGTTTATCATTGCAGATTATTGCACCTTCAACCCCTACAGCTTCGAAAAGTTTTTTCCACGCAGTATGCATACCTTTAGAAAAGAAATATCTTATATAAATTTCTAAAAACTCGCATCGATCTCTGCGTTTCTTCGAAAAGCAAGTTATAATGTCCTCATTAGGTTCTAAAGTTATAATTTCCGTTCAAAATATCATAACTGCAATTATTGCTTCAATCTAGAACGTGGCTTTTTGTGCGAGAGCATTAGCATATTTGCTCTTTGCAGTGATTATCATACTATTTACAATGAAGACTTTTTGAGATCAAAACTCCCGAAATGATACAAGTTGATGTGAATATGCAGCTCCCTATGCAGTTTCATTTTTCCATCTAAAGTACAGTAAATTTCTCTATGAAAAGATATAGAGCTGGCTTAGTCTCAGATAGAATAAATGTGTCCCTATAAGTAAAATTTTTATCGCTTCCTTCTCCTTTTCAAACGGGGAAAATTCCGTTCAATGCCCGTGAGTGCAACATTTACTTGCTTTTCTAAGAGAATTGTATTTCCTCTGCAAAACTCGGCGGAAATATTACATCCTCTAGAAGTTATTTTTCTACTGAAAAAGGCAAAGACGTCAAAAGGCATACAAAACATGAAACAAATGCCACTTGCAAAAGTCTGTAGGGATCAGTTTAACATCTCGGATTTCTCAGCTGCTTATGCAATCCAGAAAATCTCTTGAAAGTGCTTTTCGAATTTTGTATTTTATTGCGAAACAAATCCTAACTCAAGGGATATTTTGTTCAGTATCAATAATAATTGCTCTGTTTATGCAAGCACGAATCTTCAAAATACAGCAAAAGAAAAACGTAATGCCTAGAATAAACACAATAATTTCAAACCACTTTTCGCATTTGCCTGAAGCTATAAAAACTTTTTTTTGTGCTAAATTTGCCTAATGCATTTTTCAAAGCCATGGACTATGTTATATTTATGTAAATGCATATGAATATCGAAAACATCCTGATCTTGGAAAATACCATCAATCTAAAAGGGAGAGTTCTAGTAAATAGAAAACATCCACATGCCCGACATTAAAAGATGTCATTCTATATTTACTCTAAATTCACATGCGTCACCACTTTCTTTTTTTTCTAAAAAAAACTATTATTTATGAATCGTTAATATGTTGACATGGCTGAGATTCGCTTTTACATATCTAATGCACTGACATGCCATGTTTTTCCGTGTCCATGACTTCCGTGTTTCTCATTTTTTCATAGCTGAAACTTGAAGAAGGCGAATATATACCGGCTAAGTTTTCTCCTATCGTATTTTTTTTCAGAAATTAGATGATGATACTGCCATTGTAGGCAAATCAGACAAGCTTTTACATATTATTAAAAATATTAAAAAGTGCAACATGTTCAAATGTGGTTCATTCCAATAGAGATAATGGAGAATCACGGAGATTTCAAAATTTTCAATGATCTCCGAACAGTCCAAAGCGATTTGTTTTCAGGACAAGTCATGACTACTTTTACGAATGAAAACGTGCGTTTGTTTTTTAGACATAAATGAATTGGACTGAAGAAATCTGTGATTAATGTTCTCTTAATTTTGCTAATGTTTTTTGGATCACATGGCTGTCAAAGTACTCCCAATATTGTGAATATTGATATAGTTAAAAGGTTGTAAAACATTTTCCCGGATTGTTTTGAATTTTTGACTTTTTTCGCACTGGGTAAGCTTTGAGGATAACTTTTTCGTAGTTGTATATGAAAGGGAATTCAAGCTTTCTAACGACTCATTCGATTTTTGTTGATGTCAGAGCATGTCTGATTAAAGACATCAATAAGGAAGTCTTTTTAACATTGGAAACTTAACAATTTTTCTCAAACTTTTTTGCAAACTAATAATTAATATAATAAAAAAACATTCAATATTGTAGCAAAGTAGAATCCATGCATTTTCCTGGCAAAGACTAATACTCTAAGATCTATTATAAGCAGATTTTTAGATAGAAAATCAATCCCAAAATTTTCAACAAACAGTTGCAGACAATGTTTTCGTAGACCTACCACTTAGTCCGTTTTGCTCTTTCCACACCCCCACCATCCACCTCCAGCAGCTGCTCGAGTTATAACTCAAACGTGACGTAATTTTGCGGATCATTGCTGTCCGTTGAGTGACCACCAGAGGACAATTCGTTTCTCCTGTTGCTGGCGAAAATCTCTTTTCCACGGGTTTTTTCCCAGAGCGACACTTGGACGGCTCCACCCATGCGCACCAATGTTGTCTGGGGATTTGGCTGCATGTTATGCGTGCAGTCGGCGTCTCATCGCATTTTTGCTTTTTCGATTCTACGATTCGAGCATCTCATGTGGGGGGGGGGGGATTTTCGTGCTCAGATTTATCACCAAATTTTATTTGGTTTTTCCACATCTCGATGTGTAAAATCATTGCATGCGTCTTCATCCTTGGCTCCTACTCTCAGCTTATAAACCCATCTCGCTCCATCTCATCAGACCCGGATAATGTCGCGCTATTTCTCCCCCCTCTCCCCCCTTCCCCCAGTTCAGTGCTGATTTGTACCACCAGGCACAACGCCATTAAAAAGAAGCGCCGTCATCGTTCCGAACACACTCATCCTTCTATGTTTTTATGAAAGGCTTACTAGAATCGACGAACTGAGAGCGCGCATCCAGGTGTTTGCCGATGGTTGCGTGCCAAAGCGTCCAATCATTGCCATCTGGTAGTCTTTTTGCTTCCGTTTGATACGCTTCACGTCTTTCTTTCACGAGCTTCTTAAAATTCGTCTTTGAAAATGAATTTAAGGAAAGGCTGGCTTACGCGTTTTCATTTTGTTGATTGTTGACACTTTTCTTATTTTCTCTTTGCTGCTGTAGTAGCTGGACATGAAAGAGGCAGCAGTCACAAATAAACAAGCTATTGCTCATCCAAGTCCTCTTCCAAGCCTTTTTACATGTTTGTTATGGGGCTACTAGTCCACATCTACAAAGTATCGCAATTAGCTAGATCAAATTTCTGTTGCATCTAAAACCTGTTCTAGTCATAATCAGGGCTCGGCACGAGGTGGCTAGATGAAAATGGAAAATACGAATTCTCCCTTGACTTTTGGGAATTTTTACGAAGTCCCCTTTGACCCTCAACCAAATTTCCTCTAGAAACCTGAAAAATCCCCCAAAAAACGAAAGAATTATGACTCATAATTCTGGAGGAAAAGAGAAGACACTGGATCTATCGATGTTGTAGTAAAGAAAATCGGATTCTACCCGTCTGCACATTTTTTTCTCAAATTTAATTTCCTATTTTTTTCGAAAAGACCACGCTGAGTAGAATTTTTCTTATCGCATACAGAAAACAGAACCAAAACTGTAAAGATTGAATAACTATGTAGAATTTATTTTGTGAACCTATTGGAATCACTCCTCGTAAATATGACTGAATATCATTTGCATTTCTTTTCTATTGTCAAATACAGCTTTGAGGTGTACAGCGTATTTATACAATCTTCGCCTCATTCGGAACATACTAAATATTCTAATTAATTTTCTAGAAAACTTCTGGTTTATAACCTTTGAAGAAATTACATAATTCTACTAATGTCGCTGCTCGCACCGAACCCAAACGTTTTTTAAGCTTTCTGAAGACGCCGAAATTAGTGCAATGATTGCTGATTATGCTGCAACTATTATTTGAGAAATAACTGTGCGTTCTATTTTCGAGGGAAAATATCAATTTTTCACCTAGCAAACAGTTCTTGTTTGCACAGTATCTATGACTTGAGACATGGTTTTCTCTATTTACGCTGTCACTTACGCCACTCTCCGGCTTTAGTCTTCGCTGGCCTTTTCAACCCTCTCAAGTAGCCATTAGTTCGGGACTATTCTTCACTGCGTCTGGTCTAAAATTTTTGCCTATATTGTCTAGTCAAAACAAAACGAGAGGTTTGAAATATTTATTAGAGGCTGAAGCACAAAGTTCCATTCAAGTAGACTTAATTGCTTTTCAGTCACTGCAAGAGAAAAATTCACGAGTCTCTCTGCAAGTCTTTTGCCATCTATCTAATCCAAGCCATCTCAAGCAGAAGCGGCAACTCGTCCGGTGATGGCAAGCCCAAGCCCACTCTCAAATCGAGTGTTGAGTGCAATGTTGCTCACTCAAAAAGCGTCAACACCTACCAGAAGCCGATATCTGAGGCGTTTATGCGCCAGATACTTCGAAATGTGGTTTGTCTTCATGCTTTAGCAATTGTATGTGTTTTAGATAAAGTAGTGCGAACAACTCAACGAGTCCGGAGGTGTAAACTTGAATCCTGCCCTTTTTTCTTTTGCCGAAGCACCGCCCAGTTTCGTAAACTCCGCCTCCTCGTCAAGTCATCCGATGTTCATTATGCAAATTTTGAACTTCTAATACACTTCGGCAAATTTTACCTCAAATTTTGCTATCTCGCAGATTTTTGCCACATGGGTAACAAAAGTCTCTCTCGTGGTTTCTTTGCTCTTTCATTATAAGCTTATTTTTCTCAAATTCCTTTACACTCGACTGCTCTACTTTGAATTTTCCTTCTTACTTTCGCAAAAATCTAATGGAATTTTCACCTCCCTTGAACTTTCATGCTCCTTTAATCTTGCAAGCTGACAATTTCGATTTTGTTTATCTCAACTTTTTTCCTTATTCTTCATTACCTCCAAATAAATTAAGGCTTTCTGCATTTCAAAGCAGACGTCGGCTGCGGTCCACCCAAATGTCTTCCTCGTGTGAAGACGAATGCAACTACGATTGCTCTGTATCCTATACTTACGATCCAAACAACAATAAGAGTATCGTGGAAGAGGTGAGTACCTGATGACGTCTAGTGACTAAAACAAGCACTCGAGGAGCGAAAGTGCTGAGCTTTGCGAAGTTAAGTGTGCCCATAAGTACTATTTACGAAAAAAAATCGCACCCGGGACGATGTATTTGTGTATTTGCACTTTTTTGCAATTTGCAAAAAGAAAAGTGCCGACAGGATGTCAAGGCACTTCCGCTTTGTTTTGCATCATATCACGTTTAGATTATTTACATAACATTGACAGAAAAATATCGACAGTTTCAGAAAAATGTCGAAAGCGAAAACGCCCGCTACTCCTTAAGAAATCTACGTATTTCGGGATCGCCGAACGCGACGACGAGAAATAAAGTGGTTCTAAAGGATCTCAAGAGTATCACAACGATTGGTAGGTACTTATGGCTTCTGAAAAATATATAAAAGCATTCTGCTCCTGCTACGTTCCGTTATGTTTGCATAAACGATGGAAAAGAGTCTCTGACGTAGCCGCGCAATGCTCTTTTACCTCATCAGTTGCGCGATTTCTTTGCTGGCCGTTGAACCGAAACCCTTCAATGATCCCCGATTTGAAGCTTATAAAAAATCAAGCAGTGACAAGTAGCTGAGTGTGTACTTTTAGTAGTAGATTGTGCAGCGAGGTGCGAAAGCTGCTCGTCCGTAATCACACCACTTTTACACCACTTCCGAAACGGGCTAAAAGTAGATCTTGCACTTTTTACTCTTGCAATAGCGCTATTTTAGCAAACACCGTACTTACGCACTTGATAGATTTGGAAGGTAGATTCGACTAGAGGGCGGAGGGAAGGGGGGGGGGGCAAACAATTTTTAATGTTTGAGCGCTATCCTCAGTCCGTACTAATTTTCATGGTGGTTCGTAGGCTCAGCTGATCTTCGTCATTCGGTGTACATTTTCACATCCGGTGGTCCTCGGCGTGGGTTCTATCGCCTGTTCCGCACTGCTCGTATGAAGCCGAATATTACACAAGGGTGTGGTCGAGCAAGTGTAGCTTTCTCTGGAACAGATAGCATCGTCCATGCAAAACATACTGCTAACATATTACGTCAAAGTGAAGACTAAAAAGCAATAATTAAAAATTTTTTGCATATTTTTGCTATTTAAGAGAGTTAAGAGCCGATAAAGTTACAGACAGAAGCAGCTCAAAGAATTTTCCATATTTTTATGGGCTTACTTATCCGAATATTATTCGAAACTCATATCGACGTGAAATTCCAAATTTTGGAGCGATAAATCAATTCTTTCTTACTATTTTGGTTTCCTTTGCATTACTGAAACTTATTTATTTATTTATACGCCAAAGCGTGTCACATGCATCATATAGGTAACCAGTAGATTCGGTTGAGTTAGAAGAAAGCAGTGTTAGAGCAAAGAAGCTTGAAAGAACTGATACAACAGATAAACTGCAACTTTCTGGGATCATCTGCATTCTCAAAATTTACGTTCTTATGCGATTTATAATGTGCTCCTATGCATAAACTAAGTTTTTGCTAACCGAAAGCTATTTGAAGATATTTTTAATTGATTAGAACATTCTCACACGGTGAGATTAGCTGCACAATTTTAGCATTGGGCTCTTCACTTGAAGCAAGTGCACGCAGCGTTTATTTTTGGAGGATGATTACTTTCACTGCTATGGAAATTATTCTCATAAATGTTTTTCACTTAACCATAACATTATGTCGCATTATTGTAATGAACCGATTAGTCGACGTAATTGTCGCAATTGCAATTGGTACACGAAAAACACTTAATGTAATTTTTTTGCACAAAATGGTACTTTAGTGATTACGGCAAGTGCAGAGTAGAAAAAGCGCTGAACAATTTTTAGCTAAGCATATGCTGGATAAAAAACGTACACAATTTCAACCAATTTGAACGGAATTAGCGTTCTTCTTTTATTGGGGTTTTTTATTCATAATCATTGTATCTCATTATCAAACAACTGTTCAACGAAATCCACATTCCCGAAAGATTACAAATTGTGCAAGGCAAAAGATGGAACTGAAGAAGCTATTGAATTGTCCGTTTAGAATAGGGTTTCTGACATACGACTGAAGCGGATTGTCGCATGAATGTCAAAGCTTTGGGACGGACGAAAATTTCCGAAATTTTCTGGGGAAAATGCGAGAGCGAGGAGGAAAGGGGGATGGGCATACCAGAATATATAATTATGAATATAAGACTTACATACGAGCACGCATCTGACTTATTTTTCTAAGCGAAAAAGGAGAAGGAGAGGCTTAGAGTAATACTAAGGCTTTTACACTCAAAAAGTTTATTCTTTAGGTTTGGTTAAATTATCTATGCTTCATGAGCCATTTTGTTCAGCCTACGTGGAGCCTCAGCATAGCGCTCAAAAGAAAGTCGTAAAATGTTATTGGCACTAGCACGAGATTAGAAAACCCTTATTAAATTGGGGTTAAACGTTGTGTTTTTGAAACACAGACACCATCAAGATATACTGTATTCAGGCACGGGTACGTTTGGACGAGTTGAGCTGACAAAGCACCGACGCACTGGGCAACATTTTGCATTGAAAATTCTAAATATACATAAGGTTTGTACCCTAACCTTAGGTTTTTTCTACAAACTACTTTTCTTTAGGTAATCAAGACACGACAGATTGAACATGTACATAATGAAAAGAAAGTCTTGAATCAACTCGAACACCCATTCATTGTCAAATTGTAAGTATAAAAATACAAAAACTTATCTTTTCAGTATAAAATATTACGGATAGAAATTTACAGGATCTCAACCGATAAAGATGATACAAATCTTTACATGATTATGGAGTTTATACCTGGTGGTGAACTGTTCTCTTACCTTCGAGCTTCAAGGTATGCAAATTTTGGATTTTTTAGGATCTCTCAAATAAGATGGCTTTTAAAAACTTATCATAAATATTTTAGCAATGCCAAATCCTTCGATAGATTCATTAATGAAACCGAGGATTGAAATCTTTAGTCAAAATCTTGTTTTGCTTTGGGTTTGATGATGAATTTTTATGTATTAATCCAATTTTCCGTGAATTTTTTCGCACAAAGGGTTGACGTATAATCGAGCTTTGTTTGAGATTTTTTTTCAAAAATTACTGTAATTATTTTTTGTAAATATCCTTGAGGCATTTACGCACAGATTATAGAAAAGGCTTCAAGGATCTTAAAATGTCCATATCTTATCATTTATTTTGCAGAGTATTCTCAAACGCCATGAGCCGTTTTTATGCAGCTGAAATCGTATGTGCTTTGGAATATATTCACGGCAAAAATATAGTAAGTTGACGTATAATAATCTATAAATTTGATAAATCTATTATTTGCAGGTTTACCGTGACCTCAAACCAGAAAATTTAATGCTTTGCCGTGATGGACACATCAAAATGGCAGACTTTGGATTTGCCAAAGAACTGAGGGATAGGTAAATTTCCAGCAATTAATCACATGCCAATGTTGAACGACTTTTTTCTCTTGTTTGCTACAAAGCGCCTGGCACCACCATGCAAATCTTTGGCCAGCAGTTTGATATAGAGATGAAGAATGACTGTGCTTCACACAAAATTAATTCTGCAAATGTTTCTGCAGAGATTGATGATGTATGATGCAAGAAAATTAGAGATGTAGAAATTTGAGGGATTATTCGGGTTTCTAACTGCTGCAATTTATTTCTTTTCTGAACTAATGCGTAAAGGAGAAACTCATTCATAATCATTGAAAATTCGGAAATATTCCGCATTTATCAAAATTGCTCTTGTAAGTGCAATAAAGTCTTCCGAATTTCGTTTTTGTACCTTGCGCAGTAATAGTGAAATAAAAATTGAAATAAATATTTCAGAACATATACATTGTGCGGAACTCCAGAATATTTGGCACCTGAATCGTTAGCGAACAAGGGGCATAACAAGGCTGTAGACTGGTAAGTTTTTAGAATTTTAGCATCTAAACCAGTCTCTTATGAGCTATGGAGGACTTATAGAGTTTTTTTTGGATTTAATTAACAATTTCAGCTATTTTATTTTCTCAAGGAACTGGTTGGAAATAATTTTTTGTAAGAAAAAAAAACTGGGTTGACATTAAAACATCCGATGGAATCAATAACTTCAAAATTCCAGGTGGGCACTTGGTATCCTCATTTACGAGATGATGGCCGGACGACCGCCATTTCGTGGCAGCACCACTACCGAGATTTATAACTCCATCATGGAACACAAATTGAAGTTTCCTCGAAGTTTTAACCTAGTTGCTAAGTGCGCAATTTTTTCCAAATAGTCTTTGTTGTCTCGAGAATTACTTGTACAGCATTGAGTGTTCAGGGATATTGTCAAGAAATTGCTGGAAATTGACCGAACGATGAGACTGGGTTGCATGAAAAACGGGGTTCGAGATGTTCTCGATCACAAGTGGTTCCAGAAGGTCGACTGGAAGGCGGTTCGCCAACTCAAAGTCGAGGTAAAAATAGAGGAATTTTTTCTACAATGAAAATATTTGCTGTGATGATATCCATCATCCATGTACTTTTTGGTGAAAAGAGAAAATAGATAGCGATAGCTCGAGATTATGACAAGTTAGTGTTTTGCGACGATTATCAATTACGCCAAGCTTTTGGCATACTTTAAAAAACAGTTTTTCGCTCAGAAATGTGGTAAATTTTTTAGAAATACTTTTTTCCAGCCACCTATCATTCCAACCCTGTATCATCCTGGAGATACTGGAAATTTCGATGTTTATGAAGAAGAGAAGGATCATGGCGTGGTAGCAGCAGACGAAGAGAAACAGCTATTCAGTGATTGGTGAAACTCGTCCAAGCCAAAACTGCTCGTCCTAAAGTAGTCTGCACATATTGTACAGTTCACAAATGATTATTCTCATGTCTTGTACTTTGCCCAGGCTCTCAGCATTTTTAGAAGTAGTTATTACCACTCAGGGTTCCTCATAGTTTCCGAGATTTTACTGGAAGTATTGAAACGTATGCGCAACATCGAACCATATAAGCCCATTGAAAAAAAATGTTATTGACAATTTTTCTAAAGTACAAATTGTAAGCTACATTTGTAATATCAGAAAATATGTTTGATTCACAGAGCAACAGCTCCGAGTGTGGATCCGGCGTTACCTGCGAACTTTTTTGTGCGAATTAGTATTTCTCTTGGTACTTTTCTATCATTTCACTTCTCTCATTCCTTTTTTTCTTAGCATTTTATGCTTTTAGGCTCAAGCCTCTTTCCTCAGTTATTGGCACACATCGAGATTGAAATCATTGTATTTTTGGGTCGATTGAAGTTATTGGTGAACGTGTCGTGCTTCTTGATGATGATGCTGTTAATAAAGTGTTGTTTTCAGTTTTTTGGGCGAAAAACAAGAGATGTCCTTTGAATTAGCAATTTCGTTTCCCTGAAATATACTTAGTAGTCTTATTTTTTGACCTTACCTAATCACTAACGTCGTTCGTTTGAATCTAGGAGGCTATCCATTACTTTGAGTGAAATGCAGAAGAATCAGAAACATAAAAAATTGAAAGCAAAAGGTGCAAAATTAATTCATGTCCTGCAATCACGTCTGAATAGCTAGAAGAAACTGTACTTCTAGATTTCGTAAAAGCCTGTGGTAAGATTTGAACAGTAGATTGCTTGATTGTACTGCTAAGCTCTGGATTTCACATGACTGAATGATGAAGCTCAACGTAAAGAGTGAGGGTAATTGATTATTATCGAATGATTGTGAAGTCGAGCAGCTAAATTGGAAATACACACAGGTCCTAGAGTCATCTTGTGCAAACGCACACTTTTTAAATGTCCGGACCTTCTGCGCTCTTCATATAGGCGAAATAGATGCAATAAGCTGGATCCAAAAAATGTTTTCTCGACGGGGATACTCTTGTATCTCATCAAGTCAAACGATCTCATCAAGTCTCATCAAATAACTAGTATCTTCAAGTGTACTGAAGTGCTTCTGAGCAGGCAGCTTTTTTGATACTTATCCCGGAAGTAAAATTCCAAAAAATTCTAAACTGGCTTCTTTACTACGTGCGATTTCGTTACCTACAAAATGACGACTTTTTCTTAATACAGTATGGCTTCACATCAAAGTGCGACGACTACCACATTTGATACACTAATTTTCACAAGGTCTTCACATAGGTCAATGTTTTTTTTAGTTCGCTTCTGGACTCTAGGTGATATTCACTGATAAGTTTCAAAAAACTAATAAGAAGCGCTATTTGGATTGATTTTGCCAATTAAAAATGACTCGCAATGAAAAAACTGGCTATAAATGTAGAAATTGCCTTAGTAATTCAACTCTGTTACAAAAGGAAGAAAGACTAAGGCAGAACACCAAAAACTGTCCATATGAAGAACTGCCCACAATTGACAAGAGTTGTTTGGACTGCAAAATCTCCATTACGGTTGTTCTACTATGCAAAAACACAGCAGGACTGGTACTGTTACTGAAGGCCATATGAGGTGCACCTTCCACCGGATTACTTCTAACTTATAGCTATGATATATCTTCGTAGAATGGCGAAAGAAGCGTCCATTTCCGTAAGTAAATCTAGCGAGAACAGTATGTGCACATAATGGCAATTATCCTTAGTACAGGATGCATATATCCTTGCAGGTATATCTAAGTGCGACAAGAAAATGGAATGAGTGCGCTACTGGAGCCCATGGAGACGCCAAACAAGGCTAGAGGAAAAACTAGAGACTGTGCGGCGGGTCTGGTGGTGCCCCCCCCCCCCCCCCCCGCTTCTCCTTCCAGTCACTATGAGCACTGCAGTCTTACGATTCTTGCAGGGCTGTTTGGTACTCACTATCTATTATTCTGAAAATTCCTAATAGACTTAATACAATTTTCTTCCTCAATTTTTTGTTTTTTTGTGGCTTCCCCGCAACATGTGTGGTGCTATCCGCAGTCTCATTCGTTGTCAAACTTTATATGACGTGTGATGTGACTGATGCTTGAAGGAAAAGCGCACATAGTTACCTCAAAACGTTTGCATTCGGTTTTGTGCTAAGTTTATTTCATAAAAAGAAATGTTAGTTCTTGTAACTAATTCACTGTTCGTATATCAATCTTGTGGTGAATGGCAAGTGGAGAAGAAGTTAGTTTTTGAATGCGGCAATCCAAATAATCACTACCCTTCATGCATTGGTAAACTTTACAGCATAGCGACTGGGATTGTTTTTTTAGACTTTCTTGTAATATCGGGATTTCTTGAACTCAGATTCATTAACGTGTAATCGTTGAAGTACTCGCTGTCATACAATATATTTGCCCAATATCAGCGTAGCATAAGTAAAAAGCTGGGTCTCGTCCGTTGAGGAAGTGCCGCCGCCGTTTATATAATTGGAACTTTTGAAGCAAAAACTACTCAAAAAAAATTTTTTGAAGATTTTGTGATAATTTCGAATTAGGAAGCATTTTTACTGAAGAAAATGCATTTCTTTCAAAAAGAAGACTCTGTAAGTAAACGATGGTCACGCTGTTGGTATAACCGAAACTTGCTGAAGCTAAGGCCCGTATGCACGTACATCCCCGCTGGGGAGGGAAGGGGATCTGAGAGGGGATGCGTCAAATTTCACTCCTCTACTTATCGTAGAAATAAGTGAAATCTCAGGATATCGAAATCTTCGGTAATCCCTAGCTCGCGAGCCAGGGATCATCGAAAAATTCACAATCTTCAAATTTTCTTTTGTCGAAAATATGCTTAGCAGTGTCGTAGTATATCCTAAGCATTAGGTTGTTACATAAGTCTTGTTACACTTTAATTTCTTACGGCGATAAGTCATGCACCTCATAATCTTTACAGTGCTTCAGGGTACCATTCGATAGAGCAAAACAAGCTCTACGAGATGGTATGCGAAGGTTCGTTTCCGCTTTCTTCGGTCCCGCTTCGATCCACCATGAGTTGCATCCTAAATCTGAGTAACTGAACGCTCAAAAAATTGCGAAAAATTCATATCTTTGTTCAAAAAAAACCTGCGAATCTCCAACTTGCTCATAAAAATTGCACACTATATCAGACACTCGTATGTACCGTTGGGTCGAGAAAACGAAAATTTCTTGTCTTTGCAAAAAAGCTATGCTGTTTCTATTCATGTAGCTGTATACTACAAGCCCTTAGAAGTATAATCGTAGATTTTCAGCTTTCTAGAAGCCCTAGTTTTCGATACCTAATTTCGCATCGAACACCCAAGTGAAAAAAGCTAAATTCAGTATTTTTCAAAAAAATAGGGCTTCTGAAAAGCTGAAAATTTACGGTTATACTTCTAAGGGCTTGTAGTATACAGCTGCATGAATAAACAGCACAGCTTCATTTTTGTAAAAACAAGAAAATTTTCGTATTCTCGATTTCTAGATGAGGAAAGAGTACAGCAACGGTACATATGAGTGTTTGATATAGTGTGCAATTTTCGTGAGCAAGTTAGAGATTTGTAGGATTTTTTTGAACAAAGATATAAATTGTTCGCGATTTTTTGAGCCTTCAGTGCGACTCAGATTTTAGATGCAAACTCATAGTGGTTCGAAGCCGGTGCGAACTTTTGCGAAAGTTCTTGTAGAGCTTGCTTTGCTCTTTCGAGTGGCACCCTGGAGTCCTATTGAAATTATAAATTCACGAATTATCGTCGTAAGAAATCAAAGTTTAACAAGATTTATGTAACAACCTGATACAATTTTTACAGCTTTTTCATTGACTTCTCATAAATATAAATCACTTTGAAAATGAGAGGTGATCTCCAGGGGATCCCTTGAGGATTTCCTGGGGATCACATAAAATGGCAAAAAATCAATTTTGGATGGAAGTATCCTGGCATCCATTATGCGCAGGTATAAGTGTATGAGAACCTTCATAAGCAAAATAGAAAAGGAAGAAGAAAGATACGTAGAGTAGCGAGATATGACGCATCCCCTCTCAGATCCCCTCCCCTCCCCAGCGGGGATGTACGTGCATGCGGGCCTAAGAATTCAAAGAACTCTTTTCCAGCCTGAAAATTTCAAATTGAGAAGCATTTTTTACTGCAGGCACTTTTTTCTAAAGAGGAAACTCTGCAAGCAAAATGTTGCTTCGCTGGTAGTATAGTCGGAAGGCTGAGCGAGCACTGAAAAAAATTCTTTTCTGCGAAGATTTTGTGATAAGCTCGAACTAGAGGTGCAGAACTTGTCTTTTTCGAAATAAGAGACTCTGTAAGCAAACTGTGGTCTCGCTGATATGAGGGTCAAAGCTTTTGAGGCCAAGTATTTTGAAAGCAACTCTTATCTTACATGGGAATTTTGTGAACAGCATAAAATGCACTTGTGGCGGCTCGGTGGGGCCAGCACCTACCGCAAGTGCTCGCCGCATCTACACCTAACTCCCGTTTGTCCCCTACGATGTCGCGCGTCCATCAAGGTTCATGACGCCTTGACGGGCGCTGCCGAGGGCTACCTCTTACAAGCGTAAACGGCACGGTAAAATAGCGCGTAACGCTGAGAGAGAAAAGGACCACCTAGTTCAGACTACATTTATCTACAAAATACAACAATGAACTACTGATACTACAAAAACTACTAAGACTATTAAAATACTAAATCTACTACTTCAAAACCCAGGAAAATTAGGCACGGGACGACCGATGCTGATGATGATCAACTCACAAATAGTTCCGGGCTCTCCGCTGGGTCAACCGCAAGCTCCTAGCCCTTTCGGGACGGTGTGACCCCTCTCCACTCCCGCTAGTGTGCTTCCTGCGCAAGACGAACCGTGATGTTTAGCTGCGCGTCTCCAAAACCAAGAAGATAACAAAGGCTCAACCGCTCGAAACCGATGATCATCTGCGGGAGCTGTTGGAGGCGCTGCCAGCACGAACGAAATCATAAAACGATCAATACGAACGGAAATCGAAGAGGCGTAGACCGCGGCCTGCGCGCCTTTATATACCCTGTGACTTGGCAACGCGCCCAGCAGGAGAGGTCTTGGCGCGATCTTGAAAGCGCGCCAAGTAACGCGATAGCCAGCGCTCCCGGCCTCCTGTTTCGAGGAGTGGCTTGCATCGCGAGCCGCGACAGCACTTTTTTCAACAAAAAAAGTCTCTGTAAGCAAGCTGTGGTTTCACTGGTAGTATTAGGTTGATGCAAAAGGAATGGCCGATTTGCAAATTCTCAATTTGACGTGCTATAACTTTCTAAAAGATCCACATTCTGAATGCGGTAAAGATCCCCAAAAGCAGCAAATCTTTCGCAATACAGCGCATACTTATTTATACTCAAACCATGAAAGGGAAGAGAAATACGGACTAAAAGACAAAAAAGGTTCTTCTGCTAGAACCTTGTCTTTGACAATTTATAACTTCCTTCAAAGTTTCTTAGTATGAATGATAAGTGGCCTATCTTGTAGCCGCAAGCCAGTAGTACAAAATACAATGTAAAATACAATAAAATACAATAAAATACAATATAAATACAGATGACAGAAGTGACAATAGATAATAGATGGGTTGTACCATACACGCCGTTGCTCTCAAAGATGTTCCAGGCCCACATCAATGTTGAGTATTGCAATTCCGTAAAATCCATCAAATATATCTGCAAGTACATTAACAAAGGCACAATAGAAAGAATTCGGACAAAAAAGTTTTTGAGAAAGAAAAAATTAAAATTTAAAATTTTCCAGTTTTTTCAACGCTTTTTCAGTGTGCCTCAAAGCACGGAATAAAGGATTTTATGATTTTCTACGTACTGAACAGCTGGATGTTTTTTCAAAAACTGCTAATAAATGTCCTAGCCCTACGCTTACAAAATTGGGCAAAGCTTCGGCGATTGACTTCTTCAGAAGAAAATTATGGGTCATAAAATGACCGCAACATGGTTAGGTTAGGTGGTACCCATGGTTAGGCGCCGATATCTCAGTCTGGATAACTTCAAAAAATGCAGTTAAGTATGCATAATGTAGACAGTTTCTATTACATACAACAGCTAAATCTTCGAAGAAATCCCATTGATACGCGCTTGAATTCTGGCCGGGAAAGTGAATGCAATGAAATTCTGAATTTGGATGCGGTTATTTGAAGCTCAGCAACTTTACAAGAGATGAGGATGAGAGCCCGTTTCAAGCACCGTTAGATAGAGCATGAAAACGGCTTCGCGACGGTATACTACAACTATTGTAAAGAAGAAGTATTGATGGAAAAAAGTTGCCCTGAAAAAAGGCTTGGAAAATCGGCCATTACTTTTGCATCAACCTAATGTAATCGGAATTCTTTGAGACTGAGTATTGAAAAAAGAATTTTTCCGTGAAGATTTTATGATAATCTCAAATTTAAATATTTATACTGCAGAAAAGGAATTTTTTCGAAAATAACACCTTGCAAAGAAACAGCCATCTCGCTGGTAGTACAAATTTGGAACTTTTTAGGCTCCCTTTGGGTTGCTGGTCGTCTAACTAAACAAGAACCAGGTATGGCAATTTGTCATACTTTCCTATTTTTTCACAGAAAAAAAAAACTTCGTTAATCTTGTGTATACCTTCAAAACTGAATCTTCAGGTATCAAACTTTTCTACAAAATGAATGAAAACGTAGAGTAGGTTCACAATCTCAGGTAAGCACCTGCTAATTCTTACCCCAACCCACTTATAGCGACCCTAAGGGTCGCTAGTAAGGGATATTCAAAGGGAACCAAAATATGCCAGAAAATATGAATAGTAGATATATCGCAGTTTTTATGCAGGCCCCAAAAGAAACGAACAAATTTATATAGCCTGCTGCTTGATGAAGGCACAATATCTTCGGGGCGAACGCGGCTTTATTACCCGCAGAGCGCATTAGGCGCAGGATTTACAACGGTGAGGAAACGCGCGCGCCGCGTTCGCGCCCGCTCAGCTAATACTGCTTCTGCGCCTTCGTCATGCAGTAGCCTTTACTTGTTCTCTGATTGGATGTGGATTGTAGAACTCAGAACAACTGTAGAACAAAATCACGTAAAATAATCTTATCAATGCAATCTAAAGTCACTGAGGCAGTTTACAAAAAACTCGCAATTTTCAATTTTTACGTAGTTTACATTACGGTAAGATTTTTTTGGCAATAATCAAAAGGGGAGTTGAAATAGACAAAATTTCTTGTACAAAAAAATCACAGGGCATATGTGAGCAAAAAACGAGAAAACAAGCATGTAGTTGATTTGCAACCTTTCTACCAGAATGATTAAGATTTTCCTGTTTCATCTCCGCTATTACTACAGCAAATGATGAACACATTTGTTGAGGTGTTGTTAATAAGCGAACGGTGTTCTTAGCTCGAGCATATTGGTAGTCATATTTTCCAACTTATTTTTGAACTCGATTATAACTTCAAAGAGGCAGATATAAGGGTCTTACCTTTCTCAGAGTCAAAGTCATGATCGACAAAGAATACCAGACGACGTGGACGCAGAATGAGCTAAAATTCAAAAATTCGTTAACAATCTTCCAAACTAAGCAAATCCTGACAAACCTCTAGACTCCATTTCCTCATCTTCGTCGAAAAAAGCTGTCGCAAGATGAGGAGATGGAGTCTAGAGGTTTGTTAGGATTTGCTTAGTTTGGAAGATTGTTAACGAATTTTTGAATTTTAGCTCATTCTGCGTCCACGTCGTCTGGTATTCTTTGTCGATCATGACTTTGACTCTGAGAAAGGTAAGACCCTAATATCTGCCTCTTTGAAGTTATAATCGAGTTCAAAAATAAGTTGGAAAATATGACTACCAATATACTCGAGCTAAGAACACCGTATTGGAAACACTTGTCACTGTAACCGTTGGCAAACTGCCATTAGCGATGCGTTGTGGTGGATTCCCTATCAATGCTCCAATGTGATCATCATCTTCATCCATAGAGTAGTTGCCGTCTTCTAGCTAAAGCAATTCATATTCAAGAACCCAAACTTTAGGATAACTGGTAGATTAGGCTACGTTCGAAGTCGCTCGTGCCAGCTGTTCCATCGCCGTTCCAGTGCGGTTCCAGCGCAAATTCAATGCCGTGTTAGCGCCGTGCCGTAAAATCGATAAAATACGGACGTTTCTTGTGGGACAGGCACGGCGCTAGCACGGCTCTAGCACGGTGCCGGCACATGCGGGGCAACTCTAAACACTTCCTCGGGGAGACACCATACCTGGTTAGTCTCCTCATCACCCATAATCTCATACTGTAGGATCTCGCTGCGTAGTTGGTTCCTGAAATTTTCTTCTACCAGCGAGACCACCGCAAACAGTGTCTCGCTGGTAGTATAATCGAAACTTTTTGAGGACAAGTTTTTTAATGATTTTGTGATGATCCCGAATTAGGAAGCATTTTTACTGCAGAAAATGCGCTTTTTAAAAAGAAGACTCTGCAAGCAAACAGTGGTCTCGCTGGTATGAGAGTCAAAGCTTTTGAGGGCCAAGTATGTATTTTGAAAGCAACTCTTATTTTACATGGGAATTTTGTGAACTGCATAAAATGCACTTTTTTGGAAAAAAAAGACTCTGTAAGCAAACTTTCTCACCGGTAGTATAATAGGAATCCTTTGAGGTTGAGTATAGCAAAAAAATTTTCCTGAAGATTTTATGATAATCTCAAATTTAAGTATTTATACTGCAGAAAATGCACTTTTGTCTCGAAAATAACACCTTGCAAAGAAACAGCGATCTCGTTGGTAGTAATTTGGAACTTTTTAGGCTCCTTATGAGAAGTGGTTGCTGGTCGTTTAACTAGACAAGAAGCGAGCTATGGCAATTTGTCATACTTTCCTATTTTTTCACAGAAAAACTTCTTTAATCTTGTATGCTTCAAAGCTGAATCTTCAGGTATCAAACTATTCTGAACAAAATGAATGAAAACGTAGTGTAGATTCACAATCGCAGGTAAGCACCTGCTAATTCTTACCTCAACCCACTTATTCGCTAGTAGATATATACAAACGACTTCAGAAGAACAGAAGGGACGGGGATTTGTTTCAATGTTATAGCTATTCTACTTCTAGACAGAGGAAGGAAGATAAACATACATCCATGCAGCACCAGTTTATCAATCGAGGACCGGATCAGGACTCAAAAAATTCATTCTTATCCACTGAGTTCATTTGTGATTTTCTGGTAGTATGTTTCTAAAGTTATCAAATAAAGTGGTGAAGGCAAGCAGACACGCGTAAGATATGCACAAAAATATTTTGAAGAAATTCAACTCATAAGTTGTGTTCCTACTTCGAAACTTAGCTCCTTCAGACTACTACAGCCTTATGAATCAAGCATGCTTTATCGCTTCATAAGGGACTTAGTCACATGTGAGCAAATAGAAGTGATGTCTCCATTAGATTATCGCCAATGAGCACTAAGCATTCGCAATGATGCTGGTGATAAGGGCATTACCATAAAATGGAAGCTTACACATTCTCACTGATACTTCGCTTAACTTATTCTTGAAAATCCCATAATTTTGTAGTTTTTACAGTGAAACTTTATCTTGTTTCTTTGACAGACAATGCAAGCATTTGTGGTGATACTAGCAGCTCTGGTAGCGGTAGTATTCTGTAAGAAGCCAGCACCAATTCCACCACTGTTGCGAACAGAGTAAGTAATTTTCAAAAGAGAATATTCAACTTAGTGGTAACGGATCTATGACGAATTGCCTCTTAAAGATGTTCTCATCCTGACACTCATCAAATTTCGCGGAAAATTTTGCTTCACGTGTTTGTTAAGAACCTTTTCAACTTCCCTGCATTGCCTTGTTTTTTATAAAAGCTCGTATTATATGTGTATGGCTGGGAAAGACAATTTACACAATTTAACACTACGAATTGTTCAGCATTGATTCAAATGTAAATATTGTTTTCCGAGAATGGGATGGATGACATCTCAGGCCTGTTACACATTGCTCTTTACTCTAGGAACTCCTACAAAATGACCTTCGCTATCATTTGAATATTTTCTGCTAAGCATTTTGCCATTACAGGGTGTCTGTGATGTGTCTATCAAGAGCTTTCTGAGGACCAATAACAATTTTTGATTACGCATGTAAAGGTGGTTGGGTTTTTTAAAGGAGACACAACTGCTGAAGAGGCTGTGACAAAATTCAAGAGCCAAATATTATCCTCAAATTTGATTGTCATCGAAATTCTTATGACAATTTTTGGCTACTTATCCTGTCGCCTTATACGATACAGAAAGGAAAAGGGGGCATTCTTATTACAATATTTCGCCTTCTGCACTCCCCTTACTCGAACGAAGTAATTGCGATATTGATTTTTATATTGCTTGAACTAACTCTGAAATCCATAAGCGTTCAAAAATTTAGACATTCACTGAGGCAGAGGCTCTTAAGTCAAGCAGACGCCGACGATGTTACTGATCAGTACCCATGGGTGGTTCGTAGCAATTTCAAGCAAAAGGTGGATCATTTCAACCCAACCAATACAGCCACTTGGGATCAGGTACAGGGCCCGGCACGAGGTGGGAAACGGGGTTTTCCAGAACGAATTCCCCTTTGATCCCAATAAATTTTACGAATACCCCCTTGAGCCCAAAAATGACGTTTTGTGCTTGTGCGACGAGATTACCGGCCACACTTCGCCTAAAAGCGCTCAAAAGCGCCCAAATTGCTCAAATTCCTCAAATTACTCCTCAGCTGTATCAAGATAGGAAACAGGAAGAAAAATAGGCAAGAAAAATGATTAAGGAATGAGAAAATATCAAAGAAACGCAGTCATAGGAATGAGAGACGCCGTTCCCGCGCGTATCGATTGACTGGGGCGCGCTTTCCTAGAAAGCTAGGCTGCTGATGCTGTTTTGGGCTCTAACAAGGACAAGAGGAGGAGCTTCGGAACCAAAATTTCACCATGTAGTAAACTTTAGGTGTACAACAGATTTATGTAAAAATTTTGAAAAAATTATGTGAACTGAGAGTTTTGCCGACCTCAGGTGGGAATTAGGTCGGCAAATGCCGACCTAATTTGGAAATTAGTTAAGGAAACTCTTCATTCACATAAGTTTTTCATAATATTTCATACTTTATTACTTAGTCCTATTGCGCATATACACACCGAATCCCGCGCGATTTCGTTACCTCTGCGTTGCAAACGAGCCATTTTTCCATTTCTTTGGTAGCGCAAAATTTTCAGATAAAAGTTTGCCGCAACCTTCAGTCACATAATTTTTCAATGAAACTCCTCAGTTAAGCCCTGCAAGCCCGTGTGCATTTACTTACCAAGTTTCATACCATATCGTTCATCTGCGCGTTCAAACGAGCCGTTTGAATTCACATCTTCATTTACCAGTTTTGCGAAATTCTCGGGAAAAAATGCTAATTACTCATTCCGTTCACATAAGTTTTTCATAATTTTTCATACTATGTTTCCACTAGCCTCTCTCCGTTCGCATACAAAATTTGGTGTCATATCGTTACACATACATTGAGAACTAGTCATGTATGCTGTTACAAATAGCATCGCTTGGGCGACGTCGCGCGTGCGGCAATTAGCGACGGCGCGGTTTGACGCGCGCGAACTCCAGTGTTCGCCTGTTGAGGCACATAACATGTCAAGATAAGTGGCGAGCATGAACTACCAATTTTTTTCCGGGGCTCGGCCCCGGACCCGGCAAAAACGATTTCCCCTTTGCTTTTTGGCCCCAAAACGATTTCCAGCTTGTCATTTGCCGACCTCGTGCCGGGCCCTGATCAGGTACAGTAACCATTTTAGCTTACGTTTTAGTAGATTTTCCTCTTGATATAGGGTGCCGAGGAATTGCGGTAAAATCTGCGCGCAAACAAATAGCCACGCCAGTAATGCCGGTCACTTGCGCGCAAAATGCGGCATTACTGGCAAGGCTATTTTTAAGCGCAAATTTTAGCTGCTTTTTCTCGGCACCGCAAGAACAATTATCGGGAAATACTCGACTGTACATACCAGCCAAATGAAAGCTACCCTTGTATCATATGATAGGAAAATATATAAAACAAGTGCCATTATAGCGCTATTACTACAATCCAAAATACGCTCGCAACACCTCCATCATTTTTCTTATGATAGGCGGTGAAGGACCCGAAAACGGCAAATGGGCTGGAAATGAAAAGGTTAGTTTTAAGGTGAAGATCAGAAAATAGCTATAAATGTTCAGGTGCAGTACCTGCAATGGGCTAGCGAATTTGGCGCTCATGTGTTCGATTTGGAACACAGATTCTTTGGAGACAGTTGGCCAATAAAGTAATAATTATGAAAAAATCAAAAATCTTACTCTAGTCATGAAAATGATGTTGGCAGTAGGTTTACAGAAGAAAATCTGTTCTAACTCTCTTCCATCAATATACTGAAAGTACTTTATCACTACTGTAGCTTGAAAGTGTACCATCACAACAAAAACTTCAAGGATTGTTGGTATTCAACATTTCGAGATCTAATGAAAGTACTAATTACTCAATAAGAATAATCCAGTACTTTATTATAAATCAAGGTTAGTATAACTCGCAGTTAATCAAATCATTGTGTAAATTTAGAGAATAAATATGTGTTTCCCTTCGTTCCATGTTTAGTACAACTAACATTTTTTTTTCAGAAACATGAACTTTGACAGCTTGAGTTTACTCACAACTGAGCAGGCTCTAGCTGATCTAGCATATTTTATCACATCAATGAATCAAAAGTATGGCTTTAACAACCCAAGATGGGTCACATTCGGTGGAAGCTATCCAGGTAGGTAGATTCAGATCCATGAAGAAATCATAAATATTTGGGTTCAAAACATCTTCGTTTTATGTTCATTGTCGGCTTGGTTCCGTTCGAAGTATCCAGAATGGACAGTTGGAGCTGTGGCTAGTAGCGCACCTTTAAATCTGACACTTGATTTTTATGGTTGGTTAAAATTCGCTAATTTGACTGAAATATCTCGTAACGTATCATCTCCAGAATACGCGCAGGTGGTACAAGATGACCTTACCATAACAAACAAAGATTGTCCTGTCTATGTTGAGCAGGCATTCCAAGAAATGAAGAACCTTAGCACAACTACCGCTGGACGGCAAAAGCTAAACAAAATTTTCAAGTGGGTACCGTAATTTCGAAAAAAATAACGCAAAACAAAATTTTGCAGTCTACAGCCACCTTTTACCGATAATTCTACTGCGTTGGATATCACAAACTTCTTTGCCAATGTCTACAATGTTTTTCAAAGCATGACCCAGTACACATATGATGGACGGGTGGGAAATATAGACCGTAAGCAAGTACACTGCAGAGAGAAGGGCTATTCCTGTAAAAAAAATTTATCTGAGCTACTCCTCCCCCATTTCAGCCTGCATATGCACAAAACAAATTAGTATTCCGTGTGTAGGACGAGTTTTCCTGTACACGAAAAGGATCGCGGGTAATTAATTTTGCCAACTTTTTAACAGTTTCTTCCAAAGCAAATCTGATCATAAAATAATTACTGGCAAAATCAGCAAAGCTATCCGGATATACGCTATTCCAAGAAATGTCCTCGACATTCAAGGAAAAAGTACGAGAGCACTAGTTGAAGTTTTTTGAGAGAATGGACCTCTATGGATTGATTCCTTCTTCTTTCTTTTCAGAAGAAATATTCCCTGCTGGGTTCTTTCCTTTGAGGAACAGCTTCCTTTTTCTGCAAGATGTACTTGCCTGCGATCCTTAATTAAAATGATTGTTAATGAAATTGTGGAGACTTTAGAATGCTGAATCCGAACAAAACCTAACCGACGCTAAACTCTGTCAGTTGATGATGAACCCGAACGTCGCCGACGTAGTTACAAGAGTTTACGATGTTTATATATGGTGGGTAAAAAACCAGGAACGTTGTTATTTTTGCTGTTATCATTGATATCTTATAATCCAGGTACAATGAAGTGACTGGTGACCCTAACTCCGATCTCACAGTATTCCCTAACAGCTACACAGACATGATCAAGTCTGTTAGCACTGGAAATCTAAGTGTCTTGGGAGAAGATAATGGTGAGAAGATGTTTTAAACAACCTGGAAATGTAGTTTTTAGCTGATGCTCAGCTCATAAAAAGAAAATCCCTTATCGAAGTGATATTTCCAGCTGCTGCTCGTGGCTGGATGTGGCTCTGTTGTAACGAAGTCGGGTTCATGCAGACTACCAGAAATGACAGCATATTTGGCGGAAATGTTCCTTTAGAGTAAGCTTTTCTACATTGTGCTTACTAAAATCATACGAACACCTTCTAAGAGAAACATATGTTTAGCTACTACATAAACATGTGCAGTGACATGTTTGATCCATCAGTGAATATGAGCTATCTTGAGCCTAGGAACAAAGCTGCACAAACTTACTATGGTGGAAGCGATAAATATCAAGTAAGCGTAATCAGTTTTAGGTGTGTTTCATTAGTGAGGCTGAAAAAACATTTGAAGATTGTCCGTAATATCATTCATTGAATTTTTCATTGCCGCTGTAAGCCTGAAAACAAGAAACTGCTTTTTAAAAATTATTGGCCCATGAAAAAATACCGTGTCTCGTACTACTTTCTCCAGAAGAATACATTCTATGAGGTTGGCTAAAAAATAAATTAGTGGCATGCAAATCTCAATAAAAAATTTCCTGTTGTTCTATCCACGATTTTTTGTGGGGAGGTACTAGTTAATAGCTTCCTTTATTACATACCAATATATATATATTCAGGATTTTCTATCATCAGTAAAGACAGTTACCTCAACAAGGCTATATTTCTAAAATTTTTGACTTCCTAAGCTTCTTTTCATGCTGTAATGGATGTAGAGAACAGCAAATTGGTAATTGGATGCAGAGAAGTTCTATTTTGTGGATAACAATCAAGACTGTAATCTACTACTTTGGAAACTTTTCATTGAAGAAAGCAAATTTCCTCATATTTGAGCACTATGAGAAAATGAGGTTTCTCAATTCTTTGCGGATTTTTTTCCTTGGAAGGTAAGTTCTACTCGAACAGAATCTATATTCCATTTCCCATTGAAGTGCCCTTTCCAGAGATGCAAAACCCTGGACAACAATTTGTCTGCACTTGTAAGAGCCGCAAAAGTGACCGAAGTTATTTATTAGCCAACCTAATAGTTTAGGCGCATATAGGTGCTTTGCATGGGAAGTAAAACAGAAACAGTTTATAATACACTTTATACTGTATAATATCTATAAATATTTTTTCAGAAAAAAAATTGGGAAGCCTTTAGCTGGCCTATGATTGGAGTGGCAGAGCCACTACCCGAAAAGCATTTTTGCAAAGCTATATGAAGTTTTATGAAAACAAAACAACATTTTGAAACAAACGAAGAAACACCTTCCGCTCTGTCCTTCACTGATTTTAGTATTTGGACCATCGATAGATACCATCGATCAAGCGCATGCTGTATGCTTTGTATATTCCCATGGACTTCCGCGGTTCCCAAACAGATTCTTTTTAAAACAGGTTATAGCTTGGGACTAATTTGCCCCCCATTAGCACATCCCAGCAATCTAAAAACTTTGCGGGAATACCAGAAAGTATCTATTACACTGCAAATTATTATTGTGCCGCACACACTATAAATATAGCCTGTAGCACACATGTGCTCATTAGTGTCCTCTTCTTTAACAGCATTTGAAATGATGTACATATTAGATGGCAGTTTGTAGCAAATACATGATTATCATGCAAGGACTAGAGCGTTTTAGACTTTAGCGAAACTTTCATGGACGTGACTTTAGGTAAGAGAAACAAAGTTTTGTCACTTATAACTAACATATTCTATTCTACAAGGCTTTTATCTATTCTACAATACTTTTGAGTCAACAATTCAATTTACAACAATGGTAATATTTTTACAGTAATAAAAACTCATCAATTTGTGCAGTTTATTCGCAATCTGGCCAGAACAGTTTTATGCATACAAAATCTTCGTTCTAGAGATTTCAAAGTGACTTGTTCAACTTGTGAATGACTATAATAATTTTTTTAATTTCTGAAATCTAGATTGGTCTTTTGAGAAAAAATTTTTTTCAGGGCGTGACACCCCCTTTTTCAAAAATTCGAAGTTAGACTCGCAAAAATTTTGGGAAGTGTTTCAAGAAATTTTTTGGAGTGCCTAACGTCAAGCACCTACTTTGTAAAAAAAATTCGGTACTCCGTTATCCGGACCCATTTTTTCAAAAAAAGATACTGCTTCTTTGCTTTGCACCATATTTGTTCCCAACTTCATAGGAAAGAGTGTCAACCTTCTGCGACGTGTCAAAAAAAATTTGACATGCCCTCTACATGTTTAACAAGTTATAGCAAGAGTTCATGTTGCCCTACCTAGCAACATAAGTTTAACTTTTTTGGTCAACAATGACCCTATTTTTGACTAAACAATTTAAAAAATGCCACTGTTATAATAATAACGTCGCTCTCTAATCAATGAGCATACTAGACATGCCCAGAATTGAGAAATGCGCTAGGGTTCCATCATCTAAGCGGCGACAAGCAGCAGCGAGGTACTACTTCAAGCCATCATTTGTAGACTTTTCTGGTTAAACTCGCATGGCGGAAAGTTTGAAAAGAAATACATTCTTTAATCATTGCTAGAAGCAATCAAGATATTCTAATAATGGTTCTAGATTGTTTTGTTCTTATATAAATCAGCTGGACAGCTTTTAAGTGGTTACAAATGCTCTTTTACCTCGCTGGAAATGATTTCGAAAAAACATGTCAAAGTGGATTAGAACGTGTCAATTTTTTCCTGACACGTGGCGAGGAGGCAGTCCTCGTAGAATCAAATTTGTACTTAGACTACAGAACGTATTTTATAAGAGCCTCTTGAAAAAATGGGTCCGGATAAGGGAAAAGTACCAAAAATTCTTGTCCCCTCCCCCGGAGCGGAAATGTTGGAGCTGCTAGTGGTCAGTAAGTAGTCACAATCAGACATTTAGCCGGTATAGCTTGTTAGTCTTGTGAAAATTCCTTTTCTCTCTTCCTCCTTTTTCGATTTTTAGATCTGTATCCTACCTGGGGACAAATCTCATGTTTGGTAGTTCTGATGCTTCGAAAATGAGAGTCTTAAAGGTACAAGTAATTGAAGATAGTGCTGGAACATTGAAGCGAGATATAATTTCCTCTAAATTATTCTTCTCCATAAAAAACATCTAGAGATGAGCCTTCTCACATTAATCAAATGGTATTACTTTTCAAAGAATTATAAGAATTTCCAGACATTGTTTATTCATTTCGATCATGGGAATATTCTGTGAAAAAGTTCCCAGTTTTAGCTCTTACGTCCCTATCTGTTAAAATCGCATTACGGCGCATATTCACGGAAAATTTGTTATGCAAAGCGCTTTAAATATGCACATGTTTACGAAAACTTGTCACGAAAACAGGAGATCGAATGATGTGTGCCCTCTCATATCGTCTCATAGAGTTGTATATAGTGTTCAATAATAAGAAGATTGTCTGAGCGCGTGAGTTCTAGGAAAGCTTTCGCTTCATCTTCAAAATTTGAGGTCCAATACTAAATTGTAGCAATTTAAATGAAGCAGTTTTTTGACTCCGATTTTCAGGCACACAATGTCGTACTTCCAAATGGTTCCCTGGATCCGTGGCATGCTCTGGGATGTTACCTTAATAACACTGCTGGAGTTTATCCCATTCTGATCAATGGTTGGTGGTCCCAGCCTCCTCAAGCTCTGGAATTAGTGTTACTATTCTAGCCACAGCGCATTGCTCGGACATGTATCCGGCTTATGACGGAGAACCGCAAGCTCTCGTTGGCGTGCGAGAACAGATCAAAGGGCATGTAAGAGACTTTATAAGTAAGTCTATCCGCTTTTATCCGAGAGGAAAAACTTTAGTTTTCTTGCCAAGCTCAGAATATAGGAAGTGATGATGACAATAATGGCCTCTGTCAAAAGTATGCAAGAGTGCGACGGTAGCAAAAAAGTTTTTTAGATGCCTTTGAAGTTCCAGTAAAATCCGGGTCCTACAGATTTCGCTCTTCTATAGAAATTCATACCATTAGGTTGATAATAAATAAGTTCGTTTGGACATGCAAATTCAAAGCTTCCAATTCATGTAACAGTTATTCAGCTAAGATTTCTTTCTGAGAAGATAGCTTCAAACCTCTACTATTAATGTATTGATAGGCGATGAAAGAAAGAAATAGGAAATGCAAAAATAATTTTGTTACTTGCAAGTAGGAACAAGATGTCTCGTTTTTAATTCATGTAGTTTTTTCTCTCCTGCGCTTCCCTCTTTTGAAGAGTTCATATTCGACAAACTCGAATTGGAATCTGTACTGTCGAGTGTGCCCTCTTGCAAAAAAAGTAAATTACTATCTAAAAAACTCTTTTTTGTTCATTCACGTGGGCCTTCCAGTTCCAACCATACGGTATGCTGGTGCTATAATGCTCTGAAACGTTGATTTTGTTAAATGTATGAGGTCTCCGAATTAGATTCACATCTCTTTTGCAGTCTCCAGAAATGGTTAAATCGAGACAACTGAGCTAAAGTTGAGATTTATCACTACTAAAGTGCCAAGCAGCGCTCTCCGATAATTACCGCGGAACTAGAAACGCAGCATTTCCTCATTTTATTATTGTTCGATCCACTTTCGAGTCGGAGGGTTCTGTCCTTCTTTTATACAAATGTCCCAAGGCATGTTGCCAGAACTCATCTCGAAATTCACTTGAGAAAAAAAGGGTTTCATTGACGACAAAAAGAAAGTTGATTAATAAATGACTGAAGATTTTTTATTACTTGATAGCATAAGAGTTGACTGACGTTCATGATTTTTCAAATTATCAGCTGTAGCAGATGAGAATTATATAGTCCATAGTAGAATATACAAATAGTTGTTCCTGCCATGCATTGTACTTAACATGGTATGAATTCAAACAAAACTTGTTAAAAATGGTTTGCCTGAAGATGACACGAAATTTAAATGCATATATATACAATGAACTTTTTATTGAGCGTCACTAGAAGCGGTAGCTCCCTTCGAAAAGAAACTAACGAAGAGTCTCCAAGTTGTTTTGAACTTTCAAATTAGAAAGTCGAGTAAGCGAAACAAGTGTACGTAAAGTACAAGGTACAATTCAATTTCTTAATTTGAAACGCTTAATTTCGTAAAGAACACGTGTTTAAGTGTAGGAGTACTTGAAAGGTAACTAGTTTTACTTTGCCGCTGATGCAAAAGCACTTGATCAGTATGTCTAGTTTGCAGATTGGAAGTATAGATTGCAAAGGAATAGTATAATATCAATGTAAAAAGGCTAGTACTCCGCTTTTTTTTTGAAAATTATACAGATTTTCCCTTATTTTTACTCCTTAAGCGTTGTTACGCATTTTCTTTTTTTGAATTACTAATTAGCTAGAAATAGGCAAGGCAAAGACTCGTCCCATTTATTGAGTTCTTCATGCGATTTTTGAGACTCAGAAAGATAATCAAATATTCTGCGCCGTAGTTCAACTTTTTCCCGACAATTTCGTTGCGTCACAATGATCAAAGAACATGAGAGTAACACCATCTGTCAACATTAGACAAGCTACTTGATTGCTTTACAAGAAACTACGTAGCTTCTCAACAAAAGGATTTGTTGCTGAAAAATCCATATCCTTTTTGAATTACCGCTCTTGATCTGCGACAGTATGTTATGCTTCCCGCAGATACTGTAAGTGCTGAACTTTACGCGATAATGCGGAAATGTCCACCCCCCCCCCTGCCTATGTAAACAATTTTTCTAGCATTGAACAAAAGTGCTTTTCATACAATTTTATGCTCCAGTAGCTTTATTCGCATCTCTGAACTACTATTTTCAGAGTACAATCCAGCTATTGATGGACCCACAGGCAGCACAACATCGGTTTCTGTTTCTGGTTTCGCCTCGTTAGCAATTCTTCTGATGACTTGCATGTGACTTCCACATCAGAAATGGAAATTAGTAATAAATTGATGATTCACTATTCATGCCTCAACGGTGGGAAAGAATCGAGAAAATTGGCCAAGAAAAGAAAAGAAAAAGTTTTGGTTATTACATGTGTCTGCCATATTTGATATCGCTGTTGAGTTCTGCTCAGGTTAATTTTAAAAAAATGTTTTTGGAATTTAGGGACCAATTCTGAAGATTCCCAGCACCTCGTTACCCTTGATTTATTGAGTCATCCTCACATAAATCCGCGCATTAGATTACGGTAAAACAAGTCTCAACCTTCTAGCAACATGTAAGTGCGTAGTCCTTTCACCTGGATACAATAGAGTGTTAAGGCCACCGTATTCCTGTTTAGGTTACCGTAATCCACCGTAAACGTAGTCACTGACACTGGCAATGACACCGGCCAGTATGTCAACCTGAATGGCAATAGCTAGTAGCCGATTTTACGTATGAACTCTTCCGACTGCTCCACTATTGTTCATTGTGTAAAGACACAATGAGCATTGTGCTGCTGAGTACTAGAATGCCCAAAGCACTGGTTAGGCAGAACAAAATCTGGGTTTAAGGACGTGGATTTGGTACGAGTAAAGTAATGGTGAATGCACTTAGGTGTGACTAAAAACGCAAAGAACTGAAAATGACAGCTGTTAAACTCTGCCTAACCAAGAACAGCAAGGTCATGTAACATTATGGTAAATGAGAAAATTTTTCTGAAAATTTATCTTCCTAAGCCCGATTATGTTTTTTAGTAGTACAGTACCTCTTTTCTGATGCGTACTCACCTACTCAGCAAATTTGTTGCCATATTTTATTTTAATCAGAAAATTCTCCAAAGCTCCCATTTCACGCAAAACTCTTACTACATCGGAACAACTGTGTCGATTTGCAAACACAAAAAGTTGCGGAATTTTTGGAACAACTGCTTGAGGTCCAGACATAAAGTTCAGTTCTTTGTGCACTTCGCACATAATTTGAATGATGTCACAGAATAGCAGATGTCCATCATTGACTGAGCTATGTTTCATTGCTTGGAATGCCCTTTTGTTGGGTAGACATTGAGATTTATGCAAGAATAATCTGATTGTGTTAGATCATATAAATAATGGAGCGTACTTGGATTTATACGGAGCAGACAGGGTTAGTATGATAGAAATGAAATCAGAAGCTATTATTTCCCTTCCACGGCATATTTTTTTCAAATCAACGCTCTATTCTGCTCTCCGAGACCCCTTTTGCCACACCTACTGCAGACGCGGGAGTTGTTTTTCGTTATCCACACATATTTTCAATCGGAGCTCACAGCATGAGCCAGTCAAAACACAAAAAGAGCTGAGGAGCAATCTAAAACAGCGCGGCGCTACTCTCGCCAAGCTGCAGCGCCACGTCCTGTAAATAAGTTAGAGATCCATACTTTACGCATAAGTGGATTTCCTCGCTTGAAGCAAAACTCGTAGTTGAGAGCGAGATCGTTTTAGCTGAAGCAGTGCTTACGTAGCCACAGCCTCCAAATGATAGACGTGCGTGTGGCTCGGCGGCGGCGATGGGCAGATTTTACGTAGGGGCCAGATGTACAACATAGGCGTCACATGTTCGTAAGGATCGCGGCGATCCACCTGTTCGATCGGAGCGATCGAGTTTCCGGTGACGTCACGCGAGCGGAAGGCGTCGCAGTCGCATCTTGTGCCACGACGCGTCTGCGACGCGACGTCACAACGTTCTCGTCAAAAAGCACGTTAAGCCGATACAGTGCAAGTGAAGGCGGAAGAGACTCTCGTCCGCGTGACGTCACACGCGGCGAGTGTTTCAAAAGTGTACGCTCGCTCTTCCTGTTCGAACGTGAAGGTTTCGAGTGTCGCGACGTGTGCGCGGACAAGCTCGCGTACGCATAAACACACAACACGCATGCAGGTTCAATTTGTTGACGTCTCAGCTGCTGATCGCGTTTTGTGTGTTCATTAGAGCCGATACTTGAATCGTTTATTGTTCATCATTCAAGCACACATCAGTGAAAACAAACAAAAGGGGCAAGAAGTACATGAGAATTGTTGTAGCTGTACTCGGAACAGATCATGACTGTGCAAAAAAAGGAAAAAAACACATGGAATATAGACATGGAACGAATTCAAAGAAAAAACTTATGACAACTTTTTTACCAACACATCAACGTCAGCTGATCATTCTTTAGAAATTCACAAAAGTAGCGAAATTTGAGAGTGAGTGACGGACACTTTAAGTATCGTCAAAAAATTTATGCCAAGATCGTGTTCGACCCGTAGCTGTTCCAATCATGATGTCAAGAGGAAAATATATATAAAATACGAATAAAGTTAGGGGAGGACGTAATTAAGAGAGCACACATCCATAAGAATAAGAAGTTCATCGTAATGTGTATAGCCGTGCTGGAATTAGTTCCAATGAACCTAAATTGGTCGAGAGTGAATCACGTGTGTAGTTCCAGGCAACAGAATTCTGTACAATGTACACTAAGATGATGCCGTTTGTGGTTGTTGTGATCCTGAAAATTTTTTATATTAATCCTTGAAATAGATCGGGATATATGTGGATTTTGGAGTTCAGCCAGCTATAGAGTAATAACTTTAAACTAATTGTATGAGCTCACTTTCACGCTTTGCACTTATTTTAGCTTGACCTTGCCTAATCTACTTTTGTACTTTTTATAGAAGATAATCATATAACTGCTTTGTTCGTTTTTTTATAGTTCTTTGAGCTTGGTACTTCCTTTTCAGATTAGCAACATTCACAACTTATTCTTGCACAGATAGTTTGGAAAAAAAAAGAATTCTCTCAAAAACTTTCAGATCAAAAGTTCTTAAAACAACATTCGTTCATTTCAATTTTATGCAAAGAGAAAACTACTGAATCGATAAAAGGATAGGCTTTCCTGGTTCCCAAAGGAATAGCCGGTGTTGGAGAGGCCTGGCCTTGTCAGATTGAAGGGAGAGATGGAATATGAGATGGAAAACAGCATGTTTTGCGGAATACGTATAGCCTGTAGGGGTAGTCTTTGTAAAATTCAATCAAAAAACTCGAACCGGTAATTCAAGATTAGGTTGAAGTACTGCGCGAAGGGTTTTTTTTGAATTTTCCCAGAAAGCTGTGTTTGAATTCGTTCTTTTTATACTTGGCGAAAATGCGTCAAGGCTATTTCGACAACAGCGATTCTCAAGTGGTCGGCCCATCACAATACCGCCATCCTTAAAGTTTTTCACACGTGGTTCGAGAAATGGCAGCTGATTTTCATGCCGAGCAAATCCGAAGCTAGATTAAAAATGAGATTCAGGAGACATTGAGCTCTTTTTGCAGACGAAGTAATTGACGAAAGCCGCACGCGATATGCCCTCTATTAACGCTCTAATGAAAGGAGGCTACCAAACGCTAGCAAAAAACCACAATTTGTGACTGGACTTTCTGTGAGCTCTCACGCAAGCTCTTGGAGAATTAATCTTCGAGTTTCAGTAAAATTTTATGATAGAAATCGGCAAATTCACTTGCGATAAAGTTTTCATTTGTTCGCCTACGAAGATAAGAAGAGATATCGCGCAGACGTCATCGACTATGAAAACAATGAATGAGACGGGACAAGGGAAGCTGGCGCAAAATGACGTGGGAATCGTGACGCTCATGAGAAATTCAGAAGATTTCTGCACAAAAGCTTTTGCTTCAAGGCGAGCCTAGTCATAATAAAAAGGGGGAGATGATACACGAGCTGACGTTAGCATTTTTTTTGTTCGTCATGCTCAGAGAAGCAGATTTATTTCTTTAGAAAAAGTCTTGAAGATGTAAGCATGACACTCACCATGTTGATCGTTGTGCTGGCGGGAATCGACATTGTCATCACATTGTGCTGACAGGTCGGACAGTCGTTCGGCTAGTTTTGCCGCTCCAGGATCATTCGTCTCCACCTGGAACTAAAACAACTGCGATATATCATGATCGCGTCATCGAAACATTGCTGAACAAAGCCTTTCGCTAAGTTCAAAAAGATATCGTGATCGCACCGGCCGAACTGCTGACCCTTGAGATAGGCTGCGATTAGCAAGCGCGACCGCAGCAGCGTGTCTGCTGTTTGTTGACTTTTAGGCATGACGTCACGTCAGCTCACGTTAAAATCAACGCTCGCGCCGACGAAAAACGCGACAGCGATTGAAGACAGGAACAGGTACAATCGCGATACATTTTTAATGGACCCTGTTATGGTATCGCGCACGCATCGAACGCGGTCTTGTTATTGATGGAGATTCTAATCTGTTATGATAGCATGTGGCTTCAACCGGAAGCAAAATAGGGCACTTGTCGCTCTTTCCTGGAGCGAGTCGAAACCAGAAAAGTGCAAGCCAGTGGCAGGAAAACTTTTGACGAAACATTCATTTTTGATTGACAAGCTAGAGCGCGATACGCCAATTCATATATAATTACGAGGCTCGCCATATGCATTTTTCCAGCGAATAATGCTCTGGCTCGCTCTCTCCCCTTCTTATCAAAAATGGCTAGACATCTGGTGTGGGCAAGCCGCGAGCCATTTCAGCCAAGATTTTTGATGTCTAAGAATCATACCATACTGCACAAAAAATTAGTGGGCACTCCTCTACTAGAAAAAAACACTAAACTGGTTATTTTCGCTCAAAGTCGAAAGCAAGTGTCGTGACACACGCAAGAGTCATGCGCGGCGCCAGAAAAAGATGTTCTTGACGACAATTGTGACAAAATATACGGCAGAAGAGGGGTCTCGGAATGAATGTCGTGGGCAAAAAACGTGGTTTGGATAGGTCCAAAATGGCAATGGCAATTAAGACGAGAAGAGTGTGAGCGCTCAATGGTGACGAGCGGGGCCTGCCGGTGATTTCGACATCGTCATCGACAGAAGACGCGGTGGGAGAAAAATGCTTTCACAAATTCATGATGAAAAATACTGAAATCCAGGGTTATAGGTAAAAAACTTATTGCATTTCATGAGGATACTCGCTATTGGCGATGGATTCAAAAACATTTGTGACGAGATAACACGAGGTCTGCGCAAAAAAACGGAAGAAAAAGTGGTGGTGGCACCTCTGCAGAACGCCGTAAGTGACCACAGCCGGATTTAGACGATAGAAATCTTGCTAAGAGATGGAGTACAGTGTAAAGAGAGAGTAGAACACATGGAAAAGATGTACAGTCATGGCTCACCTCGATTTCTGGGAGGGCATTACGTCTGCCGGCTCTTCCTGAAGCGACGAAGTGCTCCAGTGCGTCTCTCTCAGTCTCCAGTTCACCCATTGAGTGAATACGTGAAGCCCCGCCCCTCGTGTGTGTCGCGCCCCCGGCCGCGCCCCCACCCTCTCTCCGCATCGATCCGCACCGCAGAAGCCGACGCGGATTAGGAGCCATTAATCCCTACCCCCCCCCCTCTCCCTATTCCTCACTCTTTCACAATGTAATTGATGTTGGCGAGAGCGAGGAGGAATGAGTTTACCTTGGTGGAATAGCAGGCGAGGTTTGGATGCCTTGGCGGATCGCTAGGTCCTGCGATATCGCACCCGCTACTGCGACGCCTAGGAAATTTAGCAAAAAATGATCGCCCTTTTACTCGTTTTTCGACGCAAATCAACGCGGCACCCGTTCAAGCTGACCAGCTGCCGTCAACATTGTTTACTAGCTGTTGCCTGCTGGAGCTTCGCGCTTGGTCTTTGCACCTCTTTTTCAACGAAAAACCATTTTTCAAACTTGCTGAATTTTCGAAAAATCGCTCGAGCAATCTCCGAAATCGGATTTTTTCCACGCAAATATCGTGTTATTCAGCTAGAACACAGATTTGACGCCACTCGACCCCAGCTAATCCGGTCCGAACAGGCAACAGAAGAGATTATCGGAATGTGTGTGTGCCCAGTCGTCTATGACGCAATGCGGAATACCTGTCCGATCCGATTTGCATGCGACACGCGAAAGAAGTCATGCATTAAAATTCATTCGGAATTACTGAACAGGTGTTCAAATTTGAAAATTCAATGATTCATGCGATCATCTACAGGACATACTGAAGAGAAAACCGGACGTTCTCAAGTCGTAAGTTCATGTGCAAAAAAGAAAGTTCTCGTGACTTGACGAGGCATCATCTGATGTTATGAAGAGAATTCAGGTTTAGTTACATTTTAGTATGCCATCTACTAATATTTGTTCATATTGTTAACAAAGTCCACAGACTGATTTAGAATTGCGAACGTTCTCATGGTATTCCCAGCAATTTTCGCCGTTGCTGCATCAATAATGACCAAAAATGAGCTTTCTAAATATAGATGTTTCAAGGTGCTTTAAAAAACGGTTCTCTTATTTCAGACAAATGAATCTATATATAATGGGGCCTGCGTTCAACACGGAGCTACCACTTAAGATTTCCGAGCCTCTGGCCACTACTTTTTCCCAGATCTGGATTTTTTGGGGGTTTAAAGGCTCCACAAAAGGCTTAGCTATTCATAGATGTTCGTCACTCATCCCAAAGGTCCATATCCGCCTCCTCGTTCCCTCCTCAAGACAAGTGACGTCAGAATAAAAATTCTCCCGACACATCCAGTTCTTGTGTTCGTTGCAAAGACACGCGTTGCCTTTACGACTCAAAGTACAACGACCGGTTTCAGCTTCCCAGCAGCATATCCTATTCATGTAAATCGTTTTAAGTATCACTGTGTTTGGATGAGTCTCCGGTGAAGTGGGAAAGAAGTTTCTTCGGATACATCTGGACAGACGTGAGTAAAACTGCGGCGGACAGTTTTGCAGGTTCTACCAGAAATAGAAAAATGTCATTCATCTTTTTTTCGAAACTTCACTTCCGACAGAGCTGGTCGTTTATTGCGACCTTCCGGGGAATATGTAGAACAAAAGTGACAATGATGCATCGTCACCGTTTCCTTGAAAAATTTGCAACTGTTCTTGGAGCGCAGAAATGAAAAATTGGCGAAGTGTATTCACATCGAAAAAACTGTTTCCAAAAATTAATGGTTTTTTTCGATAATCTGACTACAAACTCCGTTCTCTTCTTGCTGTTTATGCATTGCTTATCTATGCAAGTGCTGCAGATGTTTGCATGTCATCAAATAGAAGAATACCAACAACAAGTCGACCATTTGTTGTTCGCTATTGTTTCGTCTCTCGTCACACTGGTTACAGATGCATGACTTCTATACTATTGTTAAAGAATTTCGAACTGAATGCAGTCACCGACACGGCACTTCAATCAGGCGCAGTCATAACTCATGACTGACTTATGGAAGGTTACATAAATTCAGACTAGTACAAAGTGCTTTTCTATAATACGTTAGGATTTGGTTTTGAGGCACCTCCCATTATCAGGAGATGATTTATCTCGCTCAATCACAAGGAACATGGCCTTAGCAGACGGTTGTTACGCAAAGGGCAGCACTACGCCAGCATTTTAGCGTTTTCCGTAGTTGATGTATATGAGGCAATGTCCTGAAAGGACAATTGGTGGCTATAGTTTAAGCTATGCCTACGATGTTAAGTATTCATGAATATAGTAATGATAGGATCTCCATCTTCTTAGCATCTTCTTACCATTTCACCAGGCCAGAAGTGAAAATTTGAAAAAAAAATAATCTTTGAATAAGCCAGTATTAATTCTTTTTCTTTCGCATGCGATGGGTATCTGTTCTAGCACTTTTTTAGAAATTCATATACATTGGCTCTTCACCTGTCAGGAATTTAGATATGCAACATATTCCTTTATTGTGTCATTTGAAAAAAAGCTATGTGGGATTGTAATGACAGTAACCCTGTCAAATGCGTATTTTCCTTGCGAAAAATGCCTGACGTTTTGTTGCATCAGTCTGATCTTTATTTTGAGAAAGATAAGAAACCAAAAAAAATCAATCTATATTCTATAGTGCTTATTCACAATTCAAATTAGCTCAGCACCGAAAACGGATACTCAAAAAAACGTTGCACAAGCTATCTATTTTGTTCGCTCAAAAAACGAACTACTCTACCAAACGTGAATCTTCGGAACTAGGATTAGTTAGAAAGTTTGGTCAGTAAACTAAAACGAGGAGGTTTGCTTGCTTGTGAAGAATACATTACTTAAGCTCTTCTAAAAAGTGAAATAAGTCTTAATCAAAATTTCTAATCGCAGAAAATCTGACTAATCGTCCCAGAGCGCTAAAATTATTCTTATTTGTCAGAGTCTGTATAATTTTTTTAAAACAAAAAGCTTAGCTTGAAAATTTCCAATTTTCTTTTCATATAGACACCTAGTAGATAGAGTTATTATTACTTTTTGAGTTGAATGCAATGAAAATGTGCACAAGATCTTAATAACTGAGATTGGTGGGAGTGGTTCGTTTCTCTCTTTATTCCTTTCATAGAAAATTTGTATAACCTTTTCCAAGGGTTCAGTCCAGCGAAAAACCATTTGCATTGGGATATGTGGAACATCCATCACCATATAACACGAAATTTGCAGAAATACTGATTTTCTATGTCGTTTTTTCCCATAAGCTCATGAATCTTGATAGGCTAAGATAACAAGTAGAAGTACAAACTTCCATCCACATTCAAATCAAAAACCTATTCAACACTTGGTCGCAGGTGGTTTTTGTTGCCTTATTGAGCTTCAAAACACATGATTTTAATTGTTACTGCTTGTTTTTCGTTGACATTCTCTTGACATTCTAGAAATAGCATTAGTGAGATAAATTGCTGTGTTGTTGAAACAATCGTACTACAAAGTACTGGGGCTTAGAAAGGAGTTCGTTTCAGCGGTCTTCGCCAAAGTACAGAAAATGAATGATCTGATAAATGATGTGTATTTTGTGCGAGTTCAGCTCTACTTTAGTGCGTAGAGATTTTATAGATGTTATAAGTCATCTCACATACAAGATAGGTTGAAAATGTAAAGAAAAATGAGATATGTAAATTTTTCGTAGAAATGAAGAATTGTGATGTGAAAAACTTTACAGCACAATAAAAAAATTATTAGGGCATACGAAAATCCGGCTTATTCAATGGATAAAGTTTATGGCATTTTGTAACTAATCCTTCCTCAAAAACCTTTGCTTTAACTCCGGCTGTAGATCAAGCTTTTCAAGAACAATTATGACAGCTCTTGAATATTGCAGGTGGTTTTGTACCAAAGCAAAATATGGCTTGGATAGAGTTGAGCTTTTTATTGGATATTGGGATTGAAGACTGACAATTTTCCTGACGTAAGACTTGAAGTTTCTGCTGTTTTCGAAGGGTCTTTGTAGCCTAAACAGGCTTCATCACTGAGTCACTAGCAGAGTAGGTATTCCCATTTCCTCAAGGAAATTAACTTCTCAAACCTTGTTTATGATCTCTCGAGTACCAAAGGCCTTGGAAAACTTATATAGAGAGAACCAGGGATTGAATGAACCACTTTTTTTTAGAATGAATAGAAGTTCACTGCCCTTTGTGATCAACCATAGTGTAGAAAAAGATAACAAAGAAGCAATTATTTTTTTTGCTGATAATGCGGACGCTTGGTGCAGGTAAAGTACAAGGTGTCCTAAAAAAATGTATCTCTTTTCGTTGGAAAGATCCCCCCGCAAAATCTTTCGCTTATCTAAGGATACCGTATGAAGGGTAGACTTCAATTTAGACTTGCAGCGTACAGTGACTCTTTCTTATTTCTGTAATACGGTAGAAACTTCCAGACGTTAATAAGATGAAAGTAGCTGCCATCGAAGGAATTCTCCAGAAACCTGAAAAGTCTTCTGATGGGATACACATCAAGTTCATCCTACATTTTGGACGAAGTAGTTTGTAAAGCCGTATGATTGCGGAGGAAAAATTGTAAATGATTGTACGATTTTTTGCTTGCATCAAAATCGAAGACAAACATACATTATACTACGATTTGCGAAGACAATCGTGGAGAAAAATTTCAGTTGATGGCCGGACAGCAACAAGAGTTGCACAATTGTGGTGATAAAGTTTCACTATGAACGATAATCCTTGTGCAAATCAAACAAAACCTCATAGTTTTCAAGAAAAGACTAAAAGTAAAGGCAACTGTTCTCCTCACTATATCATAGCGAAACGAAGCAAATTTATTACATGCCAACTCTATTACAGAAATGTACCATGAAAATTGCTTTCATCTAATCTATAACATTACTGAAGATTTGAAGATTTGGAGATTTACTGACTGAGCCTTTCTCCTATAGGTTACCGTTCAGGTGAAGGTAGGTCTCACTCCTGAGTCAAAAGATCCGTTTTTTTTTTGTCTGAGCACAAACAAATTTCACGACTCACAAGGGAAGCTTGTTTAATCGAAATGGCCTTTCGAAATGAGATGTATACAATATTAAAGAGCACAAAACGCTGATTCTAGACTTTCCTTCTTTATCTGCACAACATTTATGGACGAGGAGTTATGAGCGTTTTTTGGAGCCAAAATTTGAATGTGCATTGTTGATAAATTGAGTTGCTAAAATCTTACTAGCCCTCAAGCCATGCAGCCAAATGTGATACATTTTTTAATTTCAAAGTATTTTTGAAAATGCTCTGATCATTATCATTACTCCATTGAAGAGCTAGAAAAAGTATTACGGCCTGTCGTACACTAGCTATGATTCTTTAATTAAGCATCATGCAGCTGAGATCCTCTTCAGTTACCATTCGTCAGACCAGGTCCTTGACGCACCTCAAAAGACTGAGCTGGCAATCAGTTCATACTACTTTTGTAGAGTGTGTTTAAGGGAAAATGCTATGAGCATTTTACTGCAGCGAGGATCAGCATGGATCGCGTTTGTTATTGGCTGGAAGGGACCGATCAAGCACGCCGGTGACTGGCTGACAGAGGACCATCAAGCTCGCCGCTGATTGGCTGAAAAAGAATCGGCCAAGCATGCCAGTAATGGCTGGAATACTAGCAAAAATTGGTTCATTTGTAAGAAGATATTCATATTCTCCTCTCTCTAACTCGTCCCCAAAATAAACTGATAACGGTTACCTTCTTGATCTAAACAGCAATTTTTTTACTTTCCAAACGACCTTCTTAAGCAGATTCTCATTACAGTGCTGACCTGCGCCACGGTGGAATCGATCAACGATTTTTCTAAGAAAAGTCAAAACGTGTCTCAAAATCAAGAACTAGCTCAATCTCTCACAACGTTCCAAGTTTCATTTTTTTAATTTCAGTTTATCCGTACGCAATTGTTGTCCAAAAGAAAAAGAGAAAAGAAGCGAACATCAAACGAGCAAGGACTATAACAATTTGAAACACACCGAAATGTTAGACACTGTTTATTTACTCCTTTCTCGCCAAAGTACAGATAACAAATACAGGCAAATTCAAACTTATTTTCGAGCATCTCTCGAGAAATTTCACCAAACCTAATACCTCCACAGATGAACAAAATCATAGTGCAGGAGAATTTTCCTCAAGAAAAAACTGAAAGTTCAACTGCTTTACGAAAAGTTTTTACTTAGTTCGAGTCTATAAAGTGGGAATTGCACTTGCTTGTCTATAGATAAGTGCAACGTTTATTGAATGTTTTCAAAAAAAAATCTTGCAGCCTAGAACTAGGGAAAAACCATGGCTCATTTCAGCTCAAACGAGTCTCAAAACAGTCTTGTAAAAATCTTCTTCCTATCTCAAGGCACTCTATGCGAGGCAACCTGCACACCCTTACTAGCAACTTCTCAATAAGACCTTTTCTAGCGTAACAAACTGTACAAATGTGTACTGATAACCAATACATATCCAGTCAAATGAAAAAAAAAGACAAAAATAAGGAGAACTCCCTGAAAATGAGAACGTTAAATCTTTCAAGTCGTCGAGTTGCGCATATGGAGTGCAGTACGCACACCAAACAGCTAATGATGGCAATACGTAATGTGCGTGATGTTGATTCATTAGCATAGCAACATATGCCCCGATTTGCTTTATGCCATTTGAAAATCATCCCTCATCATCTAAGATATACGACTGACAGATGGATTAGCAAATCCCAAGTGGCAGTAATTCCGCATAAACAGACAAGCATATAGTAATCTCTCTCTTGTCAGTCAATCGTATGATTGCTGCTAAAGGTGCAACGGATGTCATAAGAAACATGCGGTGAATTAGGTGAATATTTGTAATTTTAGGATATTAGGGTGTGCTCAAAACTTCATGTACGCACTGTACAGCTCAAAAATTATAGAGGTGGGGAAGTACTCCTGAAAATACTTGCATGTTTATCTATATAATAAAGCAAACATGTGAATTTTATGAAATTGAGATTATGAACACAATACGTGTAGAAAAATCAAGATATTGATCAGCAACTACGCACTCGGGCTACGGTAGCTCAATTCGAATCCAAGATAGGCAAAGGTAAAGTCGTACATTTTGGAAATTTTCAAAGATTGAAGGGATTTTGTGCAACAAACAAATAGCATCGCATGTTTGGTTTCGAGACTTTTTTTATTTTTCAAGATAAGAATGGAGCAAAGCCCATCGGACAAATAGCAACAAAATTTTGTCAAAAATGAGTTTTAGTCCGTGGTGAACTATGAACGCATATGAGAAGACGATTGTATTTCCTTACATAGTATGCGCAGAAAAAGCTGGTTGAAATTTTAAAGTATGCTGAATCAATGCTGTATATTACTCCTAAGATATGCACGAGTTAATCCCACCACAAAAAAAACTTTTTTTTTCATTTAAGAAAAGATGGTGTTCAACATGCGCTTCTCTAGAACTAGGACATACTCTTTTTGCGATTATATAGCGAAAAAATCAGTACGCAAAGAGAACACTTAGCGACTCACTTACGTCTATAGTCTTTCGGAATTTAATGGAAACAATGAGTGAAACAACACTTGAACAAGCTTTGCATCTAACCATAGAAGGCTGTGATTCTCAACAAGTTCGACAAATACAGACTTGCGCCATCGGATTATATCGAGATTTACTGCATAATGGCAATAAGATAGTTTAAATTATAGCTTCGATATGTATCAATCTGGTTTGCGTTAAGAATTCAAACGCTTTGAAATTACGACTTTCAGTGGGCATAAGCTAAGAATCATCTCAGTCTTGGTTTGGTTTTGTTAGCTGGGTGCCAAATAACAGCGACTTTGAATCGGCTTTAAAAGTTTACGAAATTTTTTTTGTGATGGTCCTGTAGTGCCTAGCTCAGCAGTGACTTTGGGGTTTCTGCCGGAATTAAAATTTATAATGTATGTCGATTAGAATGGTTAGAAGACTGGATATTGGTAATGTGATGATGGTCTAATGAAAAAGATGGTTCCAAATGCTAATGTTCACTGCTAGAAAGGAAAGTACAAAATAACTTAATCGGAAAATGGGGCTGCAAAGATTCTCGTAAATAATTTTCGCATATATATTTCGCTCTCGTCTGAGCTGCAGTTGAATCGACTTTATTTGATCGTCAATGCAAGAGATGCCAGAATACCTGCTCTAATAACTGTAGCTTTTTTCTCAGATGAGTCTCCAAACGAAAGTTCGATGTAGAGACCATGATGAACATTGCCGTATCATGAAGTTCGTTTGAGGGAGATGTTCTCGAATTTTTAAATTTTAGCTGGACAGCCAAACAATGAAAGAATCATGTCACAGACCAACATTTTGATATTTTATTTGTCCTTTGGCCAGCACTTGCAAAGACCCCAAAAATTGTGATCTGCTATCAATCGGTTGACCCGATCGGGTTGTTCACCACACAGTCGTGGTTCAGTCCCTGTGGCTGATTATTTTATTTTTTACTTTATTTTTCAGATACTCATGTCATCCCTCAGCATGTTTCTCATTACTGAAAGTGCGTTCGCGTCTCACTTTCAAGAATTATTATTCCTTCTCTCTGGCACTCTTCCTAGATCTTCTCTTCCTGAGAATGTTGATGGATATTTTATTTTTACTGGATGTTTTATTTTATCACTGGAAAGATGCGACATCTCTTTTTTTACCCTGCATGATAACCTAGTTTCTAGCGAACTGAATGAAATTGATTACAAAAAATTTTCTGTCAGGTCACTGCACAGTTCTCGAGGCCAGATAGCGTCAGCAACGGCGCACGCATAGCGGAGCGTCTGTGCTCAGAGTTGCGCAAATTTCCGTTGCAAAAACGCTTCGGACCAAAAAGCGAACAGATGTTGTGGTCCGTGATGACCGTCTTCAGTTTGGGACATGTCTTTATATGCAAATGTGGCCGGCCGGGGAGGAGTGGCGTGGAATCGATAATAGCCAGTGGCCGATGTTGCCTCGTCCATGGACCATGCCTCCCTACACAGTAAGATCCGTGGTAAGTTCGAATTGATTTCTCTATCTTAACTTGGAAAGAGAAAAAATTCTCTACAACGTTTAAAAACGAAGTGCCGTTTCATAGTTGCCTTGGTTACATCACACTGTTGCGCACTGCGAAGCACTCAACAAACGACCCATTTGCTCTTTATTAGCAGTAGGGGATCTGTAGGAACACTGCGTTTCCAGCAAGTTCTTTTGAAGTCTTCGTTTTTGCCCATCAAGAAATTCCTGCTCAACCGCGAATAAGCGCACGCTTACGCTTATCTTCTTAACATGGCTGGCCTGATTCGCACCTCCTCAGCCACATCGATCCGTTGCATATCACTCCTTCAGTTGACTCTATGCACGCTAATAATCTCCAGATCTTCCCCAAGTAACGAACCATTGACCTTAGCCAAACTCGAATTCCTTCTTCCCCATCTTCAGAAAAATCTGACGTGTGACAGCTCCAAAAGCGCGGATTCATCCGCAACTGCACAAAAAACCGCTGCGTTGCCATCTGCAAACGAACCTCACGTAAGTGACAAGAAAATAAAGCATAAAATATTATCTAAAACTTACCCCTAGAAAAGATTTTTTTCCACAGTTGTTTCCTTCCCTTTCAAGCTTTGATGATGTCATCATTATCGTTGCGAGACCGTCCAGCAACTCTGAAGTCTCTCAAAAAAGGCTTGCCTTTTCTCCGACTTCTTTGCGTAAATAACGATTTTTGCTTTTGTAGAGTCAATGATTATTTGAGGATGGATATCGCACAAGAGGCGTTGTTGGTTTTCTAGGAGGTAGCCATCATATTCATAACAGTTTTGGGTTCTACTTTCCTTTGTTGGTTGAAGGCTAGACCACTGAATTCGTCTCAAACTTCGTTCTTTTATCTTTTGCGTCAGTCTGTTTTGGGCCCAGAGTGTCGCATGGTTTTTCGTTCTCAGAGTTTTCTTTCCGTTGTGTTGTGTTATTTGATTTTATTTGTTCCAGAGTTTGAAAACCGGATTCGGAAATGGAGACAGCTCAGATTTGGCTTCGTTGATTCGGCTCATTTGATACCTCCTCGAAGGTCCGCATCGTCCGATCCAAAACGCTTTACTGGTGAACTCTCGATTCTTATTACCTTTTTCTAACCTTTCTATACGGGATTTTTGTTCTTTCAACATCTTGTGTTGCAATGTTGCACCAAATTTTTCCTCAATTACTTCTTCTTTTCCAGCAACAGCACCATCAACGAGTGCTACACCAACTCATCGCTCTTCAAACGTGCTTCCAGTTGGTTGTAGATCGAGTCCAATGGCTCGGAAGGCTTGTAAGTTATCGCTAAGGCTGTTATTTTTTCACCTCTTGTTTCTGTTGCATTTGATGTGGACAACGCTTAGAGCTTGTGTCTTCAAAATGAGGCTCGGGCAACCACTGGGCAGCATCGTTTCTTATTTTCTCTAATTGAAATCGTGTTATTCTTTGTTTTATAAGCCTCGTAAAGCCTTTTATATATGGAGGTGCTCTCTCTATATGCACAAGAATCCAGAAGTATCAAATCTAGGAGCTAATAAATACACTTCCTCAGAACAGCTGCGCATATAATTTTATTACTTTCCCTGTGCTCTCTTTCCTCTTGACCTTCTTCTTAGTATTTTCCATAACTCAGGAACGAAGAAAAATTTATCAATTCACATCTCCTCCAGTCTGGGTATTGTTCGTAGAAATTACCCTAATCTGCGTAGGTTCTCTTTGGCTAGATGTTTTAAATGCTAAGGTGTTCTTTAGCCAAGTTTCAATTTTACCTCATCTCGACATCAACTTTTTAGTCACACTCAACTTGAATCCTGGCCAAGACAGACGAGAAATTGAGGAAATCGAACGGCGGTATGAAGCAGTCAAGAGAAATTCTGGGATTCTCCGGCTGAATGGTGAGTTCGTGACCCTGAGAATACCTAAGAATGTAAACAGTTTGTTCAGCGCGTTTCATTATAGGCGAAATAGTCAAAGCCGACTTCCGTGATCTAGAACTTATCTCTGAAATAGGCAGCGGCAGTTGTGGACGTGTATCCAAAATGAGTTATAAAGGCCACGTCATGGCTGTCAAGGTTAGTTGTTCTGTTTGAGGGTTTGATGCTGATTACATTGGGTGCAGTTGCACGTTACATACTCTTTACTCTTTATTGAAGTGGGTACTTACCGCTTTGTTCAAAACATTATGCTGCTTTGCTGATTTGAAACTCATTGAAACTCCCCACATCACTTAACTTTGAAAATCTTGACTGGTCATTTGTGTCGATCTTCGTTGTTCATAGTAAATTACCTTTTGTGTCTTTTTGAACAATCTCTGCAAATTTTTCCATATTTATTTGACTGTTATTTGGAGACTTGTTGAAAATTGTTGATGTTGTCAAACAGATCTAAGTACTAGACGAAATTTCAGTAGTCTTTTTTGTTAGCAGAAATCCATTTAATAAAAAGACACTCGAGTTTTGAATCTGAAACGCAGCTTTTCCGAAAAAGGAGGCTCAAGTTGAAGTTCTTCAGTGTCTTTTCATCAACATAATATCTGTAGGAAATGGCTCGAACTTCGGATAGAGAAGATAATAAGCGAATAATTATGGATTTGGATGTGATATCTCGAGCAGATGCGTCGCATCATATAGTCCTATGCTATGGTTACTTTATTTCGGAGGTAAGGATGCTGAACGTCTCTTCTTTTCTTTTTCTTGAACTTTCTTTGCATTGTGCAAGAGCTTATTTTTATTCATGAAGACTGATGCCTTAATGGTTCATTACAGACAAGTGTTAAAGTATGCATGGAAGTGATGGCATCGTCGCTTCATACTCTCCTGCGTAGTGCGAATAGTTTGGGGATTCGAATTGCCGAGGGATATATAGGGAAGATGTCTGTCAGCATTATACAGGCTCTGGATTACCTGAAGGACCACCTAGTGAGTAGATTTACCGAACTATTGCAAGAAAGTTGGAAATACTTTTCGTTTTTCGGATGCTTTGGTGCTCTTATTGACATTTTGCTCATATGAAGCTTCTCCAGTTAGCATTGACCTTGTATTACTCGATGATTTCAAAAAATTTTAAAACTTCAATACCGATAGCTTTTCTCTTATCTCTGCGCTTCGTCCACTAAGGTTTAGCCTTTGTAATGCTTGGGGAATGTTTTTGTGCAGCAGACGTTTCGCCGTTCATAAGTTGCAGTCAGTATCCATTGTTTCCCATTTTACGACTGGCTTTATATTATGTTCCTATATTATTGTAATGGCGTGCAAATTGCTCTTTTTGTTGACTTGTTAGCGATTCAGAGTGTGATCCATCGTGATGTCAAGCCATCGAATATTCTTTTGGACTGGAATGGTGTTGTAAAATTGTGCGATTTTGGAATCAGCGGACAGCTAATCGAATCCCGCGCCCACACAATTCAAGCTGGATGTCCACCTTACATGGCTCCGGAGAGGTTTGACCCTCGGGTTAGTGATTGGTTTCTATTCATTTGTGGGACTCATAAGTTTCCAAAATTTATCTATTGTCTCAGTCATCAGCCCAATGTTTCCACAATTTTGCCGAGGAATTTGTGCTTTCAGTACAATGCGGATTACGATATACGAAGTGATGTATGGTCGGTAGGAATCTCTTTAGTGGAGTTGGCTACAGGAAAATATCCATACTCTCATGTTGGATGTGAATTTGCAATACTTGCTGCCATTGTGCGAGATCCTCCGCCTACACTTCCACAGGTACTCGAAAATCTTAGCACAGGAGTGCGTATTTTCATTTGAATGCAAATGATTTAGAACATGAACTTCACTCCTGAGTTCCATGATTTCATATCACAATGTCTACAGAAAGATTTTCAACAACGCCCAAAATACAAAGCGCTGTTGGTGAGTTGTTTATATACTTGTTTTATTGATTTTATGGTAACGAATCACAAATGTGGGTGCTAGTTTCCATCGTTCGTCATTCTTCAGACATCTTCACAACTTTTCATGTTTCTTTCCGTTCCCTTTTTTAGCCATGTAATGCTTTGTGAGAGTCCTATACTTATCAGTTAGGCGTTTCTGCTCAAAATTGCTTGCCAAACCTGTGGCACTTTTTCCCTTTTCTTTTCTCCTTTTGCTTTTCGACTTTTCATCATATCTGTTCTTTATCTGTTCTTTGTACAAATAGTTGAAATATTACCCAATAAGAGGGATCTTTTTTAGAACCACCCATTTATCCGAAGGGCTGAACTAGACGAAGACCACGACCTCAGCATTCTTGTGCAGGATGTGCTGGGCGAGTAATCTCTTTACTGAACATAATTCTGTGCCCTTACTGTGCCCTCCTTCTAATTCATCATTTTCGCCAAGAGCACAGATTACTAATAGTCAAGGCAATTTGTTCCCTTTCACCACACGACTCTTCGCGCTGTGTTTCATAATTTTTGTTTTTGCTCCAACCAATTCACACGACGGGATGTATTGTGATCTTTTCTCAGTGTTGTTCCTCATTTGTTTTTCAATTATCGTCTTCACCTTGCAAATTTTCTCCAAAAGTGCATTTTCTGAAGTAACTAACAAACTCGGAACATATGCGATTCGTCCTTCTAGTTATACTTTGTCATAAGCAGCATATTGTCTGATTTCCGAGTGTTGCCTCTAATTTTGATACATCAGCGATGTTTGAGCCGACTGTTGCATGTTTATTTACTATTCTTTATATTTAAAAGTATGATTCGATGATGTTGTCATGTTATACCCAAAGAAACAGTTGAGATGCTTTCAATGAGCATGAGATAAAATGATTACTACTTGTTCTGTTTTGTTGACCATCGTTTAGTGACAAGCTGGAGAAGAGGGTTTATAAAGTTGAGGGATAGCATTCTCCTGTCAACATTTTTACCATAGCCTTGGGTCCTCAGTTCAAAAAAAAAACTCGTCGATCTTCACGAATCTGGTCTTTTCTGAGTGATAGTTTGCTTTAAGATTTTCGATGAGACCAAATGCTTACTGGCGACTTGGGATTCCTTGCAAATCATAAAGAACAAGTACGAAACAAAATAGTTGTGTGATTGAAATGGATTTTTATTTCTTTGCTACTACTTCGTGTTATTTATCCGGATTAGAGTCCTTGCACTACAGGATGGATGATGGATGTCAGCTATTTGGACTTTTGGAGATGGAAGTTTACTTCATATTACAGAGATCATTAGAAGATTGAACATATTGTCGATGAGCATCGATGTCACTCAATCATGTTTGGCTTTTTGACAGGCAAATCAAGCAAGAATATTTGAAACACTCGAGAGTGGTAGTACGTATGCAGTTTTGTGCAGCTCACATGATTCCGTTGGAAAATCAAACTCTTAACACCACCTTAGATAGTCCATTTGAGCAGACCAATCAGCGTTCACAAGTACGTAGAAATCACGGTTTGGGAGAAAATCAAATTTCACTACCATAAGTACCCCAATTTCACGCGTACAAGGCGCGGGGGAAATTTTTCCAAAATCGACGAGACCAACCACGCTGAAGGACTTCGTAACCAAAGGACCCTATACCTTGGTGTATATTGCTTAAAAGAATAGTACGGCGTAAAAATCGCTTTCTGAGATACAGTGAAGCGGCTAAGCGGCTTATGAAAAATCGAAAAAGCTGCGCCTTGTACGCATGTAATTAGGGTAAATAATATGAGATGTTGGCTTATTCAAGCCTCCCAATCAGTTTACACGTCAGATGTGGAGGTATCCAAACTTGTCTGGACAGCGCCTCAAGGCCTGAAGCAGCGTAATTTGGAAATGCAGAATATAAAAAACGGTTGTGAGTGGACCTCTGCAAAGGCGAGGAACCAAAATCTTGATCCTTATTGAAATAAAAAAATATTAGTTATTTTGAGTTTCGAAAAATAAGATCGAGCTGTTGTCTCCCTCTAGAGAGTATTTATATACAGGGTGTCCCAAAAGTATGTATCGAACGTTTGATCGTTAATAACTCTCTTCCCAAGAAGTCTTTTGCCTTGCTTTAGGTACCGTTTTGTAGAGCTGGCTTCAACTTAGATTTGCACTATAGAACGAATCATTCATCTCTCTTCATTACTGTAGGATTACGGTAGAAACTTGAAACATATGGTGTTAATGTGAAAAAAGCTGCCGTTTCAAAATTTTTCAAAAAATCGTGAAAACTTGTGTAATAGGGTTTTTATGGACGCTGAGTTCAATAATTAACTATTCACAAGATTACGAAGCTTTCTAAAGAGTGCAATCCCACTTTTTAGGAACATTGAAAAAATGGCCGCTACTTCTTACCTGGCATAACTCTTCAATGAAGCATCATAATAAGTTGGGAACTTTACAGTTATAATCAACAACTCTAATTAGCCTAGTGTAAAAGTTTTAAGGCTGTTTTGTTTCCTTTCTGGGGCAAAATATGGCCTTTCATTGCTTAAAACCCTCCTTGAAGTTTCTACCGTAATCCTACAGTAATGAAGAGAAATGAGTGATTCGTTCTATACTGCAAATCTAAGTTGAAGCCAGCTCTACAAAACGGTACCTGAAGCAAGGCAAAAGACTTCTTGGGAAGAGAGTTATTAACGATCAAACGTTCGATACATACTTTTGGGACACCCTGTATAGATGGCAGTGGCGTACCCAGGATTTCGCTCGGGGGGGGGGGGGGACAAAAAATTTTTTCGAATGAAGGTGCGTGGCGTTAGCCACGCACACCGGAAAATTTTTTGGGGCGCCCTCCAAAATTTTTGAGGCCCCTTGACCCCAAAATTTCAGAAAAAGGGAGGCGCGGCGGTTTTTTTACAAGGCTAATTTAAATTTTTAAAAATTTTTAAAAATTATTTCAATTATTTACAAGTAAAAACAAGTCGCTTGCACATTTTTATAACACATTCAAGTAACTTTCAAAAATTTCGCGACCCATTCTCGGGGGGAAGGAGGGGGGAGGGCCCTTCCCTGCCTCGGTACGCCACTGATAGATGGGACATTGTAGATCGTTTTGCACATGCTGAAATCGTGTAAACATAGTTTATTATGTAGCTTGTCATGTCTGTTGAAGTGGAGTAATCACTCTATTTATGACTGGATTCTTTGGACTCTAAGCCAATTGCATGTAAAACAACATGTTTATAAGCAGAAAATAGCTCTGCCTGGCATCAAAGATTTCCAGTGGATTCATGGACAACTTGGAAAGAATGCAGCTACATTTCATCTTCACTTTCACTTTTATCCGATAAGGGCAAGGCGTTTCACACAACCTTCGAAATAAATAAATCGTAGGTTCTACGGGCACTGAACAAGAACAAACTAGTATGTTAGTTTGAGTTTAGTCGTTCTAAAGAAATAACGTAAGGGTTCAGGTGGTGGGAATTATAAGATTGGAGCTTATTTTACTATGAAATTCATTGAAGTCGAATTAATGCGCCCTCATTTCTTGGCAAAAACTGCTTTGAATGTTAACCTTTTAGTATTACATTTACTTGGCACCTCTTGCTATGCTAACTACATGAGTTTGCTACGCTTGATAAAAGTTGTAAAACAATGAGCGATTTCTATTTTGACACACAATAACGACGGATTTGCAATTCTTTCTCAGGCTAAAAACTAGCTGAAACAAATCGGGATGCTTTCGTGATTCTTCAGTGCATCAACTAGGCGGGTCACTCGTCACACTCTGATCGCGAGGGAGGCTAGCAAATACGGTCAACGTCCTCGTTCTATCCTCTCCGATCGCATTGAATCTTCAGCGTTCAACGATTTTTCTCTTTTGCACATATAACGGTTGTTCTGGTTAGATATTTGGTCTCAATGGTGTCAATTTCTCTAAAAATAAAATTTCTTGGTATAGTCTTTTTATTCTTTGAAAAATAGCTTTTTCAAGTGATAAATTACTGTAAAGAACAGCTTGGTTAGTTTTTTAGGCTCAGAATAAGATTCAGACCACCTCTTGTCAATTTCGTAATTCTTTCCGTCGACGAATTCCTCACGTTAAGCCGGACACTCCAGTGCTCTGGATCCAGTGTAATTCAGCCCGAAAACTAATCCTCCTGTTCAGATGTTTGCTCGAACACGACCGGACATAAAATTTTCTTGTAATTTTCCAGAGAAATTCAGGAAGCTGTTCTTTGTCAGACTAAGATTGGCAGGGGCGTATGCTTTACCATGACAACAATTGCTGCAATATAGTCAAGCCATTTTCGAGTGTTTGTGTTACGTTAGTAAATCTATGTTATAAATAAATTTTTCGAATTTTGTCAGTTCTGTAGATTTAGAATCTTGGACCTCTAGGATGATCATCTTCAGCAGGTGAGGGCAAAAATAAAAGAAACTTGGAAGAAACCATGACCTCGAAAACTCAAGGTGACATCTTGACCTCGCGGAGGCAGAAGGAATTATTTGTTTTCAACCAAAAAAACTTTCTGTATAATCATTATCACCTGGACAGCATTTTTATTTTGACCTATTCTAGCTCTCCAAAAGTTGAATTTACAGTCATGCCATATTTTAGTAAGCAAAGAACATCCTCAGCTGAATACCTTCTGCATTATTTCCAATGCTCCAATCCCCTTCCGCTGCTTCAGCTCCTGCCACGACTTCCTGAAAAATAGCCATGCAATGTCAATATGGGCTTTTTGCTTTCCGGATGACCTGTTCTGCTTGTCGGACCCGACCGTCTCCGGTTTTTATTTACAAACCAGCACCTTCATGGTCGTTAGCGCCTTTCGAAGGAGGGCTCTCTTGTCGCTGTTTCATATTCTCCTTGCTTTGAAATGCTTTGATGTAGCCGAAAATTTACTATGGAAAGGAAAATAGCGTAGGCAATAATGTGAGAGTGAAAACGAGTTCATTTTTTCATAAGCTTTGCAATAAAGGCCGGATATTCGTTGACCGATCCGATTTGCGCTGGATGAGGCTATCTCGTTGGTCAATATATTCATTTGCTCATCATCCTGGCAGCAAATGCAAGCGGACCACCCCTCCAGTCCAGCCCATTCTCGGACCTAGTCCCATCATTTGCTTGCAACGCTCCGTGAGCAATTTCCAGCCCCCTTCGAAGCCCACCGGAAGACCACGTTCTGGCTCGCAGATTTCCGGTGATTTGCGTGCTGTCCACTTCATGAGTGCAGTTTTTATTTAGCTGGCGAGTAGCCTTGGGAGTTTTCTCGAGAAATAATAGAAAAGCTGAAATTCTCTGCTGCGAACACTATTGGAAAATGGCTTTTGCAACGTTATGCCGTAGATTTACTTATTCCACGCTTTGCCAAGCTCTCGCTCCTACCCTCCAGGCCTTTTACTCTAATAAAGACAAAACAATCAAATCTGACAAGTGTTTCTTGAGGTTCCAGCTTGTGTTTCAAGTTTTATGCTTAGACAACGCGGCCCCGAACGCTCTGAGCAGCCCCCCCCCCCTTCTCACCACTTAAGATTAGCCAACATTGGACATCGACGCACGCCTTACACTCAATAACGTCTTACGCTCAAATATTATGCTTATCCTCGCTTGATTCAGCTCATAACTTTTTTTAGCAAATAGTTTGAATCCAAAATTTTCGAATTTTTCACGTTTTTTAGCGGCTAGGTCAACAGTTTATCTTTTCTGAACCTCTGCTTTCCGACTACCTCCTGCAATTTACATCATTTGCTATTTGAGCCACGTCATTACTCAAATTGCCTGCTTTTATGTTAAAGTTTCAAATTTCAGCCTTTACTTAGGACCATGTTTATCTTCCTATTGCTCTCGCACTGAGCACCACTTTCGGCCTCAAAACCTTTTGATAATCGTCTGGTTGTCTGCAATCGAGCTCCAACAATAAGAGTTTAATTTATACCTGAGTCTGGATTTTCAGTTAGCATTGGTATCACATAAAATAAGTGTTTCTTATCTCTGACTGCAAAGAATACATTTCATTTGCGCTTTCCTAATGGAAAGTTCAAAACATAGAGTTGAAAAGTCGATTTTTAGGTTTTTGTTTTGCATGGTATTTATAGTAAGATTTCTTTGCAAAAACCCTGTCAACCCTAAATTCTAAAGTTTTTTGTGGGCTAACAAAATTACGCATTTAAAATTAAATATTACTGTGAAGGTGCTCGAAAAAACAGACTCATATGTAGATTCAATTGACTGGAGCTATATTAAGAACTCTTGCATAGTATCTCACAAAGCTATATTGTTTATCCTGTTCGTTCTGTTTGTGAGAAGACCACACATTACTTGGTTTCGCAAGAATAGTTGAGAAGCCTCGTAAGCTTCTAATCCCACATAATCCAATTCCCGAAGGAGTGGCACATGCGCAACGCCAAATTGCGTATGCATGGTCCACTAGCTCAAAGCTCCAAATACGAAAGCCTAAGCAAGATTTACCAGCCCACTTAAGCCTCGTTATAAGAATGAACAGTGGCTGAATCCTTAAAGAACACCTGTGGATTGGTCCTGCTTCCACATTGTGGTTTTTACATCTCACGAACTATGTCCTCGCAAGCAAGCACCAAATTCGCTATCCTGTTCGAAGCGCGCATCGGTGTCCCACAAAAATTGCGATGTTCATTTTAGTGGACGGGTGGAAATGGGTCAACGTGAGGTCGATTTGCCTCAGCTATTCAGCGACGTCTCTCGGACCATCAGCGGCATTACGAATATTATGGGTGCTGGACCAAGTCAAGGTTGGTCCCATTTCTTCATTCATAAGCGATAACATAATTCGTCTTGTAATTCGAGAAAAAATTCAAAACTCCCACCAAGACGAATAGAGTAAATAGAAGTACACTAGCGTTACTTAGAATGAATAAATCAAAACTAAGGTTTCGCATTTATTCAGTGTTTCCCTTGGATACGAACCGCCTAAATGAAATTCATCCGTCAATATTTGCGACGCAACGATGAAAGTGAACAAACACTTGAAATGAGGTTTTTTTAGGCCGCGTAGTTCAACTTACAAATCATTCTTTGTAATTCATCCACTTCTCACTCCATATATGTCCATTTTGAAGCGCATACCATTTTTCAAAGCTTATTGGGCAAGTTATAAGTAGTCTCAAAACAGAAGCTCCAGTTTTTTATGCAAGTATTCGTCTGGTTTTCTTCTATCCCCAAACGAAGAGTAACATCCGATATCCATTTTCTCAAGTATCTCCTCGTACTAGGTAACCAACAAGCACCTCCACATCCGAAGGTTTTTTCTCGTTTCCGGCATTGCATGCGTAGTTCACCTTCATATAACGTGAACTTCAGTCTCAGGACATTTAGGTCCCTCCACGGTTCTAATTTTTATGAAAGGAGCCCTAGATTTTTTTGACATTATGTACATACTATGCACTGAGTATTAATTTAATTAGGGTAACTCTATTAACCACAACTCCTTATACACAGCCATATATTTAAACACCTTCGAGTCATAACTTTGACTTCGAGAATTGTCAGAAAATTTGTTTCCTTGTGGAAACGGCGGCAGAATAAGATAGCTTAGAAAATGCTTGATTTTCTTAGGCTCTATTCAAGGGAGGAGATTTTTGATCGGAAACTTACCTCGCGGTGGTCATTATTATACGCAAACAATCAATTTGTTGGCTGTTCACCGAAAATCATTTTCAATACTATAAAAAGCGTAAATGAGCATGCTTTTCGTCTAATTTCTATTTGCGTCACATTTTTTTTGCTAAGAGAGCAATTTTGCAAGTTCTTATGTTGTCCATTGAATAACAACAATGACTAAGATTGTCGGGAAGCCTTTGCTGACAGAACTAAAATTTTCCTATCCCCTCCTTTCCAGTAAGTGCTCCAATAATAACCCGGACCATAATAGTATGGACCGGATCCACGCAGGGGTCTATTATGGCCGAGCCAAAAGGCTATCCACTCATCTCCGCGTATTCACCTGAGTTGCGTTCAAACAGCACCGTCACGCGGGTGACACACACACTCCTGTCAGCTTTGATATTTCTGTCGTTTTTGGCTCAATCACTCTTCATTCTCGTAGCTTAGCCTTAATTACAATCTCAAACAGTGTCTTTACGGGGAAGAGCTCGAATTTTCTAATTTAGACGCTCCCGAATCGCCTCACGCATCGGCTTCCACAATGGTTGGAAGTTTATTCGGAAATACTTGCTTTAAAGCATGTGGTATGGAGGATATACAGTATGCTGCTAGGGTAAGGCCTACCAACCTAATTTTTTCAGAAATTATCGAAATAAATTTTTTTGCAGTCCGCTGGAGACATGCTGATTACCCTACGTATTTGTATACTAGCCAGTACCATAATCTTTCTCATATGTATGGTTGTACTCACTGGTGTGATACTGTTTACCGTTTGTAGAAAGGTGAGTAAATAGCCATGGGTTCAGCGGCAGTTGACCCAGTTGTCAGCGATTAGCGGGTAGTGAAATATGACCAATTAAAACATTACTGGCAATTCGCCAAATAATTTGGTGATTTAGGAGTGGTATTGGTTATCTTAACCGGATAGTTGTCTTGTTTACAGTCTTTATTTTCCATGACAAATTAAGCTCGAGTTTTAGGAATTTTTATTTCCCTAAGCCTTCCTTACGATTACCTAAGTGTTTCAAACATCCCATATGTTTGACTAAAGTTCGACATAAAAGCTCAAAAAGTAAAAAGTCTTTAAAAAGCTCACAATTTTTTGAGTTTGATTATTTTCACCTGTGAGATCACATTCTAGCCGTCTTAAATGATATTTTTGCAAACATATATACTTTCTTCTAGAACTGAATTGAGTAGCTACGAGTACCCCACTCATTTCTATTATTTACCCTGCAGATCTTGGCACAATGGCTGCGCCAGTTGTTTGTGGGAACATTTTGATTTGGAAGAACTTTTGTGAATAGCGATGTTAACCACATAAACATCGATGCTATGAATGAGTCTAGAGCGAGCAACTATCTGAGAAGAAAAGCAGGTAGAACAGCGCACGATTGCGAAAAAACATTTGATTTTCTGCCCAGTTAATCCCAAGAATCGACTCGTCCCGATCCTTTTGGTCTTGCAAACAATTGGGGTTCAACAATCTGTCGCTATAAGGTCGCTGTTTCCTCACGTTTTCCTCGGCGCTGACTCTCTTACCTCACGCTTTGTGGGGCTGTCGTTTTGATTGTTTATTCAACGAAATTCGCACGGACGCTTTTGTTTGGAGAAAAATTCTGTGAACTGAACATCTGATTTCGGAAGAAAATGGGTGAATCATAGCAGGGTAACACTAATTATGCTTTGATAAATAGAAAATTCTTGAATATTCTAATGGATTCCTGCCAGGAAGATGGGTATCAAGTTCAGAAAAGAAGTTCCAAAAAATTTCTGCACGGATATTACTTTTCTGAGTGTCCACCCCCCACCCCCAGCATAATAGGGTAATTGATTACGGTAACGTAGGACGTTTCAGAGTAGAGCTCGATCAAAACAACAAATACAATCTACTGAGCCTTTGGTAAAGTCAAATCACAGTAAGTTTATATTGAGTGCAGTGCATAGAATAGCCGTAGTACCCTTTGTTTTTTTGTGCATCTGCACACTTGTTGTGGTGTTTGTGATCACTCAGCACAAAATAACAGATATGAAGTAAAATTTTGCTATAAATCCCTTTTTGGCTTATTATAAAATTTGCCTAAATACCTAATTTTCAGAAATATTGTTATATGGGTTCATATCTCTTTGTAAACCAAAAATGAGAAAAAAACTAGTACAGCTTACTAAGTACACTTAAGTTATATCTGCGTGAATTTTATATTGCTTACAATAACTGGATCTTTTCCTACCAAAATGAATTTCGGGAAGTTCTTACAAAAAATTACAAAAAACTCAAGCTGACCATCACCAATTCACCTGTCCACGCCAACAAAAGCGGAAATTAACTTTTCCAATTTATTGAGGGCAACTATCCATGAGCATTCTTTTATGCCAACTACCACAAGCATTTAAGTATAAAATTATTTTCAGTCAACACCAAGGAGATTTCCACTGCCAGCGTTTGTTCGTGACGTTTTTCCTTCTCGACAGGAAAGTGGCAAAGAATCGCCAAATACCTGAAAGTGCACTTAGCTCCTTTTGAACCTGCACTAAAATTACTGCTGCAACCATGTCTGTGCTGTATGTAAATGCCATTTTCGGGAGTTTCTGTTTTCTTTTCACCCTGTTTTTCTTAACTGAACAAATGTGCTATCCTACCTAGTCAACTTCCGTGCTTTTCCTTCTTCGATACCAAATGTTACCGCTATTGGGTAAGTGTAGTGAGAAGCTGTTTATTGTATGGTGTTTTCACGTGTATACATTTGCTTTCTAATGGATATGCTCAGAATGAATATTCGAAATGTTCCAGAATTTGTTTTTGGTAACATGACACCAATTATTCAACCAGATCGCATAGTACTTAGCTATGCACAGCACGTAACTCTAGAGGATTTGCTACCTTGCTCAATAAATTGATTTGAAATTTCGTAACCAGAAAATTTAGAAAATTGGAAACATTATAGAGAGTCAGTCTGTCTGTTTTCCACTCAAATTTTTCTAAAATGGAATGAATTCTGTGGCAAAACTGCGATGATATGAGGAACATGCTGAAACTATCATACTCTATCCAACTTCATGGCTTAATTTCGGGACTGATGTCGATTAGAGGATATTAGCGGTAGAATTGACATAGCGTATGTGTTACAGAAAACTTTTATGAATCAAAAATGCATTAATCGAATATGAATGTTTGCGACATGTTGTCACAGTCATCTAGGAAATTCTTCACAAACAAGAACTAATTTCAAGAAATCAATGATAGCTGGTGCTGCTTCTAATTTTTATGTATCGAATTTTAATTGGGAGGGTGTAGTGCAAAAAAAGCCAACGATTCCTTCTTTAATTGACTGTTGAAGTACTAAATTAGGTGATCAAAGATGTGTTTCATTTTTTGAAGAGACTTCAAAGATGAGAAATGGCAAAGTTAAAAGTTTATTGAGCATGAGTTTTGACAGTAACGGCCCTTGAGTCTTATAAATGCGTAAATAAAACAATACACTAAAACAATTACATCAACTAAGCTACAAAGTAAATTTATACATATTACACACGCAACCAGACTCCGCAAAAGCAATATATTAGGTCGTCCCGAAAGTATTTTCGCTTTTTTCAAACAATCGCCACGGCCCGCAGAACAAACATCCTTAAAAGATTCTGGAATTATTCGATGCAGTTTTTTTATGCTCTTTCAAATGGTCATCTTTACATTGCAGCTTAACAAACAAGCTCTTAGAAAATAACCAAAAACTGCAACCCATAGTTTTTGCCATAGTCAATTTCCGGTATTTTTCTAAATTCCTGTAGTAATTTCCCGAAGGAGTTCAAGTGACCTTTAAATAGTGCAAACAAAGTAGGATACAAAACAATTTCCGCCCCTTCCAAATCTTACTTTACAAAAGTTTTAGAAATTTTTTAATGCTATCAAATTCTATATTTCGGCAACTTAAACCTCATAGAGCATCACTCGGGAAGCAACTCGGGTGTTATTCGATGCAGCATCTTCTCCTCTTTCAGAGGCATGTTTTTCGTTTCTGATTCGTAAACTTTTAGAGGACAAAATCGACAAAATTCATGTTTTCGATGGCGCCCCAAGATGTACCCGAAAAATTCAAAATCTGATATTTCGAATCCGAAAACGCTCATTTTTCTTATAAAGCTATTAATAAATCTTAATCTATCTTTAAAATTATTAAAAACTGAGAATTTCTTAGAGTTTGACGAGTCTGCGTCTGGTATGGGTCTGCTAAAAATCGATAATGTTGTTTAAAATTTTGTCAGAAAATTATGGAGAGATCTGGGAAGGAGAAAGAAATTGTTTTGTATCCTACTTGGTTTGCTCTATCAGAAGGTTACTTGGGCTTTTTCGGAGAATCAGTACCAGAATTTAGAAAAATAGCGAAAGTTGACCTTGGTAAAAAGCGTGGGTCGCAGTTTTTGGTAATTTTCTGAGAGCTCGTTTGTTAAACTGCAATATAAAGATAACCGTTTGAAAGAGCATAAAAACTGCATCAAATGCTTCCAAGATCTTTTAAAGATGTTTGTTCTGCGGACCGTGGCGATTGTTTGAAAAAAGCGAAAATACTTTCGGGACGACCTAATATTTCTTTTATCCATTAACAACAGTATTTTCACTGTTTAATACCATTTCTCGATGTGCTATGATGGCGGCAAGCTCGGGACCAATAGACCGCTTTGTAGAATAATTTGAGTAAACATCTTCTAGCATTTCGACGTCGTCTTCGTTGGTTGTTGTCCAGTCCCTGCAATTTCATTTCTAAGTTAAATTTCAAAAGTATTTGAGAATCACTTACCACTCGGTGGTTGCGACAGGTTGCTTTTTATACAAAATCTGTGAGAAAACACTTCTGACATCTTTTCTTAGTACGAATACTACAACAAATTTGAGCGGTACGAGGACGTAATAAATAATCATTCCGATGATATCCGTATTTTTGTGCATCATTCTGAAAGAATTTGCGAAAGTCAAAGAAGATGGTCAAAGATTGAATATAGTATTATATTTTCTCGAAAATATTCCTAATGACAGCAAGAAGAGTTATGTAATTGATCTAGAAGGGAGTAGTAAAATCTGCTACATACTAAGCGAAATACGTTAATTACGAGGTGTATAAACGGAGTAAATTCTCAAACAACCTACCGAATGTTAATAACTTTTGACTCGGTACATACATAATTCGGTACATATTTACATGGCAATGAATGTTCAAGAAAAAGTTTGGAAATTACCTGAGAATTGGAAATACACAGCTCTCACCACCAGATGCGCACTGCTTTGGCCTATTCCAGCCTTCTGAAATGTTTAAGTTGATATGAGTAAGGGTTATCATTCGTACCGTTTAGTATATCTATCTTATAGCCCTTTAGAATGTAACAGGAGATCTCTGTCTGCAATGCTTGAACCTCATTCTTATCAATAACTAATACATCATTTGAATGACAGAAAAAGATCTAGCGTCTCGTTTCTGTCATTTCATGTTGATTTAGCTTGAATTTTTGCAGTTAATGGGGCACTAAAATGTTGCTCAAATAACTGAGAAACTGAGATTAATCTATTGCTTATGGCTACTGGTTATTCTGTTGCACATATACTTCTCGGGCAAAAATACGCCTAGAGTAAAACTTGATAGCCCAATAATTAGCAATTAAGCTCACGACAAGCACTCATGGTTAAGGTTTTTTTAAGATACTGGGTACCCAACTCGAAGAAGCAGAAGTAATTCGAAGTCTTACCTTCAAGGTGACAAAACCCGTGTATATTGCGGGGTGAGCAGCAGTTGTGAGCAGTTTGAATTTCATTCCATACATGACACGGAGCAGTTCCTTGCTTGACCTATAGTAAACAAACAACTCATGCCCAAAGATAATAATATCAGCGAACTTGTGCTAATAAAATTTTCGTAGTAGGAAAAATGAAGTCTAGACAACCTCATTCTCAACTTACTAGACAAAGACAAAGGATCGCTCGAAAAATGAGAATGCAATAATATAAGACAAGTTGTATACTTTTATTAGAAAATTTTCGCAAAACATTTTGCTGCTCCTTAATGGGAATCCCAAGGGCGTAAAGGGCGTGAAAAATAAAAAATTCGCCCAAAGGGAGGGAGGGAACAGATTTTTTCAAAAAAAAAATATACTTTATCATTTCACCTGCTCGGTTGTGATGTTATGAATATGATCAGCAATACTTCGATGAATCCCACTAAAATGTTCCACGAATGGTATGATCATTACACCATCCGTGATCAGCAGCGGTACCATAAATAACCAGTAGGCAGAAAGTAAGCAGCTATTTGATATGAGCACTCCTACTAATCCACATACACATGTGAAAAACTGAAAAGTAGCATTTTACGAGCATCAAATTACAAATATTTTCCAGTCTTTGCACTGATTATCTCATTGAAATGACTTGGAAGTAAATTACCAACACTTCAATAACTTCAAAGAACAAGTAATAAAGCTAAAAATTGTAACAAAAACGACATAATAATCGAAAATATTAGGTTGTCCCGAAAGTTTTGTCGGTTTCAAACCACTGTTAAACCACGCACAATAAAGATTTGAGTGAGTTTCAACGTGCATTCGATGCAGCTTTTCCTCCTCTTTCTTATGGATACACTTTCATACCATAACCTTGTATGCTTTTTTTGATAATTGCCAAATTCTCTACTTGTCAGTTTTACCTGCTCACAGTTGAGCTAATTTTCTAAAATTTCATTACAAAGTTTCGAAAAAGACTAAGTATGGGTCAAATAGAGCAACTCTCGGGCTACAAGCTCATAGTTTTAGATTCTCCTAATCTGCTGATTTTAACTTCAAAAAATTTCTCCGGAGGCCTTGGTCTTTAGCAAAGTCATGAAACGCGCGATTGCAGCAAAAGCTTTTGAGTTTTTGCGAATTCAAACTAGTTTGTTATTGAACATCATTTATGCAACATAACCAAGTTTGATTTGCTTCAAAAATCAGCTTTTTGGAATTTTCGGTAATTTCACGTGATAAAACGTGTTTAAAAAGCCGCGGTTTTTCTCAAATAAATAATTCTTTTGGACATTATAAATGTGGCCCACGTAATCTAAAATAGGCACACTGTAGCCAAAGGTTTGCCCTACATAACAGTCACCAGCGCTCATCGAAAATATCAAGATAAAAATTTTGAAAATTCAGGAAATTTTTGGCGCTACTGCTGAGGTGCTCAAAAAGCCATGGCGATAACATCGTAAAGACGGGGTAGATCAGGGAACAAATATAGCTATAAGAAAGAGGATACAAAAATGAATAGAATGACACCTAGGCCGTCCATGTATTGGTGTTCTGTGAGGTTTGGTGAGCGATGAAAAAAACCGACAAAACTTTCGGGACAACCTAATAGTTATAAAATCAAATAATTGCGAAAAATCAACGAATTATGAAGAGTTATATCTTGCTCTAATAGAAATAAAGTTGTACCAGATTTGAGCTTGGAGAAATTGGTAATCAAAGGTTTTGTGGAAGTTAGCTAGAGGTTCCAGTATACGACCTTAATTCTTTCTCAGTATATTCAGATGCATTTGAAGGTCTTTGAGCTCACCAATAGGCAGCTACAGTAATACTACAGTAACATGCAATTCTGTTACGTCATTATATTGTGACATCAAATGGCTTGCAATTCCCATAGTGTTACATTAAAGTCCAAGTCGATTTCTATCACGACAACATAGAAACCAAAAAGTTGAAATGATAAAAAATTGAAAATCAAAAAAAAATTCTAAGTGTTAACAGAATCCGGTTTTTGAGGTGCAGTAATATAATGGGAGGAAAAGGAGGTAGAAGCGTTGACAAAATTCTAAGACTCACCTGAATCCCAATAAGTATAAAGTAAAATATAAATAGTGGATGAGTATATCCTGTAGGAATGAGATGCCACCAATCCTCTGAGAATGTTTTGATGATGTACCCGATAAGAATAATCTGAATAAATCAATACCGTTCAGCATCTCGATTTCATAAAGCAAAAGCTTACTTCCACCACTATTAATGAACAATTCACGGAATATATCCATTGCTTATAGTTGGCCATGTTGACAATGCATAGAAATCGATTACCGCAGGAAAGAATAACCAGAAAATTTTACGAAATTCCGTCAAGCAGGTACAAGACGTGCTGTCGATGTTTATTTAATAGCTTTGTATTGTCGTTCGGAAGCGCTGCTCATCGCCGGATGATTCACCTAATGAAAAAAGTGCACGGAAAGGAAAAAGCGATTGGGAAAAACAAAAGTCTGGTATAAAACAATTCGGTTGAATACAGAGATCGACGCCACGCGTGATGGCGACTGGCATCAATGGCGTTCTAACACAATGTGAGAATCGGAATTGCTGAATGGAAGCCAACACTTGGTGGGAGCAAGTGAAAAGCCTAGCACAAGAGCAAATGTAAATTTGCTTTACTGCGATAGACTCCAGACTCAAATGTCAATAAGTGACTTTATCAAGTTAGATAAGGAGCTAAAAATCTCAAAACAATCATTCAAAAAAGCTCCGATGTAGGGCTTAGTTTGTATAGCTACGGTCACATAAAAAATTACAAAATTGATTTTCTTAGCATTTTGTGGTTTTCGCTGGTCTTGATGTGACTTTAATCAGATATCATTATGTAATATTGCTATAAGTCGAATCGGATTTCAAGCGATCACACAGTCCAAAAATGCCGCAAAATTGCATGGAAAATCAAATTTAATTGCTTTTGCAGACTCCATCTACATATTTCTCGAATCTGTTTATGACTCTATAGTTTCATTGTTTTGTGCTCTTCTCACATATCAGAAATCGCTTGTGCTTTGAAACAAAATAGCGCTGGTCTTGATGTGGTTAAAAATTGCAAACAGCTTACTGAAATTTCAGCTTGAGCCTGATTTTATTCTTTGAAGGTCTCAGGGCTTGCTCCAATCTCAAATTGGGCAAGAATTGTTCGAGGGAAACCAATTACGGGACTTGAAAATTGTACTTGACCATGCTCGAGAACACCAGCAGAGACTAGCAATCTAATGAAAAGTGGAAGTCTAGGTGATAAAATATGCCAAATAGTCTCGCCCACCTCATTTCAAAACTGATAGCACTGTTCAAGCAAAAAATGCTTCGTCAACACAACAAATGGGTAAAACTTTAGCCTGAAACATTGTACAAAAAGACATCAGGGCATTCGCAGGTTTGCCAAGCCAAGATTTCTTGGTTTTGAAAGAAATTCTTCCAGATATAAGTTCATAGTCCTTCGTTTAAATCCCAAAGTTCAACTTTTCAAGCTTCCGCGTGGCAGCTTTGATTGGAAGCTCAGCAAGCTAGATTCTAATGTTTGGGTGGGCGGGGGGGGGGGGGGGCTAGCTACTGTGTTCAAATTCTAAAATAATCTTACTTCTGCTCATGTAATTTAAGGATGCAGCTGAAAAACAAAAAAAAATATTACTTGCTAGTTTTGAGAAGTCATTAAGGGACCAGGTCTTGTCTTCCATCTTAAGATTGAGAAAATCTTTTTTCAAATTAATTAGAACTCACCTGGCCGAGCATTGGATCTTAGAATAATAGCAGAAACAATGCGCTGTTCCTTTCGCTCATGAAACATGAGAATATGCAGTCCGATTGCTCCGCTTAGCCCATGCTGCACCCCACGAAGACAAATTGGCTTTCGCACGAGTCGAGCAACAATAAGCAATTGAAAATGTGCTAAGTATGATTGCCAGCCAGGGAATGCACTTTTCTTGTCTGACTGGACATGATTTTCTCTCCAAGAAGAGATTCCGGATTTGGTGAGAAAGGTATCAGGTAAAGGTATACTCAGGTTTATCAAAATGCAGTTCAAAAAATCATCAGCTGGCTATAGTTTACTATAGATCCCGAGCAGTTGACATATACTTCAAATAGTTACTGTAGATCCCGAGCAGTTGACATATCCTGTACTGCTACTTACTTATTTCAACCCAAGCATCATGCCACTAATCTGTGCGTCTATTGTGCAGTTGCACGCGTAGATTTCCTATAATATTCATCATTTAAGTACTTGTCTAAATTGTCTGCCGTCGAACCTTTGGACTATTATATATCTGAAGTAACTGCGCATAACCTACCCGTTCCTAAACGAAGCGCAGGAGCCATTTTGGACAGGCTCAACTAGGAATCAACTAGGTACACAAGGGCTCATAGGGTAGAAGAGGATATATTCTCAAGTTGGCGCAGCCACTTCTTAAGATTGACTAGCTGTTTATAAAATAAAACTACGAATTTATAAGGATCTTGCCCTGCAGCAGCTCGGTAAAAACTTAGAAGATTCGTCGTGTCAACGTGCTCGTTTAAAGTAATTTGATTTGCCATTTCCAGTTTCTAGGCTACGGATGATGTACAACGGACCCTCAGGGTCTCGTCTACATTCGAGATTTGACTGCAAAAAGTCCTTCTCTTCATAGACAAAGGCCTTACCTTTCTAATCTGTAAGGCTTTCAACATACTTGGAAATTTCCTAAAACAGATTCCTCCTCCTACTCCACGGGAACTCGCCGCAAAAAAGATGGTAAAATACTTGCAATGTATTGGAAAATAAGTGATGAATAAAATTGTACAGTAAGCCATAAAAACCATTGTTGAAACCATAACCCGATTATAAACCATTGTTAGAAGTATCGTAAATCTTCAAATACAACGTGAGAGCCAAAAAGTGTAATAATTCTTCTGCAACGAAAGGAACATTCCAAAAACTTTCTTTTGCCGCCAAAGCAGCACGTCAAAAATTTGCTGTGAATTCATTGTTCGGAAAGTCTGACATACGCTATGGAAGTGGAAGTATTTTTATTCTGAAATTCATGGTGCAATTAATTCTTGACTGCTTCAATTTTTATTCTAAAAATTTGATATAGAAATACGTGTTTGTTGCCGGGAGACGAATGAGTCACCTCTTGCTTTCCACTCGCTTGTAATGGAGAAAATAACCTTGATTTTCGTTTGCTGCAGATCTCCCTTGAAGCTTGCAGACTATTTGAACTTCTTTACTAAACAAAGGCCAAAGTATTTTGCACGTTTCAAGCATAATTTCGCTTTCCTTGCCCATGAATCGGGCAAACACAACGCTAGCAAGATAGTTTTTCAAATCTTTTATGTTTTGATTTATGGATTACTCATGCTCATCTTCGTTGACACAGTAACCTTGCCAGCATTGATAAGCTTAAGACAGTGATCCATCCACTCCTTTGGGTTTGTATACTTATCGATATGGTCCAGACGTTATCTTCTGGCCGTAAACATTCTCACGCCACCCATTTTGGTCTCGCTATCTGTCTGGTCTTGTACTTCAGGCCTTCCCCGCTAATTTTCATTTTCAAATTGCAGAGTATGATTTATTTTATTGTAGATTTCGCCCCACTGATATTTTAGAAAGCTTCACTCAAACAAAATGACAGAAGAAGAAACGAAAAATATCTGGGTGGATGGAAGGTACTATCTCAATGTCTATAGAGTATCAGGATGAGAACGAGGTTTTTAGTTTTGACATGGTCCATTTTGGTGACGTCTATAAACTTCGATCTGCTAAAGCACATGGTGCCAAACTGATTGTTGGTGTCCACAGTGATAAAGAAGTAAGAAATGACTTTGTCTCGCCTCTTATCATCATTGAACGCTCTGAGAAATTTCTTAGATTTTCCGTAACACCGGTAAATATCCCATCTTCAAAGAGAATGACCGATATCGGCTTATTAGTGCGCTGAAATGTGTAGACCAGGTGAGAGCTATATACCGGCAGGGATCTTATCTTTTTTGCTACTCCAAAAAATAAGCTTTGTGCAGATTCGTTTTCTTCTTCTGCTTGCACTTTAGTGATACATTTAGGTGATCAAAAATGCTCCTTATCGCACCACAGCTGACATCCTCGACAAGCACCTCTGCAAATATTGTGTAGTTGAAGGCAAGTATTTTGTGCTAAAAATATTATGAAAAAAAAAATGCTGTCAAAAGTAGTCCGCAGAATATTACATTTATATCTACAATTTTGAATCTTCCAAATACATAGAGCATGCAGATAACACTCATTGTATACAAATAGGTATACGATTATATCTGAACTGAGTTTGATCATGATCAAGCTTTCTCGATTCCCGATTACTCGTATTGAAAGTTTAACACGCCCGAAATTTCGAATCCATAGAAAAATAAAACAGCGTGGTCAGGTGCCAAAGTAATCTTACATTGTTTTTTATTCAATATATATTTTAGAGAGCGAAATGGATGAGGACAGAATCGCGGACGTACGCAGGAACGATCGCTGCCTTGTAACTAAACAAGCCTTCAACATCTCCTACGAGGTCCTGAGAATCACATTTTGTATCTTTAACTGATTTAGAAAGCCATTTACGTTGATTCGGTTTTATGGAAATTAAGCTTGCTTTAGGATATTGTTGAAAGAGTGCTGCGCTCCCAAAAAGCTGTAGAAAACGGAGAAGTATGTAATGCAAACGACGAATGACGTTGAAATATTTTATCAAACATAATTCAGTGCATAACGAAGCCCTGGGGGACTACACCATTCCTTGCCACATCAGAAACCTTCAAGATGTTCTCAGCTGGCTCACAACCCAAGGAAGGAGATAAGGTGCGGTCTCAGTATTTTTTATAAACTTTCAAAAGCATTTAAGATAGTCTATGTTTGTGGTACATTTGACATCTTCAACGTTGGTCATCTGTCGTTTCTTGAGAAAGCCAAAAACCTTGGTGATTATTTGATTGTGGGCATTTACTCTGATGAGGTCTGCGATTTGAACATTTTTTTCCTTGCGTATCTCATTCAATACGTTATTTAGGAGATCATACAAACGGAGGGTTATCATCCCATAATGTCCCTATACGAGCGAGCATTATGTACATTTGCATACAAGGTAAAGAAATTTTCAGATTTGATATGTACACTTACTTCTAAACTTTGAAAAAATTTGATACTTCCGCTTTGATTCTTTGTGCACCTTACAAAAGTTCCTTGAGCAACTTATTGTCGTATTTCATTTGTATGAGAGGAAACAATACGGTTCATTCCCTGAAGTTTCTGGCGTGACATCTACAGTGTGTGTCAACCACGTGCCCCCTTTGCCGTAACGACTACGCATCCGCAGCGCGTGTCCATGCGCAGCAATCTCCAATCGATGTGGCAGGTTTGGAGGCCTCAAGCCGTACGCCCGCGAAGCGGCACGAACGCTCTAGAGTTGCGCTTGAGCTGATCGGAAAAGGAACACGTTATTGACACAGGCTGTAGAAATCTGTAAATTGGTGCAAGTACTGAAAGGCCCGGAAAAGCGAACTAACGATAAATTCCCTGGAAAATTCAAGAAAAGCTGTAAATAAATGCCTTTCCGAGTTTGTTTCAGCCGGTGGACGAAATTATACTCGGAGCCCCAAAAGTTCTGATTAAGGATATGCTGGATAGATTCAAAATCAGTGTGAGTTCGGCTGAAGTGATATACTCGAAAATAACTATACACACCTTAGATTGTGGCTCGAGGTCTGAGCACATCTTCTTCTGATCGAGAGCGTTTTGCTGAGGCTAAAAAGAAAGGGATTTTGAGGTCAATTTATCTTCGACTTCTCACAAAATTTTCAGGACTTGGTGTATTCTTTCAGAGTTATCAACTCGCATTCAAATGTGACAACAAATAGAGTAGTGGATAGGATACTCAGAAATAGGTTAGTGTATGTAACATACACACAAGATATTTCCATGAATCCAGAGCTCTACGAATTTTTTTGTTGTTAGATTTAGTATTTACGCTGTCTGTCACAGATCTTCCAAGGAACGCGAACAGGCTGAAGTCGAATACATCAATCTCTTTCGCAATGGAGTGGATAGCTCGTTCTCACAATATCCAGTACAACAACAAGGTTAAGATCTATCCGAAGACAAGTACCGTAAATCATGTCTGAGCAAGATAGCTTTGTATAAAATCATTTCGTAATACTGTACAAAAGCGATTGTTGCCGTTGATAATCGTTTGCATGTTTCTTGTATTATTTGACATTCTTTGGAGTTCTCTATTCAATGTAATTTCTAATCAAGCCTATGAAATGCTAGAGTGATCTACATTTGCACAGGGACTTTCCTATTGAGCTCTCGCAGGCGATATTGTTTGTACAAATCAAATTTTGCTCGAATTTTTGTGCAGTTTTCACCGCTTAAATCGTTACTTATTGTGACAGAATTTGTTTGAAAGCATCGTCATCGTCACCATGGTTCCATCCGGAATAAAAAAAATCATAACAGCCAGCTTGGCCTACATTGAGCACAATACCCATTGTTTCCGCTCATAAACTAGTAACAACAACAGACTGCTTCTTTTCCTCTATTCACTCCTTATGTGGTAGTGAACTGTAGGATGCAATCGAAGAAGAGCACGTCAATAAAAGGTTGTGGATAAAATAAACATTTTCGGTAATTGAAGACTTTGCGATAAAACTGAATGAAGCTTGAAATTTCAGGTATTCAGGTGCAGACTTTTCTGACTTCTTACTGAACACCAAGTTCATTGGACCTTAGTTGGCCAAATCGCATAATGCTATACTAAAAATCTACATTGCAAGGTTGGAAGCTAAGGTTAAGCGCGACTTAGTTATTATCGATAACCAGAGTTTGTTTACATTGACAAACTTAGGTACATCAAAGATTCGGAGGATCCAAAACTGATACCACTTTCTTAATTCGCTTAATGTAGTAGATGTAGGTTGTTCGCTCATAGTAGGTCGTACATATCATTTTCTATGATTAAGTTGTATTTCTGAAAGCCGGGTAATGATCTCAATAACACTATGTTAGGGTTTTGATATGTATGATCTACTACAATCTAAATCAATAATCAATCCATCACTTATACCGCAACTCTTGGCGCCAATCTCAAACATCCGTCAGGACCATTTCTTTTCTTGTTTTCAGTTCCGTTTAGTCAGTGACGTGCATTTTTTTCATCCATTTTGCTCATTTCCCTCCACTTCTTCTTTGCATACGTGCGAATTATAATACTTAGGAATGTCGGTATAAGAGTTTTCCACCTGTGAAAGAAACATCTTCAAGTCTTTGCGAGAAAAATTATCCAATTCTCAGCAAAATCTCCTTCAGAATTGTTGAGATGCACTCGCTGGATTCGCACGTTTATTTAACAGATTTTTTTCGGAAAACTACAGATTTTTTTCAGTTTGAAGCGATCATTTACTAACAACAAGTGATTTTGAATTATGTCCTAGACAGAAAAGTTAAATAGGTTTCGCATATCATCCTTGCGCGAACTTTTATAATCCAGAGTCCTCGGCTCCGAATTTCAGTTTCAAATTAACTGTACCTATACAAAAAGATTAGTTAACTGTTTACAAATGAAGTATGGACTCTGTCAGGATAAGTTCAGACTGAATGAAATCTATATACGAAATTGCCCCATTCCTTGTACTCCTTCTTTTGAGAAACAGAAAAATTCGAAAATTTTATCGAAAATTTTTCTGCGTGGTTTTCAACAATAAATAGTAGCCAGGGCTAGGCTGTAAGCAAGCTGGGTATCCTTTTTGGGATGAAAAGCAGAGGGGATTCGTTTTTGAGGTCGAAATGACAAATAAATTGCGTGGTTTTTTTCAGCCAACGTTTCGTTTTTTGAAGATTTTTTTAGGTTTAGGGTTTAGCTAAGGGTACTTCGTAAAAATTCGCGAAAGTCAAGGGCAATTTCGTTTTTTGCATTTTCCAGAAGCCACCCCGTGCCGAGCTAGTAGCTTCTATATACTAGCTTCTACATACATCCTACTCTAGTTATCTTCCAATGGTCGAATCGGTTGTTATCAAGTCAAGATTTTATGCTTGTCACTGTGTAAATCAAGCATAGTTCCGTAAAAATTTATTCAGCATATATGTGCAAAACCTGTATGATACAAATCGTTAAACGGTAGCTATCTTGGCAGTTTCTAGTAAGCGAGAATAACGTAACAATCGTGGATGATTCCGCGAATGTATCCGAGGATCGCATTCAACATTTAACATCTAACATTTATTGCATAGGAGTTCCTATGCATCGAAACACGACATAAAATCCGTTTTTTTTTTGTAAAAAAAAACACAATTGATGTTCATGAACGGAAGAAATTCAGTGTTTACAAAAGATAAACACGAAAGGTAAAGCCAATGTCAAGCATCAATCAAAGAAATTTCTCCACTTGTAATTGATCTTGAGCAGGGGACGACTGTAAGGAAAACATTTACAGTGGCAGAATATATCTATGACAACAAAATTCAATGCAGCTTTCTTCAGACAAAGAATCCTAATAACTGCAATTATTTAGCAAATTTCAAAAAATGGGTAGGACATTAGTAAAACAATGAAAGATTCTTTTCCAAAAAAACTCAAATGAAGAGGTGAGCACGAAATCTTGGTGATGAAAACCAGAAAAAATAAAACATTCGTAAGTAAGTATTAGCAAGACATATGGTGGCATATTGGTAACCGCGTGATCAGCCTTTGAATATGACGCTACGGTGAAATTAGAGAAGCTGACAATTTTCGTGTAAATTAAAATTGGTCTTTGATGTGATTTTTGACTATTCAATCGGTATGGTAAAATCAATAGCAGCATTAGAGCTGAATATGACTCAAGGCTTCACATTATATTTGAGCTCCTAACTCTTGGGAAAAAAACGCATTGCGATAAATTTTTACGTCGCTGCGTTTTTATCGTGAAGAACCGTCGGATTGCTATACCTTCTTTTGAAGCAGATTTTTGAAGAAACTCAAAACCTCACTGGACTGCTACGAGTCTGGCGTTTAGAATTTAGATCTAATTCCTAAACTTTCTTTTGTTTGAACTATCGCGACGTATTTGCGACAAAACGTCGCACGGTGCTAATTTCCTTGACGCTAAGTTTTACGGATCCAAAACAATTTTGAATTCCTGGAAGGTTTCCGACTTAGAGGGTGTTCCGAATCAACAAAAAGCTTTTATACACAGCATAGTGACTAATTAGAATGTTTTCATCGAATTCAAATTTACGAAGATTTTGGATAATTCACAAAGTTTATTGAAGGAAACGAAAGCAAAGTGTGCGGTGTTTCTTCATCACTTTCGACCTATCAAATATGATACTGGCTGATTTCCTTCAAGAGTGAGCTAGCTCGCAGACGCTAAATGCAGATTCACGGCCTCATAATCTTCGAAGATATTCATCTGTGGCCAAAAGACTTCGTTCTGTAGAATACAAAAACTCTTGTAACAAAATAGTTTGAATTCGGTTGTTGTATGAAATCGTTTTCTAGGTACGTGGTCTTGAAAATAGGTGTGCGTGTTCCATTCACGACGTGGTGCCTCATTTCCAAGACCGCGATACAGAAGACAGATTGATTAAAGAATCGAAACTTCGTCTGTGTTTTGAGTGGTACCTGCTGTTTAAATTTTTCATCTTGGAATGTTCGATTCTGAGAAGAGAACCGTCTGGTGATCGGTGAAAGTATGCAAAAAAGTCGATTTTCCGCAAATTTGGACCCAGTTCCAGTGTTATATTAAACCTGCTAATTTTCATGTATTCTGAGCCTCCGTGAAAAATGCTATTGAAAATTCATGAACTGAATATTTTAGCATCACCTAAACATCCCTCATTTTTGTTTCTTTTTTAATTACGGCTGCCTTACCTGATTGGCTGCTATCGTTTTCGTTTTTGAGGTCGAAAAGACAAATAAATTGCGACGTTTTTTCCAGTCGACGTTTCGTTTTTGAAGGTTTTTTAGGTTTAGGGTTGAGGTTCAAAGGGGACTTCGTAAAAATTCGCGGAAGTTAAAGGGACTTCGTTCTCTGCATTTTCAACTAGCCACCTCGTGCCGAGCCCTGTTCCTGAGTTTTTTTTTGGTGTGAGCTAATTAATAGATATGCTGTTTAATTTTTTAATAAGTAATGTAAAAAGTGTTGAAGGAGTCTAAAAGTAAAATATTCAGTGTAATTTTCAACTCGATTCTTTACCCATAATTTCTTTTATATAAAACGGGCATTTCAACCATATGAGCGATGGCTTGAAGCTTTGACATTCATTTATGTGTTATTACAAGAATTTGCCTCTCAATGCAAAAGAAAGGAAGAGAAAAATGCATCCAATAGAATTTAATTGCATTCATCAGTCTATGCTTTGTGTTCATTTCAGCCAAGCAAAAAAAACTAGAATCATGAATTATATTTGTGCTGAACCTGCTAGCATTTTTTCATATTCAAAAAGCAAGTCAAACCTCAAATTGCGCGTTATTTGCTAAGGATATCAAAAAGTATGAGATGCCATACTTGAATGGATAGATATAGCATTGCGTCTTCGCCGCATGAATGCTCCAGTGCCTCTTCCAAATGCTCTTTTTTGCGATTTCTTGTGATTCAAACAGCTGTACTCGTAAGTATACTTTACACATGCGTGCAAGTACACGTCATGCATCTTAAATTACTCACACCAAGTTATTAGCAGACAAATGAATTAAAACACTTCGCGAGCTTGTTGAAAGACCATTAACTTTCGAGAATTATTAGCTCGCTTATGGGGCACAGTTATGTAAAGCTACGAAACCGCACTGATTGGCATAGGAAGTGAAATGAATTTTTTGAGAATGAGGCGTAACATCATTTTTTCCGAACCAGGTGTGCAGCCGATAAACTTTCAGGAATTTTTTTTTAAATTTTTTCTCGACTAGCACTGTGTGAAGAATTCATTAACTGGCAGGATGTAGTTGGCTTGAACATGTCAAATCGATGGGGTCTGGAAAGAATAGAAAATTTTAAATGTGGATCAAGACATCTGGAATTAAAACCCTTCCAGTTTAGCTGATGAGGCTTACCCCCAAATTCGCATAGTTACCAATGATAGGTTCTATCAAAAATTTTCGACACAAATTCCATGTTGTTAACACAAGTCCGACGCTATTATAGCAAGTTGTGTGAAGATAGGCTCATAGTTAGGCTTTGAGGAAACAAAAAAATTGTGAATTAAAATCATAGTCTATAGTGTTAGCGTCTCCTTGCCAGTGGACTGAGGTTACGTTTGTTGAACGACAATATGGATTTCTCTGCGAATAAAATCATAAATCAACTAATTTTGCTTGCAGTGAATTTCATTTGTTTCATGAATGTTCATCACTTTGTCTCACAACTAATTGATTTTGAGTTAAAAGTCCATATCTCGATAGCAGATGTCGATGTGCAGGTTCTAGAAAGAAGATCAAACCCATGCACAATCAATTCGCGATATACCCCATCGAGTAGCTTGCCAACGTCCTGAAATTTATTTCTATTCGTTTTGCTGTTTTTTTTCTTCCTTTTGATTTTTAGGTGGAATTAAATCCAACATAAGAGGCTAAACCTAGCTGTGCATAGAATTTCTCTCGCATTATTGTGCTTGAACTTTGTCGATATTCACGCTGAGGTGGGAGATCTAGTAAGCCTCTATATAGGATCGTATTTTGCTGCTAAGGATTCTTCCGGTGAACCTCAACATCCAGGCACCTCTTATGTGAGATTCAGCTGCTCAAAATATATTTAAGAACGGTCTTATCCTCTATTCTATTCTGCTATCCTGGCGGTTCCCTTCCTACTATTAGGTTCATGCATGAATAGCGGCCGTTTTGCGAGTTCTCACTTTGACGTGCTGTAACATTCTAAGCTCTATATTTTATATCCTTATATCTTATCTTGACCAGACCATGAGCTCTTGAAAAAACTTCGATATTTTTCAATCACTGGAGATGATGCTACCGTTTCCTTTGTGGTTTAATAGCAAAATTTCTACGCTTTCTAGCTTTCTAGGGCGTAGAGTTCCCAGAAACTAAAGATTTATTTGGCAGGAATTTTTTGACTAACTTATCAGGCGCCTGACCTGACCAGACCATGAGGTCTTAGAAAAATTTTGATTTTTTTCCGGTTATGAAGGCGATGCTAGCATTTCCTGTGTGGTTTGAAAGCAAAAATTCTACGCTTTCTAGGCGCTAGGCGTTCCCAGAAATTGAGCATTTATTTGGCAGATTTTTTTTTTGAAAAACTTGTCAGGCGCCTGACCCTGACCGGACCATGAAGTCATGGGAAAACTTTGATATTTTCCAATCATAGTAGATAATGCCAGCATTATCTACTATTATTATTGCATTATTGCATTATTATTATTATTAGCACTATTATTGCCAGTGATTTTTGGCTATTCAATAAACGGAATGGTAAAATCAATAGCAGCATTAGAGCTGAAGACTCAAGGCTTCACCTACATTTGAGCTCCTAACTCTTGGGTAAAAAAACGGATTGAGATAAATTCTTACGTCGCTGCGTTTTTATCTTGAAGAAACCGTCGGATTGCTATAACTTCTTTTAAAGCAGATTTTTGAAGAAACTACATCACTGGACTGCTACGACTCTGGCGTTTAGAATTTGGGACTAATTTCTAAACATACTTTTGTTTGATATCGCGTATGGCGCCTGATTGGGTGTTCCTGCACCCAGATCTCTGCACAGTTGGATTCGCACCTAGAGGCATGTGTTCGCGGCTTACAAGGGAATGGTCAGAAGTCGAAGTGGCCAAACCAAACAAGCGGTATACCATTCGATGCAGTGTAAAACGGATTTCGAATCTGCCCTTCTTATCTGCTTCCCGCTTCTGTGGACGAAGCTACAAGCGATTTTATTGTGAAAAAATCACACATAAAAACAGCGAAATTGAGCACACTGTTGCGCTTTTAGCTCAGCTTCTTTCCTCAAAAATTTGAAGTAAACTAGCTGCATGTTTTGGCCCAGCATTAAGGCGATTCAAACGATTAGCAGAAAATGATGGCAGGTTCCGTCGAAAAGGCCCACACTGAGATGCATTCAGTTTCAATGCAAACCGAAATCATTGTTAGTAAAAAGATAATTCGGACTTTTGAAGAAAAGAAAAATGGAAGAAATTTTCTGTAGCTCTGCGTTTCGGAAGGAGACTTGTCTGTGAAGTTTTTCAGTGAGTGAGAAATCCGGTGCACTCCGCAAAGACACTCTCAGTACCACTTTTTCGTACCCCTATTTCTCGAATGCGGCAATTTGTCATCGCAGTTCTCTTTTTGCATTTTATACTACTACGGTTTGACATGTGTTGTATCTTCCATGATTGAGAAGAGAGCAGCTCCAGATATGGCGTCGTTTACCGCTGCTGAAGCCATAGCAGAGTTGAAACACGCTCTCTATCGCAAAGAAATAGAGTTTCTTGATCTGAAATGCACTTACCTTTCTACAAGGTTAAAGTCATCAAGTGAATCTCTCAAAAATGCAAAGGTATCTTTCTATAATTTCAGCTACTAATGTTTTTTTTCTATAAAATTCATTCAGCTCTCAACAGAAATCGCTTTGTTGAATGACAAGAATGAGAAGATGGAGGGAATACTGGAATCGACTAAAAGGCGGCTACAGACCTGCGAGCTGTGGGTTCCTCATAATTGCAAACAAATTTTTCTTGTAAGTAGATATTTTAGACAATTACTCGAAGCGAAAAGTTTGCAAAGTAAACTTAGAGAAGATCTACTTCGGGAGAGAGAACAGCTAAGGATGTCAAAGAAAAAAGAAAGTGAATTGGAAAATTATGTGAAGGTCTGTTTTGTCTGCTGTCACATCCAGCGCAAGCTTCAAATTTTCAGGGACTCGAACGAGAGCTGCGTGATCTCCGTGCTGTGAGGGAAACAACTCCCAAAAATTGTAAGATTTTGCAGTTTTGACCTACCATTACTCGACTTTACTGCAGCAGCGAACAATTTTATTACGATTGTGATTTCAAGGTTTGCGCCCTCGCAAAAACGCTACAACTTACCAGTGTATGGGAAAATCACGAGAAAATGCGGATGCGGGGTAAGTAGTGTCTGTATAAAATCTAAATCCATACGGCTATGTATGAAACCCTCTTCAGAGAAGCATTGCCAAAAATAAAAACAAGAAGACCTTTGATGGACAGGACGAATGTCTCTCAAAAAGATGCGGATTCTGCCGATTCGAAGGACGAAAAGCAATGAACTCAGTTCTGTGATTGTACCCCGGACACAAGTCGATGTCTTATACTCCGTCGATATATTGTTATGATCGTAAGTCTGTTGAATTGATCTTTAACCAGTGGCCATCTTCTCGGTGCTTCACAATCTTATAAATCTCAGAGCATGTACTATAGTTCTCTGTAAATAAAATTTGATTTTTCTCCAAGTTTTCCCTTTTCCATCAATAAGATTAGGAAACTTTTTCGAAGCGGGAGAACATGTGTGGCCGACATCATTATTGGCTGAATATGACAAGATTCTGTCATTTTGTTACTTCATGAAAATGCTAAAAACTAATGGAACGAGCTAATAGCTCTCCGTAACATCTTCAGAATCTTGTAAACGAAACCTAGGCTGAGGATTAATTGGCAGTATTGGCAGCAGTGCATCATTTTTTGGCCACGTGAATATTAAACTTGATTGACACATAAATGCTCCATGATCATTACTCCCAAAACTACCGTTTTTTTTTTCGTTCTTTTAATTCATAGAATCCTTTTGTTGCCTCTGTTGCCATCGCGATCATACCATTCTATATTTGCTACAAAACTTGAACCCTTATCTGCATGGCAAAACACATTATTCCATTGATATTTTCTTTACTACACGGAAAAATTTGGTGCTATTATACAGCAACAAAAGATGACGTCAAAGAGAAACTGTGCCGTTGATTAGAATATAACAAACAGGCACTAATAGGTGTGCGCGAAATAAAAAGTCCTGAAGATGCTTAACCAGTGCTCGCCTTGTGTCAAGTTGTTACAGCAATTTTGATTATTACACATTTTATGATACTAGCGTATCTAGTAGAACTCCGTAGCCAGCAAACGGAACTTTTGCGAAGTTGTTACAAAATAGCGCAGGCGTAATTTCTGCTTCCGGTGTAGTCACTTGAATACTTCCAAATAACATTGTAAAGCAATTTAGAAGCTACGTTGCTATCATCGAATTTACTAGTTTCTCAAGTGATGGCTGAAACATGACCAATTCAATTGCACTTGTTTATTTATGCTTTGGAATTTGCCGATGAAGAAGTCTCTAAAGATCCAAAGGGGTCTTAAAAGCATTTTGTTCAAAGCCAAATTAATGACAAAAAATTAAACCAACCATTTGGTGCAGGGATATCAAGACCCATGAATCCGAAGAGGCACGTAGTTTGACCGTTTTGGCTCACCTAACTAGTTTCCTATGATAATATATCGAGCAAATAATATCGAGCAAGAAATTTTCTTTTCTGACCTGAAGGATGTAATCAGATCCCTGAAGGACAGCCTTGACCACCAAGCGTGAACGTGATATTGGGGTGTTTTGGGATGCGGATGCATTGAATCTCGTATTCACCGTTGATGATTGGAAAAGCTCCAATTTTCTTTTGGATCTGTGGTGTCCTATAGGGTTTTGAGAAAACCTGGATACGCATATGATTGTACCTTCTTGCTTAGTATCGTTTTTGGGACAGAAAGCAGAGGGGATTCGTTTTTGAAGTTGAAAAGACAAATAATTTGCGACGTTTTTTTCAGTCGACGTTTCGTTTTTTGAAGATTTTTTAGGTTTAGGGTTTTAGTTTCAAAGAGAACTTCGTAAAAATTGGCGAAAGTCAAGGGGGACTTCGTTTTTTTGCTTTTTCCAAAAACCACCTCGTGCCGAGCCCTGATAGTAGCTGCTATATTCGACTTGGGTTATCTTCCAATGATCGAAACGATTATTATCTAGTCAAGAATTTATACCGGTCACTGTGTAAATCAAGCAGTTCCGCAAAAATTTATTCAGCATATATGTGCAAAACCTGTATGATACAAATCGTTAAACGATAAAATTATGAATGCGATTGTAGGGAGTAATTTTTAAGCCGAAAAAAGTGGACGTCACCATGACGCTGTGGAGAGGAATGTGTTCGGCTCAGACTCGCTTTACCTTGGCAGTTTCTAATAAGCAAGGATAACGTAACAAGCGTAGATGATTCCGGGAATGTATCCGAGGATCGTAAGTATGATGCAGATCGCCAAATGATAATCACAGCCCTTCTCGAAGAACACACCAACGGGCTGAAATTAAACGAGTTGTTTTTTACTGCATCCTATATGGTAACTATAACCAAAAATTTATAAAAACAAAGCTGGCGAAATTTATTTTTTCATTGGATAAATAAATGAAACAAGCAGAAAATCTGACAAAAAAAGATGACCCCTCCTAGCAATTATATTTCAGCACAACTCCGCTCACCGAACCACGATGTTTACTTTAGTTTTCTGAACGTCTAAAAAAACCCTTGAGCGTTCCGTTCGCTATCAATAAACATTTCCCAATGTACATAAGTGTGAAGCAAATTGTTTCGGATGGATTCTTACTAAGATGTGACTACAAGTATTCAATGCAAGAACGTATCGATTTTCTCAGAAAATTCCAAAAATTTTCTTTCCCTCTGCTTGCACCTTCTCTTCGACAACACTAGACGGTACTTGAATGCAAGATGTGCACCAAATAAAAAAAAAGTGGAACCATGTGATGATTTTTGCAAAAGAAATTATTTGTGGAACTACCTTATAATCACTTCACTTCAAAGCAAAAATGCATTAGCTTACAAGAGGTCATTAGGGTTCTTATCGAGGGTCTATTAATACTGCTAAAAACTACTTTGAGTGATAGTTCAAGTGTCAAATGATACAGCTGAATGAACGAATTGCAGAATTGCTGCTTTCGGCTATCACCCCTATATTTCAGACACGCTCAAGTATTTTGACTAATTATACAGATTTTCAGAGCGAAAAATAGTTACATTTTTCGCCACGATGATTTTTGGATCTTATCAAAGTTCAAGGTCCAAATAGCGAACAATTTGGTGCGTTACATGCGAGCTATCATTCACCTCTGCCAAATCATCGGGATAACGATATCCCTTCAAAACATGTCCCAAATTATTCACCTAAATGGGCAAACTACATGCACTACTACCAAGTCGAGTGAAACCACTTTTTTTCGTCATTAAAGAAGATGGACTCGTTCCTATATTCTCTGACACCTTTCATCAATCATCGATCTCCAGCAGTAATCATCAGAGTGAAGGATGTGTCTTAGCTTACTCTGGTACTTGCATTTGGGACAACTATATGATGGGAAAAAGAAGAGCACATTTAGAAAAGTTGAATCTAGGAAACTGAAATTAGTAACTTTAGCAAGTATTCAAAATTAGATGATAAACAAAAGATAGGAAGTACTATAAGTATAGTTTGTATATAACATACAGCTTTTACTAGCGCTTCGATGAGAAAATGCATTTTTGCAGTACTGATCGCTTTCGTTTGAAATCCTATAAACATATAGTTTCAGAACCTTCATGAACCGCCCAAAATTGATGAATTTGGAGTTTAAATATCCTAGTAAGAATCTTGTGCAAGACCTATGTTTCATTCCCACCTCTCCTTTCTGTAAATTCTTGTAAATTCTCTCTCACCCTCCAACAAACTCAATTTTTATGAACTGAATCTAGCAGAAACTGCATTACTATACGACCGTTGCCGTCTCAATTGCCTAAACTAGATGCCGACCTAGTGTATTTAGATCGATACACCAAACGATCCCTAGCAATTATGCACTGCAATTTGAGAGGCCCTCAAACATGTTTGCAAAATTACGTCGGGTTATTCAAAGAAAAGACGGAGCCAAGGTTTTTCTAAAGAATGCAGAAAAACTTTACGGCAACATCGTATGTGCACGGTAAGCAAACAGTTCAAGAATGTTTCGCACACTTGAAGTCGGGGAAGCAATAGCCGCTAGGAGGTTCACAGAAATTCGCCAAAAACTGTTTCTAAGAAAAATTTGAAGTCAAGGAAATGCTTACCGGGAGCAGCACAGCGCAGATGAACTTTGGGAGATCGCCGAGGGTAAGAGCCATAATGTACTAACACTGAAAATAAGTAAATTTGCAAATATGCAGTTCTGACTGCAGTTAGAACGAAGCCAGCCGGCGAACTGGTAAGAGAGAATCGGTATCGCTGGTAAATGGCACACAAAACGAGTGGCACGCCAACACAATATGACAAATGGTGAGAATCGAAGATCAAAGTCGGTTGGCGTAAAACTGGCTCAGAGCCAAGAAAAGCCACTCTTGTGGTGAATACAGCAGTAGGGCACCAGATGGATTGGGCCCACAGAGATTGCGTAAGAGCACCAAGGCTCGCACGACCTGAGAGTTCACCAGCTGGCTTGGGTACGCGACCGTGGTATGTGTGAATCGTTGGCAAGTTTCTGAAAAGTAAACTTATATTCATCCTTTCATGTGTGTGATGATACACCAATATGACTCAGAAATTTATTCAACATGAATAAGTGTGCAAAACCTGTATAATACAAATCGTTTGAACGATAATAATATGACGATTGCGCTTGAAAATGAGTAGAATATCTTGAACATTTTTCAGCCGAAAATCGGCGTCACCATGACGCAAATAAGGAATGTAATCGGCTCATAACTCGTTGGAAATTTTTTGGCAGTGTCTTCTAATAAGCCAGGATGACGTAACAAGCATAGATGATCCCGGGTATGTATCCGAGTAACGTGAGAACGATGGCGATTGCTAAGTGGTAGTCGCAACCTTTTTCCAAGAACACACCGAGAGGCTGAACGTAGCAAAAATTCAGATAAATTTTGGTAAAACCTTTGCAAAGGGCAGTGAACCATTTCAGAATTTTCAAATGAATTTTTCCTTCGATAGCCTTCCAAAAAATCAACAAAATATCTAAATATTAGGTCGTTCCGAAAGTAATGTCGCTTTTTTCAAAAGTATGCCACATCTCGTGGAACAAAGATGTGTAAGAGATTCTGGTAGCAGTTGATGCAGCATTTCATTCTCTTTTTAACGGTTTTGAAGTTGTTGCAATACAATCAATGAGCTTACAGAAAAGAGTCAAAATCTGCGACCTATGCTTTTTGAGATGACCAAGTTTCACAATTTTTCTAAAATTTTATAACAAACCTCAGAAGGAGTCCAAGTAATGGATGGATGGAGCAAACTTTACAGGAAACAGCACAACTTTTTTCTACTTTCCAGAGCTCGTCATAATTTTTGTACGGATTTTTTGATGAAACCACCGAATTTTAGCAGGCTTGTCTCAGACACAAATGCATCAAACGCCAACAAGTCTCCGGATTTTGAATTTTACAAAGATGGATTATGGTTTGGCAACAATTTTACAAACCAAAAGAGCATTCACCGCTTCGGTTTAGCAGCTTTCGAAAATTTCGGGTATACCTTGGGGTGCCTTGGAAAAGTTAAATTATGATGATTTCATCCCGGAAAACTCGATGATTCGGTAACAAAAAACGACCGCTAGAAAGAGTAGAAAAAGCTGCATCGAACGACACCCAAGTCGCTTGCCGATTGTTGTTCTGTGAGATTTGACTTAGCTAAATATGGAATTTGATGGCATTGAGAAATTGATTGTACAAACTCTGAGAAGCAAGCTAAGGAAAAGAAAAAATTACTCTATGTTTTATAGTGTTTGCTCTATCTACCTGCCACTTGTACTTTTTCGGAGATTAGGTACAAAAATTTAGAAAAATAGCCAAACTTGACCAAGACAAAAAGCATGAGTCGCAGATTTTGGTAATTTTTCGAGAGCTCAATCTACATTATGCAGTGGCATCAGAACCATTAGAAAGAGGATGAAATCCTGCATCGAATGATCCTAAGATCTCTTGAAAATGTTGATTCCACGAATAGTGGCGTTCATTCGAAAAAAGCGACATTACTTTCGGAACGACCTAATATTTTCTTTCTTGTATGCAACCATTAGAAACTCAAGTTATCCTTACTGACTCAAAATGTTCTTTGGTGCTTCGTAGTTGACACCCCGACCACCAACCACCAGGTTTTGTTTATTGATGTCGCAATGTTGATACAATCTATGTTCCTCGAATTTTTAGGAACCCTTGAGTGTCCCGTCTTCGATCATTGCACAATTCCTTTGGCAAACACTATGTACAATTTACCTACTAAAAACCGCCCTATAGTATAGATTTCCTGAAGCAAAAACAGCAGTTGAATGTTAGAGATTCTCCCAGAAGAGTCAATTTATTCATGAATTCTTCATTCTTGACTGAGATAGTCACTAGTCACACATCAAAAAGAAATTATTGAAGAAATTTTAACGCTCAAAACTTTTAACGTGACTCCGAAGTCCTTGGCAAGGTAAGCTTCACAAACATGAGTAACAAAAAGTCCACATTTCCGTTGGCTTAGTCACTTTTATGATACCTTTTTCCGGTCTATAAACGAACATGTGAAACGCTGAAGAAAAATTCATGATACTTTGTGTGTTTTTCTATGAATCACCCCACTTTAGCTAAGAAGATAAGCGCTCTCGGTTTTATTTCATTCCGGTAAGAGCTAGCCCAAAGTATGAAGTGTTCAAGAGGTGAACGTCATTCCAGTAGCATATCACTCGGTATGAAAACTGATTAATATCTAATAAAAGATAAGTAATTCGAACTGGGCAATCTCGATATAAAAGGATTTAGAAGTAGTTACTACTCATGAACTTTATTACAGATCTAAGAAGAACTCGTCAGTGCTTACAAACTGGCAAGTTGTTTACGAAAATGTGTTTTTGCAATCAATAAGAAGACTTTGATGCGCATGTTATTTATGGCTCATATTACATGCAGATAAAGGTTGTTTGTCGAAAGTACTCGCGCAAAATTTGAATTTAAATTTTTCTAGCTGGAAAAAAATCGCTCCACGTGAGGGACCACAAAAAACTCGTGAGTTTCGGGTTCGAATCAAGTAGATCCAATTCTTAGAGAGTGAATCCATACTGAAGAGCAGATGTCCTGATTTATTTTTTTCAGACAGAACTCTGAGGCATCCGACAGAAAGTAAGTCGATATAGATGGTAGATTTTTACTGTACTAGTATCCATGTAGTCTCAAAGAAGGTCGTAAAAAAAGGAAGTATGAGATATTGATAACTTAAAATCGTGAAGAGAATCAGCTGTTCTAAGAACGACAAAATGTCTTGAGAAAGGGCTGGCATATTTATGCACCAGTCACAAAACCTGTTTCAAAAGAATTGATCCAATATCCAATAAAAGTTGCGACAAGGAGTTTTTGAATAATAAATGTATACTTTTCCCGCACCATAAAAGTCTGTCTTATACTTCTTGCCATAGTCATAGTTTGCCGCCACAGAAGAAGGCAAAATTCTGTTGAAGATATACTTGTTCATTCATTACTTTTTAGCGTTGGAACAAAAAAAAACTATAGTGTGGCAGCCTAGAAAAATTGAAGTGGCACTGGTAACTCCCCCAAAAAATATATTCTAAAAGAGTTTTGAATTTCACCTACACTTACAAAACTTTTTTCAGAAGCCCTAAATTCTAACAGATTATTTTTCCCCAAAAATGTATCCATTTTTGATTTTTATGAAAAAATATCGATTGGCGGTCTCCCTTTGTATCGTCTCAAAGGTCTAGTGTGCAGCTTTCGACATCAAAGAAGGTAAGGATGCTAGCATATGGAAGTCAAAGGTTCATGGCAAATCATCGTTTTTGCAAATCAAAACCCGCGGATCCAAAATGGTGAGGTAAAAAATTTATACAGTATACACACCTACAATCTGTAAGGATGACTTGACAAAAGCAAAACTGGAACTTTCAACCTAAAAATTTTCCTGTTAGGGCCCACTCAAAGATGATGACAAGCATCTATTTTGGTCCAACATTCAGCGTCACTCCGCTCAACTTCCGCAACCCTTTTCTACCCCCCCCCTTCAGCTGTTGCAACGTAAAACTTGACTATTCATAGAGTCACTTGAGGCCAATCTCATTACTCTCGCAGCGGGGCTGTCACAACTGCAAAGACTAGAAATCGTCAGTGGTGAGTTTCGAATCGATACGTGAAACGATCCGCATCCGCAATTTTACGTTCGGATTCGTACATCAATTCTTCCTCAAAACTTGTTTGTGCTGTACAGCTATCGTAGACAGAAAAAGTGTTCTTAAGCATGTGTACGAGCACAAGTACCGAGATATCTGTGAGAATTTTTTTCCAAACGTGAATTTGCACGTCAAACAGAACTTGACATCGATTGGGGCAGATTTAAGTTCTCGGAAGGCAATCGGAGTTTATGGAGGGTTTTTGAAAATTCTTTGCAAATTACTGCAGAACCGGTTCCTATGAAAAACAATAGTAAAGTGAACATTGACTCACCGGGAAGAGGAAGGCGCAGAGGAACTTTGGCACGTCGGTAAGCGTAAGAGCCATTTTATTGTACTGACACTGAAAAATTAAAAAATCAGTAAGCTGGAGGTATGGTAGCGAAGAGGCGATGGTAAGGCGGTACGATTACGATGCAAAGACGTGGAATTTTACTGTAATGATAGGAAAACTTGTTAGAACTGCACGTATAGAAGATCAAACCACGCAGAAGGTGGAATGACTTATGAGTGAATGAGAATATTCCACTACAGAAAGAGAAAGGAACAAACAAGACACCGATGTGGCGTCACCGTGACGGAACCAACCGTGCGAGCGAGGGATCCGAAAGTGCGCACATGCTCACGCACGGACACAAGTTCACATCGCTTAAACGGTTACGACCGCTATGAAGGTGAAAATAATGATTACTTTAACATCAGTCATTCTAAGTGAATCACTTTTATACACTTCTAAGCAGAAGACATTACGCATTCTACTGATATGAAGATGACGAAAGTGATGAGTCACTGGCAAAAAAAATTGACGTTCGATTTTTGCCAAAACGCTTTGATGCCCTTTTCTCTGATACAAGGATTATGGCTAGTCAATCCGAAAAAAGGGTATCTGAACAGTCACAAACTAGTTCTTAAACACTACAAAATGCAGTCATGGACAAAGACCTTTTCGTTTCCATAATCAGGAAGAGGAAGTGGACATTGGTAAGATCATCTGAATGTGTTCTATTCAAATACGTACATAATCTACTTATGCTTGTAGGATAAAAAGTACAGGATAGAATGATGTTTTGAAAAAAGTTCGTGATTACATTTGATTAATAAAAATCAGCGATAATAGAGATAAACTTTGCCCCAGACTGAACTTCCGGTTACGCCTCGGTTTTCCATTAGTCTGAAAGGGTACAACCCTATACCTAATTGTTATTTTACTAGCTATTGTGCCCATCACATAAAGATGAATAGGATTCGTTCTTTACAACCACTATTAACGAGAAAAAAGTTTTCATAGAATGTCCTTTCGAGACTCTGATGCCTAGTAAGCAGTATAGTCACCTGGTTGAAACCCAATCTAAGTTTACTACATTACCATTGAGTTCATTGAAAAAGTCTAAATCTTTAATTCACCATAAAATCAACAATTTTCTTTCTTAAGACTTTTTCATCGAACACTCAATGATAATATAATGAGCTGATATTGGTTTGCAACCTAAATACATCAAGCCAAAACCATACTACATTACTGGTAAAAGAATCTCTTAAAATGTATTTACAGTTTTGACTTTACATGTCTGATTTATATAGGCTTCATTTTGCTTTTTAACCTGGTGATATCTCAAAATTCACTGCCTTTTTGGTTTTTTTACAAACATTTTTTTTTTCGTACACTTTGCGCATATTGTAGCTCACATCAGAATTTATTAATTGTTAAAGAATGATCGCACCTTATTCAAAAAGAAAGTTATCGAATTAGTTCCAATACCTACTTGTCAACCTGATACATTGAACATTGAAGGAAAAAAATGAGATGCTCAAATGTATCGACAGGAAAGCATCGATACCAAGGGAGAAATTGTAGCCGAGGCTCATAAATAGCCCATTAATCCATTTATAAAAAAAGTACGACATGGGGTAAGGAAGAAAATGGCAAACGGTGCTTGTCTGTAACTTGATATGAAAGATGTTTTAAGGGAATAGAGACGGCTACTGTCAAAGGGAGCGGGTGATTATCTAAGAATTTTATAAGAGTCAATGCAGTAAGCACACTGCTCTCGATTATACAGCAGAATGATAGTCAACAGAATGCGGGGGGAGGGGGTTTGGGCTAGACCGGTTCCACACGCCTACTCCAAGGACAATACATCATCAAAGCTCATTGACCTTGACAGGGCGGGGGAGGGGGGATGCCGAGCGTAAAATCGCTGAATGTAATACATAGAACGATTGAAGCTGAGGATTGAAGCCGTCTGAGCTTCTCGGAAAGGCGTTCACCGAACTGTGCAGTGCTAACGGGAAGGGCAAAAGCGAACCGCCACTCGTCCTATCGCTGTCAAAATCTGTACTTTAGAAAGAGGGGGGGGGGGGGGGACAAATCGAACAGTGTCTAGTGTCCTTGTTTTGCGTGCTCTATCGTGCCATCTGTCAACATAGTTATCGCTAGGATCAATAACACAATAGTACCGAAGCAAACATAGCAGCCGATGGTGTCTATGGAATGTTTGCCAACACCACAAGTCCATATATAATGAATGAGCGCAGTAGCACCCCCTTCCCACATTTTTTATTTCAATCTGACCACGAATAGAACAAGATTTGCAAGGGAAATGTGAACCAAAACCAGCAGAGACGCGGCGAAGCTGGCGTAAAACCCGCCGCACATCAGCTGCGTGTAGAACAAACTGGACGGAATCCAAGCGGGTGTGTCGTCGAGTCGACGGCGAAGCCAACGTGTATGATCGCTGAGACTTTCCGGACCATACAACCCAACGGTGAATCAGCACTGTCAGCTCTATGGATTCTGAGGTGTCGTAGAAATGGAGAAGAATTTGCTTTGTGAATCAGTAAAGCCGCTTATTTTACGATTTCATGAGAAAAGTCAAGAATTCAAAATTATTGATTCCTTCACAAACGCCTTCAAGGAGAACTTAGCGCAAAATTGAACAGGAAGAGGATGTGAGATGCGTGATTATATCATCGTGCTACAGTAAAATATTGTATTCGTAATTTTACTGATTCGATTTACAAAACCGTGGCAAGCAGGCTCCGCACAGCTGGCACTGGATCAAGCTGGATATCGTTTTTGGCGAAAAGCAAAGGGAGATCGTATCTGTGGCCGAAAATACACAAAACTTACGACGTTTTTTTAGTCGGCGTTTCAATTTTTGAGGACTTTTGTTCAGGGTCTGGGGTCAAATGGGAATTCGTGCAGAGCCCTGGTGACAAATGTCAATAAAAAATATGATTTTCCAAAGAGTTTTGAAGGAGATATCAGTGAAGAGCAAGATTGTGAAAATCGAAGCAACCAAGGAAGATCGAACTGACAGTAGCTTGTTGATGCCTAGTTTTACAAGAATTTCTATCTTTAGCCTTTGATCATCTAATGCGCCGAAAATCCAGATAAACACGCGCCGCTCGTTCACAGTAAAGTTGTTTACAGTTTCGTCTAAGACGCAAACAACAACTAGCTTGAATAAACTGAAGCAGCGACATTGATTCGAAAAGAACGCAAGAAAGCATTTGCAGTTAAGAGCTGTAAATCTAGCATTTTGCAGAAATATCAAATGCCTCCTTATATATGTGCAAATGGAAAAACCACGCCAAACGACAAAAATCTTATCATTCAATGCAGAGCACGGCAAAACTTCCCACGACATTTTTTCTAAACACTTTCTTTGAGTTTTGCAATGATAAGCACTCTACTATAACTTTGAAAATAACTCAGCATCAGTCTATATCGCTCATTTTTACTACTTTTTACCTGATGAGTCACGGATAACATGTAAGAAAATATCCATTAGCAATAGTTTGTCTCCGCTTGGAACAGTAATGAGTAATTTTTCTTTGACAAACAGCAGCATCTTCCTATGACACATCAGCATCTGAAGTATTAAATATCATAGTGTCTACATCAACAACATCTACAATTTCTCAATCAAAAAAGTTCTCAAAAATTCAAAAGCTGCAAGATAAACAGGTTTCTGACTCATAAGCCACACAAATGGACAGCCAACTCCGCTTGACCATTTTATTTGCTTAACGATAAGCAAGGTGCCAAGGATAGGACTGCTCAAACATTAGAGAACTTTTGTATTTTTGAATGTTTGAAACTGAAAAGCAGTTGGATATGGAAGCGATTGACGGCTGTAATGGGAGATTTGGAAGCAAATGGAGTCTCCATGGAGGCGGAGAAAAGGTGGTGAGCTAGTACATTTTACGATGGCAAAGATGGGTCTGAGAACAACACGTGGCGGTACTGAGAAATATGAGCGAACGTAAACAATAAATATTTCACGTAAACTCGGACCAACAGTTCCATTGTCCAAAACAAATGTTTCTACGGCGAAATGTATCGCCAGACAGCAATGACGGATGAGCAGTGTGTAAAATTCTGGACTGAGGCCAGCGTCCGATGGCGAGGGTTTTGTTTTGGCGAGGACGAGGAGGAAGAGGAGGGTCCGACGCTGCCTAGTAGGGGGGGGGGGGAGTGCATGAGCCGCAGCCGGGCTTAAACGAAAATATGAGATCAGTCGCCCGCGCCGAGCTATTGTGGATCCAACAAGACATTGAAGGGTATAAATATTCTTATCTAAATTATTTCACAACGTTGTGTAAATTTACGAGTGCGACTTTGATCTTCCCGGATGAGTCAGTGCCTGATGGTTTCGACGTCAATTCGGTGCAAACAACTTCTAAAGAAACAACAACAGCCGCCGCCGGAGCGCACCGATCATTGGTCGTTGAGATAACATTCCGCGTCGCGTCCCTTCTAATGAACAACAGATCGCGCAGCAATCGTGGCCAAGTTCCGTTGCAATGGTTTCGGGGATTCTAATGACGACAGAAAGAGAAACCAAATAAACTGTGATTGTTTGGTTCCAGAAGGACTCAATTTTTTCTTGTGCAAAAAATTTCCGAAAGTTATGAAAAAACTGAGCAGAAGATGAAGATATGGATACTTCCACTTCTGGTTTGTCTCTTTAACTCAAGAATCAAATACAAATCTATTACTAGTTATGTCTTTTGGCTTTCTTGTGAATTACCGAGGAAGTCCTACGAAGAAAACTACACATCCGGTTTAGTTCTAAGCCCCGGCCATAAAAAAGATTTCATGAAACAGGTCATTTTATTTTTTATTTTTCGTTCAAAATCAGGTCTTCTACGCATCTAGCACGTTCATTTCATTTCCTCTGGATATTATTCTGCATTTTCTCGCGGTGTGCAAATTTTGTGCACAACAGAGAGTCATGAAAAATCATGCACACTGAGAATTCGCAAAATAAAAAAACTGCACGGTAATTTTCTTGGAAAGAAACAGCCCTTGACGCCCATCTTCAACACATTTGATGGCTATATTTCTCTCCTAAGAAGCTATGCACAAAAATTTGCAAATCAAAAGCCAATTACTTCATTACTAATCTGAGCAAGCTGAATGACAATGAAATTCATCTTCAATGTCAGTAAATCAAAAGCAACAATAGTTTATTAGATTCTGTAAGCAGAGCATTACAAATATATGGTATCTATAGAGAACAAGTCAGAGGAAATAAAACACACCAATGGAACAGCCACTAAAGTTGCAGAAGCCGCTCAAACCCGACCAGACTGTGGATAATTAAGCATGCATAGTCATCTAATAATAAAACAGATCTGCTTGACATAGTGTACAACAAAGTTTGCGTGGCCGTTTCACTATAAATTGGGATTTTCAAACAAAAAATAAGAGCTTATTAGCAGCAGAAAAACGCGAGAATGCCAAGCTGCATTTTTTCTATGACATACATCTTAAGCAGATAGCAATAAAACTGTAGACAACAAACTGCTCAAAACATTCAACATCAAATGATATGATGAACAAAAACAACCACAAACATTGAACCGGTGATGGATGATGAAGCGCAGAGCAGACATGAGTTAGTCTAACATTACAAAAACTCATCAATTCAAGCGGATGAAAGAGAGAGAAAAAACACAAACAGATCATTGAATCAGTGCCTATCTAGCTAAAGTTCTTTCTTTGGTTCCGTTGGTGTAGGTATTTCCTTCATCACGTTGTTATTCACATTATTATTATTCACATTTGCATTTGTATTTGCATTTGATATGGATTTTTTCGCTGGTGGTGGATAAAGTCTTGGAACAACGATCAGGATGAGAACTGCTGCTATGTGGACGATGAAGAAGACTCGCCTATAATTATGAGCTTGAGGAGCTTACGGTAAAAAAGACTACGGTAAAAGTAGCAAAACGAGATGTAGAAATAGAGCAGAACGATGATAAACAAGATATATGGGAAAGCAGATCTTTGGCGTTTTGCAATCTTTCGAAATCGGATAATCCAAAGGCACCTCTGATACTGCGGGAAATATCGAAGGTATTTTAATGTTTAGCATGAAATGTGAGAGGCTTTGAAAGTACAACAAAAGTGTAAAAATCACAAAAAACACATGGAAGACCGGGTCCTTGATGTGCTAGCCACGTTAAGCTGACGAGTAAAAAGCATTTTAGGAATTGGAAAATTATAAAATACCAGTGCTGACACCAGCAGATCGATTTCTTACAACATAAACGATTGATTTTTCTTACAGAAGTTTTTCTCGTGTTAACAGCGGAACGAATTTTTATGAAGTAATTCTCCGCAAATCTATGTGATACATCTTTCCAGACGTTTCTTCACATAGACAAAATTTCGGAAAATCAATATTCTTTACCATTTTTCATGGAAAACATTTTTTCTCATCCACTTACTTGAAAAGCATAAAAGCTGGATTCAAATTCATCGTAACAAAAGGATACGTAGCATAAGCCAGAGCGATTTTCGTTGCCATGAAAGTCATCACATCGTATCCCATCTTTTTCGTGGACGAGTCCAAAAAACGATGTCTCATGCAGCGACGGAACTGAAAGAAGACACTTCATAATATAGAATGGGGGAAAATTAGGCAAATGAGTACTCGTGCCCTTGTCTGACTTACTGTAGCTCCAGCTAGTGTAAACAAAGCACCAGTGAAAAATGTCATATAATAACCGACAGAGATTCCATGCCATGCTGCTGATAGTGTGTACGTGGCAAGGGTTCGAATTCTGCAAAATTATTCACAATAATAGCACCAGAGTAAAGATAGGCATTCGGTAGTAGATAAAAACTTACTTTTTTGGTGTCCTGTCATAAGCGACGCGTCGAAGCCAACCGCCAGTTTGGATATTCCAGCCGTCCAGAGTTTCTTTGAAACTTTGCGCCATCTATAATGGAACTAGATAATGCGGTTGCTCACATCTTATCCGAGGCATCAGTGGTTTTCATCAGAATGAAGGAAAATGGAGCGAAATGCATCTATGTTTACATTCTTATAGCATCTACTGAATATTCTCAGATTTTTTTACATCCTTCACTTACGCATCAGCAAGGATGAACTTCGTTTGAGCTTATTGTTAGTTCTGACCTATCCAGACTCTGGTATTTGCTGGTTATTCTCTAGATAATCACTTTTCCGGTCCATACACGAGTCTATTTGTTAAAGTACGCGTACGACACAACCCCTATCGATCTACGCTTCTTCATTACTCTCCAGGGATCCTAGTACCAACATCCTATTGTCATCTGACAACGAAGAGAAAGCAAAGCTAGACATGAGGGAAAAAATCTATTTATACGCTCCAGGAAAACCTTACTCACTTCTACTTGATACGGTCTTACATTCGTGCATAGCTCCCATTTTGCATTTCCATTCTCATCATAACCACTGAATCCAAAGCCAGACATGTTGCATACAGAATCGGCTTAAAAACACGCATTAGCTTCAGCTTAGAAAGAAGTATTGAGATTACCAAAAGTCCATGCAAAGTAGTAGTTAACACGAATAAGGAATATAACAAAGAACCACCACGCAAACCACTGCAGGTAAGGCATTGCAAGATATCTGGAATGCAAGAAAACGGCTCACAGTTAGAAAAAATTGGAAAAGTTAAAAGTCAATCGAGAAAACAAGTAGTATCGATACCTTCATTTCCACAACAAAAATTTTCCACTTACTCTTTTTCGGCAATAATTTCAGGTGGAAACTTCGATCCAAATTGGGCAATGATTACCAAATAAACAAGTGATTCTCCAAGCTTGCGCAGCGACGTGCCAACAGCTGACGGCACCTGCAAAAAATTCTATAAAATTTTCTATATTGCAGGTAATTTCGGTCATTTTTCAGCGGAGGAAAAGCAAACCCCTTCATCAGTTTTTTGGGAAACTTCGAGAATCATGAAACATTACTTCCTAATCGCATCATCGTCTTTCATTGGTCGCGTCAAAAAAAGACTCGAAAAGTGAAGATTTCTGAAAACTGCTTCCGAGATTAGATTTTCAGTATCAACCGACAAAAACGATAATCTGCGCCTATAGGGTACTTCTTACTCGGCACTCTATGCCCATTATCTGCAGTTTCACTTTTCTGAAATACTAGATTTTGAGCACAACTGAATTTGACGATTTGAATACGCAAGGAAAATTATGGGAATAATGTAATCGTCAAAAGACTGCACATGTAAAAAAAACTAGGCTATAATAGCGCTCGTATTTTTCCAAAAGTACAATTGATATGGCTTCCACAACCTCATGTTTTTCATAATAAATTTTGAAAAAATCTACTGTAAACGATCTGTTCCAAGCAAATATCAGCACATCCACAACGTAAGCGAGCAAAAATCAAAATAGAGAATTATGTGCGAAATTTTTACAGCGTAAAAGATTCAGGAATCATCCCTCTTTATATAAAGCAGAAAATCTGTGAGTTTGTGTGTTTGTGTACATTCCCAGCAGTGCAGGGTGTGCAGCGTGTGCAGAGTGTGCGGGGTGTGCAGGATGGGGAGTTTAAACTGATAGACTGGCACCAAACCGGATTGAAACCCGGGATGCCTTCTCGTATTCTATAAGCCTTTTCACGGCTTGAATTTTCAGCCCCAAATCGACTACCCCACCGTAAATCACCGTTTTTGGCCTCCCTCTGTTTTCAACCCAACAGCTGTTATGTTCGGACACTCATCAATTAACACTGACGCAAAGTGCCACGAAGTTTGAAGCTCACAGCCCTCAAACATCAAAAAACATTGGTACTCAACATTCGTCTTCGCTTTCTCGAAAGAGTCACAAAGTAAATAGAGAGACGCTTTTTACAACAAACTTTCAAGGTACCTTGCCCTCCTTGGTTCGAACCACGTGCACACCATCGATGAAAGCCACATAATCCGAATAAAAGTTTACGGGACCAGTGAGAGCTGTCTGAAAATTTATTTCCCCTTTCTTTCTATACAAAAGCTGTTTCAAAAATCCTCTTAGATTATTGTACCTGGAAGTTAAAGACGTAGGATATGTACTCTGACAGGGACGGTAGTTCGCTAGAATATCACTGCTATTTTTCGCTTGTTCGGGTGAGAAAATGATAAAACAGCTTACGTGATTGCCTCTTTTTCTTGCAGTTCACTAAGCTCTTCCTTCTTTTTGACTCTACCATCATGTAGTGAGAATGCCACTGTTGTTATCTATAAAATGTCAATAACATTTAACTCCTCGATCTATGAACAAAACTGCAGTCCTTGTGTGTTTTCAATTGTAAGAACCTTTTAAGGGATTAGTTTTTGCGTTGTTTGCTCAGATGATTCACGTGGACCACCCTGGAGTTAAACTCTTTGTTGGTGAATCAGCGCCCTTACATGGAAAACTCGAGTCATTCCGGTGACTTTTATAACCCACATTATAAATTTGCCCAATGAATCATGATTTTTCGAAAATTTTGCAAAAAAAATCAAGTACACGAAGGGGGGGGAGGAGGACTAAATCAGTGAGTATCAGTTTTCTAGCTTATTAAGAAGTTTCACCTTTTGCACGGCCACCATCATAGGTCCTGTGATGTCCAAATAGTAAGAGGTGAGAATCATCCATCGATAAAAGTGAATGAAAAGCAGATATGACATGGAAAAGGCAAACACCAGCCTGAAAGTAACAACAACTACTCTGAAAACAAGTGAGAATTTTCAAATGTTGGATTTTTTGCTATGAATTTGCCTAGCTCATAGTAAGGAAAGGCATTTTTTTAGTTTTTGTAGCCTAAACTCCGACCAACTTTCATTTGTATGGAATCTCCAAAACCTCTCAAAGGCAGTGGCTCGGGAATACTTCCATCCCTCCTTGGCCTTCTGGAGCGCTGAGTCAGTCCAGGATAGAAAAGTCAAAAAAATGCTTTTTATGGTGTTTTCTGTGTTGGAGATTACTGTAGGGGCTGGACGAGTAATTCCCGCTCAACTGATCGGCGGATGGCTGACTGAGTCAAGCAGCCAATTGCCGCAAAAATGTGTGGAGTTACAGTCTCCTGCAGCCAGTCCCGATTTTTGGCGGGAATTTCTCCTCCAGCCCTCTCAGCAATCTCCAAGGCTGTTAAACTCCATAAAAAGCACTTCATTGACTTTATAAGCACAGTCCTGAACTCAGCGGATCCAGCTAAGTCGTGGAAAGCTCGCAGTCAATTCGAACGACTGTCTTTACAAAATTGGCTGCAAATGACACATTTCATTTGCTGAAATATCATACCCCTCCGAACATTAAACTTTCGTTTCGATAACAGAAAAAAAATGTTCTCCTGATGTGAAGTAGGTCCTTCAGCAGAAAAGCACACTTTTATTTGCGTACTGTATCAAAAGTTGTACAAATGTACAGAACATCACATCAAATGTTGTCAAAGTCATGTTTACTACTGTGTGTGGAGTAAGTACTACTGAGACTGTTGACCTTATCGACTTACTCGAAAAATCCGTGTTCTTTAGTTTTTCGACCTGCTGTAAATAAGCGAGAATCTCTATATTTCCATAACAGACTCTGAACTCACATGCATAAATAATATCATTAAAAGGTGTTGTAGAGATGGTGAGCTGTTCTCGTTCATACAGGTCTGACTCTCAGTGCTTGAGAAGGACCAAAAAGACTTGCTAGCAAGTTGCCATGTAAGGACATTATGGCTATTTCCATAGTATGCTGTCTAATGCTGTTGAAAAAGACTTTCTACATTTACTATTGATAATTCGCGCTCACCCAAAAAGGTCATGAGAAATTACTTCTCTGATGTCCCCATTTTATCATCTTTTGTCTTGCATCAGTTGACACTCACAAAATAATGGCCAGAGCAGTACCCGTCAATCTTAATTTCTTGGTAGAGGTATGGCGCGTTGCAGCAAAAAATTGGTGTGATTCAATCACCCCATCATTTAGTAGACTTTGATTGGTTTCAGATAGAAATGCAGTAGAAGAAAAAAAGAACTTCAAATAGATGTAAACACTGAAAGGAAAGAGCGTATCTACTCTGTTTTCGCATAATCTCTGCCTTTGTTTTGCTTTAATTCATAAAATTCAACAATGTGGTTATCTTGATCTATAGGATAATTTCGCACTGCTAAGGTAAGGAAAGTGGTGCAAAAATCAGAAAAGTAAGACCAAAAGTCAGTCCAAAGTCCACTCACCTGTGCACGTGTCTATGTGGCGCAAAATACATAATTGCATAGTTGAGAAGGCAGTTAGCTAGGAGATGCTTTGAAGCCCTGGAAACTTCAAAAAATGTTACTCATTTCCTAAAAGTCGGGTATATGAGTATTTTGCGTTCGACGTAAACATTTCATATGCTTACTTCAACTCTCTCGATATTTTGAAAGCTAAAAACTTACCGTCCGAAACAGAAGAAGCAGAATGAGATTCCAACAAGTGGTGGAAATAGTAATCGTACTTGACGCGATACTTTTCCCGGTGACATGAGCTGTTTGTACACGAAAGCCAAAATCAGCGACGAGAACATACATATCAAGAAATTCACCTAGGAATAAATTTCGAATCGGATGTCCTTACTGTATGCAGCTATTTTATTACCTTATCGACCTGTACGCCGAACGGCTTACCAAGAGGTTCCAGAAATGTAGCGCCATCATAGAACGTATGTACGCCAGGCATGGCGGCGCCTCACCCCCAAAAAATAGCACATTTTACGAAGAAGACTCGACATGAATGTTGAAAATTAGTTCCTTACTAGAAGGATGGAATGGACGGTGAGAAAAACCCATAATCGTGATACGTTTTTAAAGAAAGTGAGATCTGTGCGAGGTAAGATGGACTGTGTACAGATAACAGAAATTTCTCGGAGAATTATTTTGATTGTCTTGATTGGAAAAAACTGCAAGCTGGCTTTTTCCGAGTTATTAAGAAAATTAAAATCAAGATATCTATTATCTTATAAAAAACTTTATATAGAGATAAATATCAATTATCAGGTGGTTGTAGACATACTAAGAAAGTTTTGGTCCTTTTAGACTCACTATCAAGAGTTTAGCAAAATTCTCCACATGGGTGACTTCATTCGCTGGATAGAACATGGAGAGCTTCAAGATTAAGTCCGAGGCACACTAATTCTATTGGATTGAAAAGCAATTGACATCATCTCTTATTTCCTTCGAAAACATTAGTATGATGCAAAAGGATAATATGCAGTCCAGAGGTTGGCACAGAGAAGTATGAAACTGCGCAGAGAACTGAGGTTGAAAGAACATATGTAACCGGTTGCCTCCGAAATTATTTCATTATAGAAAACTAGAGCCTAAGCTCTGTAGCACAGAGGTGTTGAAAAGTGATTATAACAGCTACCTGATGAAAGGTCGATTGATAAGAATAGAAAAACTCGTAGAAGAGCAAAGAGCGTCGTCGCTCAACGAGTTGGGCTCTGGTTGCAGAATTTATTTTGTCGATAGGATTAGGACGGAGAGTGAAGTTAGCGACCATCTCATTTTCTCTCATATAAACAATAAATTAGAATTAAAATCGATGTGTGAAGGGTAAAAGAGGCTATATAGGAAAGTTGACGCAAATTTTATAAAAAAATTTTTTATCAACACTAATGCTGGCTTAGCTGAGAGAGGAAGTATTAACGGCGGTTTAAATAGTAGGAATGTCAATCTCAACTGCGAATTTGTTGAAAGCATAGCCGGGACGATAGAAAACATTAATTATAACTTGAAGGTGAGAATTAAGATGTGCCTCGCAAAAGTGTTGTTGATGCCAGTGAATGAGCTCTTAAATTCAAAGAAAAAATTTGCGATAAATTTTTATGTCCGATCGTAACTCACGCTGTTGGAATATTGGAACATTTTTAGGCAGATTTTAGAAGGTAAAGCACATAAGTGTCCTAAAAAGTCTAGCGGTTCAGAGTGTACATCAAAATTCCAAAAATACTCTTGTTCACGCTGCAGAGCAATATTTATCTCTAGAAATCTTCCAGGATATTGCAATAATTCTTCCACAAAGCATTCAAGGATTGTTAAATTGTTTAGATTGTTCACTGGAATTAGGAATCTAAAAAAATCTTAGACATGATTCGTGTTCTTAACTGATAATCAAAACCGAAAGTACGAAAATGACGTACTTAGCTTGACACAAGCTTTGAAGAATAAAACATCTGACTTTCATTAGTGTAATACTGCAGACCTTGATGACGCATGAATAGACTTGAAAATATGCTTGAGGTTCAGGGGACGCAGAACAAGCAAATACATTTGCATTTTCAAAATCTCATCATGATGTGCAAAATCGAAGTTTGTGTCCACATTTGTTGAGATGTACACTGCTAATTGCGGAAACGAGACGAAGCTAGAGCCTGTCCTTGGGGAAAGGGTAAAATGAGGTTCGCTATAAGGCTGTGCCGGAGAAAAATGGCACGTTAATCGATAGGACGATGAAAAAGAGGTCCGAACGTAAGAGCTGCACTTGCCGAGGATTCACTTTAATAAGTGCATAACCTTGCACAATCTAGTAATTCCTTCACTACATGCGATTATTTCTGGAAACACGAAAACATCAGAGATTGATAAGGAACGTTTCAACAGAACTACACTTTGTAGTGAATGGAATGTTTTTGACTTCTCACAGCTGATTTGTGACTTGCAAAATAGCCATTGTGTACAAGGTTGAAATGTATACGTTCGTAGTAATTTAGCACGGATCGCTAGCCGATCGCAATCGATGCAAGAAAAAACCGCGCGAAATCGTAGCCGGCTACGTTTTGCATTTACGAACAGTGATTCATGCACACAACACTATGACTCGCACCTACACACCTGCAGCATTGACTAGAAATAGCCAAGAGAGTGCAAGAACTCGTACAAGTTCAGTTAAAGTACGAGTTAGTCAAACTACAAGTGGATACTGAACGCAAAGTTGCAGGAAATGGCAAAGGGCGGTAGTGGCGATCACGCCACCAGCATCACTGGCTCGGGAACGCACACACGACACACTTCGCACACCACTCACGCACTTTCACGAACTTTCTGAGAGAAATGAAAATTCCAAACAAATCAAAGCATTTCCTCAGGCAGAAACATGAAATTTTGGAGTTTTTTGACGCCTTCTACTAGCTCTTAGCCATTTTTCCTCCAAATATGGACTTCGACCCTTTCCACCCTATTCCAGGAGAAAAAGATTAGAATGTCAACAGTACTTCGTGCTAATAACAAGTTTTTCACGAAGTCGACAATTGTGCCATGTGAAAACTGCCAATGATAAAAGTTTATCTGATAGCGATAACGTCATTTCAGGTTAAGCTGCTTCCTACTTTGTGATAAGTCGTTATATGGAACACCTTAACGAACCATTTTTCGTACCTCTAATATGGATTATCCAAGCTGCTTGACCTTTGAATTGTTAATGAATCGATTATAAGAATAAATGGCAGGAAATACGAGACAATCTGAACAGAGCTAAAGCAATACATTGAATATACCTATTATTCGATACGAGTTTGCATTTTTATTATTTAAGTTATTTTGGAACGGAAAGCTAGATTCCATAGATCGAGCAGAAGACGATTTAGTCAGACAATCTGCACCACAACTGCATGATCAAGTAATTTGCAAAATATAGTTCAGTGGGGATTATACAGGTTATCTAATACACGAGTCTTCTTAGCAGTTACATGTGAGTAAATTCTCTGCCACGGAATAAAAGGTTTTGAGATTCATTCAGTATATTTCGTAAAGTCCACGTATACTTCGGATGTCTCAGTTGTTTGATTTATTAGGTTGTCCGGAAATTAATGCCCGTTTTGAATTTCAACCGCAATAAGTCATACACTCTTCACTTCTAAATAGATAGCAAAATACCATTCGATAGAGCAAAGCAAGCTCTACAAAATGGCTCTCTTGCTTTTGCAACAGCTCTCACCCACCTCGAGTTTTGAGCCAAAAACTAAAAAGACTCAGCAGCCCGAAAAATCGAAAAAAATCGTAACTCATTTCACAAAAATTCTACAAAAATTCTAATTTGCTCGCGTAAACACTATCCACATATGACATCAATATACGCCGTTGCCGTATTTTTTTCTCTGTTAGAAACCAAGAAAACGGAAATTTTCGTGCATTTGCCAAAGTGATGCTGTGCCGTCCCCACATAGGTAGTTGTATACCACAAGCCTGAAAAAGTACAGACTTAAATATTCAGCTTTCTACAAGCTTTAGTTCTCGAGAAATTTGAATTTTAGCTTGGACCACTTAAGTAAGGAAAGCTATATTCGGTATTTCTTGAGAACTAAAGCTTGTAGAGAGCTGGAAATTTGAGTCTGTACTTCTACAGACTTGTGGTATACAACTACCTATGCGGGGACGGCACAGCATCACTTTGGCAAATGCACGAAAATTTCCGTTTCCTTGGTTTCTAACAGAGAAAAAAATACGGCAACGGCATATATTGATGTCTTATGTGGATAGTGTTTGTATGAGCAAGTTAGAATTTTTGTAGGTTTTTTATGAACTGAGTTACGATTTTTTTCGATTATTCGGACTGCTGAGTCTTTTTAGTTTTCGGCTCGAAACTCGAGATGGATGAGAGCTATTGCAAAAGCAAGATGGCCATCTTGTAGAGCTTGCCTTGCTCTATCGAACGGTACTTTGCAACCCATTTAGAGATGAGAAGTATATGACTTAGCGCGGTTGGAATTTAAAACGGGCATTAATTTCCGGACAACCTAATACTTCCAGCTTGAACAATAGTAATGAAACAAAATTCGAATTCCACGAGCGAAGTCCTCAAAATATCGTCTGTTTTTCGAACCATCTAATTTGTATTCATACATTCGTTTCTAGCGATTCAATAACTATATATGCTTTTGAAGTTGATTTTTTTTTCTGTGGTAAGCCAAAGCGTTGACCGATCACTTTCCCTACTTCCAAGTGCCAATCTCCTTATACCAGACCAAATTTTTTGTATATCATCTACCAAATGTTTAAGGATGGATGCTACGAGCAATGGCCGTTTACAGCAGTTCTCACGCAAAGCTGATGAGGTCTTGAGATTTAAGTGTTGTGCTAATGTAGAGGCAGTGTTGGTCCAAGAAACTCTTTTCGTAGGAAGGGGGAGGGGGATGAATATTGTTTTTGATTGGGACATGGATTACATTAACCATGCTCCTAGAATTTCGTGAGTTGCCCCCGATTTTTAGCGGGCTTGCCCGGTACAGCAGATTCTAACTAATTCGAGTTTTTACAGTATTCGGTTTTATTCTATTGAATGGCTTCTTTTGTGCTGGAGCCCTTCACGAATCCGCATTGTTTGGGACCAACTCGCCTCACCTTGAAGCCGCTTTTCTATTAATAGATTTCAACTTACTCAATGCTTCGCTATCCAAGCCTCGAAACACAAGACCAACTTGATTCTATGCTTGGGTCCGAATCGAATAAAAATTCGATTATTCGAATGAAACATTCGATATATTCGCATCCGAAATCCGATATTTGGAGTTCCGAAAGAGTTTCGAAATCCGAATGAAACTCGAAACTCAAATAATCATAGAACGAGGTTTCAAATAGAATTTGAAACTCGAATTATCAAAAAAAAACAGGGTTTCAAATAATATTTGAAAACTCGAATAATCAGGAAAAGAAGACTCGAATAAAATTCGAAAACTCGAATAATCAAGAAAAGAAGACTCGAATAAAATTCGAAAACACAAATAATCAAAAAATGGGGTTTCGAATAGATTTTATTCGGATGTTTCATTCGAATTCGTATTCAGTATTCAAATTATTCGAGTTCGTTGCAGACCAACTGCTGAGTATCATGCTCTCGCCTGCGCTTTTTTTCACAAAACTCGATAATGCATTTTTTTGCGGCCGTGATCACTTCTGATGTATGGAAACTCGCTTTCCCCCAACTGCCTGCGACAGTAAAAAAATTGATGTAAATTTTGATTGATTGCTTTTTCGATCAATGATATAGTTCGCACTGTTGTTGGCACCAAATCAGCCAAACAAAACAGCTATCAATAATCATGGTCGAAGTTCATATACTGGAAGTGCGTTGACATGCCTCTTTCTCTTCTCTTGCGTTTGCTCACGCTTTTCGTCGCAAAGATCCGCACTAGTGAGCACTCTTGCTTGTACAATTATAAAAAACTTAACCTAAAAATCTGAAACCAATTTATTTTACCGGTTTTATGGATTTTTGGAAAGATCGAGCTACGAGGCTGGGAGTTGGTAAAGTGGGGTGAGTGAGGGTGCTGATTATGAATAAAACTTTACTTTATTGATTTTACCAATTTTTGGAAAATCTTGAGCTACGGAGTTGGGAGGTGTGAGGGCGCTGATTATGAATGAATCGACTTTAGCCGGGTATGTCAGCAGATTTTAGACATGGTTGCTCTAGTTGTTCATAATCGAATGTGATAAATCATTCGAATATTTACTCGTTCGACTCCCCGCGTTTGAGTATAATCGAGTTCATTCATTCGATATTTTTGATTCTTCGATTTTATTTGGGATTCATCCATTCGAAATTTGTAGATCTCGAGTTTACTGATATTCGCTTATTCGGGATTTTTCATTTTCGAATTTATTCGATATTCATTTATTCGATGAAATAAATACCCTCCCTTGAAATCGTCCTTTTGTAGGCACTAAACTGCGACAGTTGTAGAAGAAAAGAAGACCTCTACGCGCGAAGAGCTTTTTTTGAAATGTTTTGCATCTAGAAGTGTCCCGAACAGAAAAAATACGACCTTTTCCATTCCTAAATATTCAAAGTATTTTGCGAGTCACATTGCAACGAGTTGATTTTTTGGAGTACCCTAGGCTTAAGCGGGTGCCGCGGCTCCTTCCGTAAAAATTTTAGGGCTTTGAAAATTCGAAGAGCTTTCAGAAGAAATTTCGGTGGAGTGACTGATTAAGCCAAGTGCCTTCATAAAAAAATTACCTTCCTGCTGAAGTGAGAATACAAATGAGAACTAACAGTTATATTTTAGCAGCTATACATAATTGCATTCAACTCATCTTTGCTAAGCCACAGCGACAACAGCGTTTGATGCATAAACGCGAGAAAACAGACGCAAGAGATATTGTAGAGGCAAGCCCAGCAGCTTTTGTGAAAACAACCTCCTGCAGGATCCGTAAAAGAGGGCAGCAATTTGAGCAGTCTTTGTGAACCCTTTTCCACTCTTACTTCTTTTTTGAGAATTAATCATCCCTCCAGGGTCATATAGACGTCGAAAAGGGGCGAGTTGGCCGAGAAGGTGCTCTTGACCACGGCGAAGAAGGTCATTCGGATCCGCGGCGAGCCTACTTTGATAAAGCTCCACCCAAGGTTCGAAGCAAGCGACAAGCCGGCTAAGAAAGCATCACCTTGAAATGCTCTTTTATGTCTCATCAGGAATAACAGCTAGGACTACTCAAGAAGCGACGCGCATTGAAGCACAACGAATGCGAACATGCATAAGCGAGGCATGCCTTTTGAACAAAATGAGCGGACACTGTCGAAAAGCTAGACCAAAGAATTAGGCAACGGTACGAATTCTCAGGAACACTTCTATTGACCGCTATAGTAGCAGGATCCCTCCCGGCAAGATTTCGCAGATTGGCAAATCTTCTCAGAAAGTAGGGCGCACTTCGCTCGCGTATGGGTGACGGTGAAAGGGTAGAAGTCGCGCCATCTGGAAGATGGCTACATCTTTTATAAGGAACAACATCAGGAGCGCTGTAGACACAGTCGTCTCCATAGCATTGGGGAATAGGATCACCGATGTAGAATGAGTGAGTAATCATCTCATGACATCGGATTCGGAAGACGCTTCATGTAGTCACAGTTTATGCACCTCAATCAGAGTGCGGCGAAATCGAGAAGGGGAAATTTTGGCAGTGGTTCGACGACTATATCCGATGCCACAAGAAGAGATGCATCAGACTGTAGCGGATTCCAACGGCACGTAGAGCGCGTTGAATTGGTTTACAGAAGTGTCACGAAAACCACAGATACAGATCACGTAACGACAAAGGATGGCGTATTCTGGAGCTTGCTACGGCTCACAACTTGGCATTAGCAAATACATACTTCATCAAGAAGGCCAATTCGCCACGTTTAGCAGTGGAGACCGCAAAACAGGCTAGTGGGCAGTACGACCAACAGAGCTCAGATATCTTATATATAAAGCTGAATGTCTGTTTGTATGTATGTCTGTCTGTATGTCTGTCTGTCTGTCTGTCTGTGTGTACGTATGTTCCGAATAGAAAATTCCATTTCTGAACCGATCCGGACCAAACTTGGCACACATACACTTCGGGCCCCGGCGCGTGTCATAGGCTACTTTTCGTCATCGATCGATATCGATTTTATCGATTTTATCGATTTTTTTGCAAAGTTTGAGCTAGGGGGCTGGGAATTGGCACAGGGGGGTAATCGAGCATGCTGATCATTCCCAAGGGGGGTGATCAGCATGCTCGATTACACCCCTGTGCCAAATTCCAGCCCCCTAGCTCAAATTTTCAAAAAATCGATAAAATCGATAAAAGTAATGGACGATCTTGAAAACTAATATTGTATTCGTAATCTGCATGCTCGATTACCCCCCTGTGCAAAATCCCAGCCTCGCATGTCAAAATCTACAAAAAAATCGATAAAATCAATAAAAGTGATCGATAATTCTGAAAACTAATATTGTGTTCGTAATCAGCATGCTCGATCACCCCCCTGTGCAAAATCCCAGCCTCGCATGTCAAAATTTACAAAAAATCGATAAAATCAATAAAAGTGATCGATAATTCTGAAAACTAATATTGTATTCGGAATCCCCACGCTCACTTCCCCCCCCCCCCTGTGCCAACTCCTAGCCCTGTAGGTGAACTCTGCAAAAAAATCGATAAAAATCGGTAAAATCGACATCGGTCGATAACGAAAAGTGGACTGTGACACCCGCCGGAGCCCGAAGTGTATGTGTGCCAAGTTTGGTCCGGATACGGCGGAGCCGGGTAAGCCAGCTAGTACAAAAAATAGCAAAGACATCCTAGATAAAGACTTCACGCTCCAGCACAAGCCACTGCTACTAGATGAACTCATCTAAGAGTCCAAATATCCCAAACAGCAGATGAAGGGCCATGACAAAGAATGAAGAATGCATCAAATGGAGGGGGTTGAAGAATGACAACTGCTCTAGACAATCGAATCTGCCTTACCAAGATCCAAAAAATTCCGAATGACTTCCAAACGATGTTGAAGAGCAACTTGCATCAGATTGCTGGCGAAACCAATGCACGAATCTTGGAAGAAGAAGTTCGACAAAGAGATTTGGTGGTGGAACAATATAGTACAGGCCGCGATAAAGAACGAGAAGGAACAGAATCTGGCAGATATTAAGATCAAAAGATGCTCACAAAGAGTATCTAGAAGCGAAACCTGCGTCGGCGAAGCGAAAGAAGCGTATGTGGCCTGCTTTATGTCGAACTGCACACTCGCGAAGGTGCCAGAAGAAGAGCAAACACCGCAAAGGATGCCGAACACTTCAACAATATCAAGGACGCGCATGGAGAAATAGTGAGGGAGTTACAGAAGATCAATGGAAGATGAAGAGCGCATCTCACGGAGATTATTCCACAGGATATGAGTGCACACCTTTCTTAACAGCAGATGCATAGAACGCACCTGTACCGGCTATTACGGATGATGTTCACACCATACCGAAAATGAAAAGCGGTAGGGTGTCACGTCCATTCGACGTCCACAGCGAGTTCCGGAAGGAGTGTGGACAAGTGAGAGTGTGGTAACGCGCCTTTTGAGTCATGTATATCGAAGAATATGCCAGACGATTGGTACAAAATTCGGAGATACCGATATAGGAAAACGAAGGTGACATATGACTGCTCCAACTCAGACAGTCGAAGGGATACCTCCGCCGGACATATGGCGCGAGTCTGCCACTTCGCGCTCCGGAGCCCTGCCATTACGCATTTTTGTGCTCCGAGGCTCTCCCAAAAGTGGCGCACCTCCGGAGCAGAGATTTGCGCGTCGCGGAGAGAGGTCCCATTCATTCACCGTGACGTCACGGTGACGTCACACACAGGACAAATAGGCTTTTCAAATGTGCAGTCATGTTTTTAGAAAGCGTTGAAAAATACTTGTTACGGTGTACATGATATAGGTTGTAAAAAAGCATGACGGATGAGCGCAAATTCCATATGTAGTGAGCGTCTTTGGAGATCTAGGCAGGTAGTAATCCCCCTGATCTGGCGGCATGTTTCGCCGTCAGGTCGGGGTCATCCTTACGTGAAGTCGGCGTGAACACCGAGCTCGAATTTGTCCCCTCACAGCCCTTTTCACTACGATTTTTCTAGTCGTGCAGGTCACTGCGACCTTAGCGAACCTCACCTGGCAATTGGAGATTCCAAAAACCCCTCTAAACAAAATTGTTGAGATAGGCAAGAAGTGCTGGCGTCAACTTGAGCTGACCTGGCGGCATCTCGTCGGAATTTCAGCGCTGAGAGATGCCGCCAGGTCAGAGAGCACGAAAAATAGCGTGCTCTTTTAGGAGATCAAGGTGCCACCATCCTGATGTGCCCCTACCATGTCGAGGTGGTGGCGCCGACTGCAAGTTTGCGAATTGCGGCGATATCACACAATTTACGTCGGACCAAAAAAATCAAAAATACTTTTCACCAAAAAAACAATCATTTTTTTCATTATGTGAGTTTTTCTTCTTCAAAACGACGGTTTTCTTACAGAGAAAAAATCAGGCAACGCCTTAGAACCATAAAGAACACCATCTTTTTTGGCAATTCCTTCTAAATCTGGTCTGCACCGATTTCGCCTTTCTCTCGCTCATATCAATCAGCTGTTCTTTCAGGTCAAAGTCCCTCACGCAATGTATTGATCCCTCTTACAGGTGGCCACTTACCGGTGTGTTCGTCCTACTGCTGGTGCAATCGGCAATGACTGACCGAATGGTCGAATGGTTAACGCGGTGGCACTTGAAGTTAACGCACTTAGGTTCGATCGCGAGCGAGGTAGCAGTTTTGCGGCTGTCTGCGTCATCAAAACTTAATGTGCGAAATGATTGCGTACTAAGGTTATATAAGACTGTTGAAACCTACAATCACTCCGCGAGCTGCCGCCGAAGATGGCAACTTTCCGTGATGTGTGCGAACTTGGCGGCATCTTTGATGTCGCCAAGTAGGGTAGATTACCACCGGCTCTAATGTAAGGTTTTCGGCCTTTTTAATCCCAATCTTGGGCACTCTTGATGTCTCAAATCTCTCTTCAGTTTTCTTGCGATTATTTTACAACAGTGAAAAGTGATCGATAAATCGCTCATCGTAAGTTCAAGTTGAGGTCAGCCCAAAGATCTACATAAAGGCTACTGCATGACGAAGGCGCAGAAGCGGTATTAGTTAAGCGGGCGCAAACGCGATGCGCGCATATCCTCACCGTTGTAAATCCTGCGCCTCATGCGCTCTGCGGCTAATAAAGCCGCGTTCGCGCTCGAAGATATTGCGCCTTCGTCATGCAGCAGCCTATTCTTGTGCAGTGGCGGCCCAGAATTTCCGTTCGGGGAGGGAGGGGGGACAAATGAAGGTGCGCGGCGTTAGCCACGCACTCCGAAAAAATTTTTGATTTGATTCTCAAAATTTCTGCTAGTCCTCAACCCCTAAAATCTAGAAAAGGGGGCAAAAAATTTTTACAAGGGTAATTTGAACTTTTGAAAAATTCCAAAAATTATTTTAATTGTTTACAAGAGTAAACAAGTCATTTGCGAATTTTTATAACCCATATAAGTACCCTAACTTCACGCGTATAAGGCGCGGGGGATTTTTTTCCAAAATCGACCAGCCCAGACACGACAACAGATTTCACAACCAAAGGACCCTATAACGTGCTGTATAATGCTTGAGAGAATCGTGCGATGTAAGGATTTCTTTCCAGAATACAGTAAAGCGGCTGAGCGGCTCGCTTGAAAATTCGAAAAATTGCGCCTTATACGCGTGAAATTAGGGTAACTTTCAAAAATTTCGCGGCTCATTCTCGAGGGGGGGGGGGGGTCCGCCACTGCTGTTGGGACCCTTATATACTACTTCAACTGTCAGTGAGAATATATAATCTTCTTTAAGTGAGAATATATAAACTGCTTCAAAGTTCGATCTTTTCCAACCGTCACAGGAGTACGCTTTTAGGTCTTCAGGTCTCTTCACGTCACCACTAGACGTTTTTTTTTCATCTTAAATTGTAATGCAAAAAGTGTCTATTTTTGCCACTTACATGAAACAATTTATTCTTGGATGTTTTGGTCTCTCATGGGCAGCCTCAATGACATAAATTATTCGAATAGTATTTGAGAATCGGGTGATATTCGAAAATCGAATAATGTTCGAGAACCGAGTAACATTCGAAATTCGAATAACGAATAGTCGAATATTCGAAGTTTTCAATTTTCGAATATTTTCCATTCGAATAATAATATAGTCGAATACTCGAGAATTTGTTCTTGAAAATTATTCGAAGTTCGAATATTCTAAGTACAGTACATACACACATACAGACAGACACAAACAAACAGACATTCAATTCTCTATATAGGAGTGAACTCCAGCGTTCTGATGCTACTGGATGTCCGCGCTGTGCTGAGGGCAAACTTTTCTGCTTAAGTTCCAGAGAACTGGAACGTTGTTCTTATCGCTTCCACAAGGTTCGCCAATTTTAATTGCGCGTGTGCTCTGCAGTGCCAATCTCATGCTTAATTTAGCGAAAAAGTGAGTTTGAAAGTTCCAAATGCAATTTAGAAAAACCACAGAATATCCTGTCGACATGTTGTGCGCACACGCAGGTGTGGCTTCTAGAATTTGTTCTGCCTCTCTTGCGAAATTGCTGCTTCATGCAAAAAAAGAGCACAATAGGGCACCCGGCTAACATGCTATAAAAATTAGAAGATGTTTAGCAAAAATTTATCAGCGCTCAACCAAAGGCATATGTATGCTGCATGCTGAAAAAGCACACAATTTTGAAGCATAAATGCGCGAAAAAATAGTGACTTCAGCTCAGATCAGTAAAAGCTGTGCCCTTACAGCTTATAGTTGTGACTCGAATACAAAGGCCACTAGTACGCGGGTAACATTCGCAAAATTTTCCTCGCTATTTAAAAAAATCTCTGACTAACGCAACTGTAATAAGACTGTAATAACGCAAACCTCGTCTACACTGCTAACATAAAATATCTCTGGAAATTCATGTTCAACTTTCTTTGAATCTCGGCATACGTGATCAATCTATCTTGGACTGTTGAGCCGCACCCATAGTTGCGATAGGGGGAGTGATGGATCTTACCCCCTTCACTTTGAGGCCAAACTCCCGATGACCCCCTTCACCTGGGCTGAGATTGGTATTGTACTCTGAGAATATGATAAAAATCGTTATCAAAAGGTTTTGCAGGCTAAGTACCTCAGACATCAAGTACACTCCTAAATTTACAAAATAAACGGTATTTATGTTTATTTATATTATTTATTTATCCTCGTAGCATTCATCTGGAGAGCACAAAGTGAGGACAAAAAAACAGTTGGTTTTTGGAGTACATAAAATCACTCATATCTCGCGGCACAGAAGACCTAGAAAAAAGTTAACGGCCTACGTCGATTCTTCATGATCTCAGCTTTCGAATGGTATAAAGCATGTTAGGGCTTTTTTGCTTCCCGGCTCCAAAAATCATTTGCTCCGGTGACCGATAAAAGCCAATACATTGGTGGAGCTGGGTGGAGCAAGCTAATAGTAAATATCGCCACCCCATTTTTGAAAACTGGAAAGTTTATTCGCCCAGCAACCTATATACTATTCGAAAGCTCAGGAAAAGGGGATTCGACATAGACCGTCGATTTCTTTCTAGCCCCTTTCTACAGAGAGATACACCGCATTTTATCTGAAAACATGTCCATTTTCAACACCAGATTTCTGCCAAACAAGACCTATTCACTGCTGATTATCTATCTATGTGATAGAGCAAGTCCTCATTAACAAACGTAGACCGTCGACTTTCTCGTAGCATTCATTTGGAGAGCAGAAAGTGAGGACAAAAAAGCAGTTGGTTTTTGGAGTACATAGAATCACTCATATCTCGCGGCACAGAAGACCTAGAAAAAAGTCGACGGTCTATGTCGATTCTCCATGATCTCAGCTTTCGAATGGTATAAAGCATGTTAGGGCTTTTCTGCTTTCCGGCTCTAAAAATCATTTGTTCCGGTGACCCATAAAAGCCAGCACATTGTATAGGTTGTCCCGAAAGTTTTTGCGCATGATTTTCGAAAATTCATAACTTCTGCTTTTTCCAACCGATTTGACTGCTTTCACTTTTATGTGAAAGGGTAAGTTATGCTCTTTACAATGACATCTCAGCTGCTTAGTAATGGTCATCTGTTGCATTAGGAGCGATAGAAGAAACTTGGTCAAAATTTGGATTTTCTGTGTAGGGTCATGAAAAATCGGAGACTTGAAACAAAGTCGGAGCAGTCGGTATTGCAGATTCCCTCACCAGCTCTTTCTAACAGTGCAAAGTTTGCGCTGATTGAGGGTCTCTATGGAAATTTATGATTTTCGAGCAAGCAATACGAAAAGGCGAATTTGATTTATTTTGGCATTTTTCAGGAAAATCGTAACTTTTCATTAAGATGCTTAATCGGCGCAAACTTTGCACTGTTAGAAAGAGCTGGTAAAGGAACCTACAATACCGACTACTTCGATTTTTGTTGCAAGTTTCCGATTTTTTATGACCCTACACAGAAAATTCGAATTTTGGCTAATTTTTTTCTATCGCTCCTATCTATGCAACAGATGATCATTAGCAAGCATCTAAGATGTCATTATAAAGACCATAACTTACTCTTCCATACAAAAACAAAAGCCGTCAAATCGGTTGAACAAATCAGAAGTTACGAATTTTTGAAAATAGTGCGACAGAACTTTCGGGCCAACCTAATAATTACCATATCGGCCACAGAAGACAGTAAAAATAATTGCAAATGAGATAATTTATTCACCAGACTTCGTGCGTTGAACAAGTAGCAGCTCAATAATCAGAATCACCATGCCAATCTATGCGTTTCCACGACCGTAGACTCACCTTACCTAATTTGTAGAGAATGGTTAGTTTCAATGATGAGATATTCAGAAGAACAACATGTTATTGAAATATCCTTCAATGTTTTGGAAAGGTTTGCAGTTTGAAGAGGAAACGGCAAGCAGAATACTTTACAAAATCGCAGAAGACTCGCATGTGTTCCAGTTCAGCAGCGAGGCAGAAGGAGAATCTTACGCCGACGAAAATCTCGTTGACATTGATACAGAGTTGACAATTGAGCGAAACTCCGAAACTCTCTGATTTCCTACATAAGGAATCCAAGCGGATTGCTTAGTTTCAATGAGGAAATGTCCAGGAAGTCCATTGCTGATCTTCAGGTTGCTGAAGATTTCAAGGCTGCTAAATTCACGAACATGGATATGAACAAAAGGAAGATGTCAGTACAGAGCATAGCTACTGCTCTTAGATCCCGACTGGAGTGCGGACCCAACTCTGTGCTTTATGCTTTTGGAAGTTATTCGTCTTGTGACATTATGACCTATGATATTGAAAAAAAAACCAACGCGCAGCATAGTATCTATTAGGTTGTCCGGAAATTAATGCCTGTTTTAAATTTCAACCGCACTAAGTCATACACTTCTCATCACTAAATAGGTTGCAAAGTACCGTTCGATAGAGCAAGGCAAGCTCTACAAGATGGCCATCTTGCTTTTGCAATAGCTCTCATCCATCTCGAGTTTCGAGCCGAAAACTAAAAAGACTCAGCAGTCCGAATAATCGAAAAAAATCGTAACTCAGTTCATAAAAAACCTACAAAAATTCTAACTTGTTCATACAAACACTATCCACATAAGACATCAATATACGCCGTTGCCGTATTTTTTCTCTGTTAGAAACCAAGAAAACGGAAATTTTTATGCATGCCAAAGTGATGCTGTGCCGTCCCCACATAGGTAGTTGTATACCACAAGCCTGTAGAAGTACAGACTTAAATTTTCAGCTCTCTACAAGCTTCAGTTCTCGAGAAATACCGAATATAGCTTTCCCTAGTTAGGTGGTCCAAGCTAAAATTCAAATTTCTCGAGAATTAAAGCTTGTAGAGAGCTGAAAATTTAAGTCTGTACTTCTACAGGCTTGTGGTATACAATTACCTATATGGGGACGGCACAGCATCACTTTGGCAAATGCATGAAAATTTCCGTTTTCCTGGTTTCTAACAGAGAAAAAAATACGGCAACGGCGTATATTGATGTCTTATGTGGATAGTGTTTGCGTGAACAAGTTAGAATCTTTGTAGATTTTTTATGAACTGAGTTACGATTTTTTTCGATTTTTCGGGCTGCTGAGTCTTTTTAGTTTTTGGCTCGAAACTCGAAAAGGATGAGAGCTATTGCAAAAGCAAGATGGCCATCTTGTAGAGCTTGCCTTGCTCTATCGAATGATACTTTGCAATATATCTAGAAATGAAGAGTGTATGACTTATTGCGGTTGAAAGTCAAAACGGGCATAATTTCCGGACAACCTAATATTTTTTCGGCTATTCCGCAGATGCTGTTGAAGAAGAAGTTGAGCAGCTTTCCCATCAGCCAACAGGACGTATGCCAGAGGAGCTGAAGCCAGAGTTCGACAAGGCCCAAAAAACATGCACTATTTCCTTTCCGTGTTGCGAAAGCATATGCGATCTGGCTCTTTTCCCATTACTTACCGCAAAAATCTGATTGACTTACTAGCGAAACATTCCGACTAGCACGGCAGAGGTGGAGAAAGAAATTTTCTATCTACTCTGTTATCAGAACACAACGCAGAAGTCGTACAACGATGGAGCATCTAAGCAATTACTTAAGGCTTGTCAACCTTTTACTAAACATACTGTTATCTAGAAACTTCATCTAAAGGATTGGTAAAGTGGTCCAGACACGCTGTTACCGTATGACTTTTTGAAATATCCTAAAAGATGGTATGAAGATACTGGTCACCTACCTGCTGACTTTCCTGGTGCTACCAGAGGGCTCGGAAAAAAATCACAAAAGCATCTCATAGGTTCTCTGTTAAAAACCTGGGCATGTGTAGTATATCTCAGAGCTTTCTTTGCCAAAACGGGTTTGATATACTTTATTCGGCCTAACGTTTCGGCATCAATGCCTTCCTCAGAGGCCTGAAAGTTAAGTCGTTCACGTTCATCTTACGCTTTACACGGTCAAACCTCTCCTTCAAACTTGAATATTGGATTCGTCTTAAGCGAACACCAACGAGCCTCCAATTCGCAAACAACTCACCAAGGATCACGCTGACAACACCCTGCGATGGCAGTGCCTAGCTTTACGCACAGATGATGGAAGTATAAACGCAGTCCTACTAGGGATCTGCTTATATAACGTGGGCGTTATAGCTGGCAGTACGGTAGAAACGGCATGAGATCACTCGTGATAGAGACTTGTTCATTTTTGCCATTCATTCTGGGCTCCCTTGATAGAATGAATGACGCTTCCAATGCTTTGCGGGCGGATATTCTACTTTCTAAAGCTAAGACAGTACACTTAATATTGAATCATTGCCGCCATGATCAACTTTTTTGTGCTTTCCCAACGGAACTGTTATACTTTCGCGTTTTTTACTCGCCAGATGTTCGTTCACGTGTATATAGAGTGGCCGCCCGGTCTCGCCAATATAGGTAGCGTGGCAGTCTAGGCATTCAAGCTCGTATACTGCTCTAGTTCTTGCACAGTCCCCCTGTTTTCCGTAAGGGCAAATAACGCAGCATTTAGAGGTGCAGGCGGTATCGTATAATCTATTACGCACGAGTTGCTTTCTGATGTTATTCCGTGGTATATTAACGAGAACGACATCACGTTCCAGCTACGGCTTGCACCAAACAATTCCGTATTGCATGTGTTACCCTTTCTGAGACGAATGGTAAGCAGAGGGGAATCATATTAGATCTGTCATTGGATTTCGCAGTTTTCCTTCGAATACGTATAGACTTGGTCGAACAGTAGCCATTTGAGGCTGCTATTGCGGACGCCAGCATTCGAGACTGCTGTCGCTCACTCTCGCCACTGCAGATGTTAGTCGCCGTTCGGAACATATTACGCAAAATAGCACGCTTAACGGCAATCGGGTGGGCGGACTTGGCATGTAAAAGGATGTTCTTACAGCTGTCTTTGCGATACAATTTTATATGTATTGTGCCACCGGCCAACATCAGTTGGGTGTTGAGATACGGCAACCAACCCTCGTTTGGTCTCTCTCGAGTAAATTTTGTGTACTGGGACTGTTGATTTAATACTTCAAAACACTCGTCCACCTCGGACTGAGTTGACGTAATTATACAACAATCATCTATGTATCTGCAGTATATAAGTGGTCTTCTAGATAGCACCGGCTTTTCTATTTTGCTCATGAAGCATACAGCGAGCACGGGTGCTAATCGCTGACCCATTGATAGTCCCCTTACTTGTGAATAGAAGTCTCCAGACCATCTGAATACATTGCACTTGAGACATACCCTTATGAGAGTCATGAGTCGGGTCTTACTGAGTCCATACATCGACAAACTTGCACTGCGCTCATTAAGCATCTCAGAAAGAGCCTCTAGTGCGTCGGTGTTTGAGACATTGGTGTACAACGACGACACATCGAATGACTCTATGACGCAATCTTGGTCAAAATTGACTTGTCGCAGTCGGTCAAGAAAATGTCTAGTGTTTATCAGATGGGAGGGAACTTTTTCGAGAAGTGGACTGACAATTTTCTTGAGGAACCATGATATTCTGTCAGTTGGGCCGTTTATGCAACTGATAATTGGCCGGATCTTGTATTATTATTATTATTACCAGTGCGTCACTTCTGCTTCGCAGAGGCTCGCACTGGTTCGACTCTAGGCCCTACTCATTCTCGCATAATGATGGCATTGAAACTCACCGAGCAATGCCTATTATCATGAACAAAATGTTAACAACTACTCATTCCGAAAGCTTTTCCATGTGAAATCGGTGATTTCGCGTGGATGAAGTTTTTTTGCAGGAGAACAAAGCAAAATTTTGTACGTTTTTGATTTTCCCACAGTCTTGACAGTCGCCATAAGAACAGTAGTCACCATAAGCTACATTTAGGTGCAAAAATCTCATCAAATGCTCTGGTAAAAGCTTGGCAAAATGACCATTTACGCAATCAATACTTTTTGGCGCCGTTTTTGTAAAGTAGTGGACTTTTGATCACTTTTTTGGGCCTTACTTGCCATAAACATCCACGAGCCTGCAAAAAGTGGAATTATGGACCCATTTTTGGGGACGAAAAGCCAGGTGGGTCCGATTGACGCGCATTTTTTGGGGGATCCGCTAAACGGATCCGCTCAAGCTTTGATATAGTAGACTCTCATGTTGGTAGCATGCGCTGTGCAAAATTTGGGCTTAAGATGTTGGCTGGCAACCGTTCCACGAATTTCGTGACAGACAGACAGACACACACACACACAAAAACACGTAAACATCCTTAGCCCGTTATTATAAGTTATGATTATTATCTTGTATTATCTTATTCTTCTAATCACAAAAGCGCTTAGAAGAAGAAGAAAGTTTCGAATCCATTTTCGACTCAGAACGCTTTTGCACGCAATTTTACTTCTACTCCGATGACCTTTTGGAGAAGAAGAAGATTTTTCAGGCAGCGAAATTGTTGTCGTTGACGTTAAAGGATATTTGTTGACGACAGCCCCGTTTCGTGCATTTACACCACCGCGGGCGTGCTTTTTTGAAGCCTTTCCAGCTTTACAGTAGGCTGCAGCTGCGCAGGGTATTCGCAGCTCGCAGCACCCCTGTCCTTTAACCTCCTCCGCATTTCTCATCTTTTTTTTTCCTTTTAATCTTCAGTTAAGGCACTTGCTCATCAGTTACTCGTTCTCCTTATCTTTGAAGTTGTCTCGGTCGAGCATCCTACAAATTATGCTTTGATGGATACTGAAAGAGTAGGAAAAAAAGTTTTGGTACAGTTATTGAATTCATGCTCTTTTTTACATTTCATACAAACATTTTCAAAATCGTAAACTATCGTCCCGGCATAGTTAGGGGAAGGAATGTGCTTTCTTCATGAGCAGTGATGGCTATCATGCCTTCTCCTCGAATGAGACTACTGAAATGTTTATTTTAGCACCCTACATGTCTCCTTGATGCAGAAGTGCTGAAACAGCCACTTCAGCAGTCTCTCTTAAGAAAAAAGGCAAATTATTATGAATCACTGATGAAAACACTGCACTCTCAATCATAGCCACGATATTCGCCATTCAGGCTTTGAATAAAACTCATTATTCCTTCCGATTCTTTCCGGAGCAGTGGTTTCGTGTATGGAAATGTGTAACTGCCTAAAATGAAAATTAAGGAGAAAAAATGATGTGGAATACTCAAACAACAAAAAGAGGTTAAAGGATGGGCATGCTGTGAGCTGCGAATACCCCGTCAGCTGCAGCCTACTGTAAAGCTGGAAAGGCTTCAAAAAGGCACGCCCGCGGTGGTGTAAATGCACGAAATGGGGCTGCCGTCAACGAATTCCTTTAGCGATAGTGATAATGTTGATGATGATGTGCAGGAATTGAAGTTGTTCCTAACTTGTACATCTTTTGGGATAAACATTATTGCTTTCGTTTTTTGTTGATGCAATGAGGAGCACAGATCTTCATAAAGTCAATTTTTTCAAAATTTTTTAATTTCTTTTAAAATTTTTTAATTTTTTTTTTCAATTTGTGCCTAAATAAGGTACAAATTAGAGCTCTTCATACCACGCTTTTTTTCCTTTTCTCTCTTTCTCCCCCCCCCCCTAGACTCACATATCCCCTTCACCCTGGAAGGTCGGGAACAGCCGAGACCCCCTTCACCTGGGGAGAGCCCGGCTCCCCCCTATCTCACCTATGACCACACCACAACCGACATTGCCTCTTATTGGCTTACGTTTTTTTAAAACTATTTTTCATGTTCGTGCACTCTGTGAGTGCATGATGGCGTTGAAAGTCGCGACTTTTTTTGCCGTCGAGATGCTTCTTGATGTGAATACCTAATGGTCGGCCGGTTTCAGCTATACAGTCATCACCGCTTTCAATACACGTGATGAGATAGATTATTCCACAGCTGCAGCTTTCGCCTTCGGTAGGGCAGATACACAGTTCGATGCGGCTACAATCGCGGTCACATATGCGATTCTGAACCAATATACTTTAAGATTTGTCTGAGGGAATGCCAACAAAACCAAACTGCGTAGACCGCTTTATTGCCGTATCGTTTTAACTTCAACGCTTATCACGGCATGGCAAAAAATCTTAATTAGCTTTTTTAACACGTTTCGGACCGGTACTGCACGTGGTGCAGTACGCGGCTTTGAAGGGTCTTTCTAACGTATACAGGAAGTTTTGTTTTTGTCCAAGGTTATCAAGCCAACGGCCTAAACTCCTACTTTCTAAATGAGTAGAGCTGTGCCGCCCATATTTGTTTAGAGGATATGAGGACAAATCAAACAACAGTTGCAAAGAAGTGCAGTAACGCGAACGACGCGTGCGACGTCGCAGCTTTTCTTTGCTCCTACCTCAAAGAGAATAACCATAGTTTCAGTAACGATGTGTACTGTATACAACATAGACACTTTTGGGCACTATTAGAAACTGAGTTCTTGCTCCTATCTTTCAAGAAAGCATAGGAGTCCTCCTCAAGCGACAAAATTCAAACACTCCGAATTCACTCAGAACTTTGGGTATAGAGCTTATCTGACATGCTGATTACAGATGTAGCACACAGTCTATGAATTAAGGTCCCTTTGTTGGCTAACGACTGAAAGTACACTCTTTTTGATTTCGCGATTTCGCGGTCCGAAACGTGTTAACCGAGGTCAATTTCTGATGTGTTTAACCATGAAAGTTGCTGTGCGGCATGCTTTTTCATAATCATTGAAAATTGCTTCTTGTGCGCGATGTTTAGTGATTCATTCCTTTCCCCCGGATCACTGCAAACCTTCGAATTTGTGCGGAACCTTTTTCTTATGACAGCGTACTTCATATGTTGTGATGAGCCGAATGGGATATCAAGAAATGGCATCCACTTACAAGCTTGTTTTTCCCGGCTAAGTTTAATGCGATCTGATTGTCAAATTATCAGTTCGAGGCACTCATCGGTCTCAATTCGAATGGACCCTGTAATCTTCCCTTTCCAGTAATACAAATAACTGAACATCTAACACAACAGTGCTAAGCATGTTGCTGACGAGAACCAATGAATTTTGAAAAATCCAATTTTTCGGTAAACCCCAAATTTCGACATGTGGAATATCGAAAATTTCATGACTTCAAAACATCATTTGTTTTTATCAGCAACATGCTTAGCACTGTTGGGTTAGAATAATCTGCACAACTTTGGGAGTTTTTCATTAACTTCGGAGAAAGAAAAATGACTTTAAAGGAAAGCGCCGGGGATCATCAGGGATCATACTAAAGCTAGAAAATGCGGTTCGTACAGCTTCTCGCTCCTCTTCAACATGTTCAGAGTGATGGATAATAGGAATACTTACGGATAGGTACACAACGTGAAATCCTATCTGGAGTTCCGAAATATTAAGCTTTCTTTTAAGCTGCGATCCCCTCCCCGCGGCAATGTTAGTGCATGCGGCCCTAGGGGGAGGGGGGGGGAGCACTTTCGCATGGCACTGAAATCACCAAACCCCCACCTTGTCCGCACACTGCCTTTGAGGGCAGTCAACGGTCTTCATCGATTACATAGACTGGGCCATGATTGGAAGAAGAACAAACAACGTATAACACAACATAACAAACCTGTTTGGCACAGAAATCGGGTTACATAGATTTTGCCCTGAGTTTCTTCAAAGCGTTAGTACAGAAGCCCATCTAGTGCTCACTAACTCGATTATCTCTTGCTGAAATTTAGAGGAAGAGGCAGTGTTTTATGATTCGGTGATTCAGCCCGCGGGAGGCGTCTCAGGTGGAGCGGCGCGTCCGTTTTGCTAAAGTAGCCTGTCATGATACAGGTGCCGTCGCGATAAACAGTGAGATACTGCAAATACCCGTTGTCCCAGTTTTGGCCTATGCTGTGTTTGAACACACTTTGAGCACAAACCAATTTCACGCTGATAGGACTTTCATGCCAGGCGCCCTTGCGTTTCAGGCTACTTGAAGAGGGGGGGGGGGGGGGGGGACGGGCACAGAAGTAATAATCGAGCATATAGGCAGGCGCCAGACTTATCCGCCTAGCTGGCGCCTGCCACATCATTCTTGGGGTGCCTGAGACGCCTCTCAAGAATGACGTGGCAGGCGCCAGCTAGGCGCTCATACCCTTGATACATATTGATGTACTCTGGTAACCTTCACTTTGAACAACTTGAGAGAACACAACCCTCACCTCAAAAAAGCAAAGTCACCCGCAGCCAATCCCAAAATGAAGTCATAACTAAATCGGGATGATTGTGAATGGAGCAAGTTTAGTGAGCAACACCTCGAGAGTAATCCAGCAAAACCAGAAGTTTGCTTTTATAGCCTTTTTCATGCTAGAAACAAGGTTTTTATGCAGAACTCCTCAATAATAAGGACAACGTTTCTCCTTTATGCCTCTAGTCTATGAATGAGAAAATTTACGAAAGCTGTCGGAGTTTAATAAAAAAAATTGTGCTCAAAACTCGCCAGAGAGTCGCGCAAGAGAATGCTGATTTATCTCATTGAATACTGGTCTCCAGCGCTGGCGGCGTTCTACCTCCCTTAGCCATGTCATGGCAAACAGAATGATATATGTATATATAACTTCTGATTTAAATTTTGACGCGTTTTTTGTTTTAGTGTGCTCATCAGGCCTAGGTACCATCAGTGAAATCAGGTTTTCTTGTGATTTTTTAGTTTTTTCAATCAGATGTAGCACATCAATATAGCTTCCCAAACCACTTTACTTGAAACGCTTGTTACAAAGAAGGAGGTATAATAGATAGAAAACTTGGTAAACCTCCTAGAAGCCCTTTCTTTAGTGTTTCTTACATGTGCTTTTATTTTCGTAGAAGTAAGTGCGTTTTGAAAAACCGTGCCTTGAAATACAGGAGATCCAGTTTCAGGATTTTTTCGTCAACAAATCCAGCACGAAATTTACTTTATCTTTAAAACCTTCACAAGCGTGCAAAATTCCAAAATTAACACAATGAAGATCAAAGGGCTGCGCTACAAGCACATGGTGAAGTAAGACTTCCAAGATTTTCTAAACCAAAAAAAATTTCAACGCAAATTTGTGCCGCGATTTCTGCTGTGATTTAGCACAAGAAAAGATTTTTGTTGGCAAGCTGCTGAGGAACTTTTCTTACATAAAGAAAGTGTAAACTTAGGACTATTTATAGTGAAAAAAGCGGAAAGCTGTCTCCGTTTTCCGGCGCTGAAAAAAAGTAGAACAACTCAGATAACGCACTCTTCGCCTCTTCAAGGAAGCTGGAAAATTTGTTTGTTTTCAAATTTTCAAAGGTATCTTGAGACAAAAAAATTTTTTCTTTGTTGACCCAGTGGTTTGTAGGTTTAGCGAACACATACAATGACCGCCAAAAAGTTGCGGACAAGCCGCCCTCCTTTCTTCGCCGCTCATTTTCAGAAGGAAAACAAGGATGAAAAAATTATAGATTGCATGAGATGATAGAGCTCCTCAAAAACTACAACCCACGTATTACGCTCTCTGAAAAACATGGATTTCAAAAAAGTTAGAAATGTTTTACCAAGAAAAAGTCCGAAAATGGCCGCGTCACAATTTCGCGGACAATAATTCTTCGAACGCGAAAACTTTCCTTTAGGTCTTTGTTTGCAGCAAAAGCAGAAGTTTATCGAGGAAAATACTCAGGTAGTGGTTACTTCAAAAAACCCAAGCTTGAATTTTATTTTGCCTTTTTTCCAAAAAATAACTTCTAATTACATCCAAGCCAAATTGCTTCACATGCAAACCTAGTCAAAACATCCTAACAAAGTTGTACAGATAAAACAGATGCTCTTTGCCATACTCTATGCATCGGACGTGTGCTGTGAGTTTCTTTGCTAAAAATGGCTCTTGATAGTGCGTGCACATGACTCCATCTGCACCTCACCACTGACTTGCACCGCTTTGCAGGCATGTAGCTCGGCCGGCAGTCATTTCACGAACCTGGTCATGGGCTCATTCGAAAGAGCGTGACTTCCTCGACACGATGGTATGCGAGGTAGTTGAGTTTGAAAAATTTCGGAGATTTTAAGGATGGGGTAAGAAAGCGCAGCCTTGGAGGTGATTGGGGTGAAGGTTCTTATCGACACCAGAACACTCTTAGAGCTTCGAAATGGTCTACTACAAGGAATTTGACAGTACTGAACTTCCAGGATGGAACTGGTAACGAAAGGAGCTCTGTTCAACTTTAGCTGAATCCCTTAGCCTACCACTGAAGTGCCATTTCACCCATCAGTAAAATCTCCGAAATTTCTCAACAACTACTTTGCATACCGTCGTGTCGAGGAAGTCACGCTCTTTCGAATAAGTCTATGCACAGGCTCGTAGAAGACTGCTGGCCGAGTTACAAGCCCTCAAAGCGGTGCAAGTCAGCGGTGAGGTGCAGAGGGGGTCATGTGCACGCACTGTCACGAGCCATTTTCAGCAAAGAAACTCACCAGCACACGTCCGATGGATAGAGGATGGCAAAGAGCATCCGTTTTATCTGAACAGCTTTGTTAGTATGTTTTGAATAGGTTTCCATGTGTAGCAAATTGGCTTAGAAAAAATAACTAGGAGTTTTTTTGAGGCAAAATAAAATCCAAGCTTGAGTTTTTTTGGAATTAACCACTACCTGATTATTGTCCTCGATGAGCTCCATATATAATATGCTAATCTGTCAGGGAAACTTCTGTTTTTGCTCCAAACGAAGATCTAAAAAAAATTTTTGCGTTCGAAGAATTATTGTCCGCGACATTGTAACGCGGCCATTTTCGGACTTCTTTTGGTAAAACATTTCTAACTTTTCTAGAATCCATGCTTTCCATAAAGCCTAATATGAGGGTTGTAGTTCTTGAAGAGCTCTATCATCCCATAAAATGCGATTTTTCGTCCTTGTTTTCCTTTTGAAAATGGGCGGCGAAGGAGGGCGGCTTGTGCGCAACTTTTTGGCGGTCACTGAATAGCAAAAAATGAGTTAGGATTCGCAGTTGAAGTTTTTGAAGCCACAAACTTTTCAAACACCCTGTATGTATTAGGTTGTCGGATAATTTCTGATACCCTTTTTATTTTGATTCTTAAAAATCTCAGAAGCTTTGGAAAGATCTCATGTTCACGGTGTATGGGCAGGGTCAAAAGGCCTATACAAGGGTACCGTCGCATCTGCGATCCATGCGCAAAACGCTCACTTTGTGGCTGAAAATCCGTTTCTTCCCATTTTTGTAAATGAGCTGGCGTTCTCTCAGGTGATGAGCGATAGACCGAACAATGTGTTAATCAGGTAGGGCATAGTCTGTAGCGTTTAGCTAATATGGGGGATAGCGCAGACATGTCTGCACACGTTTTTCTGAGCGGTTCAAATCTCAGTGTGCGCCATCTTTCAATCATCGGAATTTTTACGAAGAACACGTCTTCAAAAAATTTCAAAAGATCATTTTTATGTTTTCTATATTCATTGCTATACGATGCACATAAAAAGAAGAATTTAGGAAAGTTTTTGAATTTTTTTTGATATTTTTTTCAGCCCTCGATTTGACGCTAGAAGCACCGAAATGCCTCCATGTAAGAGACAATGCCAAAATACGTTCTAAAAAAATCTGGAGAGGAAAAACGCAAGTAGGTGCAGAGAAAAAGATCAGACAAAAACTGAAAAATTTGACTGCTTTTACAAAACTGCCGTAAACTTGTTGGTCATTAGTGCATCGCGGCATCAATCATGCTGGTGGGTAGACCCTGCTATATCCTAAGCGTGTTGCAGATTTGGTGTTTTTAGAAAGCTTCTGAAATTTCCTAGAAATGTTAGAAAAAAGTGTAACGGAAATTATCCGACAACCTAATATATATAGACTAGTTGGCAAACCCGGCTCCGCCCGGGCCTGTCAATAATATATTTGTAATCAGCATGCTCGATTACCCCCCTGTGCCAACTCTCAGCCCTGTAGCTCAAATTTTGCAAAAAAAATCGATAAAATCAATATCGATCGATAACGAAAAGTAGCTCATGACACCTCCTTGTCCCGAAGTATATGTGTGCCAAGTTTGGTCCAAATCGGTCCAGAAATAAAAATTTCTATTCCGCACATACGTACAGACAGACAGACAGACATTCAGCTTTATATATAAGATATATATCTATATCTATATATATACAGTGACCGCCAAAAAGTTGCGATCAAGTTGCCCTCCTTTTTTCAGCGTTCATTTTTGAATGGAAAACCAGGATGAAAAAATGATTGGATTGCATGTGTGATAGAGCTTTTCAAGAGCTACGACCTACACATTGCGCTTTCTGGAAAACATGTATTCTAAAAATTTTACCTTTTTCTAGAAAAAGTCCGGAAATGGCCGCGTCACAATGTAGCGGACAATAATTCTTCGAACGCGAAAATTTTGTTTTAGGTCTTTTTTTTTCAAGCAAAACAGAAGTTTTCCGAACAGGTAAGCATACTATATCATAGAGCTCGTCAAGTACAACAATCAGGTAGTGGTTACTTCCAAAAAACGCAAGTTCGAATTTTGTTTTGCTTAAAAGAAATAACTTCTATTTTCCTCGTTCGAAGAAATTTCTTCACATGAAAACCTATTAAAGGCATCCTAACAAAGCTGTTCGGATAAGGTACATGCTCTTTACCATTCTCCATGCATCGGATGTGTGCTGGTGAAATCTCCTGGCTGAAAATGACTCCTGACAATGCGTGCACATGACCCTCCTGTGCCTCACCACTGACTTGTACCGATTTGCAGGCTTGTGGCTCAGCCGTCAGGCAATCTACGAACCTGCGCTTAGGCTCATTCGAAAGGGCGTGACTTCCTCGACACGACGGTATGCAAAGTAGTTGTTGAGAAATTTCGGAGATTTTACTGATGGGGTGGAAGAGGGCAGCTTCAATTGTAGGCTAAGCATTTTTCAGCTAAAGTTGAAAAGAGCTCCTTTCGCTACCAATTTCATCCTGGAAGTTCAAAACTGTCAATTTCCTTGTAATAGATCCATTTCGAAGCTCTAAGACTGTTCTGGAGTTCATGACAGCCTTCACTCCAATCATCTCTAAGGCTGCACTTTTCACCCCATCCGTCAAATCTCTGGGATTGCTCTAACTGAACTTATTTGCATACCATCATGTCGACGAAGTCACGCTCTTTCGAATGAGCCCATGCACAGGTTCGTGAAGTGACTGCCGGCCGAGCTACATGCCTGCAAAGCGGTGCAAGTCAGTGGTGAGGTGCAGATGGAGTCATGTGCACGCATTGTTAGAAGTCATTTTCAGCCAGGAGATTTCACCAGCACACATCCGATGCATGGAGAATGGTAAAGAGCATGTACCTTATCCGAACAGCTTTGTTAGGATGCCTTTAATAGGTTTCATGTGAAGAAATTTCTTTAAAAGAGGAAAATAGAAGTTATTTCTTTTGAAAAAGCAAAACAAAATTTGAACTTGCGTTTTTTGGAAGTAACCACTACCTGATTGTTGTACTTGATGAGCTCTATGATATAGTATGCTTACCTGTTCGGAAAACTTCTGTTTTGCTTGAAAAAAAAAAGACCTAAAAGAAAATTTTCGCGTTCGAAGAATTATTGTCCGCTACATTGTGACGCGGCCATTTCCGGACTTTTTCTAGAAAAAGGTCTTTAAAATTTTTAGAATACATGTTTTCCAGAAAGCGCAATGTGTGGGTTGTAGCTCTTGAAGAGCTCTATCACCACATGCAATCCAATCATTTCATCCTGGAATGATATCCACGAAAGTCCATTTAAAAATGGGCTTTTCGCGAATGAAACGCGAATAAAATGGGCTTAGTCCCTGCGGTGCGATAAGATATCGCGTTCGCGAATCCATTCATTCCATACAAAAATGCTTCAGCAAACCTTTCTTCAACTTGCCTCAACCTGTTTACTCACTCTTGCAAACTCATCCCCACCAAGTGGTCGATATCCAGACTGATCTAACTTTACTATATCAGTCACGTGGATACTCCGTTCTTTTCCATTTCATTACACCTCATAGAATGCCATTTTTTAACTATGACTATGCATCTGAATTAGTTTCAGTCCATCTAAAATCCAAGTAATATCAGGGCATTCGCTCTTCAAAACTTCTATGAATCTGCATTGAATCAAATTCGTATGTGGAGTCTCCAGCAGAAAGCAAACTTTGGCTAGATTTGCATTGCAACTTGTGAATCAAAATGCTTATCTCACAGAAAACCTTGTACTACACTACAACACAAAGGCTTTTAAGCAGGAAAAACTTTGGATCTGCAAAAAATTGATGGCTTCTTATGCTGTACTTTAGCAACCCCAAAACTTTCATGCAAATATGGCGTTCGATATATGAAGCTGTTTTTCTTGCATGAACTGTGTGAGTTTGAGGGGTGGATATTAGAATGATGACAAAGTCGCTGAATTCAATTTTGCGTTTAGAACTTATCTAGGCATATACTCTGATCCCAAGTCATATGTGCTTTTGATGATCAAAGTTGCTTAGGGGAAGTGCTACGAACAACTGAAGCAAAGCGGACTTATATCCGTCTCAGCATATAGGGAATGCTTGAACCAATGCCTTTTGCTATTGGCAACCTTATTATAGATTTTGAACAAAATTCAAATTAACCGCTTGTTGGAAAAGCTCTCGCATAATCCAGTATCAATCAGGTAACCTCTTTTTCTCAACCCTAATGTGATGCTCTATATTCGGAAATAAAACAGAGTTCGCTTCGACGTTTTGGGTATTGAAAAGTGTTTTCGGTGACAAAATGACGTATCGAGAAGATTTTCTCTATAAAATGACTTGTTTATTTTGGTAAATCGCGATTTTTTTATATTTCCATACGAGAACAAGAAGTGATTAATGTATAGACTATAGCTAGTAAGAAATTTTTCACAGAATATTCTGACTTACTAGCGGTACTTCAGTACTTCTTGCTACCAAACTCAAAATCGCGAATTTTGAATTGCCGTCTTTGTGTCTGTCTGTCTGTCTGTCTGTCTGTCTCAACTGTCTACGAAAAAAAATTTTCTATGATTTTCAAAGCATTTCAAGGGTGTTTGGAGAAGATAGTTTTTTGGCCCTCCTAAAGAAGATAAAACTTTCTCCGTTCGCTTACTATCTTAAAATGGGCTAGGGAACATATTCTCAAAAAATCGCAATCAAAAATATGCAAGAATGTCAAAAATGGACTTAGTCCCAGCACATCTGGCTGCTGGGAGTAAAATGGGCTTATCAGAAAGGTGAGAGAGAATGAACATGGAGGTAAACTCCTTTTGCCCCATTCTAAAATGGACTTTTGACGTCATCTTCCGCGAGCGATAGCTCAAGTAAGCTTGAATCATTTTCATTTCACCGCTTTGCCTCGCGGTTGCGATGGGATGAAAAATTTTGGATATCGTAAGCGGGACCGATTTCGACCACTTTTTAACGCGAACGAATAGAATGGACTAAGTAAGTCCATTTTCCATTATGGACTTTCGTGGATATGAGTCCTGGTTTTCCATCCAAAAATGAACGCTGAAAAAAGGAGGGCAACTTGTCCGCAACTTTTTGGCGGTCACTGTATATATAAAATTCAAACTTCGTAGATGTAGTTTAGTTGTTCGTTCGTTACAAAAACGCCCGCCGATGAACCGATCGAGCTGAACTTTGCACACATATGTATTCGACAGCGGAGGTGATTTAGCGCTACTTTTTGCGGCGATTCGCTGGGCCATTCTAATGATTTATTGATTTGCATAAGAATGAGTTCTCAACATGGGCAAACAAGTTCCATGATTTTGTGTAAACAATAGCAGTAGAGTTCATTCGATTCTCGCGGTAGGAAGGATGCGGTGATTTAAGACGAGCCTACAGCGGGCGAGTTCTTTGATACAGAAACCCTTGTAGCGCCACATAATGGCTAGGTGGGAAGGGGAGGCGGAGGGGGGGGGGGGGTGGGGGAGGGGCGAAGCAAGGATCAGCTGACGTGGCCCGGGCTGGACCGGGAAAATTAGCTAATATATATATATATATATATATATATCACTGGCGTACCCAGGATTTCCGCTCGGGGGGGGGGCGACGAAAATTTTTTTCGAATGAAGGTGCGTGGCGTCAGCCACGCACTCCGAAAAAATTTTAGGGGTGCCTCTCAAACAATTTTTTGACAAGGCTAATTTGAATTTCTAAAAATTTTTTAAAAGTTATTTTGATTATTTACAAGTATAAACAAGTCATTTGCACAATTCATGACCTTATAAGTAACTTTCAAAAATTTCGCGACCCATTCTCGTGGCGTTTGTGACGGGAGGGTCCTGGAGCGAAAACTTCCGATTTAACACGTTTCGGACCGGTGCGGCACATGGTGCAGCACGCGCCTTTGAAGGATCTTTTCATCGTTTACAGGAGGTTTATTTTTCTCCAAGGTTATCAAGTCAAAGGCCTAAGCTCCTCCTTTTCGAAAGGGTCTGTAGAGCTGTGCCTTCGATATTTGTTCAGAAGATATGAGGACAAATCGAACATCAGTTGCAACGAAGTGCGACAAATGAACGACGCGTGCGACGTCGCAACTATTCTTAGCTTTAAAATACAAAGAGAAAAACCGTAGTTTCAATAATGATGTGTATCGTGTACAACATAGATACTTTTGGATACAGTTAGAAACTGAGTTCTTGTTCCTATCTTTCAAGAAAGCACAGAAGTCCTTCTCAGCCGACAAAATTCAAACACTTCGAATTCACTCAGAACTCTGGGTATGGATCTTATCTGACATGCTGATTACAGATGTAGCACACAATCTACGAATTAAGGTCTCTTTGTTGGCTAACGGCTGAAAGTATCGTCGATTCGTTGACCGCACGGACTGCGCAAACGCTGCGGACCACGCGCGGCGCGGCTGAATTGTCGCGAGAGCAGGACTTGTACAATAGTGAATTTGTACTGGGACGAGCGTTTCACCTCGCGGCGCGTGCTCCGCAGTGTTCTCCAATCCGTGCGGTCAACGAATCAACTATAACATTTGATTCAACTGGCTTGGCACCATTTCTAATTGAGGCCGCTCGCGCCCGCGACGCACCTGCGTCTCTCTCGCGCGAGTGCTCTCTGATCATTACCTAGTCTTAATTAGGTCACGGAGCCTCGCCTTTGCCGGTGCCAAGCCAGTTGAATCAAATGATACCTTCTTTTTCGCCGCGCGCGATTTCGCGGTCCGAAACATGTTAAAATGCGAAATGAGAGGTTTCAAACTCGCTACAGCGTTTCCTCGTTTTTCAGCAGTTTTTTTCGCTTTGCTGTCTAGTTTACAAGCAACCTCCACTTTTTACAGTGGGTGGGGCTTCACCAACCTTCACTTTTTAGGCTCTATCTCTAGACTATTGAAGGAATATCCATCCATGCAAAGAACGAATGCCAGCACGAGCGAAGAATTTCCGGGATTCCAAGTGCTTGATGTTTTCTAATCCTACGATTCGTATGAACGAAAACAATCGGCTGAAAAAGTCAAGCAACCCTACTGTGTCGCACAAATTCGTCCAAAAAGGCACATGGCTGTGGATTGGGAACGGTCATTATGAGTTACTAATTTCCCACAGATGTTGTTTGAGGACACATTATCCGTACAACGGAAAAGTCGTTTAAATATCATTTCCAGCTCACGCTGCATTCGAGTCCGCGCCAGGTCCGTAGAGGAACACTAGGCACACATTGCGTCAGCAATTTCCATGCGATCGCATTAGAGACGGAAGAGAAGCTGTTTACGAGGTTAGTTGAGCAATGTTGTGTAATGGCTGGTAAGAAGGATGAAGCTGTGACTCATTTTCAAGACTCCGAATGGCTATTAGGAATTTATGAAGCGTTGCTAGTGAGGGTATCCAAGGTGTGAGGGGGATATGAAGCCCCCCTCCCCCCGTTAGCGGGAGGGTTACGAATCGATCGCGGAGCTCCTCTGTGTCTCTGACGTCGACTGAGGCTCTCCGCACTCAGCGCACTTCTGGTCACCGTCTGGAAAACGAGCAATCTTTCCAATGCGCCGCCCTTCTCTTCCACTCCGCTGTTATCTATCACCAGTCCAGGCCTTTTCGAAAAAGTGGCTAGAGACTGACGTTTCGAAATAGTCCGCGAAAGCTCTTCCTGCTCTGTCTCCTCCTCTGTCATACTGGTACATATAGCTACCAAGCTCAACATTTCACAACATTCACCGATGTCAATTTTTCATGGCTGTTTTGTTTCTCAGCCATTCCTTGCATTGTTTTATCGCTATCCTGCCAAGTTTTGTTGAAGAATAGAGCATGCTTAATTCTTGCTTCCATCTTGATCATATTGTTATCTGGTTCAGATCGGACACGTTACCGTGATACGTCGTGCTCTCTAAATTTCCGGTGCCTCGTCTGTGATATGAGCACAGGCCTTCTTCTCTTCACAAGCATTTCCAGGTTAGTAGTGCCAGATTCACTTTTTTGTTCTCCATGAATTCTTTGTGAAGTCGTTTATGCCGGCTGCGTTTTTGCTCATACATAGCTTGATGGCTTCTTCTCTTGGAATGAATAGAATTGCAATGAATGCTATCCCGCAGTCTTCACTCGTAAAATGCGTTGATTTCGGCTGAGTTCTATAGTGTGATTATCGCAGTGTACGTCTGATCATCTGGCCTAGAGATAATTTTTTGGCTCCGTTACGACTCATACCCTCCCGCTAAAGTGTTTTGCAGAAATATCCATAAAGTGTAGATCAGAGACAATGCTTCATGAGATTTTATGTAGTTGTTTTCCATCACATTAAGATCTTCAGCCTGGTCTTTTTGTAAAATTATAAGTTTCTCTCGTTTACCTATGCATGTTTGTGGCAAAGGTCGAATTTTATTCTATACGGTTAGCTCTAACGTTCATAGGTTTTGATATCGATCGTAGAGCTATTTCCCTAAATCAGTAATTGTATCCACAATCAAAAAATTGACCTCTAATTTCTTATCTGCTATCTATCTTACTTCAAGCCAAACTCTAGAATGTCCTTGAAAATCTTATGAACATCTACTTCCAATGTTCATATGTAATTTCGACTTTTGGACGTTCTGTGGCGCGAATTTCAAGTTGATTTGTTTTCGAGAGTGAGAGCTCTGCTCACGTGAAGCCACATCTGCTGTATGAGCACGTGCACCGGCGAAACTTGCCACTATCGGCTTAACTGACATAAACTCCAAAATTGCGGATTTTCCCCCATTCCTGCGGCGTAGAAGTTTTTCTGCCATGATCGCGATGATGTTTTGTTTCCAGCCGGCTGAGTGTGGTGGACTTGAATCCGGTTGGAGAATTCTGTCGAAGTCAGCACCATTGACTAGACGTGACAATTATCAGAATTTGCCTTTCTACACATTGTGACTGCGTATACCTTCAGCCTCCTTGACCTACCTATTTCCTGCTTTTTGTAAGTTATTTACAACTTGTATTTAGAGAATTCATATGCGACACCCCTTAGAACGGGAGTCTCATCAATCAAAGAAATTCAAGCAAAGCGGAAGTTTTTAGAAAGAGAGGCAGTCTAAGACGTTAAGACAACATGCAAACGAGAGAAGCAGAGGCTGTCGTGAAACTTCGCAGTGCATCTGTGAGTGATATGTAGACAGCCAGAGGACTACCTTAGAGCTGTAAATTCTTAGACTGTACCTGTGTTATCGAACGTCTGAGAAAGGAACTTATAATTGGGAAATGTTGTCTTAACGTTCATTGCTTTCTGTAGTATCCCTTGATGGATCATATGCTTGCAAGATAGCAGTTAATCTCGCCATTGGGCCTGAGGGTCTTACGTGGCTTTCTTCAAAGAAGCTCAGGTCACATCTTCAGCTCAACGTCTCACCCATGGGCACTTCAACAATGCAGAAACGCATCTCGGGCACTGCTGCTGCTGCAGCCTATTTCAAGCCGGCACCGTCAGAGATTCTTTATGGACGAATGCGTTTTCTTATCACCGATCGACCCAGCGATAGTTCAATCCATTCGTTCATCGAGGTAGGCCTGAGAATCGTTTTTTGTTTGCTTAAAAATGTTTTGTTTACATTTTGATTTGACTATCATTTCGTAATTATTTGAATAGTTCCTTTGATTTTTCATAAATGCTTCATAATTATTGCCCCCCCATTCACACACATCTTTCTCGAAGCGTTCTTACAAAAAAGAAATGAGCTTCATCTTGCTCTATCCTCCTGAGTTTTTTCTTATTCTCGTAGGTGTTTTCTGTAGTATAGTCTTTTCTTTTATGTTACTCCTATTTTTATCCAGCCTTTTGCGTACAATCCCGATTATTTCTGTTTTCGAATAGTGCATATTGTCTGGTAGTTCGAGTGAAGGTGCATATCGAACATCAGAAAGTGTTGATAACGTTATCTGATGCAAGCATTTCTAAAAACTTTAGCAACTAGTAGCATAGATTGAGGCGTCCCTTCATGTCTTGTATCTGCTACAAATGACTTTTTGAATGGATTTAAAAGCCCGTTTGATCAAAAGTTATCGTGTTTGAAGCAACAAAATAAGTCTTTTTAGCCTTTAGTTTCGTACTACTGTAATTATGATCTAGTAGTTCGAGTTCGATCACGATATATCATGGTCGCCGGAGCACGTTGTGAAGCTTTCTTTGCAAAAACCGTATTACAGGAGCTTGACAAACATTCGGCTCGTGCTGTTGTACGCGTTTGTGAACCAACCTACGCTACAAAGCCGTTGCGTGATCATGGTATAGATGTACTTGACTGGGAGTTCTCCGATGGCTCTCCTCCACCACCAGAGGTAGCGTCAGTCCGAAAATCTGCACGTTATTTGAAGTCGATAATTACAGGTCATCCGTGACTGGCTGCAGCTGGTGCGTTCGTCGTTCCGCGACCATCCTGATCAGTGTATCGCTGTGCATTGTGTTGCGGGTCTAGGCCGAGCTCCAGTTCTGGTAGCACTTGCTTTAATAGAAGCTGGCATGAAGTATGAGGATGCCGTTGAACTTATCCGCAGGTAAATAGCCTATTCCCAGAGTATTTCTGATTTCATCATTATTTACCGTCTTCTTGTTAAAAACGGGAAAATCTCGATATATTTTTTCTACCGAACAGCATCTTTTCGCTTTTCCTGCGTGAACTTGTAGCTGAATTCGTAACCAAAGTTGTGTCTATCGCATAACAGGCCCGACTGAGAAGTAATTGAGTGCCAAATAGCTACGGTGGTTATGAGAAGAGGTGCAGTGAGATTGCTGCCTTTTTTCTCTGTGGTGATCCTGTCATTTGGTCAAAACGTATTATTGGGTCTAGATTATCGAAGATAATCGTCTATTGCATCCTAACTCTGCATATGAATAGATTATGGTAATCCGGTGTCAATATAACTTTGGTCCATTCTGAGCGTTCAGTTGTACTCTCTCTTTTTCTATATTCACAGTCAGTGCGCTTAGTACAATAATTTTCGTTATGGATTTAAACCGATCATGCTACTATATTGACCAGGTGGAGGGATGCTGTTAGAGTCAACTTGTTTATTACTTTTGTGCGGCACGCGGTTATCATAAGCGTCGAATCAATTTATAAATGCTCATATGCTACGGATCCTCTAAAACATTCGAAAATCTGTTAGAGAAGTTAGTATTCTGTGTTATTGACATTTTGACCCTTAGCTTGACTGCAATGGCGAATTTGATTTCAGCCGATTTCATCCATGTTACTGGAACAAATTTGAGGTGTTAATGTTATTATAGGTATTTTACAAACTTGGTTTCTATTGATATTGACCATGATATTAGCATTTTTGTAACATGTATGTATTAATATGTTGATTCCAGACAAAGACGGGGTGCTTTGAACCAAAAACAGCTCAATTTTCTCGAGAAATATAAACCAACCGGCGAGCTCCGGAAGTTTCGATATTCTGTTAATGGGAAACAGAAGTCATGCGTCATCATGTAGTTCGATTCGATTTTTGATATCGTTCCCAATGAATATCATTTATGAGACTTGCTATCATCTCATTGCAATTGTATTCTATAGTCCCTTGTGCTCCGTTAATGTTCGTTCTGTGTGCACGGTTGTTTATTATGGATATAAAATGTCTAGGTGTTGTATTTACGTCCTACATGTTGTGGACTACAAATTCAGACATCCTGTTTGTGTATTACTAGGTTAGTTTGAGCACAACTTCCAGTCCTAGAATTTTAATTTGGCCGTTTCTTGTATCATCTTTTCTATTTCACCTGGCTTTTCTAACCTCTATCTCTTCAGTGCCATGCAGTTTCTGTGTGCATGTTATGCTTAGGGAACCTGCAATCTTATCTCGACTTTCGCAAAGATGCACAACTGGTCATTGGACTGTGAGTTGTGAAAAATCCCTCGTCATGTTTTATGCTTTCTTTCATTTCTTTCGACAGTCTAGTAATCACGATACGTTATCTTTCAATGTCTGTTCAAAACACATCATCTTATTGTGGTAAACAGTATCTAGTAAAATACCAAATCCTATCCTGTCGTTCTGTGCTTGGAAAGATAATGATTTATTAGCATTAAAAGAGGACATAGTGACTTAAAAGTTTATCCTTAGAGCCAAGCACTATTCGGTAAAGCAGGCTTCAACTACTCACGGTGTGCAGCGGATCATTTATCTGACGATAGCAACTTTGAAGAGCGTTTTTACCCATCAGTAGCTACATATTGCTTCAGGATACTCATGACACAAAAACTCTATCCTTAGGCTAAACTGAGCAGTTGTTTACGAATATGAAATTCGCATGTTACTATAAGGTTTCTTTTATGTTCTATGTTAAGTAGACCACAAACACATTTTTTCAGCGTTTTTCAAACAATATGGGAAACCATTTGAAACACAAACTCGTAAAAACTTGTCTGATTAAAATATCATGTCCGAAGACACTGCTACACAACTTTTCAGATTACTTTTTTGGAACCTTTCTCTCAAGCGGCCTATTTCACAGTGTCGCTGTATGTTGAAAGCTCCTACAATAATCCTACAGTCAGGAAAAGGATGAGTGATTTTCTCCATACTGTATATCTAAGTTGAAGCCTGCTCTACTGAATGGTACTCAAAGCTAAATGAGAGGCTCTCTCTTAAGGGAGTTATAAACGATTGAAAAGTGTGGACTTACTTTTGGAACACCTGTTTATGAGTTGCGAAAGCAGGGAATATGAAGCAATGAAACGGTTTTAGGGCTCAATTACATCATGTATGCTACAGTCGGACCCCAACTTTTAGCAGACAGAAAATGTCAAGGAACGAAAGTAGCTCTTGCTGAATATTGCAAAGGCCAGAGTAACTGCAAGTTCTTGAATCTTCAACAAATCCTGAGCAACACCAGGGTACTAAATATGGGAGAGTAAGATTTAGTTAGGGAATTTTACCCATATATCAGGTTTTCCTCTTATTGTTAAATTCACACCGCGTATTTCGAAACGGTGTTTGACGACATCTGTCGAGTCGGCTCTTTATTACCGATAGCAGCATTCATATATAAGACGCATGCAAAGTTATCAAGATACCTCACAATCGACGCAAAGGATGAATTATATAACTAATTTTCATTTTTGCGCAATACATCAAAACCTGTGAACATGTAGGCATAGATTAAAATCTCATTGCTAGAAAATGAAAATAGACTGCACAGCTTGTTGTACATAATTAAGTGCTAATGGCTTCTATGCTATCAGATGAAAACTGGATGCGGTGCAGGAGGAACCAAAGGCCTGCCGCCTGTAGCCGTAGGAGATGATTAGCAGCGCGAGCGCTGTGGAGAAGATTTTGGCAAGGATTTAGGAAAACTTGGCGAGGACATCTATTAGAAACAAACCCTTATAACTCTCCTTGGAATTAACTTTAAAGGATACGAAGGACAGATTTGAAATCAGTATTGAAATGCGCATTTTTCAATAATACGCTAACCGGATAGATGAACAACTCTTCTCGCTGCTCGAAATTTCTACCAAAAACTGTGCCTTCAAAATTCACCATTCTGAGTTGAGAAATTTCAAGTTCATTGCTGTGTGAAAGATTACAAGTGAATTTCTAGTGAAATTTCTGGATTTGAAGTTGAAAGTTTGAAGTGGTAATAAGGGGATAATGTTAACTAAGTCGCTTGTGATGAACTTTTGCTATTGTATACGACCTCGAAAGGATTGCAGGCATAGTTTCAATGGCAAATCCTATGAAATCTCTAATGTCAAAATTTAAAATCAAAATAGGTTTGAAGTTATGAGACAAACTGCATATTGCATCTTGACACAAACCTCCAATGTGTTTTTATGGCATTTTGATTGCTTTGGTTCATTGACTCAAGAGGCAAACTATTCCCTTATCTCAAAGAGAAAAGAACGAATTTTGAATGAAAACCTTCGGAATTCAACAATTTGAAACTTCAAATTCAAAACAAAGAGTTTCATAAGGTAGTTGACTTATGTTACCACTAAAATTCCAAATTTTCACTTGCTATTAGGTCCAGTGAAAGCGCCTTCCAATTTGCATTACAAATCTGTTTTTCAAATTTTTCAAAGTCATTTTCAAGCAAAATTATGAAGATTTGTTTCTAAAGGATGTCCTTGCTGAGTTTTCTTGGATCCCTGCCAAAATATTCTCCACAGCTCTCGCGCTCCTAATTATCTCCTGCGGATACAGGCGGCAGCCCTTTGGTTCCTCCTGCACCACCCCCATGAAAACTGATAATAAGTTACGTCACTTAGTAAATGATAAACGGAAACTAATTCCTTTCGGACGGAAAGACTTTTTGGCCCGTGCTTATTGTTTTTGTCCAAGTCATGTGATAACAGACTTTTATCATGTTCAGGCAGCTGTGTTCCGAGACAATATGTTCCCTTAGATAAGAAAAAATAACGGTGAATCGTCAGAGTTTCTTTATGATTCACAGAGCAAAGCAAGCAATGCATCATTTTCGCAAGTTGTCGAGAAATTTTGGCTTATCTTAGAGGAGGCAATCGAAGGAAGATCAACCAAAATTTTTCTATTGTTTCTGACTCCAGATATCCCATGGCTATGCGTCCAAATTGTTTATACTCCATTTTGTAAGTTCCTTGTTATTGACAACTTTCTCACTGCGTCATAAACAGACGAACGATATGTATTTCCGGAATCTTGGCGGAAAGAAAGTATGTTAGGTGTACTTATTTTACATCGCTAATGATTAGCTAACTGCGAAATGACGTGAGTTTTGAGTCAGCTGACATGTCATTCCTTTCGTTATTAGTTGAGAGCAGTAAACTCTCGGGCAATATACATTTGATATGATGCTTTGAAAGATTTTCTTTTGCATCCAAAAGATTTGAACTATATTGTACGCAGAGTGACACCGATCTTTTACCAGTACAAATTCGATATACTCCTAAAAAAAGCTGTGTCAAAAAAGACTTGAATTAAAAGTCAAAATATAAAAATTTAAAAATTTGATCGTAGATGCAAAGTACCGTTGCATTTCTTCAGAAAGAATACGAACAACATCAGCAGTAGACTTGTAAAGAATACAGCATCAACAGTTTATACTTTGTATTTTATTTATTCTAGATTTCTCCATAAACAACTCTTGTCATATTTCTTCAGGCTACATACACAGTTCCATTAAAAGATTTCAAGGTTTCTTTGAAAATTTCAATACAGTTTTGCTTCGGAGTACTTCTGAGGGGAACGTAGTTCGCGATGGTGTCATTAAGGCACAGTAGCTACCGTACTACTACAGAAGGACAGTGACATGAGGAAACTGTTCTTCAGAAGTACAAAGACGACCAACGCTCAACTGAGACCCTCCACACATCAGGAGAATTCAAGGAAAAGTGCATCGAGTGCTGGACATCTTTGATACTGAGCAGATTGAGCAAAAGTTTGTTCGGAAAAGACTGATTCTGATTCTGATTACTATATGATTTGTGCATGACTCTATACCATGACCATGTGCGACTATGTCTTAGATGAATAAAATAATAGTTTGAGTAGTCTACATAACGTTCAACGATCGAGATGATCCCCCGGTTGAGCTGAACTTTCATCTTTCGACTCCTCCAATTCCACTGAGATCTTGATCCCAAAATGCTAAGCCGCGCGGCGCGGCTACTTCAACCATCTGTGACGTTATTGCGCACTCGCCGGACGAAGGAATGGCTCGCGTAAGGTAGCGAAGCAGAGGCGAGGGGCGAGCACAAAACCAGAAAATGTCTATGGTGGGGGTCTGGATGCGCATTTACGTGCAGCTACGTAATTACCCAATACCGGCTCCTTGGGCTAAGGTCAAGTCAACTGGATCACTCGACCGTAGCCTCTATGCTGCTCCTTGTTGTTGTTCGTCCACACACACGGCCAAATGTTACACATTTTCCGAATTCATCTATATACGACGAAAAAAGCTCAAATACCAGAGTGCATCCGAATCCACACACTCTGTCTGCTTCTTCTGTTTACCAATATGCAAATCTTATCGCTTATCCATCTCAAAAAACGACCTAGCTTGATTTTTCAAGGATTTCAAATCTAGTTTGTACGCTTGAACGATTTTACGCAACATAGACATGCCAACAATACCATTCCCAACGACGTTTCCAGAGATTCACGCTGATATAATTGCTGCAAACGCTTTTTCGCGTTGAGAGCAAAATAGAAGAGTGGTACTAGTTTACTACTATGATGCATTCATATTCCATGGCATTGACATTGTTCCTAGCTCTGTATTTACAATCAGGTATGGTGTTTACATCTCACATAAAATTTCACATTTTTTCGCTTTTATTTACGTGAAAATCAAACTTATCCTTGTGGAACTTCAAATTAGTTTCCTTACTGCTAAGTTACGAAATCCTTACATATTCCTATATACGTTTTATGTTTACGCTTGAAGGCGATGCCTACCAGTATGTTATATCAATATAGTAATCTGGCTAAGATAGTATTATCCGCTCCTCTGAACCTTGTGCTATTTTCTCATTTGCTAAAAAGGACTCGAGCTCACTTCAGCTCACTCTGGTTAACATAAAATCAGGTAGAAGAAGCTATGGGTATTTTTACTCACATGAAAAAATGCCTTTATCTTCGGATAAAACTGGAGGAAGATTCTAATCCATCATTTTTGGCTATTCTTAGGCTTCACTATATAAGATCATAGTCTTAGAAGGGCTTCACAAGCTTCTGTGCCCTCGTTAACATGGTGGAACTTTATGGTTTTTACATGAGCGATTATCACTATATTATTTTCGCAACATGGCATCTTGTTTAATAAATTGACTTTCTCATTTTTTGTTAGCTATCTTCTAGAAGGTACTGCTACCACATCCAAAGAAAGACTGCTTTCCCGAATTGGACAGAGCAGACAATTGGAAACCTTGTCATTTTTTATAGATTAGCTCATCCTTAAGATGTGGAATTTCGATAATGATACCCCGAAAAAATAGCACTTTGCACCAATGAAACCTGAATCTCAGTTCTTGTGAGAGCGAAATCATTATAAAAGATGGACACTTGAGATTTTTCATGACACTTTTTGCTTGGTGTGTGGCGTCAATGACAATGTCTCTATAGGCTAAGGATCTATTACATTCATCGTATCGTGAGCTAAATGTCATGGCATTGTTAGTTGTTAAAGTTCAAGCAACAACGTTTGAGAATCTTCTCAGTCGCAATGTATCTATAATCTCAGTGTTTTTGTTTAAAACGAACACTTCAGCCTTGCTATTATTGTCATTTTTTAAGTAACAGTTTCAAGCCTTTGAATTACGAAAAGCAGCTAGACTGGCTTAAAGCACGTCATAGTGATGTGACTGCATTCGAAATGACGTAAAGTATATCCACGCATTGCTTTCGTAAAAATTCCATGCAATCAGCTGACTCACCCACTCATTCAACTTCTCAGAACAGCTGAAATTGCTTAGTGCTACAACGAAAAAATGCAAATCAACATTACGAAAAAAATTCCGAAGTACGTATGCACTCAACAGCTGTATAGAAAAGCGAGACGAGATCAGTAGTCACGAGATGGAAGGTGTTTATCCAACATGGATCTGAAAGTACTTGCGACTGCTAAAGGGACTTAAAAATGTACGTAACACTAGAAGAGCGTAGGCGACGTAATGTAGAGATAAATTACAGCTTTGAGAAATCACACAGGGATGAGAATTTTGCATTGAGAAAAAAACAGGCATTTGGAGTGAATAAGGTTCCTCGTCATTTTGGAAAAAACTTGTTGATATATGCTCTTTTTTCTCGACTCTACATCGCTTACGTAATTTTTGTAGAAAGAAACAAACATGTAGATGAGCTGACTAACTAGTTGCTGCTTGTTTTTACCGTAATTATGCATTACGCGATGTGTTTCAACAGTGTAGAAATAAACAAAGCAATAAAATCAAAAGGGTCAGAACACTTAATTCGAATCGTCCGTCTGATTTTGGATGTGACATAAGAAAAGGATCTCCCCGCAATATGATATAGCAATTTTCATTTTTGACTGATTCGTGCTGTTATAGAGCCCCATAGGGTCAAAACTTCAGACACATATAGGATCATGTACGCTAGACATTTCATTTTGACGTTAAAACTTGTGGCAGATACGACACTTGTTGATGAAAACCGCTTGTATATGCTATCTGTATGTATATTAAATTTCACTGAATGGAAATATAAAGGTTGGAACCACCTGTATAAAATTTTTACATGCACTAGCATAGCTGCGGCATGTTTAACAATGAAGGCCATAGACTGTAGCCCTGTGTGCATACTTTTGCCAATCTCTTATCTTTTCCTCGTGCATAAAGATTGAACTGATCACACCGTTATAAACTCACCATAACGTTTTAACTCTGTAATAAACGTTGCTCATGCTTTTTTGCTCATCTGACAATGAGATAATTGTAATCTGCTTTTCGAAAAGCTGCTTTATCAACGGCAAATACCATGGTCATATTGGGTGCTACGTGCACGAGAAGTAATTTTCACGCACTTTTTCTACAACAGAAAATTCGATTAACTTTTTTTGATCAAAGATTACTTGTGGCAAGATAATAAGCTAAGAGCGCGTGCTTCCAAGCAGCTAATGAATTGAAATTGGCTTCCTTATCTAGAAGTGGAAAAAAATGAGCAGAATCCGAGCGCCATTTCTATAATGTGAATAAATCAGCTCTTATGTAAAACAAAGCGCTAATGACAACTTACATTCATATCCAAACTATCACATTACCTATCACATTGATTGAGCTCATACTGGTTTTAACTTGAAAGCAAGGCGAGCCTTGCGACGAATGGCAAATGAGTGATAGATGTTCCATAACATATGTAGACGCCCAGCCTTCAAGGATTGTGAAGGTTCGATACTGAAGAACAGCTGGCTATACCCCGAAAATTTACTGTATTACTGACATGACAGCTACAGCTGAAGTTAGCTGTCACCATTAATGATGTAGTACACATATTAACTTGATTGTTGTTCTCTAATTGAACTCAAGATTCTCTCTGCTTTGCCAAGTTAGCTTAGGTTGGCGGGTTTATAGAGCTTAGCTAATCGTGACAGTTGTGTCGCTTGCCATTGCCGGTACGTCAGCATGAATTTGTCGAATTCTTTTTCCCCTAAAGCGCTCTTCTCCTATAAGCTGCTAGCTTTTCAACATTTACAATCACCTTAGTATCATCGGCTCCCAGATTCGTGTGGATATAGAGTCTTGCCAACTCACCGCGTGGCGGTTTTTGCTAGCGAGAGATTACGAAAAGCAATGCTATGACGTGGAGGTTTAGCAAGTTTACATGTGCTATCAGGCAAAGTCTGCAATACACCTCCACACGAATCTGGGAGCCGATCATACGTTCAGGGTCACTTTTGTTATAGAGTAGCTTGGGGTTTTGTGACGTCTGGACATGCGCGTAGGCCGCAGAGTTTACGACTGTCACAATCTGGCGGGACCGTATAATTAAGCCACGACCTTTGTAAAGTGTGCCTGTCAAATTTTTTATTGAAGGCTTTTTTGTTCATTTTCTAAGTAAAGGTATGATGTAAAAGTAATGGATATTCGTGCAGAAGTCGCAGTGTGACACGCGATGCCCAGTTGAATAATGGTCTTGATTCTTCGTGTAAGTAACCAGCTGGTAATGGAAAATATACGAAAAACATTTTGAGTTCTCTCTTTGGAGAAGTCCTTCTGTCTTAGTTCGAGACTAAGTAAGCACTATTTTAGTTTCCGCAGTACGGGTATGCTCACGGAAGCGCTATGTGTTCACTTCATCAGCCGTTTTGCAACGAGTTCATATGCCCACACATGAACGATGTGTCGAACGATGCATTGAAAAAATTCGATTTTGTAAAGCTGTTGTTTTCACACCGTACAAAGAAAAGGTAAGTAAAATCTAGTTTTTCGGCAATTACTACTTTTTCCACTGGCTATAATTGAACTTCTACAGTCAATTGGCGTATGTACGTTGTATTCGGAAAACAGTGTTCAACGACCGGTAGCGCTTCACCCAGATGCTTCTGTAGAACCGGTAAGTGTGATTTGTTTTGCTGCGTTGTTGTTGTAGAGAATAACTATTGCACAAGTGTGCGGCAGTATAATGATATAGCTGTGAAGCGGTAGTTAAAAGCAATTTGAACGCGCGAGCAGTAGTAGTCAGAAAATGCATTTTTCTGTGTAATATTCTTCGAGCTCGATTTGGCAGATTGTCAAATGTTTTTGAACCTCACCCTATAGAGTTTAAATATGCTTGATGGCTTCTGTATACTGAACACTTCATGATCTGCAATCAAAAATGCGCTTACGATGAGATTAAGAACTTGGAACTTTTCCAAATAACGCGGCGAAATCGCGCAAGGTGTATCTTCGGCCTAACCCAACCGCAGTCACTCAAGCATATCCTGCTACTTGAAGCAGGCAATGAGGGATAACATGAGCAAGTCTCTGCAAGAACGTTTCAGGTTTCCACATTCTACGAGATTCTGGAATCATGCCCTAGATACGCGTCATCGGAAATCACTAATAAAATATCTACAAACCATCGAAAAAAGCTAGAAGATGTGACGGACAATTCCGGAGGCTAGCCTGTTTTTATTGACTGTGTCAATTTCCAGTGAGCCTTAATGGTTTCAGAGCTGATAGATGAAGATTATCGAGCAGATGCATATTTTCCGGATCGCGATACGTTTGGTGAAGAAACATTTCGTTTGAATACAGATAGATATGCAGTAAGAATACATCTACTTTGAGTTCACATCTATTACTGGTACATTATCTAATCAAACTTTTTTCACAGACGATGACTCGGCTGTACCCCGAGACCGAAACCAAGAAACCTAGCTTTCGGTCGCCACCTGGCAGTCTAAGGACTTTCTTGGAATCGACGGACACACGTTCGAGCTCCTATGTGGAATCTGCGGACCAACCACCACGACCTAAGTCTCCTTTTGAAGGTAGCGAACCCACGCGTACGTACTACTTCATTCAGTTTTAGTAGATACTTCTGTACCATGTGCTACTTTTTCATATTTGTTCGTCAAGAAAAGGAAGGACTGGACAAATGTATTTTCCGTTGAAATTCGTATATACCTATACTTTTAGGCCTTGTACCTATAGTTCCAGTCGCAGTTCTTCACATGGGCCAAGCTATGAAGTATGGATCGGATTGTCCAGGTGTGCTATGTTTATGTTAACTGTTTGCTTAGGTTGCATTCAGAATTACCTGTACCAGCGCCGTGCTGGCAACGTGCATCGTAGTGATAACGTCGATTGATCAGTAACGTCCAAGTGGGTTCAGCACAGCGCTGGCACAGCACCGGCTCACGGGCAACTCAGACGCTGCTTAGCTAACGCAGTGCATGCAAGTTTCTCAAAATTTCTTGAACGAAACACTCTCTGAAGGCGCAGGAGGATGAAGTTCATGTCATCTAACCTATGTTCTTTCAGCTGGTGCACCATGCATGCATACTATGGCATCTTTGGATTCATCGCCATGTCCTGCACGCCAAAATGACCCATGTGCACCTCGTCAGCCATGTGTTAGGAATTTTTGCAGGAGAGCACCGTACTGAAACAACCATATTATGACATAAATTTTGTTTCAGTACTCAGCAGCATGTCAAAGCTCTGACCCCCACGTTACTACCGTATCGAAATGGTTGGAATGGGGTCCATGTTCACAAACTTGTGGTCCAGGAACAAGAATGCGACAATGCGCAGGTTGACGAGTAAGTGCTTAGTTACAGTCTACATTTGAGATTTTAGGTGCTGGCTGTGTAGGATCTGCGACTGAGCCATGCATGGTGAACCCGATCTGTCAGCAATGGTCCCAATGGGGAGCGTGGTCGCTGTGTTCAGCCACTTGTGGTGAAGGAGAGAGAAAGCGCTCAAGGGAATGCATCGGTGGCCGTGATTGTCCCGGTGTCAGTACGGTAGGGGTTAAACTTCTTATTGAAAACTAGCTGGCTTACCCGGCTCCGCCGTATGTTCCGGATAGAAAATTCCATTTCTTAACCGCTCCGGACCAAACTTGGCACACATACACTTCGGGCCCCGGCGGGTGTCACAGTCCATTTTTCGTTATCGATCGATGTCGATTTTATCGATTTTTTGCAAAATTTGAGCTAGGGGGCTGGAATTCGGCAGAGGGGTGTAGTCGAGCATGCCGATCATCCCCACGGGGGTGATCAGCATGCTCGATTACCCCCCTGTGCCAACTCCCAGCCCCGTAGCTCAAACTTTGCAAAAAATCGATAAAATCGATATCGATCGATGACGAAAAGTAGCCCATGACACCCGCCGGGGCCCGAAGTGTATGTGTGCCAAGTTTGGTCCGGATCGGTTCAGAAATGGAATTTTCTATTTGGAACATACGTACAGACAGACAGACAGACAGACAGACAAACATACAAACAGACATTCAGCTTCATACATAAGATGATTGAATTCCCTTCTAGTTACTTCATTTGATTTTCAGACTGTAGAGACTTGCGCAACTTCGCCATGTCCAACATGGAGTAACTGGGGACCATGGGAAGGATGTAGCGTATCTTGCGGACCGGGACTGGAGAGACGAAGCAGAAAATGTCAGGTACGGTGTTACGGTGATAGGCGGTCTTTTTAGTCATCTTTCCGAGATCGAGTGTTTAGCGGTAAGGCAGGTGCCAGAGTAAGCGAATACTTTGTTCAGGTTGGGGTCCCGCCAGAATGACGTCACTCACCGTGCTGGCGCCAATCCAAGTGACGTCAATTCTGCGCGGGACCCCAACCTGAACAAAATATTCGCTTACTCTGGCATCTACCTAAGCTAACAGAAGTGGGTCGAAGTGGCCTTTTGCATTGAGCTCCATACTAGGAAAATCTTTTTGGTAAGGCAAACTCAAAACTACTTTCGTTAGTTGTCGAACGATTTTGTGGGGAGAGTTCGAGGGCCATTTTTCTTCAGCGCAGCCGGCGCGCCTAGTTGTGGCGCAAAACCGCGGGGGCAGTGGCGCAGTGGCAAGCCAGCGGACTGTGAATCAGATGGTTGATTCGAATTTTGTTGGTGGAGTTTTGTCTTGCAGTTTGTAGAAAGCGTACTGGGTGTCAGTAGACGACACATTCACCACATTCATTGCTACGCAGTCGAAACAAGCTATTCACTGCAAAAGGCGACCAATTCCACAATCAGCTAAATTTACAGCTTCTACATCTATACGTCATTCTATGGGGGTTATGATGTTACGACAATGGATAATATATCATCACGTAAGGAATACTACTACAAAACGTTCGAAACATAAGAGCTTCTCGCAGCGCGCTCATCGGATGAACTATAAACGATGACAAATCCCTTGCTCCATCCGTGTCGGTTTTCGAGAGATGTCAACCGTCCGAATTTTTCCTGAAGGTACGAGACAACAAGCTGTGGCGAGAACATCGTAATGGTTGGCAGCAGAGCTTTTTGTTATATGTACATACTATACGCTTGCCTTTATGCGTGGTCCTGTCTTGGTAGGTAATAAACCTGTTGATTGCAGTTGACTGCATTTTTGCAAGTGCGGCGCTGCGAGAAGCTCTTATGTTTTTATTGTTTTGTGGCAGCATGCCATACGTGTCTAATATATAAAGAAACGTAAGCACAATTCAAAAATCTGCAAATAGCGGGAAACCACGTGGCGTTCCCGGAGCGTGCGGATGCAATCTAGAACTTTCCCTACTGGCTACTGGTTACTGGTTAATACTGGTTCACTAGTTGATATATAAAAATCCATTGTCGTAATATCATAATCCCCATAAATTTACAAATTGTAAAAGATTTTAGCTGATGTGGAAATAGTTACTTTTTGCAGTAGATAGCTGGTTTTGACTGCGTAACAATGAATATTTGTCGTCTACTGTCACCCAATAGACTTTTTATAATACTGCAAAACGAAACTCCACCAAAAGGATTTGAACCTTTGACTATCGGATTACCATGGGCAGCCTTGCCAATGCGCAACTGCTGGAGATTTCATCGTCTCACTCGTTAGCAGACGCGCCAGCTACCCCACAAATCGTTCAGCAACTAACGAAAGTAGTTTTGAGATTGGCTTATCAAAAGGTTTCCTAGTATAGAGCTCATTCCAGAAGGCCACTTCGACCGTCCATAATTCCCTTGTAAGCGACCGCGAGCGAGCTCCGTGGAGCCGGCTCGTGGGCAGCGTATAGCAATAGCGCGGGTAAGTCATCGCAGTGACAGCTTACAATGATAGTTCAGTTTCGAGCCAATTCTATATATCCAACAGTGATCGTTTTTGTGCCTATAAAAAGAGAATTTGGCGTACTCTAAGAGAATTTGGCGTACTCTAAAATTTCTTTTAGAACAGCAACCTCTGCCTTGGGCCAGCGATTGATACCAGAACATGTGACCTCGGTGAATGTCCACAGTGGGGTGAATGGACACCATGGTCAGCCTGTACGAAAAGTTGTGCTACAGGGGAAACGGTAACTTCCGACCAAGCTATTACATTCGCTAGCTTACAAGATTATTATGTAGATGCGCTCAAGAGATTGTGTACAAGGAACAGCTTGCGATGGAGCTTCGGAAGAACGATTACTCTGTAACCAACACGTAAAGTAGCTTATGTATAGAATAATGTGCAAGATAGTAGAGTATAAGTTCCATTCAGGACTGCCCTACTTGGACTGATTGGACATCTTGGACTGTATGCTCAAGCAAATGTGATGAGGAATCCTATAGAATAAGAAATAGGTAAGAAAATAACTATGCAGTGAGTCCACCGCGTCTAAAGTCCTTGATTGCATGATATAATGAATGCTTTTGAAACTAATTAGGGTTTGTATGTATCGTGGAATGGCACATGCAGGATGCGATGGATCAGCACAGGATCAGTCTAGCTGTCCTATGCGTCCTTGTCCAGCGTGGTCGGAATGGAATGAATGGTCAGAATGTTCTGCTACATGTGCTCAGGGCAGTCAACAAAGGTCAGTACCCTGAACCAATCTTTAATCTATATATATATAAAACTCAAAAATTGTCAGTTTGGAGGGTATGTGCGTTATAGAAACGCGCGCCGCTCAACCGATTAAGCTGAAACTTTGCACACATATGTTTTCGAGCCTTGCGCAGATGATAGGCTACTTTTTGTAGCGATTAGTTGGGTCCTTCTATCGATTTATTGATTTGCAGCACTTTGCAATAAAAATGATTCTTATCATTTGCTATCAAAACAGGGGTATGTAAACAAGGCTGGCATGTCTCATTGTGAACTTCTGTTGACGAAGTGCAGTGAAAAGTGTTCTTGATGTGAGTCTCAATTGCTCATTTAAATGGATGCACTAAATGTATTTTATGCTGCGGAAACCTTAGCGTGCAAGAGACCATGAGTGCTTTGTAGTAGCGAGTGTTTTGTACGGAAGGTGCTCAATTTACGCTTATAATCAAAGCTTTCTTCGTTACATGCTCAATTTAAACAATGAGGGGTCAAAATTTTTCATGAGATTGCGCACAAATTATTTGTCAATACCAGAAATAATGTCAAGACAAGCGACAACTCACATTCGCTATAGTTGATCCCTGGGACCAGGAAAGTGCGCGAGTGCAAAGTACTGCCGACTCCACAAAAATTGACGGCAAGCAGTGAATGAAGATGAAGTAGCCGGTTAACGGCAAAGTGTCACAAAAAATGATCCTCATAATAACAATGAGCGCTGCTATCAGTTAACTCGCGCTGCTTGCTTAGGTTTTGCGTGTTGAACATGATTTGGAGAAAGAGAGATATGCTACCGACTAATAAGTGTTCACATTTTGTTTTTGCTCTTTACACAGTTTCTACAATGCCACCGAATACCTTATCTTCATTCCTGATCAGTGATTTCCCGGGCTGGACCGGGCAGATCAGCTAGTCACAAGATAAACAGCAAGGAAAATTTGTTAGAAAGAGGCTGCTTCAGATCACGATCTTGTGAAAATGGATCAGATTGTCTTGGATCAAACAGGGAAATGCGATTTTGCCAGCTAGCTAGCTGTCCCTATTGGGATGAATGGATGCCATGGACCGGGTGCTCAGTGACTTGTGGCAGTGGATATTGTGAACGTCGCAGACGGTAAGTTATGTAAAAAAAAGGAAGAACAAAAATTTGGCGATCTCGAGTATATCCGCTCTAGGTGTATAACAGACGATTTGCTGAATCTTCCAAACCTTGAAGATTTGGAAGAATCCCTTTTTGAAGCTGAAAATAGCAAAACAGGTAGGCTTGGGCAAAAATTTGTGGTATCTGAGAACAGCTGCTATACCATTATAGCAGAAATTACTATCAATAATTTTCATTTTCTTCTAGACAGGGCCAAATCTAATCTAATAGACCGATCTCGAGGCTCAGGAAAAGGTCCTCATCCTCAACTCATCCAATCAGCTGAGGTTGGTTTCAGACTTCACACGTTTTCTCTCAATAAGTGGCAAATCTCAATTGAGAGATTCAGTCTCATGTGACAGTTTTCTAGGATACCAGGCGAGCACCAATTAGGAACATTGAGGGCGGTGGGACATGTATCGGTCCAGATATAGAACGAAAGCCTTGTGATGCAGGTAAAGCATTGCATAGATCATCTTGATAGCAATAAAGTTTTGTTTAGGCCCATGTTGCACTTGGAGTGAGTGGAGCGAATGGTCCCCTTGCAGTGGCTGTGGTAGAGAATCTACGTCTTCTAGAACTCGCAGATGCAGAGTAACTGAATCCGGAGCTATTTTTCCATCCTCCACATCCCAGGTCTGAAAAATGGAAAGAACATTTGTGTGTCAATCTACAGTTTTCAGCTAGACTTCCACGGTGAGATTGGACCATACCTAATCAGCCCGCAGATAAAAGGTGGGGGATATGGAATTAGGTTTTTGGAAGATGCAGTCAAATTTTTCTGCTGCTCACTTTTCAGGTGGATCAGTCTCGATATCACCGATTGTTCCCGTCAATCATCGAACACGGAGACAAGCAATGTTTTCTCAAAGAGGTAAGCAATAATTTCTCAAAGAGGTAAATTGACAAAAATAGTGTTTTCTTATCAGCATAGTAGACTAGTACAAACTATTGACAATGAAGATAGTATTCTTGCGTTGAAGACAACATTTGCAATATACGCCTACTTCTAAATCCAAACTTAAAACAAGATGTCGGTATTCGTGAGCATGTTAACGTGCATATGTTGCCGTTTTCGTAGGGGGCACACAAATATACTGACTGTAGCTATAACGCTTACTACAGGGCTTTCAACCTGAGTGTCACGTTCGACGTGGTTCGACTCCAACAGTCGCCTCGCTTGGGCCTCTCACGTAATACAATACCGCACCCGACACCGCGAAGACCTTAGCGGATGCGGTATTGTACCACTTGAGAGACACAAGCGAGGCGGCTCGCGAGGACCTGAACCACGTCGACCGTGACACTCAAACTGAAACTCCCATGTAAGTTGCGTCCGTAGTTGTATATATGCTGGCATGACACCAAATTACACTGCGATGTCATGCGCGTCGCGTGCTTGGTCGCCATCCCATGCATCATCCTTTCTCGGCACAAGAGCGACTACCGCGAACCTCAAAATAATGTTTCTCTAGAAAACTATACACAAAATGACGCAGTAATGTAAAAGGTATTTCGATAAGAAACTATTCTAAAGGCGCGAATTGCTGTGAGGGGAACGCCGTAGAAACTCGACAGTGCAATATTCCATGTCAAACGCCAACTCCGTGTGCTTGGACGGAATGGGGTGAATGGTGCGGTTGCAGAAGATGTCGGGTGAGTCGAGATCTCCACATTTGTATTAGAAACAATGCCAGTTGTAAGTGTACAGGCTGGAAAAGAAAGTCGCCGGCGCTACTGTGAACGGCCTGGGGCCAAACCTGGCACGTTGACCGTGGATCCTACCTGTCGTTGTGTTGGGAACGATCTGGAAGAAAGAGATTGCATTGTTGAACGAGTAAATATATACTATGAGTTAACTCCACTATCCAGTTGCCTATGGAAGTAATTCTCATTTGTTAAGATATGCGAGATGGAACAGCCGAGTGGTGCAGGTGCACCTCCTGCAACTGAACCGATTAGAATAATTTCAAGTGAACCCCCAAGAACGATCCCAAGCAGCACCACAAGGAAAGAGACTCCCAGCGAATCACCGTCTCTGCCACCAAGTCAGAGTTGTTTGAATATCACTTTTCAGTCATCAAAACCAGAGTCTTACAGCTCGGCAGACTAGTAAGAGCACATCTCGACAAGCTAGCGTTGGAACATCTCGAACAACAAGCATTGAAACATCTCGACCAACAAGCGTTGGAACATCTCGAACAACAAGCGTTGAAACATCTCGACCAACAAGCATTGGAACATCTCGAACAACGAGCGTTGGAGTATCTCGAACAACAAGCGAAGGAACAAGTCAACCAGAGGGCTATGGGCAAGAAGCTGATTCTGCTTATTCTTTTGGTGACACTGCTGCAGACAGTTCTGAGGTTGGTACTCGCTCTTATTCCCTTTTCTATATAAGAAGCAACTTTTAAAGTTTTGTTTACTTGACGAATAATGCGCAGTTTTTGTCACTCGCTTGTAAATAATGGCCCTGGTAGGTCTCGCGCAGAGTTCACGCGATTTGACGTCGCGATTGATCGCGACAAGGCAACTGCAACAATATCACTGCATGCCGATCTTTTGCATTTTGTAATAGTTCCCCAACACGACCAATCGTGACTAACTATCACAACAGAAATACAAGAAGATCGGCATCCAGTGAACTCGTAACACTTGTCTTGTAGCGATTGAATTGCGACGATCAAATCGCGTGAACTCTGCCCGAGGCCGTACGCGGAGACTTGATAGTCTGCACTCGGACATTTTCTATGCGCAAGGTTGTTAACACGCATGGGGCATTATATCAAGTCAAATCCGATTTTTATGGAAATATGGAGGGTGTTGAAAATTTTGTGAGTTCAACGAATAAACAAGTTGCTGGTCGTCTGTTATCTTACTACCTGAAATGTAGCTTTCATAGTTCATTTAATGCTGGTGTGACACTTGCTAAAAAATAAAGGGTGATCACATTTTCTAGGACACGTCTTAGGCATACCTTTCTCTAAATGTTTTTTGACCATTTTTTTTCAAAACAATTATTATGGGGTTTGCTTCTTCTGCAACTAATTGTGAGTGGATCACGCACTTTTCGCACCTTTAGCGCGCTTCTGTGCCGGAACGCCTAGATTACTCAATCTAATAGAGGAAATGGCGCTTGGTGCACTGCCTCCCACTTACTTCACACATATCTTCTCTAGAAGGACGAATATGCTGGATTTCTGGAGGATAAAACAGCTTGCAGGTCTGTCGCTGGTCGAAATGGTCAGAATGGAGTCCATGCGATGACCATAAGCAACGACATCGAAACCGATTCTGTATAGGAAGTGACAGTATGTTTTTCCTCACATATCCTGCTCGCCTTATGCAAATTCACATTTATGCATTATAGCACTGATAAGCGACTGTGAGTGTGTAGGCCTCTCAACTGAGGAGGAGCACTGCGACATGACACGAATTGCGAACGAAGTTGACTTCAACGTCGGCAAGGGACCCTTTGATAGCGACATAAGCTCTGGTGACGAAGCCAAGGTGACCTGTTTTGTCCATTTTCTAGGAGAACTAATCACTACGTATACAAATAATAATTTGAAGTAAAAAGTAAGAATTTTAGCTCGACGAGAATATCCAGTCTGCATTGGAATTGGACGAGTCAACCGCAGGCCACAACGAAGTGTCACTAAGCGCCAGTGTCATTAAGACGGAGAAGGTTTTGGCTACGACTTTGCTCAAAAAGTTATTGACAATAGACTTTACAGTGTGAATGGACTAGATGGTCGCAGTGGTCGGCATGTACAGTAAGCTGTGGAATGGGAGACAGACTACGAAAAAGGCGTTGTTCTTGCGGGTACGCCTTGTGCTTTAACTTTTGGTACCTCGTAAAAGGAGAAGTTTTAGGGACAATCAATGCGGTGCCGAACCAGATCAGGAAACTTCAAAATGTTCGGAATGGAAATGTGATAGGAAAATGCCTCCATTATTCAATGTGGATTAGTGCTACTATCCGTTTAGTATGTTGTAGACTTGAGCAACGATGATTTGTGTAGTCTAGTAGATTTTAAGTTCCAAAGATGTACCGTGTTTTCGTTCATAATAACTTTCTTTCACCAACATTTTAGCTCAAATCAAAGTGATACTATATTGTAAGACTGGCTTCAACTTTAATGTGCCAAACAGAACCAACCACCGATCATGTTTAACCGCAGGATCAGAGATCTGCAAGAGATCTTGTATCATTGAGGATCGAAAACATTCCGTAAAGTTTGCATTTTTTGGTATTTCTATTCCAAAAGGAATCAGGTATACGGTGGTGACTGTTATTCCCTAAGAGACTAGTTTACTTCATCTAAAAATCCTACAAGGTTATTATCGGCTCCCAGACTGGCGCTAGTGTGGCTGTGATGGTCAATCGATAAGCAATTTATCAACTAGGCCTAAACACTGAATAACCGCACCGTTGACACGCTCCCCCGAATTCACCCTCGCGGCAATCCTGGAGCCGCTGGTAGAAAAATTCTGTTTTTAGAACGTGCCCGAGAAGAACACTATGACAAGAATTCTTGAAATTGCTGACACATTCTCAGAGACTTCATCCACACCACTGTAATGAAGAGCGATAGATGACGTTTTTCAATGCAAGTGTGAAGCCATTCCTACAATACTGTATTTGGATGTTCGCAAAAATTGTTGGAATGAGAGAGTTATCAACTATCAGACACGGTACATTTACATTTTTGCGCGACACTATGTATGACGGAGACCTTGCATTGTCGACAACACTTGCGACAAGTCTACGCGACTAGACAACTGTGACAATATCATTGCATGCCGATCTTCTTGCATTTCGGTTGTGATAGTTTTCCAACAGGACTAATCGTGTTGGAAAACTATCACAACCGAAATGCAAGGGTCGACTAACTATCACAACCGAAATACAAGAAGAACGGCATGCAGTGAACTCGTAACAGTTGTCTTGTAGCGATCAATCGCGACGATGCAATCGCTTGAACTCGAGGCCATAGGGTGCAAAGCTAGCAAAAACGCGCCTGAGGTCTATTTTACGCGCAAGCGCTGTACATCGCAAGGATAGCAATTTTTTTTGCGAAAGTGTTGTCGACACCGCAGGAACACCATATCAATAGTCGGATCTACTATGCTATCACCCATATGTGCCACAGACATGTTTTATTTGCCCATTTTCTTTTTGTAAATGTACACAATCATTCATAATGCAATCTGTATTATAAGAAATTTTCACTTTGTGATTTGACTGTCGTGTCTAAATTGGTTATTCATCCGATAGTAACGGAATATATCTAGAGTAGTGGCAGTCCTCCATTTTTCTGCCCACCATTGAGACTCCGAAAGGTAGGTAACCCTGAGTATTCGAACTTCTTATATGTTTACTGACTTGGAAGCCCTGCTGAGTCCGCATTAGCATATTCGTATGTTAACTTGTGGAAAAGACTTGGACTTTTGCCGGTTATGTACTGAAGGACGCTATATGCTCCGCTCGCAAGTTATACGGCTAACTCAGACAATCAAAGGCTCTCAGCCGGCCTTATTGCCTCACTGTCGCTGCTTTTAGTGGGACCGGCTGAGAGCCTTTGATTGTCTGAGAAGCGAGCGGGCTACCTCAGCCGTACAATCGTTCTTAGGTTTGGAGCAAACAATAACCAGTTTTACGTGTCGAAAGATGTATAGTTATAGGATTCGTAGCACGCAAAGAGGAACGTATCGACGTCTTTCTGATCAAGCGCTCTTTCGTTCCTATTACCATCTGTCGTCTCTCCCATCCACAAACTATCTTCATCGGAAGCAACGGCGACCAGTCTTTGCGTGTCAAAATCGCTTGATCTTTGCCATCTAAAGGCACTCGGGATGCTCCTTCGAAGTCTACAGAGTACAAATGAAGATGATCTAATTCTTCACTTGAGTCTTTGTATTGGTGGATTTGCGTACTTACGAGGCACTAGGACATCGCTCACAACACGATGTCTCAACGAATAGGAACAATTGTCAAAAACCGAGAGCATAGACATAGTAAGTTCGTATTGACGTGTTACGTCAATCAACAACAACAATTGACATATAGCTTCGCTATTGAAGTGACAACAAACGAAAAACACGATGAAATTATCACGAGATGAGGCCACGCAAGGTTTCGGTTCTTTTTTCGTCAAGATTGGCTGCTTGAACAACAGCTTCAAACATTTCCGTGTTGTTATGGAGCACCTTGAGTATGTGTTGTAGCCGTTGAGCAACTGCGTTACCTTCATCAGTTTGTGGAAAAGCTTCGAGGAGAAATGCTGACACAACTGAAAAGCATTGGTGTTGACATCAAATGATCGGAATTAGCCTCAGTTATAAAGCAAACGGAATGTAACGCACTTATATATACGATCCGTGGTAAATTACTATTATTATCACCAAGTACAGCGGGATGATTGGACTCGATAAGGTCAGCAAGATAACCATAGATATGAGGCGCTTCCGTCACGTCTTCATGGGTAGGCAACCAAGACAAGAAGGCAGGGACCACCTAAAAGTTCATCATACAGTTTCATGCAGAATAGTAGCCCACGCAAATTATAAGAAACATTGGCAAGTCACAGTCAACGACCTGGAAATAATAACTTGGCATAAAAGTTTTTACTCCACTGTCACCGAAACTATATGACGCACGTGTGCGCCATCATCTCTCCGATCGTCACCTAGCAAACACCCTGGCGCACTAAAGATTCAGATGAGCAGCACATGATAACATGAAATCGGATTTGAAGCAAACCAGGGCTCAAAAACAAAAATCAGACGGAGAACACTGCGCAATGTTCCCTTACATTGGAGTAGTAAACTCAAGCATTATTCACGCGAATAAGATAAATAATGAATGGAGGAAAAGTGCATTACCTGAGTAATATCTATATTGGCACCGGAATATTTCAAAATTTTCGCTACCGCCGCGATGCCGTTGTCTGTAGCACCAGAACTCTCCTCTGTAAGACGCGCTTCCGGACTGAAATGATAGCCAAAACAATTTATAAATCTGACTGATAAGGTTTGGCACGGTACTGCCAACCCACCTGTTCACCATAGCAGCAAGAGGTTCTAAGGCGTGTGTTACTGTGTTCAGGTATTCTGCTCCGCCAACCATACCCATCACTCCAAACCCATATGCAGCCGCTTGACGAACTTCGGGATAATCGTCCGCAAGACATTTGAGCATAAGAGGTACGAACTGTTCTTGATATTTCGCACACCTCTGCAATAGTGTGATTGTGTCGTTATACGCAATGTAGGGAATCAACCTATGTGTTCGAGAGCTACAAAAGCAGAGCGCTATTATCACTGTATAGTACGAGGAATCAACAATCTCACCCTTGGCGCGAACTCGATACAGTCATCGATGTAGCAAACACCATACTGCCGCGATGGATATGCGCGATGAAAATCGATCAGCTGTACGAAACTAGGTAATAACGGCTCTACACAATCGAAGAACGCCTCTCCAAATGTCTAGAAAGGATGTTCTCAAAAGGTAGCCCTTCAGTGTCAACAGTGGAAAAATCCACCTCGAACATGTTATGTATGAGATCCGAGATTCGAGCCAGCACTTCACCTTCCATCTCCGCCTCGTCCGTAAGTTTCTCTCTCAGCTCATCGACATCGGCATCCTATGATCACCGAGCAAAGAATTCAAGCATTTGGAGGACAATTCGTAAAAAAGTGATAAACTGAGGATGGAAAAAAGCGGTTAGTCTTTCAGCCGCTCAACAGAGTGACAACAGCGCGCTTCGGAGATCCTAGCATATCAAATTCTTACCTCTTCAACTTCCTCGGCTTCGGCTTCTAGTCGCCTATCTTCATGCGCTTTGAGTTGATCAGAAATCACAGAGGTGATCTTTTCGACGTCTTCCTTTGTAAGACCCTGAACAACCAGAAAAATACTTTCTAAAGGCGCCTATGACAGTCAAAGCCTCACTCCCTTATGTCAAAAAAGTAAAACGTACCCCTGCACCGAGTTGCAAAACACATTCGGCAATGGAGTCAATAAAGCTTTCCATGACTTCGGGTTCGTTCTCGCTATCTAGAGCTGTACACAAAACAGGGAAGAACTCCACCCATAAACGACGCATTGCTTCTACTCCCTATAACGACGACTTGGAAGGTCAAGATATATAGTGAAAGTTCATGAACTGGCAGTAGCTAACCCACCTGACTCTTGACACACTTCAACAACCATGGAAGTGTTTCAGCAGCGGAGCACCGCACGCTGTCTACGAACAAGAAACGTAGATTGTCCATGCAAAGTTTCGCAACTTCGTCAACGTAAGGAATAAACTCCTCTGAATTGCTTCATTCTTCCAACATCAACTTATGGCGCGTTATTCCTTTGTCAACAACCCACCTTCTAGATCCCTAGCATAGCAAACCAGCATAGCGCAAGAATCGGCTTTCTCGTCGAGTCCAGCTGTACGAATTCCAAAGCTTTTGTTGTCACCTACAGAGTGGTACGACCAGGCTGGATCATTCTTCTGTGCCTGGTCCTCTGAAAAAAAATGCACATATATAAGTTAGCAGTGAAATTCAATGCGTAACCATCGGGATGAACGACTTCTGAAACTTGGTGCTGTACCTACCATCAACCACAGCCACTTCCGGTTTATAAGATGCAGTTTGGAGAACAGTTCCCATTATGAGAGGCAAGTACGGGGCGAACTCCTTACCAAGGACCTGAAATTTGCTTCGTAATGATGTGCATTCAATGAACAACATTCAAACTAACCTTGCAGATACGTGTCCAGCTGCAAATCATATACGAACACTGAGGATCATCGGAACTCAAAGTTGGCATTTGATCCTTCAGCAAGTTCATGATAGCAAGCGCATCATCTCGGAATTTCTCCTTTCCAACGGCTACTCCGATCAAAGAAAGCGACTCCAACGTCTTTCCTCGGAGGACCTTCAAAGAATAAGCATTTTTACAAAATTCAAGAAAGACCACCGACTAACCTTATAGTCGTCGCCGGTAGAATTCACGAGTATGAACTTGAGCTGAGGAACAAGACGATCGTAGAAGTCAATGAATAAATCTTGCGCTGCATCAGCCACGGATGCGATTGCCGTTGTAATCTGGAGCAGTATGCTTTTTTTAACAAAGATGAAGATACACAGCTTAGGTGAGCATACCTGCTCGCAACATAGCTTTTTTCCAGCATTCTGAAGCCGCTGGAATGCAACCCCCAAAGACTGTTCTAAGCCAGTCATTATGGCCGGAAGATAAGCAGAAATGATCTGTAAAGTTCATATCGAGGTGAAAAAAACTACATTAATAGTAGAGGATTTTTGTAGCATAGACTAAATCACAAAAAAAAACAACTTGATTCAATTTATCTTTGTTTTCTCACCTGCTTAGGACAGTCTTCGCAAAAATTGATGAGGGCAGCAGCTGCATGAGCAGAAACGCGATCGCATGAAGCATCCATCATTGTATTCATCAATGCTGGAACCACCTAGAAAACCATGCCCCAGTTAAACAGTAGACGAAAAATACTAACATAAAAATCAAAATGCTGAAACATCTCATACCCACCATCTCATGACACTTCTTTTGCAACGTTGGAGCGAAATCCGACGACATTTGCCCTATAGCATTACATGCAGCATAACGAACACGGGGATGCTTCAAAAAAATAGTAGGAGTTTACGGAATGTTAACCAGTCAACCGTAATACCTTGTCATTTAGGAAAGGTACGATTTCGCGAAGGTAATCTTGAATATGAGGCTCCATTGTTCTTTGGCATCCTTCACCTATGACCGAGAAACCCATAAGAGCTACATGACGCTCTCGCCAATCCTCTGGAAGAATAGATAAACCGTTTAATGATGCAGCGCAGGAGAACCGTAACGAGAGACGAATATTGTTGCACTCACCAGAATGGCGCATTTTGTCTGTTAGGCTAAGGAATGGACCAAGCAAAGCTTTTCCATTAACAGCACAAGATATTCTGTCAAGAGCGGACTCTCCTACAGCTACGGATCTGCAAGAATTTGATTAAAGAAAAAAATCATTCTTGAGCAGAAGATATCAAATGGAAAAAGCACGCTATTACATGAGCTAAAAAACTTACTCTTCGTCGTCTTCAGCATCAATGTCATCAACCTCCAGCCATTCGTCCAGCTCAGTTGTCAAATGAGTCATAAGCAGGAGCACAGCTTTTACTGAATATTGTCATTATTATGATGATAGATTGCAAAATCGTAGTGCTAAAACTTACATATGAAAGGAATGGTGGCAGCATGACGCTTCTTGAGCACAGCCGTTGAGCACTCGCAGATAGTCGCCAGAACTTCTGTAGCGGAATGGCGGAAAGCCTCGTCCTTTTCAGTATTGAGGACGCACTGGAATGGTATTCATAGTATAAGCGAACATACGGAAGCTTCAGTAGAGTGAAACCAGAATGACTTACTCCAACACACATCTCCAAAATCTCAGCCATATGTGGATTGACAAGCTTAGGAGCAACAGACTCTAACTCGGCCAGGCACTGCAGCGGCGCATCATCTCCACCGTCTTCGTTGACACAAGTATAACGGCAGACCTGATTAACGACATTATAGAGTAATAGCGACCGTGAAAAAAAAACCTTACCTCCACGACTTGATGCATTAAGGGTGACATTTCTTTAATCAAACGCTCATCATCGTCATTTTCGATTACATAAGTTACAAAGCACCTAAGAGCATCTGAGCGAACAGTTGAGTTTGAATCCTTGAAAAGAACGGAGAAGCACTTCTGAAAAATGACAATTTCTCGTAGAATCTAGTCCATCTTATATATAAAGCTGAATGTCTATTTGTCTGTCTTCTGTCTGTATGTATGTCTGTGTGTACGTATGTTCCGAATAGAAAATTCCATTTCTGAACCGATCCGGACCAAACTTGGCACACATACACTTCGGGCCCCGGCGGGTGTCATAGGCTACTTTTCGTCATCGATCGATATCGATTTTATCGATTTTTTTTGCAAAATTTGAGCTACGGGGCTGAGAGTTGGCACAGGGGGGTAATTGAGCATGCTGATTACGAATATAATAATGACAGGGCCGGGCGGAGCCGGGTAAGTCAACTAGTATTCCATAATGCTACACATTAAGTTTGAATTATTAAAGAAAACAGTGTCCAAAAAGGTGTATCGAAAAGGAGAAGCGGAAGTGAACAATCACTACTTCTTCGAATGCCTACCTTTATATCACCGATATACTGATCAGAATCGGAGCCAAATACGTTTGGTACAGATCTAAAGAAAAAATAATAGTTTAAAAACTTATTTGGATGCATGACGCTTACTCAAGCACTAGAGCGACGCAAAGGAGATCTTCAGATTTGTCGCTACCCATACAGTGTTTTAGAAGCTGAATTATGCCAAGCCATTTTTGTTTACCCGTGTCTTCATCTAAAAAGAAAGCACATATGCAGACTTATAGACTGCAAGAGATATATACCTATAGTATTACGCGCCACTTCTGCTATAACCATTAACATCTTTTTTCGGAACCCGAAGTCGGTCTCGTTAGCAAAGCCATGCAGTAGCTAAAAGATATTATGCTACGAAGAAAATGATTAGTTATGTCAACTCGGCTAACCTGTTGGAAAAAAGCTTCTGAGTTATCACCAAGGCCTTCTTTGAACTCATCCCATTGATTTTGTAGAAGCCGCCTGAGTAGAATAAGTGACATTAGTCGATTCTGAAAAGAAATGCAATAAGGCCTGAAAAGACATGTAGGCAATTGACCAAAGCCTCTTACCATATACGACTCTGCTACAAGAAGACGCGGCATTGCGCATTTTTCTCTGACTTTTCAAGCCTGACAGCCCGCGCGCAAAAGCTCACGGGTTTCGAAACGAAATACACCTGATACCGTATCCGCTTATCAAACTAATTGCAAATTTGAAAATTTGACGCAAAAGCTCACAGATTCCGAAACGGAATACACCTTGATGCCGTACGCTTATCAAACCAATTGAGAATTTGAACACTATCTCTTCGTAAATCGGCCATCACTCCATTTCTATATCTTTCCATTGCAATGAGTTTAGAGTGAGCTTCCGTTAGTGTGGAAGAGTATGCGCGGTTCCTTCTGCAGTATTCTTGGCTGCCACACTACCGGTTTTCACCGCCAATTTGCCTTACTACAATTATAAGTCGGTCTGCTTGTTGGTACTTTTTCGCTTTATTTTGTTTTTGAGATTTTATTCGATTCAGGCGCTTGGACTCGTTCCGATTTCGAAGGTACATTTCCGTCCAAGGAAACAATATACATGAAAACTAATCTCTTGGGCAGGTTCCCTTGACGGTAGATTAACAGTGGACAAGTGAGAAATTCAAAAAACACTCGTCGATCGTCGAGCAAGCTAGTAAGTCAACTGTATAGACGATGGTTATGCGCGCCACTGGTTCTATAGAATTCTGAGACATATGGAAGAAATACGGTAACCAGTGCAATTCTTTAAAAAAAACGGCTAGTTATCAGCATTCAGCGTAAACCCACAGAATTTTCGGCAATGGATTAAAAGCCACCCATATCCAACCTCTACTAAGACACCCTACACATGAGTGAAGTGCTAGTTTTAAAACGGTATATACGATTATGCGTATTTCGATACGGATTTCTTACTTCTGGAGCTGCATCTTGTTGTACGTAGAGCGTATACAACAATACGGTCACTGAGCGTATTTCCATCTCATGATATATCGATTCAGCTTGGCTTCTCTGCTCATTGTCGGGTGATTGCATGCGCGTAATCAATTCGTTGAACTGATGTAAATCCATTGCTATTAGTTATCGAGCCTAAACTTGGGTACTTTACTTCGCATTTTCCATTTTCTTCATACGAAAATATATCGGACCCAAGAACTTTACAGCATCGCAATGCAGGCTAGAGATAAAAACCAGAGAATTGAAAAAGAAAAATAATTTCACCAGAGAAATCACATCAAATATCAAACTGGACTCGCTGTAATGAATAGCTATATTTTTTATGCGAAAAAAATATTATGAGAAAATTACAACGTCGGCAAAAAATACAGCTCTTCGATGATTATAGAGCCTTAGGTAGGAAGCATGATCATAGCAGACTAGCGCAAGTGATGATACCCAATTTTCTCCAAATTTTCAAAGTTTTCAAACAACTTTTGGCGCTGTTCACTCCTAATTGATTTTAGTGTGCATGATCATGATCCTCGAGTTCTGGTCATCTATTATCTCTTTGAGGTTCGGAGAAAAACATCCAAAAATTCATCCGTTTTATAAACTGAATTGAATTTGATTTCGATGATTTTTATTTAAGGGATGACATTGAGGTTCCGAGGCCGAGGCGGAATTGGCGGGCAAATGAAGAAAAATCGATCAAATGCAATGCTTTTTGAATTGCCAAAACAGCTTAGAATCACAAGGCTTTCTGGGAATAACTACTGAGTAGAACTGGACTCGAAAAGAATACTACTTTCAGACACATTCAAAGAATGAGACTATGGCAAAGTCTTTCCTCTCGTCTAGCAGCATTGGGATGAACATGTTTAAACGTGCCGCCCCGAAATGCTTGTACGTAATTGCGGTCAGGGTAGCAGCGTATCAATAGTGCATTGCAGTCGACGCTCATCGGAAAATTCGTTTTTTTCGATAGTGCTGCCTCCGTTCAAATGCTTTGTTTGCGGCAGTTGCGAGAAACGTTGATGAGTAATACTGATGCTTGGTTTGTCTGATGAAATCATCGTACAGTGCAATCGGACGGATCGAGAGATTGAGGATAGCTGGTCTGAGTAGTGGAAGGGGTGTCACCGTGGTGATTTTTTGAAAATTAAAATTCCCAGGAAAATGGAAACATTCCCTCTCTTCGATTGTGAGAAGTAGCAATCAAAAGTTTTATGGCATAATGGGAATTTCACAAGAGAAACATGTGTAAATCTGTGGAGTAAGTGTAGAGAAGGCACACAGTGCTTGAGAATTTTTAAGATGAAATCTAGGGTCGTACCTACTTCCAAGTTCTGAGCTGGTCATAAATTTTCGTAAATTTGTCTTCCATCAGAAAATCAGATTTATACTAAAATTTGGTAGAAGAAGGAAGTACACAGTGAACTGCGGTAATATGTCGAGTCAAATTGCACACGCTTTCTCGAATATCACAAATAAAGCAAAAATATAAAAATATTCTGATATTAGAGAATAATCGCTTTCGAAATGTAAGGGGACGTTCCGAATGATTTGCTGGCTACACTAGCAAATTTGTACAAAGCACAATCGACAGTTGCGGTCTATAAATGTCGCGGTGGCGGGGGGGGGGGGGGGGGGGGGAGTGACACGGGTAATGCTTGTACAGGTGTGTCACCATTGCAGTACTGATGGACGAAGAGCTGCTGTGAAAATGTCTTAATGACCTTTCAAAGAATAAGTGCAACATTTGTTATGTAATTTTTGAACTGAAAATCGTCATGCGGTGGATTTTGAATAGATTTGTGAATTTTTACGTTTTTTAGTCAGAACGATGTAATTAGAGGATCCTTACACATCATTACCCCAGATAAAAAGATTTTTGCAAAATAACTTTTTGACATTATTCTGAATTCTAAGGAGGTTTGGCATCTGTTTGGCGAAATTCACAATTGGGAGAAATATCTAGTTGATCCACGAGCTTTCCTAAAATTTTTAGAAAAGCGTATATATTTCTACTTTCAATGAAAATATTCATTTCAATAAATTAAAGAAAGGAAGTCATGACCTTTGATATTGCTGGAAACAAAAATCATTGTGTTGTGTCACGGTGATACAAGCTAACTGAAAAAAACATTTGAATCGTTACTGAAAATGCTAGAAAATCCAAGAAAATGTAATCAATACAACCTAATCATTTCGAGTGAGAATGAGAGAAGTTTGTGATAACTGAATGATCCCAGCAATAACTAAGAAATACTTTTCTCGACATTTCGATTATTTCTAGTAAAATCTCTAGTTAGCGTTGCAAGGCTTCATGTGTTTTAGGAAAATTCGCGAGTTTATATTGGCACGTTTGTGAATAATTTCAGGCACATTTTCAGCATCTTTTGGTCAAAACTTATACACCAACCTAATTAGTCAATATTTGTTGTAATTTCAAATTCATCATTTTTTGGCATTTCAATGTCCGAGCGACAGGAAATTTTCTTCCGTTCATAGCTTCTTATGTCACTTTGTAACTTCCTCCATTTGAATGTCAGTTTTTTGGTTATGAAACTTTTTCCGGAGGCATCTATATAAATAATCATGTAACACTGTTTTTCAACTAAATTATCAAGATCCAAAGTTCCTTGAGATTAATGCTATATTTACACTTCACCAACCAAAGTTCAGCACATTAAATAAGAGGTTTCTGGACTTTTGGTGCGACCATGCGTTGCCTAATAGACTCTAAAAAAGGCTTTTTCGATAAAGGATAAGTAGTTCTGAAAAGTAATCCAAGTCAATCGTGCATTCGCAGTGAAAAAAAGCTAGGAAAAATAAGAATTACAGCGAAATACTAGGTCGGTGCAAAAGTTTTGACAGTTTTTTTTTTGAAATGACCCGCAGATCCCGTATAGTAAAGATAAACAAATACTTCAAGTTGTATCCGATGCAGAATCTCTTCCTCTTTTCAGGTGCCATATACGCAATGTGATTCATTGAGATAGTGCTGAGATAATAGCTGGAAATTGCAACCCTTCGTTTTCACCATGTTCGAATTTCGCTATTTTTTAGAATTTTTGTATGAAACTCTTGAGGGAGTTTTAGTAAATAGCAAATAAAGCAAACCTTTTGCCAATTGCATGTTTTGCAGCTCTGTGGCTTGCATTTCAGGATTTTTACAATATATTTTTTGAATTGAACAAATTTTGAATTCCGCCTATTCTCACCTAGAACATGAAATGGCAGACATGTCAGGTACCATTCGATGCATCTTTTTCTCCTCTTTCTAACAGTTGTCTTATCGGTGAGACATGCGATATGTGCGCGGATATTGCAGTATTTCTCTGTTACACGAGTGCGCACTGACGAACCATAAGTTTCAAAATCTTCACTGAAGCGAAAATTGCTCATTTACTTTGTAAGGTCAGTAATAGTCATGATCGAGTCTTGAAACCACATTAATTTTAAGATTTTGCAGTGTTTGGTGCAATAATAGGTCATGCGATTTTTCCAAAACTCAGGGCTTTTGAGAAATTATTTTTAAAAATCTCAAAAGATTAGCTAAAAAAGAAAAAAATGGCTTTGTTTGGCAAAAGATTTGCCCTATCAAACAAGAATTTTGAAAATCAACGAAATTGGACATAATGAAAACGAAAGGTTGAAGCTTCCAACGATTATCTCAGCACTTTCTCAACGGATCACACTGGTAATAAAGCAGCTGGAAAGATGAAGAAATTCTGCATCGGATACAGCTCGAGATGTTTGTTTATCTTAGCTGTTCGGGATTTGAGGGTCATTTCAAAAAACTGACAAAACTTTTACACCGACCTAATATAAGAGCATGGAATGGCAATGTAACAGAAGAGGATGCAAAAAATAGCGATGGAACATGTTATTGCATAGGAAAAATACTGCGTGAGTCATATCTAGACTGCATATAATTGTTCTATGAAATTGTACTCGAAGGGTTATCAAAGTATTTTGACAGAATAGAATCTCGCCTCTAAGTATACGCTACGATATTGGTTTTTACTTGTGTAAAATAATTACCAACAAAATTCATCTTAAGACTCCTTCAGAAGTGGAATAGTAGGTTATTGTTTTGACCGCTAAATTAGCGAAACGTCCACTTACTAGGTAATTTAGACAAAACCTGTGACATGTTTTGCGATTTAAAGGTTTGATTTTTTTGTAAGGAATCTCAATGAACATTTCAACTCGTAGTGATTTTATCAGGGAAGCAGCCTCAAAATATTAAGTTTCCCTTACAACATTCTTTGATTATGAACTTTCTATCAAAAGTCTTTGTCGGGCAACCTTACAAACTTGTCAAGAATTCTATCACTTTACGAGCGAAATCAAATTGATTGCGGATCATGTGAATATGTATGGTATGTGACATTTTCCGGTATTCAAGAAATCCAACTCAAGATGGTTTCAACGTTTATGAGAGACGAAAATGTGAGCTTGGTGTGATGTATGTAGTTGCAAAATTGAGTGCGAAATACACGAGTGATCCCATTTCACAAAAACGGAGATAAAACGAACAATTCATGCGAAATCTGATTCGAAGTGCATCCAAATTTTCAAAAACTATTTGCGAAAATGGTTTCTTTTCTGAAAGGAGATAAAAGCGGCATAATTTTTTTCTAGCCGGAGGGTGGGACACTTGGAAAAAATGATGCTTTTTTGGATGCTCGGAACTTTGTAATTTTGCTAGAAAGGGAACACATGTCCACTTTTCATCGAGCCTTATCGCAAAACGCTAATTGATCTCTAGGTGAAAATGTATGTGAGCAGTTTGTAAGCTAAGAGATTTCTTAGACGCTTTTATCAAAATTTCGAAACTTAACCGCCAAGGGAATATATGCTAGGAATTCGCTATAGCAGGAAACATGAAATTTTATAGCTATATGATTGGGGCTCTTGATACTCATCCGCTATTATGAGATCTCATTCTCCTAATGAGGTGGACAACTCGTAGAAATTCGGAATATCTGTCAGATACCTATGGATTGCTCTTTTCTTTTATTTTTGGAATAGCTCAGGACACGTTTGAAACCTCGGAGAAAGTTTGTTCTGAAGTTTCATTGGAAAAGAGATTTTTTGCTCTTCAAGGAGTCCCTTCAAAGTATTCCAAGGTATGAGTTTGATTTACATTCAAAACCCATCTGTTATGGGTCCCATATTTGAAGCAGTTATATGTGGGTTGTGCTCTGTTCAGCAGGATTTAATTATTCATAGTTTATGTTCAACGTTTATGTTATAGACTTTAGCATAGTGCGGACCAATCCGAAATCTGAACTTTTGACATCATGCGTGAACTTGGAAACTTTGATCGAAATCGGAACAAAGAGCCAAATGAGCTATTCTTCTGAGCATCTGAACAAATACAATGCGGAGGAGGCGCTAATCCAAGTTTGGCAGCGCTTTATTACTGTGTTGATCCTGCCTTCATAGGGTTGATTTGAGTTCAGATCACACACAAATTGAGATGTATCTCTTCCTCCTTGGCCTGCTCGCCGTCACAGCCGCGCAGAATTGCGAAGACCTTGTCGATTTCTGCGACGCACTTCAGCCGATCTGCATCGGAAGCGTTATCCAGTACCAGTTACAGGAGCTTCAAGCCATGGCCGATCAGATATCAAACAGGTTCGGCTGTACTCAGTTCCATTCATAGGTTTACTTAACCTTTCAGTACTTCCCTCCCGGCGCTAGAAAGTTCACTGCCACTAGTGGGATCGGAAAATCCAAGTGGTTTACCGCTAGTCGGTTCGAACGCAAGCAGTGCTGAATTGAAAGAACTCGAACAAGAAATTATCGTAGGAACAAATGCAGTAAACTCTATGTTAGAGTCAGAATTTGTTTTTACAGGATTCGCTTCCATTTCTAAAAGAGTCTTTGCCGCTGATTCGTGAATCACTGCCATTGATTCGCGAATCTCTGCCTCTCATTCGTCAACTGATTGATCCTACATACTACAATGGTGATAAGACAACATGCCAACAAAGAGCTACTTGCAAGAGTTAGTTACGGTATACTTCAGACTACAGTACAACTACCGTATCACATTCCAACAGTGTGCAAGCAAAATTGAATACCTGAGCTGCTTCCTTGAAATTGAATTGGGGAGTCTTAGTTAAGCCATTGTACAAGCGGTGGCTCCAATTGAGTTTGCCCATCACGGTACTCTCGCCCAGTACCGTACCAATCTCTATAAAAGGACCAATTAGTGCTCTCGGGTGTTGTAATGTGCTAGAGTTTGAAGTTGAAGCTCTCGGTCCATACCTATGAGTTGCCGCTTGAACAGCTGCTTATCGAGACCGCATTAAAAGAAAGTATGGTCTTTATACCGGTAGATTTAGCTCCCTCTTTTAGTTAAAAATGCAACCTAAACATTCGTTTTCTCAAACAGCTCGTAGTATCTCTTTATCTATTCAATTAAATGGCCGGTAACATAAGGAGACAGATGAACACATTTTCACAGGAATGATCAACTTTAATTCGGTGCCAATGAAGATGTAAGATCAAATTATTATAATTTTGGAGCTGTAAATGATAGCCTAATAGAGCAAGAAATGCCCTTCTTCAGGTTGTCGTGAATGTCCAAAACTTCGTGAAGCTATAGCCGCTGTTGTGGAAACGATTTGTCCGAATACATGTCGTGTTTGTGCTTCAGGTAAAATTTGTAGTTCTACTCTTCTTTCTGAAATTTATATTGATTTCAGCTAAGACAGGAAGAACCGCAGCTGCTGCTTTAGTGGACTATTACATATGATGAATTATGTTCGAGTCTAGTGCTTGTTGCTTTAGATAAAATGTTGCTTTAAATTTTTGATGTTGGTATTTCAAAACAAGGATCTGTGATGTGTCAGTTAAGTGCATATATTCAGTATGAGTTCAATCAGACGAGGACGTCTGAATCAACGCAAGGTACAAATTGGTCGTTCCATGGATCTAATTCGTCTGCTTGTCATTTGTGCACGACAAATGTTTGAAGAGTTTGAACAGAGCTAAATTTGAAGTGTTCAAAATGGAATGATTATTCGAAAAGGTCGTAAATAACACTTTATTAGCGAGATGTTACCCATCTATATGTACTAAAAATGGAGATTATGAGTTCCATATCATAAGTGTTGAAGTTATCTTCTAGTGGCTTTGTGCATATCTATATAAAACTGTTCGAATCTAATACGCAAATTTATATATTCAGCAACACTAATTGTAAATGAATAGCTAGCAGAAGTTTTGTTCTGTCTCTAGATTCGATACAAATTGTTTGGGCTGTTTATCAATCAATAAACAATCATCTCGGAGTGATCACATTTCTCCATACATTTACCACTCCAAGTCCTAGTACTATAGTGTTTGGAAGTCTGTGAACATTCAGAAACCGTGGGGTCAGCTCTTCTTCCCATAAAAAATGCTGCTGAAACGGGAATTTTTCTGAGGACTGATTTTTAAAATTTTTTCGTTATTCGGGCCCATTTTCACAAACAGCTTTTATGAAATATTTTGCACTGAAATTTTTTCTAAATCTATGGGGACAGTCTACCTGCCACGTTTTGGGATAACACACTTTAATCTAGGTCTACATATTTTATTTTCAAAATATTCGTTAGCTGGAACATATGCGATGACTCAAAAGCTGTTCAGACTTTTTTACAAGGACAAAAAAGTTTACGTCTATCATAAGATCGTGACTGCTTGCAGCGATAATTCAAATTTGATTTAGATTATCATCGTAAAGCTGATGTTTTTTGGAATTGTTGAAGTTGAGGCAACTTTGCTTACTTAATCAATTTTCCAAGTTTTTAATATATGAAGCTGTTTTTGCTGAAGTGCTGAAAAAATTATCTGAAAGATTTCAAGCAGCAACATTTCATGAGGTATCTAATGGAAGAATATTTTCTGGAAGTCTGAGGATAGAGAAGGTGAATACTATCTATTAGGTTGGCCCGAAAGTTTTGTCGCACCATTTTCAAAAATTCATAACTTCTGCTTTTTCCAACCGATTTGAATGCTTTTATTTTTGTATGAAAGAGTAAGTCATGCTCTTTATAACGACCTCTTACTGCTTACTGATGTTCATCTGTTGCACAGATAGGAGCGGTAGAAGAAAATTAGTCAAAGTTCGAATTTTCTGTGTAGGGTCATAAAAAACCGGAGGTTGCAACAAAAATCGGAGCAGTAGGTATTGTAGGTTCTTTCACCAGCTCTTTATAACTGTGCAAAGTTTGCGCCTATTGAGCGTCTCTATGAAAAGTTACGATTTTCCTGAAAAATGCCAAAATAAATCAAATTCGCCCTTTTGTATTGCTTGCTCGAAAATCGTAACTTTTCATAGAGACGCTCAATCGGCTCAGACTTTGCACAGTTAGAAAGAGCTGGTGAAAAAACCTATAATACTGACTGCTCCAATTTTTGTTGCAAGTTTTCCGATTTTTTATGACCCTACACAGAAAAATCAAATTTTGTCCAATTTTCTTATCGCTCCTATCTATGCTACTGATGATCAGTAGCAAGCACCTAAGATGTCATTATAAAGAGCATGACTTACTCTTTCATACAAAAATAAGAGCAGTCAAATCAGTTGAAAAAATCAGAAGTTATGAATTTTTGAAAATGGTGCGACAGAACTTTCGGGCCAACCTAATATGTATGGGCTGGATTACGAAGATCGTAGCGTTAAAGTGAATCCAGCAAAAAAAGGAGAACTTATATCTGAAAACACGGACATAATTTTAGATAAGATAAGCTGATGCAGAATTTTTTTGCAAGCTCATATTGCGGCTCTGTGGCTAATCAGAGCCGCAATATGAGTTTGCAAAAACTTGTTTACCTGTTTACACAGTCTCACGCATTACGGTCACTCCGAAAAATTAACAGAAAGCAGCTTGTAGGAAATTTCTTATCGTGTTCGTACAAATGGATTAAGCAGTGTCGGTCCCAGGATTTCTGACCGGGGGGGGGGGCGGCAAAAATGTTTTTCAAATGAAGGTGCGTGGCTCTAGCCACGCACTCCGAAAAAATTTTTTGGGGTGCTTCTCAGAATTTTTACGGGTCCCCGACCCCTAAAATCTGGAAAAAAGGGGCGTGCGTCAGCCACGCTCTCGAAAAATTTTTTTAACAAGACTAATTTGAATTTGTAAAAATTAAAAAAAAATTATTTCAGTTGTTTGCAGAAATAAACAAGTCACTTGCGCATTTATATAACTAAGTAATTTTCAAAAATTTCGCGACCCATTCTCGGGGGGGGGGGGGGCGCCCCCTCCCTCCAACCCCCACCTCGGTTCGCCTCTGGGAGTAAGATATTTGATCAACGAAAATACGCACAAAGCTTTGAGCTAGCTTATTTCAGAAAGCTTCTGACAAAATAATCTTCAGAACACGTAAAGTGATAGCGCTCCAAGCGAGAGGAACTGATTCACATGGAATTCAATTTTTCTAGAGCCAAAAACTTCAAAGCAAGCTGAAGATGTTTTCACGTTAAAACCTAGCTTCTTCACAGTTTTAGGAATGATTGTGTACGTGAAAATTGAAAAACCTTTTTGCAAGAAATAATAAACTTAGGGTGCAAATTTTTGGCTTACTATGAATATGCGTTTTGATCACTTATTGCGAGGAGCAAAGAACCGCTACAGGCAGACTTCAGAAAATTAGCGCATTATTTTTTTCTTATTTCCTAACCGTAAAAAATACAGTAAGAGTATTTATGAAAGTGATTTGGAGATTACATGCTTGAACAAGTGAGAAGTCCACAGAAAGTCTTGTGAAGGTATATAAGATTCTTTACATCTCAGGCAACTGGAACTTCTCAGATTTTAGTTTACTTTACGTGTACGTTTAGAAACCGTCTTGTACAGCTTGCTTTCCTCTATCGAACGGCACCACGAAAACCACGTAGAATATAGAAAGACTATGACTTAAAACGGTAGAATTTAGAGTTGAAAAAAATAATGAGACAACTTAATACTTTTAGAGGTACTGTCGAATTTGAATCTCTGAACATTTAGCAAAGACGACAATAACGGATCTGACAAGGAAAGCTACCTGACTTAGCTCGGCCTTTTGGCAAAGGACATATATAGTCTGAATCAGCTTTAAATGCATAAAATTGACATGCTCATCGGCTCGCGGGCATCAGTCATCATCATTTAAGTGCTGATACTTAATCTTTTTTTTAGTTGGAAAGGATTGGATTTATGCTACTTCGATACCCCAGCATCTTTTTTTTTTGCAGATTTTTATCTACAGGCAGTCATCTCATGTTCAGTATTATGATAACTTTGTTGGAAAAAAACCCATAACTCGCTTCGGAATGGTGCGTGGCACCTAGGAATAGCATATCTGGAATCAGCGTTTAAAGCTGATTTAGAATGTATACGCCTTTTACCAAAAGGACGAGCTAAGTTAGGTAGCTTTGGAGCATCATCTGATTATTCAAACGAAAACGTAAACAGTGATTACATTTAGGATACAACTGCAGTTGCGTCAAGCTTTATGTTTCTCCATTTGTTCCCCAAAAAAGGGAGATCAAAAAAGTCTCCTGATTATTTTTGGTTAGACCTCACTAATGACCCGGGGTAGCCAACGACAACCCCTATTTCTTTCGAAAGCCTAATAATTTGTCCATTTTCCGCTTTCATTATGACGCAATGCATTATCTGCGTAGTGAATGATAGTTCAGTTCTCCCCCCCCCCCCGTCCACCTCTTCCCGCACTTCATCACACCGCGTATCGATCACGCTTGTTTCCGTCATGCATCGGCACTGGTATTCCACTAATCAAGCTTGGATTTCCCAAGAAATTTATGAAAATCAATTAAGCACTTTCCACAACTCATCAGTAAGTATTTTCTTTGTCCTACTCCCCAAAAAATGTGGTTTGATAACTTTTTCCTTTCCAGGAATGCACGTGTTGTGTTTGTTGAGCCTTACGGGAACGCCGTCGACAGCTATTCTAACAATGATTATTTAACTTTACCTTCTTGGGATTATCAGTATTCTCAACCATTTTATTCTGGTCCTGGTTCTCTTACTTTCACATATTCAACATCTTCCACACCATCCAGCTTCGTTCACGATTCTCAGCTTTCGAGCCCTTCGGAGAGCAATTATGATTATGAAGATGCCAATCTGGAGGTAGGCTTATCTTTTAAAGTTCTTTTTTTTCATTCTGTTGTAGCATCATCATAGAATTATTGATATCTAGTAATCGAGCAATTTTCTCGAAGCTGGAGCAAAAACTGGCAATGGAATGGCATCCAATGTCAATCCTTTTTCTTTATGATAATGTTGTTGAAATATGGCAAAATTTGAAGGCATGAAAAAGAACGAAAATGCCGACTGAAATTTGTTTAGCTTCATTTTTTGATAAAGTAATTTGAAAACCCAATTATCAAACTTTTCTGCTTTTAGAAAAAAAAAATCGGATCTAATTTTTGAACCCAGTAATTCCAGCAGCAACAAATCTATGAAGAAATAGTAAGAGAATGTAACGAAATCGAATCAAGTCAGTCTCCATCTTCTTCATGCTCATCCTTCAACACGGTATTTTCTCTACAAACTGCTTGGATAGCTCACCAATGTTTTTATTGTAATTCTGTCTTTTCTTGTAGTCTGAGTCCATTTGCTCCTCATTATCGCCGAAGCCTTCAAGTGGATATTCTGCATGGAGTCCCGAAAAGAAAGAACGAAAAAAGGTATGAATTACTTCAGAAATCTTTACTGAATCATAAAGGCGGCCCAGGTGGTTCCACTGCTTTTAGTGGTAGCTGTTTTCCCTGGCTGGTTTGTACACGAATGTACGCATGTATACCAGCTCAGCATTACTCTTTTTACAATCTGAAATTGTGCAACATTAAAATTCCGCTAATGTATCGCTTTCAAGGCACAAAATCGAAGTTCTGCTCTGAGATATCGTGTAAAGAAGAAGAAAGAAAAGGAAAAGAAGCTGGATATCATCAGTGGCCTTCGTAAAAGAAATAGCGAGCTAAAATCAAAAGTAAGTATTTTTACCATGACTATTAATGCTAAATGTATTAGTTGCAATGTGTCCGTGCGGACTACCAGTGGCGTACCCAGGATTTCTACTCTGGGCGAGGGGGGTCGGGCGAAAATCTCTTTCGCATAAATGTGAGTGGGTTATCCACGCACTCCAAAAATTTTTTGCGATCCCTTCGAATTCCGAGGAAAAATGGGCATGGCTGCTGCCGCACCCCCGATAATATTTTTACGAGGCTTCGAATGTCAATTATATACAAGTTTAAACAAGTCAGCTGCACATTTCAAGGTGAGGGGGGGGGGGTGGGATGGTACGCCACGGCTCTACTAGTATTTGGTACTCATCTTTGCTCCTACAGAAAGGAGATTTATTTTGAATGGTTGTCCTGAAAATCTCACAACAGTTAGCAAATTTGGACAACGAGAAGTATCCAGAAGCATCCTTCCTATCTTCAGTCAGCATCAAGTGACAAAAAATAAATTGCTAAGATGGGACTTTGGAAAAAAGCGCCAAATGCAACATGTCTCCAGTTTAATTGCATTCGACTTTTTTTAGTTCTGAACGGTGATTGGGTCTTTGATTATCTTGACAATCTATTAGAGATCTAAGCTTTTTGAAGTAGAAATGAAATTTTTTTTCGTAGCGAGCAGCTCTTTTAGCTAAGCGCAAAAAATGCCGTTATCTGCTCTAAGGTTAGCTTACATCATTTGGACTTGAAGGCAGCGTCCACCCAAAATACAGGGTCGATGAGATTTTGGTGCCTAACAGTAGTGGGGCCCCCAACCGCATACTTATCCAACTCGCGCTGGCAAAAGCTTTTCGAAGCGAGAAAATTGCTTGGAAAATCGCTCGGAGACAGATTCGCCACGTTGGCTCCTCCCCTTTGAGTGGGCGTGGCGTTCGTCCCGCCCATCCGTGCGCTCCCAACCAATCACCGTTCCTAAGCGGTCTGCGGGTTCTGAAAACGGAGGTTTTTCGTTGCTTTCGCGGATTTCCGACTTGATATTCGGAATCAGGGGAGGAGGCCCTGGAGCGGCAAAAACATGGAGGTCGAAATTTTGGGTGGACGGTGCCTTTAAGGTTGAAATTGCTTGCATGTTTAATCATTTCAAAACCTGTTACACCAAGGCAAAGAGTGTTGGCATGTTTCTATGGAAAACTTGACAGCAGTGATCTAGACCGAAGAATTATAGAATTATTTGTTTTACGTAGATCTCTTACTCAATTTTTCAACTAAATTTATTATAGGTCGATGAAGTCAAAAATGAGATTGCTATTCTGAAGAAGCTCATGGCAGAGCTGCGCATGCTTCCCGGATAGACAATGCCACTCTTGGGATTTTTCATAATTTTTTCTTATCATGTATGTGTATATTTCACTATCTTCTATTCTTTATGCTTCGACGGCGTTCCATTTCTTGCATTATTTATTCTTTGTTCGACTGAAAGGGAAATGGTGACTTCAAAAGGTTGTATGATAAATATTTTTTTACCGTACTTGTTTATTGCAGAGTGAAAGCGAGAATTACCCGAACGGATAAGTTTTAACCCTTTGTTCTTCTCTTCCAGTCCCTTCCACATCTACTTTTGCCTCCATCAGTAAATTTTAGCACCCCACTGGTCCATGTTTGTTGGGAGCTGTGAGTGTGGAGAGTGGATGTTTGGGTAGTGACCCCCTAACCACTTTAGAAAGCGAGAGCCACACAACAAGGAGGCGGACTGTAAGTGCGGTCATCGACGAGTGACTTCCACGAATTTCTACCGACAAAGAAAAGTGATTTTTTTTTGATTCCTAGATATAATAGGGATAAGAAATGAGCGAAACTTTTTAGCGCAGTAGAAAAAACAGGCTCCTTGTGCGAGTTTTGTGGCCAAGGTAAGCGCTTCATTTTTTACCTTGCCGCTGGAGCAGGCGAACATGACGATGAAAAATCAAAGCTTTGATTTGCAGCTTTTCTCAGTTAATTTGCTCAATTTGCAACGATAGACTGAATTATGCTCTACTTTTTATGAGCTTTTCAAAGCACATCAATTCGGGCATTTTATAAAACCCTCAAACAATCAAAGTTTTCTTCGCTTAGTTCAGTAGTAGCCCCAAAACGATCTCAGCGTCGAGTGCAACTCGTCTAATCAATGTCGGACGTGTTTACCCACTTTGAAGAAGGTACTCACAAGCAATTAACCCTATGTGCTTGCTGCGTACTATGCGCGGATGTTAACTCATTGCGAGCTCTCACAATGAACGACGGACACGAGCGAATTGTCTATACCACTTTGGGAAACAAAAGCCAGGTCGTGGTCCTTTTCTGAGCTCATCTTTCGCTTCGGTTGCCTAGACACAGCTTCTGACGTAAGTCGAAAAGAAGGTAGATTCTAAGCTGTGGTGAGTCGGAGAATGACAGATTTGCCAGGACGAAGAGATGTCGATGCAGTGCCCCATATTGTGATACTGTATAAGCAAGTCACGGATCGCATAGTTACCATTTTCGTGGTCTGAACAGCTGTTTTCGTTGTTCTGTACAAAATCTATACATATTTTTGAAAACAACGTGGGAGAAGAACCATTGTATAGTTCATTTATAATATTGTGACGACGATTTTTACTGCGGACTTTGCGCTCACAAGCATAAAACGACCTACAAAAAGCATCACCTCGAGATTCAGCGCAGTCGCTTCCAGGGTCTAAGTATCATCATACGCAAGCAAAAAGAAAACTAGAAGGATATTCGACTAGAAATGAAAACTAAGATGCGGCCTGCGGAAGTGGCGTGCGTGTCGCGCGCGGTCGCGCCATCGTTACGACTATTCAAATGCCCTGTAAACTCATCACCACATAAAGCTTGTAGACTTTGTAAACTGGAATTAAAATCCTATGGAGCCTATCAAGAACAACAAAGCTGCTTGGCACCCACCTGTCATCGAAAATGTAACGTACCACACCATTTGAATTTTCATTGTTAATGTGGAATCTTGACCACTTCCAGCTTTGAGAAATTTTCTTTGCGTTATATAGGATCGTAAACAAGATTCAAAATTATTTCATAAATGCGTAGCGGAAGTCTCAGACATTTAGTGAGGAGGGGGGGGGGAAGGCGAGCAGTCACGCTCTCATAAGTGATAAAATTCTGCATTACCAAGTTGAGAATTACAATGATTTCCCATATCTTGGAGATTTATTGGCACTGCGAAGCTCTTTTTTTTGCAAGAAAAATTTTGCCGCCCTCACCCCCTTCGGGCCTCTCAAAAAAAGAGAGTGTGACTCTTATACAGGGTGTCCCAAAAATGTACCAAACGTTTGATCCAAAATAAGTTTTCTTCATGCAAAGCTTTCCCGTCTTTCAGCCACCACATTGCAAAGCTGGCTTCAACTCAGATTTAGAGTATGAATTAAATCACCGATCGCCCTTATCGGTTTCATTGGGAATTTTAGTGAGGATTTTGAGCTATAGATGACCTTACTGTTCGTAAGCAACCTCTGCTGAAATTTTTTTTGAAATCCAAGAAAGTTTACTTAGCAATTGCCATGTACTAAGATCAGCAAAATCTAATGTGTTCTTCTTCATGGTTACCTAAGATAGCCGTTAGAGTACAATCTAATGGCCAAGGTATTGGTGACAGTGAGAGGTTTCTGCAGAAATCATCTGACACTAATGCTATATTGTTTCCTATTACTATCTATACTGATTTGGCTTCCACATCTATACAAATTGTGCATTGTTGAGGTCACAGATGTCTAGTTTGTATAGGTATGGGGAGAGCCAAGGGTGGTGATCATTGGAATAAATTGCGGAGAACATGTCTTATTTAGAAAATTATAACATTTCTCTTTTATGCTGAAGAAAAACCGTGAAACGCACTGATACTTATCTTTTGTTTTTGAACTGGGTCCGCCGTCGTGCAGTGTTCGTATAAGCAGCACTATCTTCTGTTTTGAAAGACTCCGGGTACTGTAATCAACAACACACACACTAATCTGAGCAAGACAACTATGGGTAGCAATGCCATTCTAAGAATATTCATAAATGGATATCGTTGCTTTTGAAATTCTAAAGCCGCTCTCCCTCAACTTATACTACCAACGTTGTCTCATCTATTAGTTGATATATAATTCTTGCACCAAACAATAGAAAAAATTGTTTTAAAAATGCTTTAACAAACAAATCGATCCAAAGAATATGCTCTTTGTTATGTATTCAGAACTAGTATTTTATGACATTTTCAAAAATCCATAAGAAACAAATCAATAAGTTAATTTCAAAAAAATCGACATTCGTGACTACTTGACTTCCATTTACTACCATTTTCTCCTAATCAAAAACATTACGTAATGAGACCAAGAACAAAAATAAACTTAAGTTTGAGCAGACATTTTAGCAATTTTAGTGACCAATATTTGAAAAATCACTTTTTGCTATCTCTCTTATTCAGCTTACATCGTTGCCATAAGTCCTCAACTTGGCGCATCTGCAGAAAGCGCAAGATTTTTTTCTCTATTATGTATCAAGACAGAAAATATCTTCATACTGGAGGAAGTAACAGAATTTCAAAAATTTTGGTGCAAGAATTATGCATCAACTTAATACATCTTCGATCATCAAGCTTGTCTTTTAGAGATGAAAAACACTCTTTATCGCCTAATCAACTTAATACATCTTCGATCATCAAGCTGAATTCTTTTAGAGATGAAAAACACTCTTTATCGCCTAAACATTCACGAAAACACAGTAACCTAAACGATCTATGGAAAAAGATCAAACTCTAACTCAATAAATCCTTCGCAGTCACGCTGAGTGTGACTATTACACGAAATTTTGTATTTGGTTGTCTCTTTTTTCTCTTCTCCTCAATTTATCTCCTCTCCTTCTTCTCTTCATGTTTTTGCTTGCTGCCGGTCTCAAGATATTCGAAATGCAAGCTCTTTCTCATTAGAATTCAACAAAATCAATATCGATAGTATAGCAGGAAAAATTTTCAGAAAACTAATTTCAAGCAAATCGCTGGTAGTTATCATTGCTCTAAGTCTGATTGTCCTACACGATTTGTGGTCTTCTTCAAACCGGTTACGCTTTTTTATAAATAAGGTATTCCTACCATCCACCCTACAAAGAACTTTTTTTAGATATGCTCCATGGCTGTTTGAAATTTGCATTCAAAACAGCATTTTTCTACCAAACATGCCGGTTTCCTAATGTGATTGTGATCATTGCGTAATTTAAGTAAGAAGCATGCGTTGTATTAGACTTGCTGAGAAATGCTTTTTTAGCTTTTAAATTGGCTTACATGTAAGACGACAAAAACGGTCGTGTAAAATTAATAAGAAAAAAGACAGGTATTCCGGCACGTTGAGGAGAAGAAAATTGGGTGCCATGAAAATTAGCGGAAGTTTACCTAGGGGCCAATCTTACGAGATATGAATGGTTAGCCACAATAGTGTTTATGATGAATGTATAAATATATATGTACCTTTTCAAAGGATATGAAACGCTGATTTCAAAGGTTTCTCTTTCATCTGCAAAACATCCAGGCGAGGAGTTACGAGTGTTTTTAGAGCTAATCAAACGCGCGACAAGATTAGAATAGTTTGCAACATTCTTCCGTTTCAAAAGAGCAGTGGTGAGTGTCAAAAAATTTTTCTGAAATGAGTTTATCTCTTCCAATAGAATTATCATCACCATTGCTTGCTGGAAAGACCGATAATTAATTTCAATTTTTGATTGTTTCAATCTAAAAAACATTCATCACGCGTTAAACGAAGCGTTCCGCAGATGAAGGAAAGAGCTAAACAACATTCTATGGTTCACAAATTGGTGTATACTAGGCTCGAATAGTTCTTGCACTGAAGTTCCAAAAAACTCAAACAGAGTTCCAATCTATACAACTTTTCATTGTATTTATTATAATATTCTAGTTTATACATTTTTCATCTTAAACAATATCGAAGGAAACGAAAATTCAAAGGAAAAACAACTTCCCGTATAAATGTCCTATCGGCACAAATTTTTTACAGTCAAAAATTTTAGACTATAATCCAGATAAAACGTAAAATTAGAAAGTGAGCCTTTAACATTTGGGGCATTGAAAGGTGGAGAGCGCTTTGAATGTTTGTCATCAACATGTTCTGTTGCTGTGATATGACAATGATAATTTCGCTTTGAAAATATTAGGTTGTTGCAAAAATAATGTCCGTTTTGCAAATTTTCACTTTGGAAGGCTATAACTTCGTTCACTCTTCATATTCTTAAATGCAGTCAAGACCATCAGAAACAGCAAACCTTTCGTAATTTAGCGCGCACCTGCCCGTACTGATATCGCAAACGGGGAGAAAACCGTGCGTCAAAAAAGTGGAAGTTTTTCTTTTGAAAACCTCTTCTTTGAGAGCTTACAACTCCCTTCAAGTTTTGTTCGTGCGGCTGCCAATCAGCTTATTTTGTAGCCGCAGGCCACGTGTTTACGTATGTATAGAAAAGACTCCAAAGAAGGAGTTGTGCGAAAAGAAAAGATAAAAATTCAAAAATGTTCACTTTTTTGAGCCTATTTCATGTAGGCTTGTGAGTGCCAAATTATGAAAATTTGGAATTCTTCGTGCACTGAATAGCTAAGTTTCTCTTCAGATATTGTAGTTAAGGTGCGCTTATATCAAGCTTACAGAAATGGGCGAAGCTTTGGCGATTGCCTTAATCATGAGAAATGTCTGACCCATAGAATGCCAGCAGCAAGTATCTATTTCGAGGCGTCAATTTCTCAGTCCAGTTATCTCCAAAAATCTAGATGAGCATGCAGTAGGTAAACAATCTTCATCTAATACAGTTGCTATGTTTTCAGAAAAATTCGTTTATTTGCTCCTGAATTGTGGTCAAGAAACTGAAAGCTATGGAATTTCGATTTTGAGTGCGGATGTGCAAAATGCTGGTGAAATTCTCACAGATGAGGATAACAGCTTATTTCCACCACCATTAGAAAGTACATGGAGAAAGCTTTCTAATGATGTGCGGATTCTATATCGTAATGGAAAGTTTGACTAAAAAGTTGTTTGGAATCTAGGCCTAGAAAAACGGACATTATTTTTGCAACAACCTAATATTTAGAAAGACTAAGGTTTTCTCTTTATAAATTACATTATTTCGAAAGGAAAACTGGATCCGGAGGAGATTACGGAATTTTGAAGAATCCGGTGCAAGACGTCCCAAGCTAATATTCTATATGGAACGGCAACTTCAATCGACTATATCTCCTTCCTTTATTCAAATATACTAATGCAGTATGACTAAAATAGTGTCCTTACGGTGCTAGCAACATTTGCGCGTAAGAAAAGGTCACGTCGCGCGAAGGTTAGCACGGCAGCTTTTCTCGCGTAAATGTTGTCGCCACCGTAGGAAGACTATATTAGCCGTCAAATATGATAGACTATAGATGAGATTTATTCACCAAAACATAACGGCCACTCGTGGTCCATTTGCGGCCCATTGAACTTAATTTCCATGAGAACAAAGAGGTGATCAGGGGGTCAACAGGTGCACAACGATAAATGTTGGCCATTTCTGCGCGACGACGACGACGACGCCGAAACCAGCAGCGGCGGCGTCGGCGGCGGCGGTGGCTCCAGCACAGTCTCACACACCACAATCTCTAGCGGTGATCTGATCGGGTGAGGTACCGCCCATATTGGTCCACCACGTCCTCTGTCTCTCGCCTCGACATCCCTCCAGCTGCCTGTACGGGCGCGACCGTGATCAGCATAGTTGAGCCGCGCTTGCTCGCTCTCCGCCCCCCGATCCGTGCGTGTGTGGTGGCCCTATTACCGTCGGTCGAAATCTGCGCTTGTGCTCAATTGGATACTCAACCTACTGTCTGACCCCGTTGCTCCCGCCTGGAAAAGCACTGAAAGTGCTAATTATTTACTCCTTAGGCCATTATCGACAATACTCTCTACCTGAGCGTACTGCACCTGTTGCCGATTCAGCCAGTCCTCCGAAACTAGGCTTAAGTCCTTGGTTTACGGAGGCCTATGTGCTGCTATGTGGTTAATTCTCATCCTTAGCACTCTACTCTTTTCTTCAGGTAAGCTCTAACACTCTTTTCAGTACAAACGGATTACTGTAATTCCACCGTACCTTCCGCGCATCCCCCCCCCCCTCATCAGCCTTTCTCTCCAACAATGTCGCGAAACATCAGTCGCTCTTTACCGACAAAAACGATATTAGTCACAGGTCAATAGTGCTATTATGTTTTTTGTGCCCCTCTCAGGTCGTTCTCCTGAAAGGAACGGAAATCATAGGCCATCGGCACCGACGTCCGTACGCACGGCAGCCGCTTGACTACAAATGTTTGGATGATAGAGACCATAACGTTTTTCTCGCTCTGGGGGGGGGGGGGGGAGGGGAGGGAATTCTAGCTTTTTCCAGTATTCAGTGGTTCGTAGAATATGTCAGGGGCTAAAGCCTGGAGTTTGACAAACTTTTTGGAAGTGTTTCAATATCTACGACCTTGCGTAAGGTACCATAACCTCCTAAAATTATCTAAATCACTGCCTCCACCACTTACTTTTGCAAACAAATCTCTCTAAACGACAACACACTTAAGATTCTTTTTCTATCAAAACTCTCCTTGTAGCCCATCTTTGATGTTTTCCTCTTCTGTGCGTTTGTGCATTCCTCAAGTGAGGGAGTCAGCAAAAAAGGTCCTCGACTATTTTGCCGTGACCAGAAACAGAAATGACCGCAAATGTCATGTCTGCAAGTTGATTACCATCTACCCTATCAATATGTCACCATCGTAACCCCCATAATGCACTCGGAAAATGTGCGAGGGGGGGGGGGGGGGTTCGGGTGGATTCTATTATTGAGTGTAATCCGCCAGGTAATTATCATGCCATGTACGTGCACTCACATTGGGGATATAATCAACGGCTCACCAGTGACTCATGCATTTGATTTTGCAGAAAGTTGCACGGGGGGGGGGGGGGTATAGGGGTTGTAGAGTGGTAAACAGGACCGGGTCTCTCTCGCTGATTGACTACAAAACGGGGTTGGTCAGCGTCTGACGTTTTTGGAACAAGTGGCGTCGATTAGGATTAAGGAATCTCGCAGTTAGTCCGATATAGATCTCATGACAGTTGTCGAACAAACGATTATATGGACGAGTTTGTCTAGTGCAAGTATTTACCAGTAGTATCAATTCCACAAAGGGATATAACAGAATAGCCAAGCGGAGCCTTAGGGAAAAGGAAAGGGAGATAAAGTCATTTTTTCCGTTTGTCAGGAAGACTTATCAGTTTAATATAATTCTTGCCCAAGAATTTTTGAAATTCGCAAAGAAAAATACTCAAAAGTTGCTTTGCTGAAACAAGTACTAAATTTTTATTTTAATTTTGTTTTCGTTTATATGAAATACTTTTTATGTTTGGGGGAATTTCACGCTGATTGATTTTCTCAAATATTTATAATTTTCGAATTTTTTTATTCAGCATTTTGGTTTTATTACAAAAAATCTCTATTACACATGGTAAAATTTAAAGTTTTGCATAAGTTACCAAAAGTAAATGATATGCATGGAAAAATTTTCTGAACATTTTCGAAACCCATTTTTTTGTTTTTTAGTGCGAAGTTCATTTATCAACCCGATATTTTATTTCAGCTGCCTAAACTCGCTCTCTGTACAAACTTTTTTGATTTAATTCCTGTTCATGCTATTCTCCCTCTTTTTTTGATCGATTTCCAAAGTTCGTTTTCAATCGACTTGTTCCTGACCCATAAATTTCAAGATCCACTTGTTTTCCCGGGATTTCCTTGTGTCAAGGTGAAATGCGCCACACGAACAATGCGTATTGCTGTTTTTTTTACATTCCACTATTCATGCTTGGAATACACAGTACACTGATGGCTTGACGAGTTTTCTAAAGACTTTCTAAAGACTTATAAAACATCGTCACACTATAAAATACTTTTGTTTGCATACTAGTTCTATTCCGAGCAGCAATCCAGCGCTAAGATGGTGGTGGCTTTCATGGAAAGTCGCCAAGACGCTAATTGGATTTTGTGTTCGACTTTCTAGGTCCCATTGTTGTCCGTATGCAAACAGAATTCTTGGAAAAGTACACAACCGCTCTTTTGTAGAGAATTGCGTATGTGAAACGAAGTTTTGCGTAAGAACAACCATTTCTTGGCCTTGCTAACCAAAAACTGGAATCTTTTCTATGTTGCTGGTCGTACATTCGATTTTAGCCTGAAATGTTGCGGGCTAACATTTTAGCTTGATTTTTAAAACTGCTAACAGCTTTGAAGCCTCCATAAACCTTTCTCCGACCTCAATTCCGCTGTTCGTAGATATTTAGTCTATGGTTATTTATTTGATCACCTTGAGGTGCAGCTTTTCTTATGCTTTTTCGCAGAGTATCAAATCATACACCTTAGATTGCAATTTATTGAAGTATAACATATGAACTCAACTCGTGTTCATAGTAAATTTCGCTGTAAAGTGACTATACATAACTCGCTTTCTTGTCATACAGAACAAATTTTTTTGGTACCAAAGGGTGAAACGAATTTGATATTCTGACGAAGGATAACGTCATAGTAAGCAGATCGCACATTTTTCTGCATGATCATGTTTCGTCTGAAAATTGAATTAAAGCGACTGCTAAAAAATTGCAAGCTAAAATGCCAAACTTTGAAATCACCATGTTCAATCTTCTACTCTAAAATCGGGTCGTATAAGACAGTTTTGAAGAAATGATGCTGCGCCGAAGAGAACGAAATTTAGCAAAAATGAATTTTATAAGTAGAATAGTGCTCACGTATGTAAGCTGATGTATGTTGTAGATATTTTGAATGCTGAAAAGTGCAATCGAGAGGAAAGACATTTTTTCTCATAGTAAAAACCATAAAACTTGGATTAAATGACAAACCTCAGGGCTCGGCACGAGGTGGCTTTCCAAAAATGCGAAAGAAAAGTCCCCCTTGACTTACAATTTTACGAAGTCCCCTTTGACCCTAAACCATAACCGTAAAGAACCCTCAATAAACAAAACGTTGACTAAAATAAACGTCGCAATTTTTGTGTCTTCTCGGCCACAAAAACGATATCCCTTTTGCTTTTTGTCCCAAACGGCCAGCTTGCAAACCACACCTGTGCCAAGCCCCGGACCTACTACACGATATTTATTTATTGATTTATTTAAATATTTCGCGCATTTGTTTATGGGTCTGACAAACGTGGTTAGAGTAGAAAAAACTTGAAAGAAACAAAACATCTCAGTAACAGCGTCTTCCAATGTAGTTCCGAATCCAGAATCTTTGGACTTTATGCTAAACTGTGCAATCTAATAATATTATCAAACACTGAAGCACTTTTTCTTGGCTTTCGGATTTCTTCTAGACCTTGTAAGGAATGAAATGTCATCTGCTGCTCGTCTCCTTTGGTTGACGATCAAAAGAAGTGCCTATGTGTGTCGAATCAACACACGCATCATTGCCTTTCTGTCGTTGTCGAAAAGGAAGCACCCCAAACATCGCTGACTGACAAGGCGTAGTAAGGATATCGCGTTAAGAGGAAAAAAGTAAACATAAGACAAGATGACTTAGAATCCAGTTGGGTGCATTGCAATATAGCGTAAATACAAATGCGGCAGCGTTTGAAAAAGACTCGTTGCTTAATCTCCCTTTTGTAACATTTTCTTTCGCGAAGGTGGCAGTGTCGGGAAATGGGAATGTTTTTCTAGTTAATTTTTATAAAGAAATAGAATCAAACTAAATGTATATTTTTGTACCGTAATCAAACATGGTAAAACTCAATTGAAACTCAGACCTCAAATAATTTCTCCTTGAGCACAAATGGGCCTAAACAATGAAGAGAACTAGCAAGAAGTTCAGGAAAAACTATATTTGAGCTTCACGATAAAGCAGTCATGGAAAATGTGCAATTGCACACATTAGCATTGACCGTGCTGCCTAGCTGTGCAAGCTTAATAAGCCATAAATATAGTCAGCTTAAGACTAATTTGTTTTTTCGATTGAGTGGCCCATTTTGCATAGAAAATTGTAATGCCATACTGCAACTAGAAATTCAATACTTTTCAGATTTAACTATTATTTATCAAGAAAATTCCTATCGGATTTACATCGTACGCGCGTGTAACCCTCACATGATCGATAAACGTTACGTAGGTTCATGACCGTGAGTGACAGTAATTGCGGTAGGTAACGGTTATGGGCGATTAATGGGCTGATATGTCAGCTACGTTCGAACATTTGAGACTAGACTTGGTTTTTAGGTACTAGTGCGCAAGGTTGTTTAGTGAGTACGATAGTCGGAAGTTCAATTGAGAGTGCGATGGATCAGCGGGAAAATTCAAATAGAATTTTTGGAAAAAATGTCTTGTTAGCAGCATTTTTGGGATTGATAAAATCAATTTCGATCTTATACCCTTGGAAAAAAAATTAGAGAAAAATTTGGTGGCCACCTAACTCAAACAAAAGCTACTAGAAATCCAAAGCTATCAGGTTCTAAAAATAAATTTCGTATTTAACATCTGTAGAAATGCACCAGATATGGCTATGTATAAATTTATGGCATCATTGGAGAAAGTAAATCAACGAAAATCGGATGGTCTACTCTTCTTGAGTAGAATTTTTTTTTGATGACGAAATGGTGCAGGGGAGCAAAAAAGTCGGAATTTTTCATCAAATTTTCGAAAAAACAGGCTTCAAAAAATAAATCAAAGTTAGGTGCAGACCTCGGCACAGATAGCTTATCGAAAATGCAAAAACGAAGTCGCTCTTGACTTTCCCTAAATTTTACGAAGTGCCCTTCAATCCTGAACCATAAACGTAAAAAACCCTCAAAAACGAAACGTCGATCAAAAAAGCGTAATTTTGAGCGGCAAAAAAAAAGCGGCACAAAAGCGATATCCTCTTTGCTTGTGTCCTAAGAACGATATCCAGCTTGCTTGTAAGCCACCTATGCAGAGACCTGGAGGTGTGTTATATACATTTGGTATCCACATATCAAATTCATATTAATTTACTTGGTCTATTTTTTTACATTTATTTACTCAGACCCCTGAAATTTTTTCTTCCCTTCACCAAAGGACAATATGGCTTCAATGCAATACTGTGATGTCAAACCAGTTTTTATTCTCAGTGCCCCTTCATCTCCCCTCGAGAAATTGATATCTCGTCTTGTCCGAAAGAATCTTGCTTCCTTTGAGTCCTTGATTTCCTCATACGCCGAGGGAGCGGCTCCCCCTCTCGTAGAGTCTCTCAAGTGCTTGACCAAGTGCGATCGAGTCAATCGACTGGAATGTTAGCCGATCGCTGAAGACTTGGTAGATTCTTGAAAGAAAGACAATGCCGATTCGATTAGATTCGAGCGGAAAAAATTGTTATGAATCTATACTCCTTTACTCCTCTATGGGCTATTTCCGTCGGGCAAGAAAGTAGGCCAAGGAGAAATTCTTGCCATAGTGAAAGTTCGCGTGAAAAAGCGAAGGGAGTGGCCTTGCGTAAGTTCGTGGTTTAACTTTTGCTAAAGTTCGGCTAGAATCATCTAGCAAGCATATAGTATTTAGCATTAGTTATTTGATCGTGACAAAAACTGTTGCAGCTGAGGGATACTGAATAACAGAAGATAATTAGATCATAAAAAATCGTTGCATTGCAAGTGCAAATTTATTTATTCATTTAGGCGGGATAAGAACAGAAAAGATGTAGTACCAAATTTTGAAAAAAGTCTACTTCTAGCAAAATGATTCAAGAGAATGCGTTTAGAAATGCAAAAGTAGTTGCAGCTGGATACTGAATACTTGAAAATAAGTAAACCTTTGAAATCATTACAACGCAAGCGCGAATGGCATTTAAATATAGTAACTGAATTAATTGAGCTTAATCAAGAAGATAAATTTGTAAAAACACAAATTGAGAACGTGGCTCAGTCGCCTTCTTTCTACGCTTAGCTAGTTAAACAATAAAAATGTCGACAATGACAAGGCTGCTGAGTCGATTTGGATAACCTTAGATCTTTTTTCAACTAAAAACTTCTTGAGATGCTTGCTTTACCAAGTGATCAACCAAATCACTTATATCTTCAGATCACAAGAATGTGGACCTTCTCACAATCGATTTCGACCCCCTCCCCCCCCCCCCACTTTTCGTTTCCAAATCTCCCAATTTTCTTTCATCTCTAGTTCTAATGATGCTAATAAATAAAACCGTCTTTCTATGTAAATTCTTTGGCGAGCTGTGAACCCATGATGAGCGCCAAGTAAATAATTTAATTTTCAAAAAGTTTGTTTTTGAAAATTGTTCTGTTATGCATGCAAATGAGTAACAATATGTTATCTTCTTGTTCCTTCTTGAAATTTCTTTTTTTTTTGTTGATAAAACGATGTCAGATTTCTGCGCCGAAACGTCAGCCATCAATAAAGAGATCTACCATCTTGATTGCATTTAAAGAGAAAATCGATCTCAGATTATTAGAAATTGTATTTTCTGAATTTTTTTGGGCAGTGACTGCGAGCACATTAGGAGGGCGGGCACCAAATAAGCAAATAAATAAATAAATAAATGATTTTTCATTAGTTCTCAGCTGGTCTTTCTGTTATACATGACCGGACTGAACTGGTAAGGGATCATCTTATTCAAATGAACATGAAAATGCTGAGATTGTACAAGTCCAAAAATGAATTTAGACGCAAATGGCTCAAAATCTCTCCTATATTCCCATAAACGTCTTCTTTTTACAATTGTAAATTCTTTGTTTTCAGTGATATGTGAAGAAAGAGAATGTGCGAGCAACATCTGTCTGAACGGAGGTTCTTGTCGTGTAGACGACGTCAGCAGACGATTCGCCTGTCGGTGTCGGCCCGGATTCTCCGGATCGCTGTGTCAAGAAGTGTGCACCCTCGAGTGCGCGAACGGTGTTTGCGTGAAAGGAGCGTTCGGAAAGCAGCAATGCCAATGTACACAAGGTATCCGATTCCTTCTTCGTCAAAACATGCTCGTGACAAGATTCTCGCTAGAATGCTATGCGCATGGTGTATAATTACGACGAAACATGGTTTGTCTATGCTAGGGGGAAAGGGGGACTTTGGTCATGTAAAAATTTCTTTTCGTCTTTCTTTTGGAGCAATATGCGTACTCATCCTCTATACTTTTGATCACCGAGTGTAGAGGGCTCGCTGGATATCCAACAGTATAGCAATCTAGAAAGCTCAAAACGCTAGTTCAAACTTTTGTAAATCTGTTTGTATATAAATGGAAAATTCCGTAATTTGTAGCTGAAGCTTCTACAGATGTGTCATGGCCTTGCATATTTTTTTTTGCTGGCAAAACAAAACTTTTCGCAGTCTGTTGTGTAACACCTTTTTATGTAGTGTTGATATATTACTACTTTCCTCTCTTTCAGGATGGTCCGGAACATTGTGCGAAATATCTGATTCGACATTGGAAGGTTGTACAAAAAATGAAGACTGTGGCATTGGTGAGCGGTAAGCAAATATAGCGTTTTGTATTATTTTGCATTTTTCTTATATTCTCCATAAGGAATCTACAAATTCAGTCTTATTTTCCTGCATGTTGAAACTGTTTTCCGAAAAGATGTTGTGCCTCCATATTTTTTTACATGATCAGTTTTCCTTAACTGAGTGAAGATTTGCCTTCGATTTTTTACCTATCAAGCAAGGAAGATAATTCTGCCTAAAGATTTTCGATTTTTCTATATTCACTCTTCTATGTTCCGTATTTTGTCTTAGTAATGATTGCCTAGCATTACAGCTAAAAAACCTATCGATGACACGATTTTTGAAATATTTTTTTATACGGCCTGTAAAATCATCACATTTTCTCCAACTTCTAAAACTATCTTGTAAATAGTAACTTGATTTATAATCAGTTATTTTACGTTTCAGATGTGTGGAAAATGACCATGGACAGAAAATTTGCACTGGTGACCCATGCAAATCACGACCATGTAAAAACAATGCTACGTGTGAAGCTGAAAATGTAAGTCAAGATGCTAGAGGATACCTTACCGTTTCCTCATTCTTTCTAAATTTATTGAATTTTTGACATTTTTGATGCACAAATTTCCTTCTCTATTAACTCATTTGGTATTTTATCGTTCAGACATTATTTTTGTCCTACAGACCTTCGTACCAACAGTCCATATACGGTGAACGTTGTCGTAATCAAGGCCGCTACGCGGACCCTTGATTGGCCACTAATAGGATTTTAGCAGGGGATAATGACTGAAAATTGTGGGTCAGGTGGAGGTGTTCACACAACAATCACTGCCGAATATGTTTCTTTCATTTTTCGCTCAAAATGCACAACTAGATTTGTACATGAAGATAAGAGGTGTTTCTAGTACTCAGACTTAATTGAAACCAGCCATTCTTTGAATGAAAATTTACAAACACGTATTTTGGGGAGTACATATAATCATGACACTATAAAGGGTGTCCCAAAAAATTGTGCACACTGTTTGATTGCGAATAACTCTCTTATACTGAAGTGTTTCGAGAAGCTTTAGGCACCATTTTGTAGAGCGAGATTCAACTTAGATTTACAGTGTAGAGCGAATCGCCGATCGCTCATTTTTACTGTAGGAGTACGGTAGAAACTTCAAACATATGGTGTCACTGTGAAAAAAGCGACCGTTTCAAAAATTTTCAAAAAATGTATTTGTGTAATAGGGTTTTTATGGACCCTGAGTTCAATACCCAACTTTTTACAAGGTTGAGAAGCTTTCTAAACGGTGTAACTGCACTTTTTAGGAACTTTTAAAAAACGTCTGCTAATGCTTACCTCGCATAATTTTCTAATGAAGCATTACGAAGAGTTGCGAACCTCACATTTAAAATCAGCGACTCTAGTTAGCCCAGTGTGAGAATTTTCAGGTTGTTTTGGTTTCTTTTTGGAACAAAATACGGCCTTTCATGGCTCAAAACCCTCTTCAAAGTTTCTACCGTAATCCTACAGTAGGAATGAGAGATCGGCGATCCTCTCTACACTATAAATCTAGGTTGAACTTCGCTCTACAAAATGGTACCTAAAGCTTCTCGAAACACTTCACCACAAAAAAGTTATTTACAATCAAACAGTGTGCACATTTTTTTTGGGACACCCTGTATAAGATGACTATGGATGCCTGGTTTTTTTTTTCTTCAAAATTCTAGATTTATTCATTAAAAAGTGCCTAAACCGTTTCCATTTTTTGTACCAATACAAGCAAAAATTTTGAGTTATGGGATCTTTTAGCAGTTTTTGTGACCGAAAATTGGAAGGAGTACAAGTCTAAATTTTGTATATCAGCATGTGTTGCAGTATGAGAACATGAAATTTTTTTTTATCTAACTTGTGTAATCTAGGGAAACATAAAGACCGAATTTTTAATGCAGATTCATGTTCCAACATGATGCAAATAAATAGTGAAACATATGATTTTGCTTACGTAATCTCACGGTTTAGTCCTTTGAAACTGCTGAGTTTTCCAAATTTTCTCCTGTATGTTGCTCAATTTCTAACTGAGTTTCTTTTTCATATGTACAAGCTTCTAATCAGTGAAAGTAATGAATACTATCTAAGCAAAAAAGCGCATTTCCAGGAATCTTTTCGCTGTATCTGTCCTACTGGTTTTGCCGGAAGACTTTGTGATGCCGATGTGAATGAATGTGAATTGATGCCATGCCAACATGGTGGAACTTGCATCAATTTGGAGGGTTCATTCGAGTGTCTTTGCGAAACCCGATTTAGCGGTATTAATGAAAATGTTAGGTATTTCGACTGTTTAAGAATTCAGTCGTCTCTCAGGGCCACGTTGTGAGATCGAAGGGGCCACTTGTGCTGCAAACCCTTGCCTCAATCAGGGTACTTGCATAGATAGAGAAAATGGATTCTACTGCATTTGTCCAAGCGGATTCGAGGGAAAAATCTGTCAGAATGAGGTGAATAGATACCCTCTCTTATTTTTACTATGTATTGCATTTTCTGTATATCCTAAAAAAAATAAGTTTCGCGAACATTCGTGTTCCAGAAACGATCAACATGCCAATGTCCTCATCCGTCCCAAACCTGCACACTAGTTAACGGCAAACCAAGCTGTAAATGCCCAAAAGGGTTTACTGTAAGCCATCCCACTAAAACTCCTAGTCCTAATCCTAAAATCTTTTTAAAAGGGTCCCACTTGTACGGTACCATCTCGCAACTGCGATTCTGAACCGTGCCTCAACGGTGGACGATGTCAAGAAGTACCTGGAGGGTTTCAGTGTTACTGTACTCCAGATTACGGTGGCGAAACATGCGATGTTGCCATACAGTGCCTCGTAGACGGTAAATAATTAATCAAATTCATTAATTTAAACCCTATAGGCAACTTTTGATTTTTTTAGGAAGTCCTTGTCTTAATGGCGGTCGCTGTATTCGAGGATTGTCAGAAAACCATTGTGAATGTGCAGAAAATATTAGCGGATCTCATTGTGAGGAAGCAATGGTCACCAGGGCTCCAAATCCTTGCGATTCTAGTCCGTGCTTGAATGGAGGTGACTTACAGTTTTTCAAACTTAGAAGTCTCAATAATGGTTTTGCAGGCAGTTTTCATAAGGGTGGCGTACAATTCTTGCACCAAAATTCAATTGATTATCATAGCCTTCTCGAATTCCAAACATTGTTTGATTTGGTATACATTAGAGAGAGATATGCTTAAACGATTCTTTGGTTGCATATGGCAACGACACAAACTGATCAAGAAAAACTCTGAAAAACTTTTTTCGATTTTTGGCTTCCAAAATTGCTAAAACGTTTAGAAGTTCTTTTGATCCATTCTCTTGGAATTATCAACCATGAAAAGTCTACTGCAATCAATCTTTGAAAATGTTCACAGTTAAATTTTCCCCTAATTGAACAACTTGATTTGAAGTTAAAATATATTACGCTCGATATCCATGACAAAGAGAACATTTTTGATTTATCCGAATTTCTCTGCCATTTCAATGCAATAATTAACCAACTTGTTATCTCGTCGTTTTCGGTAATTTTGAAATGATTGTCACTGTACTCATCCTTCTCAAAATTTCGCAAGATTGGAATGCCTTACTGCACCACATTTTAACTACACTTCTTTTACATCAAATTTGCGAATATTTGAATTTTGCGCCGCTCTTGGCGTTTTCCCTTCAACTGGAATTTTTTCCCAAAATGATAGCTCAGCCATGATTATGACTTTTTTTGGAATTCATTTTGACTGTTGCCTTTATTTAGGTACTTGCCATGACGATGGTACATTTGCTACTTGTGAATGCCCTAAAGGATTCATTGGAGAGACATGCTCCGAAACAGTAAACACCTCAGCTACTTGTGATCCAAATCCATGCAAAAATGGCGGAAAATGTTTCGCGGATGGCAAGTTCGTTTTCTTGTTGAAAACACATTATGTTCCATTTTTACAGGTTCGGATAATGGATTCTCATGTGAATGTGCTCCTGGTTTTGAAGGACCTCTGTGTGAAAGCCAGGTACGAAAATTAGCAATGATACTGCAGAAGTCAATCAAATATAGTAATTTAGGCAGCCGAATGGGTGCCAAAGGTAGAAGAGCTTACAACGCCTTCATTTTCCTCTTTCAAAACTGTGACAACAACTGCAACCACTCTTGGACCAATGGTAAATTTCTCGGGTTAATTTTCTTTTATAAAAACTTTTGCTCTTTTCTTAGACAACATTAAATGGCTGTAGTTAGGTTCTTCCCTATTTTAGGCCACGTCCTGCCTTTCTTGTGTACACTCAGACAAATGTGTGGAATCCACAGCAGGAGCACTTTGCCTTTGTCATCAAGGTTATCATGGTCCCCACTGTGACGAAAAGGGAGAGGTAAATTCCCCACTCATTCTTTGATCGAAAAAATCCTCAAAAATCCAGTTTCAGGTTTGCGACACAGTCAAATGTCCTCAATCGCAAACTTGTAGACCGCTAATATCGATCGGTGACGTTCATACGAGATGCGGATGTCCTATCGGATCTGCTGGTCCCAAGTGTAAAGAGAGTACGGTAGCCTCCTTAGACGAGAACAGCCTATTCATCCATCAGAGCCCTAATGTCATGATTGGGTAAGCTAAAGCAGTCGGACATTAGTTTACAAATAATTATATAATGACCCTGAACTCTTTCAGGTCCTCATCCGGTCCTCTACCCTATGTTCTGAGTTTTTCAATCAGGACTACGGTACCTACCGTACATGTCATTTCCGGCGAGAATATCTTTGGACAAAGACTTTTTACAATCGGTTTAACTGACGGACGTCTTGTCATTTCCATTCAAGGAACCGCATACAGAAAGCTTATCCCTTACAACATAAATGATGGCACTTGGTATACATTGCGAATGGAGAAGAGCGAAAATGTATGATGTTTCTGTCACCGTATTCTATTTAAACTGTTTAAAAATTTTCAGGATGTCGTCATCTCTGTCGTGAATGAAGATGGATATCAGCTACTACTCCAGTCTCTACCTAGACAGGCTACATTTGACGTATTCGCTACACGTCTGGGTAAAATATCAGATACCGAGTATTTTGTTGGTTGTGCAGCTGATATGGTCATCGATGATGCAGAAATCGACCTTGCCACATCTAGCAGAGGAGCAGGCATTACCTCAGGTAAAATGAGAGCTACCATACCCTCATAGGCAATTTACAGGCGAATTTGGTATTTTGGGTTTCTTAGCTAGAAGTGATCGTGAAGTTACAAGTAAACCATTGTTCAATCGGCAAATCATATGATTCATTCGTAGCCAAGTAATCTGGTCCTAAACTCTGGCCCAGATCGTATGCGTGGAGAGCGGAGCAATCAGCGAGTACGGTCTGGGCGCGACAACTCAGATATTCAGATTTTCCTTAACATTGCTTATGAGAGTATTGTTTTTTTTTTCAATTTTTAACCTAATTTTCGCGAAATTTAGGCTGCAAACATACGGAACAATGTTTACGCAATCCTTGCCTAAATGGAGGGCAATGCGTAGATCTCTGGACACATTCATCTTGTATCTGTCAACCGCCATTTTTGCCTCCTCTTTGCATGCATTCACTACCTCCTAGCACCTTTGGCCATAACAATGTCACATCAATCGCTGAAATTCAGTAGGTCTCCTTCCATCTCGAATTCCTAGAATATGCAATATTTTTGTAGAATCCCTTCCGCTCTATCGCAAGATCTGCGTTACGCCACCAAAGCCCAACTCATTCTTCGAACGAACCAACCTAATGCTACAATTCTGTTCCTTGGCGAATCGGGTGATGAACTGGCTACGTTCACTTCCTTATCTTTGAGAGAAGGCCATGTAATTGGTTGGTGTGAAATAACACCTAACTTCATAAATCCGAGGATACCTCTATTTTTTAGTTCGATCCCGTGCCGGAGGCAAATCAGTCTACGAACTCAAATCAAAAAAAGTAGTGGATGACAATAAAGACCATATTATAGAAGTAGATAGACAACGACGTCAGATTATGGTGAGTGACCTTTCGGTCGTTTTGGTACAGTACTGGTACAGTACTTTTCAGCTTCATATAGATGGGCAACTGGATGTGGAAGGAAGCATTCAGTCCAGATTTGATCATCCTGTATTTGCGGAAAAATTGCTGCTTGGCTCCAATCAGGGCATTTCTAAGGACGCTTTTGCCACGGATGTAGCGTTTAAAGGTAAGTTACAGTATTTCACGTCATTTGCAATACAGTATGGTACAGAAACCTAGCGTGGCTTGCCACTGCTCGTCACGCATGCGACGGCCTTCCCATTTGGGTTGTTTGGGTGAAATACTAGAGACAAATAATTTGTTTAATTTTTGTTTATTTCCTTTATTAACCTGATAGATTGCTTCCTATTCTCTAATCGAGCTGGATTCACAAACCTGATTAGCCTCTCAGTATCGTGCGGGCGGTCCTATATGGAAGTGTCCTGAGAGCATTACTGTAGCATTACGAATACACAAACTCATACGAAACTGGTTTTACGTACTTTTGATATGTGAGCAATAGTTTAAAACGCCTTTAAGAGTACTTTCTCAAATTCTGTTATACTCGCACAGACTCTCATTACAGGACAAAATTTGTAACACCCTGAAATTCAGGATCGCTGCAAGATATTCGCGTTAACGACAAGTCTGTTGTACTACATCAACAACCTTCATTTAATGTCGATACATTGGGAGAAGTAACCAAGTTAGAAAATGTTTTGGAGGCGAGTTTCTCGACATTGCTTTTATTACCATTGTTTGTAATTTTGCAAGCTATTGAAGTTTTCAGGGCTCAATTTCGGATGATATCTGCAGCCAAAATAATTTTTGCATTCACGGAACTTGTCAGAATACTTTCAACGATTTTGAATGCCATTGTGAGCACGGTTTCTATGGAAAGAATTGTGAGAAGAAGGATTATTGCGCTGTTTCGCAGTGTTCATCAGGAGAATGCAGAAATGTCGGAGATGGCTATATTTGTGAGTTGCTAAAGTTTTTTTTTGCAAAATATGAAGTTATAATTATGAAAATTTCTTAGGCACATCACCTGTAACTCTAAAATCAAACAGTCTGGTTACATTCATGATGTCCAATCCTGTTGAAACATCGTCTGTCATCACATTTTCCATCAGAACACACACGAGTAATGGTCACATACTTTCTGCTGTAAGTTTGTGAAGCTCATTCCCATATATTTATAACCTTACAAAATCCTTTTAGGACTTCAAGGAGTCATCAGTGAAGTTGAGTTTGGCAAATGGCCAATTAGTAGTTGTAAGTGGATCGATTGCGACTCCTATAAGAAAAACTATAGCTGACGGACAATGGCATTCGATAGAACTAAATGGAAATGTGGTTCATGTCGATGGAGCTAGTTACGGTAGGATTTCTGCCATCAGAAATTTGAGAAAAGGTTGGAGAACTTGAAAAAATGGGGTTTACCTCATTTTTTACTGGTCTTGTAGAAACAATTCTAAAATATAACCAGGGAATTATGGCAATGAGATTTGTTTGGTCAAAGCTGTGAAACTCGAAAAAAATTTCAACCCCATTTCTGCTAAAACTTTCTTAACTTTTTTATAATATTTAGGCTTACCCGACTCCGCCCATCTGCCTCCCCAGGTATCATCCGGAAATCTACATCTTGGTGCCCTAGAGAACATTCCATCCTTCGAAGGCTGCTTGAAAGACATCACAGTAGGAGATTTACCTCCTCTGTCATTCTATGACGAATCTGAAACTTGGCAATCGTCCAACGTTACCCATTGGGCAATCCAGAATAAGAAAAAGGTAAGGTCTTACCCATTTTGATTTTGGGATCAAATCAACTCAGTCCTTTACAGATTGCCACGACATGTTTGTCATCACCACAGTGTGATCTTGTCTCACCTTGTGTTCGTGGCGAGTGTCGCGACCTTTGGAATGCTTTCACATGTGTTTGTCCGTTCGGATTTGAAGGGTCCCTATGTGAAATGAATGTGAACGACTGTGCTGGAATGGACTGTGGCCGAGGCTACTGCCTCGATGGCCTAGGCACAGCGAGGTACTAAGCTTAGCTCACATTATAGAGAGCCCAAAAAATATGGTGTTTCAGGTGTATTTGCGACCCTGGTTTCACGGGCGAGGCATGCGACACTGAGATAGATTCATGTGCTTCGTTACCTTGTAAAAATGGAGCTCTTTGCACATCGCTCAATGGCTCGTTCCAGTGCGAATGCAGAAATGGATTTGTGGGAAAAACTTGCGAGTTCAAGGTGGGTAAAGAACTCTATCATCGGTTTAGACAAAAAGTTTTCGGATATCTGCACTGTAAAATGCGTGATACTTTTATGTGGGCGGAGCTTGTAATTGATAGAGGCGGAGTCTGCCCTCTCAAAACCCCTTTTCTGCGCGATTTTTGGCCCCAAATTCAAACAGCCTTTGTTTGAACGTGTATGTCTGAGCTGTAAGTAAGCATTTGAGTATAGCGTTGATCCGAGATCTGGCAAAATCTTAAATTTATATATTACAATTTCTAATCCTAAATAGCTCCAATCGAGATAAATATTCACCTTTTTGCTTTACTTTCATTGTAATCGTTATAATAAATGTCCGAGAACCTTCATTTCTAATTATGGTATCCCCAAGAATTTCTTCGCTTTATGTTTTGTTTCAGGATAGCGCTCAATGCGACGAAAACACTTGCCAGAATGGTGGAAATTGCAAACAGGTATGTATTCCTAAGCCTCATAGTTTGAAATATGACCTTGAAATTCTTCTAGGAGGACAAATCTCCAACTATGTGCTCATGCAGACCAGGCTTCAGTGGGCGCTTTTGTGAGGAGTATACGGATCCCTGCTCAAATCGACCTTGTGCTCATGGGATCTGTAAAAGCAATTTGTTGGACTTCGAATGCACCTGCGATGACGGTATGTACACATGCTTGCTTCTATTCAACAACTGAAAACAATTTAAATAATAAAAAAGCAGTTACTTTCAAAAAGTTGTGGTATTTGCAATGTACATACGCCTTTCTCTAAATTTCTTAAGCTCCATATGGTCAAGACTTCGAGAAATTTTTTTTAAAGATCTTTACACAGTGAAAGTTAAAGGGCTTCCCAAAGGAAATGATTGAGAGTTGAAAAAACCAAAACTTTCCTAGAAAGAACAACATTACTGGATCACTTTTTGTCTTTCTTTGAGCTTTATCAAGGTTTATGGAAGTGTTTTTCGTGTAGGTGCTAGGTTGAAAGCCAAAAAATGTCTCTCGGATACTAGCTCATGTACATGCATATGAATATATGTTTAACCTTTTGGGGCTAGACTATAATTCAACGGGGAAACCCAAGGTTTGTTTTCTAGGTTTGTGACACCGAACAAAAACAGTACTGATTTGTGAAGCATGTAAGTAAAGTTCGTCAAATTTTATGAAGTAAGACTGCTTTGTAAGTTGCCATCAAACTCTATGTGAATCATGGGCTCTGTAAATGCTTGAGAGCATCTTGTACTTTTTGTTTTGTTCTATCAAATGGTGCCCCATGTTCTTACTAATTAGTGTTTTCACTGCTACGGCTTGAGAATCGCCATTGTTTTTCATTCAACTTGGCTCAAGCAAAGTCCTTCGCAAAAACTGCTTTTTTGATGTACGAAATAAACGGTACGAGCTTTGTCAATGCAGTTAAGTCAATATATTAGGTTGGTGCAAAAGTTCTTTCCCACCAAACTCAGAAATTCAGAACTTGTTGAATTCTCAGCGAATCTGCAAGATCTAAATTTTGCTTGAGAGAGGAACTCATGCTCTTTGCACCTGTGCCTGAATTGTTTGTTATTGTTTACAAATGAAGGAGATAGAAGCTCAAAACCAAAATCACTCAAAATTCGAATTTTTCGTGTAGGGTCATAAAAAATCGGAAACTTGCAATAAAAACCGGAGCAGTCAGTATTGTAGGTTCTTTCACCAGCTCTTTTTAACGGTGCAAAGTTTGCGCTGATTGAACGTCTCTATGAAAAGTTATGATTTTCGAGCAAGCAATACAAAAGGGCGAATTTGATTTATTTTGGCATTTTTCAGGAAATACATAACTTTTCACAGAGACGCTCAATCGGCGCAAACTTTGCACTGTTGGAAAGAGCTTGTAAAAGAACCTACAATACTGACTGCTCCGGTTTTTGTTGCAAGTTTCAGATTTTTTATGACCCTACACGAAAAATTCAAATTTTGAGTGATTTTGGTTTTGAGCTTCTATCTCCTTCATTTGTAAACATTAACAAACAATTCAGGCACAGGTGCAAAGAGCATGAGTCACTCTCTTAAGCAAAATTTGGATATTGCAGATTCGTTGAGAATTCAACAAGTTCTGAATTTTTGAATTTGGTGGGAAAGAACTTTTGCACCAACCTAATAGGAATGATTATTTACTTCAGTTGATGTGCAGTTCTCTACTGCATAATATCATAAGCTATTCAGCAAAGTATTAACTACAATAAACTACTTAGCTCAATTATCGAAATTGTTTTGTTAAGGATACGAAGGCAAAACCTGCTCTGAAGTGACGAATAAATGCACAGCAGAGTCATGTAGCCATGGACAATGCTTGCCTGTATGGAATGCAACAATGTGCGCTTGTGATCAGGTAAGAATTACTGCTCAATAATAAAATAATAACAGCTGTTTGAATGTATTAGGTTTCCTTCTCGCAGCAATATTTTTGGATAATTGTGACTATTTATCCCTTCAAGAAAATTTTTCAAAAACCTCAGAAAGAAAATATCATGCCTTTCTTAATTTGTTTGAAACAAGAATCTATTTTTCCTATCACAGCAACGCAAGTTGATTTTGACGAACGAAAACCGTAATCTTCAGAATTAAGACCTCTTATTTTTATTTAGGATTTTACGACTTAGTGTTTTTAACTGCAGAATATTAGGTTGGAACATAAGTCTAGCATCAAAACTTTCAAAATTCCGTAATCTCTCTAGGATTTTGAATCTGTTTAAAATGACACTGTTTAGTGATCTTGAAGCAAAAGTCAACCATTGTCATGTTCGGAATCTGTTGAAAGCAAACACTTGAAATAGGTTTTCCAACCTACAACAAGAATGCTGAAATACTCACTAACTTCTAAATTTATTTTTTAATTGAGTTCTATAATCTAAGCTTTCAACTAAGATAAATTTGTTAATTTTCGAATTTTTATTTTCAAGTTTTGCGTTTAGAATGCCATCTCTAATCCATACGATTAAATAGTGTATAAACCAAAATCAATGAATTACTACACAGGTTGAAACGCTGCCCTGGGTATTTTTATATGAATGTTTTGGGATTTTTGGTGCAAGACTTATGCTCAACCTGATATTTGTAGTGATAAGGTTTTTACTAACAGTCATGATTTTCGCTCAACAGTTTGGTTTCGTTCTGTAAAAAAATCTTCTGATATACATAGTTGAATAGAGTATTCATTGTGGGTTTGAAGATATAACACATGACTTGAAAAGTTGTTTGGAACATTTTTAAAAAATTCTAGCATTTTGGTACAAAACCTGTGGATCAGCCTCAAAATCTCTATAGTAACAACAATCTACGGTCTACCAAATAAACGCCATTGCTATTTTAAACTATGTTAGAACCTTAGGTTGAAAATATGCGTAATACATTCTTAACTTACCGTGTACCTACCTTAGACTGCCGACTAATACGGTAAAAAGCAAATTTGGACGTATTCTTGCAACTTCGCATTAAAGAAGCTATGAGCAACATCCATTTGCCTTATAGTAATCATTTGATGTATTTGGTATATTTTAATACGGACGAAGTTCATGGGAAACTGGTGAAATCTTCTTTAAAATTTTTTTTTTATTTTTAGCATCATCGCGGTGCTAAATGCGACCAGCCAGTTGATGAATGCATGTCGATACCTTGCGATAATGGTGGTACCTGTGAGTCCACAAATGACGGTTTTAAATGCCACTGTCGAAAATACTATCTGGGTAAGTGCCTAAAATTTCTTCGTTCATCTATAGGAAAAGCTATAAAAAACATTCAGGTAATCGCTGTGAGACTCCCGGTTCCTGTTTGAGTAACCCTTGCGAAAGAGGAGAATGTTTGCAACTTTCAACGAACAATCATTCATGTAGCTGTCCAAAAGGTTATGAAGGGAAAAAATGCGAGGTACGGAAGTACTCTTTTGACCAATAACAGCGAAACAAGGTGACCAATGCTTTAGATACGAATCGATTACTGTAAGGAAGATCCATGCTTTAACGGTGGCACATGCGAGTCGCTGCTAGGAGAACACAAGTGCCACTGCATTGCTGGATTTACTGGTAAGGATATTAATCAATTATTGTACTAGGCATAATACGGCTACATGGTGTTCTTGCGTTGCAGACAACAATTGCGCGTAAAGAATGGCTATGGCACGCTAAGTCTGCAAGCGCGTTCGTTGGCCCTTCTTTACGCGCAAATGTTGTCAGCACCGCAGGGCATTACAGTTAAAATTTACTCAACTACATGCTCTTACTATTTCAGGTGTGAACTGCGAGACAGACATTGACGAATGTGCACTAGGATTTTGCGCAAATGGTGCCAAATGCCGAGATCGTGTGGCTGATTACGAATGTAAATGTGATGGCACTGGTTTTAGCGGTAAGCTGAGAATCATCCTTAGTTCGTAAATGGTTAATTAAATATATTTTAGGGAAAAACTGCACTGTGGACATTGACGAATGTGCATCTCCATCGAATTGCGTACATGGTGCTTGCAAAAATACTCGTGGAGGGTACATTTGTAGTTGTGAATCTGGTAGGTATCTCTTTCAAGCAGACTAGTATTATTCATCGTTCTCGGACCTCTGAATCAGCAAAGTCCAAAACTGTGCTTTGCAATTTCAAAAGATATCGATAACTTGCTTTTCCGGACGTAAAAATTGCTGTTTGGGCGGGAGGCGAAAGCCCGCCCTTTAGGGAGTGATCGGCTCGTGGAGTGCGGATGGGAGGAGACGTCGTACCCATCTCGGCGGCAATTGGATTATTGGCTCCAGCAGCCAGTAGTTCTATAAAGGGGCGGGCTTCCTCTGCCCACCCAAAATCATTTTTTACGTCTGAAAAGCATGTTATTGATAACTTTTGAAGTGCAAAGCACAGTTTTGGACTTCGCTCATCCAGGGCATCGGAACGATGAATATCTCAAAGTTGTCATTCTGCCGAGCCAGTACCTTGAAGGAAGAGAAGAAAATTCTTTTTTGAGGTTATATCGGAAGACGTTGTTCTATAAGAGACCCTTGCCAACCAGATGCATTCAACAGAACGACGCATACGTGTGTTCATGGAAAATGTATGAATCCTAATGTCAAGGTAAGTCTTTGAAAATTCATAATGTTTTAAGTGAATCTCTCCCTTTGTGCAAGTGTTAAACACAGTAAGAAATCTTGACATTTAAAGAAAGACTGATAGAGATAAATTAGCCGATTAAGCAGACTCGGATTTGAAAGCAATAAATTTGAATGCGCAACAAATTTAGTTCCCTCTTTTTAGATCACTCGCTATAAATTATATATCTGTATAAGAAAACTCACCAAACAAAAGTTTTGAATTGATTCTTGTTAAATTTACCCATTGACAAAATTTACACCGAAATCAGCTGAATTTTTTTTTTGTTTCAAGTTCACTCTTACTGTATAATATCAGGCTGTAACATAACCCTTGCACCAAAATTTTGCAAATCCGTAATTTCTTCCGGTTTCTATGAATTCTTTCAATATAATAATATAATTTAATTAGAAAAAACTAAAACGCTTACTAAAAGTGATTGAAGCCAAAATTGCTGTCCTCATTATCAAACGGTATAAGTGATATTAACACCTCTATAAGACCTCTTCAAATTTCGGTCGCTAAAGACGCTAAAGTATTAATAATTTTCAATTTTACTTTCAATTTGCCTTTTGTGACCTATTTCTCTCAAGTTAAACAATTTTAATTGATCGGATGCCTTCACAAAAAACTGTAATTTCTGAATTTTTTTTTGAATCTTGGTTTCATGCAGCAGAAAAAATATGACAAAGAAATTGTCACCAAAGCCTTAAACATATGAATTAGAATTTTCACTCAAGACTCATGTTCCTACCCAAGAATAAAAAGATCTTGTTTGACTGGCTCATAAAATCTGAGCACCAATTTCTCTGCTAGAATGGCCTGGCAACATTTGTATCTATTCAGGAAGACGACTATGGCCATGAAACATCCATCCATGAATGCAAATGCAATAAAGGATACACCGGACCACAATGTTCAACAGTGGTAATAATTATCATGATTTTGTGCGAGTGGATTTTTTGCTCAATTTTAGTAGAATTGAATATTCAATAAATTTCTTCCAAGATGGAGGATGATATTAGTGAAAAGATGGATCTTTACGGTTCTTTATAACCGTAACGTGACATATTTGATGTTTTCCTCTATCCCATGCTGATAAGCGTTATCTACAAATGTTGCAATATTTTTCTAGAAAACTGATCATTGTGATTTTTTCAACATTTTTGCAGATATCAGAACGCAAAGTACTATCGCTCAGTTACATTCTTGGACCAATGGCTGCTGTGCTATCAGTGCTTACAATCCTCGGATGTACATTATTAGCCTTTGTTCTTCGAGGTAAACGTGCACTTCATGGCCATTACAGTCCAAGTCATCAGGAAAGAAATGGAGCTCGATTACAGGTACATAAATTTTAATTTAGCAAAAATTCAGATGCAAAAAAATCCCAAAAAACAGCAAAATTTGAGAATCTCTACTGTAGTATTACGGTAGAAGTACTGTAGGACTACGGTATCAATGCTTACCGCATTTACGTAAATTTTGGATCATCCCAGTCTATCAGCAACGCTTTTTCAACGAATACGCAACAATTAGAGATTAAAATCAAGTTAAAAAGAAACAAAAAATCAAAACAGAATTTGTGGATGTTATCTGTAATTACGGTCGCAATACTGTACGATTACGGTAGAGGCAATGCTTACCACATTTACCCAAACTCTTCAGTCATTAGAGCTCACCAGCGGCATTTCTTCCAGGAATATGCAAAAATTGAAAATATTATGTATACGTAATTTCTCATTTTTACAGTATACGTAATTTCTCATTTTTACAGATGAACTCAATGATCAAACTGCCTCCTGAGGAACGTTTAATATGAGCTAAACGAATCTTAGTCAAAATTTCTATTGTATTTCTGTATATTACATGATTTCGATATTATGTGTTTGTTTGTGTGCTATCATGTGCTTCATATTGCTCTGATGTCATTTTTCACTTGTTACGGGTATTACATTTCTCTTTGTTATGATATTCACTTGCGAATAAATATGAATGAAAAAAGGAAGAAAAATTGAAGTGTTCAGGACGTGGGTCTAAAAGTTTAAAAGGAGTTTTCAACTTCTAGCTTATTAGAATCTCTAAACTTTGCATTAATTAGCTTCTTCGAAGCATTTGTAGCAATTTTCTATTCAGTTGTCAATTTTGGAGGAGGAAAGCTCGAAACAATAATTATTCAAAGTTTATCTTGCTGTTTTTAGAAAAGATTTAAGCTTTCGTTAGCTTTCTATAAGATTATTATCCCTAGAATTTTAGCAACTAAGTGAAAACATTTGCTGTTCTCTCTTCTTCTTTCGGTTTTGAAGATTGGAAATACTTGTAAAAGCCAAGCAAAAAGCAGGCAGTTAAAAAAGCAGTTACATGTGTGTTTTCTTTTGGAAGAAAACGAAAGCTAATAGACCCGAGAACCTATTCATTTCGGGAACACATCAAACATCAAAAAATTGCGCATTACGTCGAATGTACGTAAAAAGTGACACCACGACGATTAAAGCGGATTCTAGATGTCTAACTGGTTTTTGTTTATCCACTGGCAACAGATTCGGACCATGAATTTGGCGCGGGCGGCGCGTACAATTGGTTGAGTGAGTACAGATAGTCGTAGTATTTATTGCGCACAAGGTCATACACTACGTACAAGGACATCACCTTGTGAATCACTCACGCATAGATCGGATTTATGGAGATTTCGGGGAGCTGGGGGTGAGAAAATGAATGTTGAAGGAGAAAATTGTAAAATTCGCATGTTGTGGGGGAAAAATTCGGTAGATTTTGGAAATTTTCTTAAGGATATGCGTGTCATGGAGATTTCCCGCAAGATTTACAATCTAAGAGATTCAAACTTGCAAGATTTGTGTTGAAAAATGTCCAAGAATCTCGTCGACGCATCGGCGGCGCGATGCAGAAGTGGTGTCGATCAGCGCGATCGCGATCGCGATCGCATCACCGTCATCTTGCGTCGTCATTCGCCTGCGATGCGCAGCCGCGCGCTGACTGTCGACGCTGCCGGCTCGGCCATCGTCGGGCTCTTTCTGTTCTTCGCTCCACATTTGGCCGCCGATTTCGTATTCGTAAGTTTTTCTTACAGTATACTTACAGTATCCTTACTGTTGTCTTTGTAAGTAAAAGGCTTCGCTTAAATTCCTAAAATGTTAAAAATTTACCATTATCAGTCCTATTTTGCATATTTTCAACAATGAATTCTCCGGCATCTTACAAACCTGGTCTTAGCCGCAATTTTTCTTTTACAACTTTCTTACAGTATCTCTACAGTATTCTTACTGGTTATCTGTGAATGTAAAGAACTTGCCCAATTTCTTAGAATGTTAGAGAACTCTCCGGATTCATTCCCATCCTTATCTGTAGAATTTTTTTTCAATAGCGAATTCTCTAGCTTCGTGTAGAAGTCGAAAATGATTTTTCTTCTCTGATTTCCTCAATTTCGCCTCAAACTTTCCCAACATGCTCTCCCTATACAATTAGAATCGATTGTTGTCATACCATTGTCCAAAGGGCACACCGATCTAAGGTACAACGATTATCGCGCCAGACAAGGTGTCTAAGAAAACACTTGCAGCGTGAAAACTTTCATCTTTTTCTCCTTTTTCATCGAAATCGTAAACTTCGAGTTCAAAGTCGTCTAGATCGTCGTTCGGCCTTTTATGAGGGCTGAGGTCGTGACAATTTTACCCGAAATTGCGCATTGTTGCGTGTTGGTCAAATTGAGGTGTCGAACCGGTAAATTGGGGTCATGAGAGCGGTTCGATGGTCGTTGGCATTGGTGGGGGTTATTTTTGGAAAAATTTGCAAAAAATGGGTAAACAAACACTGGAAGAACAAGTTTTGCAGCTGTTCTGCTTTTTTCAAAATTACTCTAATCGTTTTTCCTTGTTCTTATTTGCAGAACCTGATTGTTCATTGCATTCGCCTAATTTCTCTCAGTTCAAGTTCGTTTTTTCATAGATCCGAGTGTCTCCTTTGTTCCAATCGCTCATTCCATCCATAACAACATTCAAAGTCCTGTTCTTTTCATTCATGCTGAAGTGTCTAACATTCAGAAACTTGTTCGTGTTTCGCTAGATGGAAACTCATCAGTGAACTAGATCTTGAAAGACTGAAAATTTAGCGGAAGCAATGTCAAGAACTTGTAAACAGGAGGAAGAGTTCATTGTTACTACATTTGCTACATGCTGCTACGGATGATATAAGATCCTCTATTTTTTTAGTAATTGTCACCATTTTTCTTCATGGATAGAATTATTGCCGAAACGTTAAACCAGATAAACATTTGAACAATCCTGCACGGCTCACAACAAAGTTCATTTCAATATCTTTATCAAAAGCATTTTTCGAGAATCGCTCAGAATTTGCTCTTGAAGCTGTGTAAAGACGAATTTTTTTGAGACTATACGTGGTATAAGAATATCTCAGCTGTAGTTTTCCATTACACCTCATGCATTAATATTTCTAGTCGGCTCGTGTGCTTATTTCTTTGAAGTCTCTGTTTGCAAAAACACAGAAGCTATAGATCAGGGCTCAAATGCTTATGCTACCTGGATACTCATATCCTTTTCTTCAATACATTTTTGTACCTCATTTCGCGGAAATAAGCAGTTATCTGGTGCACTTAATGCAGATTTTACAAAGTCTAATCTTACAGTGTCAAAATCTTATAGTTGATATTTTAAGACGTAGGTAACATTTTATCCAGGAGATCTTTAGCTATTTAGCGCACGTTCTATCATCAAAGGGCAAGTCACGAAAGGCCGAAAGCAAAATTTTTTTTGTTCTACTTCGATAAAATATAACTTTTTTTAAGGTAAGAGAACATTAGAAAATGTACTAACATACAACATACACGTTTGGCAAGACTTTTCATGGTAATCCTGCGAGTTACAATGATTGCAATTCTACTAGGATGGAGCATAGGACTTACACCAAAAGAAATCAGAACCGCAAAAAATTGCGCGATATCCTCAAAATAACCTCTACAAGATGATTTTGAATATTGGCACCATCTTCGTCGAAGCTAAAAGCTAAAAAAATCTGGGTAACCAAAATAATGAAAAATGTTTAAAGAATTCTAAGGGTCTCTTACTCTCTCACACATATACACTCCACATCAGATTCGTAAATTCAGTTGTTGTATTTTTCTCTCGATTAGAAATCGAAAACCAATTCATACTTCGAAACAATGCTGAGCTGTTCCCGCACAAGTAATTGGCTGCAAGCCAAAGTACAATAGCAATTTTTCAGTCATGAAGAGCTTGTTATCGAGAAGTATTGAATATGACAATTAAAACCTGGATGAGGAGGGCTAGATTTGATATTTATCCAAGGATTAGCTCTTGTAGAAGGCCAGAAATTTACGGCTATGCTTTTGATCTTCAACTTTTTGGCTCATAAAGCATGGATAACTCGTAAGAGGTTTTCTCAGAAAGATTTTCTGGGCGTTGAGTAACCTTGATTGCTCATATTGAACTGAAATTCCCTGCTTGCAGAACTGTCAGAGACAGATCCATGCACCTTATGTATCCTTTAAGTCAACCCTTGACTATGCTTTCACTAGAATGAGCTTCTTTGAGTTAGAACCGGTGGTTTTTTTTAGTTTGAAACGAGCTTAGACAAATGGAAGCAAAGATTGAGTGTGCAGCTAAGCTTTGAGATGCCTAGTCAGTTTCGAAAGCTAGACTCTAAGAATACGGATTCGGCAGAAAAATTTATTTGGGAACGCAAGCATTGCTTCCGAACAGCCAAAAATGTAAAATTTCAACCACCAGAACTTTCTTGAGCAAAACTTGATGAACTTCTGTTTATTTCGTGCTTAAGAGTTATGAGAGTTATGAGGGTTTCTTGAGCATATTCTAAGCTTATGCAGTAATTTTGGTTTCTCCAAAACGTTGAGGAAAGTGATCAGATTTGCCAATTTTGTGAAATCTGTGCTCACCAAGCTCACAAGCTCTTTAGAATCTGTTACCTGCTACAAAACTTAAGCCGCATTTTTCAAATTTTTTGATATTTATGGGGTAAAACATTTTATCATTGTTCAGAATAATTTCAACAGCCTTATCTAACCGATTTCAATGAAAGAATTTTGATAGGCAGAAGCACATTATCAAACTCCATCAGTCATATCATTCATTATTTGAACAGATAATAATTCCTGTTTTAACCTAATTAGTAGTCAATCCTCAACGGTAGGGAGTATCAGAGTATTCGCAGTTAAATAGTTCTTGTACTCTCATGATAAGATCACTTTAGAGAAATTCTTTACCCTAGGTTATTATAGAAGCACCTTTTTCGAATTGGAGACCTAGGGTACTATTCGATAGGACTAGTAATCAACTCTCAAAAGTTGAAAAATTCTGGTTTTTAGCTCCAAATTTTACTTGATAACGACCAGGGCCCGGCAGGAGGTGGCATTTCAGAATTTTGAAAACGATATCCCCTTTGAAGCCAAAATTTCTTACGACTTCCCCTTTGACCCTATTTTTGACCCCCGTAAGTCTCTGACAAACAGATATACACAAATAATAAGATGGGCGACCTCAGCGCTTATTATAGTAGTCCTACCTGGCTTTCTTGGTCCAGCCCGGGTCATCAAGGTTTCAGCTCAATGGGTTCATCCGCAAAGGAATCTATAAAATAACGCAGGGTCAAGATTTGCACAAACTTTGACGTTTATATATCTAAGATACTACTCACTTATTAGTCAGCTGCGAAACTTTACACTTTACAATAACCGATTGCGATTGGAGCGCGCTTTCCGAGGCCGATCATAACGCTGTGAACCCTATTTGGGGCTGTATCGAAGCGGTGCCTTGGTGGTTTTGGAAGCGGATTTGAACATATAGTAATACTCTCGACCTAGTTCACATTTATGTAAAGAAATCCGGCAAATTATGTGAAGGGAATCAGGGAGCCACCCCAGGTGGCTCCCAGGTGGCGCGGGAGCTACCTAATTTCGAAAAACACCATTTTCTAAATTCACGTAAGTTTCTCATAATTCTTCACACTTTTTTTGTGCTCATGGTCCCCTAACTACACAGCAAATTTGGTGCCATATCGTTACATGTGCATTGAAAACGAGCCTATTTTCTTATTTTCCTCTTACAAGAATTGCGATTTGAATTCCCGCCTGCGGGCAGGCTAGCGATCGGAGCACAGAATCTTCACGTTGCTGGAATCTAAGTTCATAGGACAGTAGCATCAACAAGGAATGATGAATAAAGAATGATATGTGTATTGTTTATCGGTAAACAAAGGGAAAGTCGTCCCCAAAATACGACTTCCCCTTTGCTTTTTCGGGCCAAAAACGATATCCAGCTTGTGAAAGCGCCACCCCCGCCGGGCCCTGATAACGACTTAGGTGGCTCTTCAATGCTCGAGTTGATTTGCTTTACTCTATCGAATAGTACCCTAAGGCTGTTAGGAACAAACAATTTGGTCTATTAGGATTTACCATTGAGACAACCCAAAAATATCCTTGCAGCATACTAACTAAAATTGAAAAATAAGTATTCTAGAAAAGGAAATCAGACGGAGTACACTGGCATTTGATTCGATGTATCGGAGGACAAATAATTGCCGCCGCCTTCGTTTCATATCGTTTTCGAAAAGCAAATTTGGCAACTCATACAGTATGCCATATTTTGCGAATAATAGTAAGTAACATCTTAATTCTATACTTTACTTCGGCTTGGTATTTGACTCGTTTCAGCCATGTATAATATGCCTTATGCTTATATTTCAATGCCGTTCTATGACGCCACAACTCATTGAGCCATTGGTTTGTTAAGCATTTGGTTTTTGATTTTCTACCATCAACAAAATTCTTTCAGCTTCTAGAAATTGCAAAATATCTACTCTTTGCTGGCTTATTCATCAACGCCGTTTTACTTGTTACCTCAGGATGGCATATTGGTGAGTTTTTGAATTTAGAGGTGTGTGTGTGTGTGAAAAAATTCGAGACCTCGTTGGTTGAAAAAGAAACCTATTATGCGTAACAAGCAAGGTTTGATTTAACTATGCAGTAAAGATCTCTAGCATTCCGAATTTTAAACTAATTTTGCTTGTAACTTTATTTTGGAATTTTGGATTCAAAAATTTTTTTCCGCTGGGATCTTTCTCTATCTCTCCTTAAACCTTTCCGTTTTGAACCTGAGAAGATTCCTCTGCTCTACAACTTCCTAGATCTAGAAACATTGCTATCAGTCTTTGTTTGAGGTATGCTAAATGAGATGTAATCAGATGTAATTGCTCAATCAAACTTTAGACGAACTAGCATGTTTGTGCAAAACTTGCAATGCATATAACGTTCATTTCCTGAAAAACGGAGAGACTATACTACGCGCTTTCTACGATTTCCTTCTTCTTATAAAAAAAATTCGGTCAAAACACCAAAATCTGCTATATGCTTATTGTATTAATGAGTATTAGTGAAGTATCAGCATTATTAGGTCTTTTCTTTGAATATTGGTGTACACCAAAAGGAGTGTTATTTTTGTAACGGTTTGAAAATGTGGGTGCCCACAAACTCTTGCTGATATCAAGCTGTCCCTTTAAGTTCCGTCCGTGATTTTCATTCCAATAATTCTCATCTGTTTTGACTATCAAATAAGCTTTGGGAAAGCTTTTGATAAAGCAAAGCAAGCTCTACAAAATGGCTCTCGAAATTGCGCAGAGCTGTTTCTACATCAAGTAAAAATCGAAAACAAAATATTTTAAAATCCGGAAAACTAGAAAAAAAAACTTGAAGCTCTGTTTAAAAGATTTGTAAGCTCTAACTTGTTCACGCTATACCCCTCATCTAAAATTCATATACATTTGCTGTATTTTTTCCATCGCTAAAGAAAATGCGAAATTTGGCATATTCTTCTCAAAGCGAACTGCTTATAGTAGTTGATTCTGGAGCACAAGTCTTTAGAAATTTAAATACAAACTTTTAGCCTTCTTTGAGCGATAGTTTTCGAGAAATTCCAAATTCGGCGTAGAAAAACCGAAAAAAGCAATATTTTCGTACTGGCTTTTTTCAACTTAGCAGTAAAAAAATACAGCAAAAGTGCATAAAAGCACTAAATGAAGATGTAAATGTAGATGCGTGAACAAGTTGCTTTTCAGAATTTTTTAAACAAAGGTGTGAATTTTTCGAGTTTTTCGGTTTGTAAAAAGTTTCTGTGCAAATTTCTGGCGGCCACTTTGTAGGGCTTGCTTTGCTCCATCGAAAGGTATCCTAGAGCTTCTTAGCATCGAGAAAAATGGGAGTTATCTGAGTGAAAATGGAAACGGACGGAACTTAAGGGCCTTTGTACCGTATGCAATATGTAACCTTATAATGCTGGTACTTCATAAATATTTGTACCATACCGCAAGCTGTGCACTATTGTTTCTCGAGGAGCCAATCGTAGATTTTTTTCTATGATTGATATTGGAGACTCGTATAGATGTGAAGCGCGAAGCCTAGTAGATTCAACGGTTAATATGGTGTCCCTGCGGTCACGACAACATTTATACGTGCACAAATGACTTTTTATATCGTCAAGTTGCCTATGACTTACACACTAAAAATTATCCGTTTAGCGCATGTCCACACTATTTGGGCGAAGATGTTGTCAGCAACGCAAAATCACGATATCAACCGTTATATCTACCATAAACATACGAATTTATGTAAAGTCCCCTTTCTGCATAAATAAGAAGCAACACTTGGATTTTCTTCTGTCAAAGTGTAGATATCAAATACATCGAAATTTAGGGACGACATTGGTACCTGGAAATAGGCTAGGAAACTGCTTGTATCAGTTAGATGCTATGGCATCGATTTGTATAGGAGCTGCATGGTTGACATTTCCAAAATGGTTGTTACATAGACAGGTAAGAGAAGTACTTTCTGATAGCTTCCAAGTTTCTATGAACGTCTGAAAAATAACATCAGATCAATTTTTTAATTTATTTGTGAACACTTTTTTGACAGGTGGCGGTGCCACTAGACGAGTCCCACGAACTTTGTGGACGAATTATGGGCGCACTATTCGTAACATCTTACATAGTTTCTGCAAATGCACTACATTGGACTGTAGCGGCTGACAAAATGACAGCAGTTGAAGGCAGAGTTGTTGTGAGTTAGAACAAAATCTTATTTTGTACCAAAACGAGCCCTAATGTTGGCTCTACTCTGGTCTACGGTAGGGTGGCGATTCGTTGTGGGACCGATGCGAGCATGTAGGTGCACGAACTGATCGGTCCTTTGCTCTTCTGTCATTATTCAGAGTCTTTATAACTGAGGGATAGATTTGAACAGTGGTGGTCGAATTTCTCTCCGGGAAGGGGGAACAGAATGCTGTTTTAGAATTTTTTTGGGATGCTTCTCAAAGTTCTAGCAGTCCGGCAGCTACGATCCTGGAAAAATTTTTTTACATGGCTAATTAGTATTTTTGGAAATTTTTAAAACCTATTCAGTTATATAAAATGTAAAAAAAGTTAGTTGCACAATTTTATAACTCATATAAGTAACTTTCAAAAGTTTCGCGACTCATTTCTGGAGGGGGGGGGGAGACCTCGGTTCGCCACTGTTGTGAGTAATGCAATGACAGAGAACGCGGAGGGTTAGCAAACAACGTCTGCCTAGCGTAGCTCGTGCGGTCCCGCAGCGAACGCTCTACTGTGGACTACACTACGGTGGCTGTGTAAAACGGCCGTTACCTTTTTCTAACATCAAATTTTTTAAATTTCAGTGTTGCCTCTGCATATTATCTGCACAAGTCTGGTCACAGATTGCCTATTCTCACTCATGGTCCGGTGGACATTGGGTGGGCATCAGCCTCTTTTCGACATGGACAGTACTCTCGATTATTTACCGTATAGGCTTATATTTCACACTGAAGGAGAAGAAACGCTAGAAATTATATTTTGACTTGATAAAGTGCTTAGTCAGTGTGTAGAATGATCGATTGATGAGTATGTCCTTTGCGACAATGTATTTACTATCATTTGATTTCTTGCAATTTATTCTCCTGATTGCAATGCATCACCTCGGAGTGTCTTTAAGATTTTGATAAAATTCATAATAATCGTTGACTCACAAGTATTAATCATGCGTTTCGTTCTTGTTCTCTTGCATGTTTAAATAAAAAATAGAATTTTTTGTTCATGTGTGCCCTTATAAATCAGCAGGATATGGGCGATCTTCGAAAGAGTACTTGTGCACCTGTTGTATTAGGTTGTAACATAAGGTTTGTTGCATTTCCTTTTTTTTCGGAAAATTTCACAAAGTTCGGTAAAGGCTATTTGACATACATTAAGAAGGGACAAATGGCTCTCCACTGGCACAATTTCCATCTAGACGAATGGATTACATTACATGCAATGGCAATTTCGTGACAGCACTTTAACCTTCAGCTTTCTCTTTCTTTTCCAAAATTCTTTCTTTGATATTTTACGTTTTTGGATTTTGCATGGATTTTCGAGAGTAGAGAGCATCATCGATAGTATGAAAGCGAGTTGAAGCTCAAGCCCTTCAACGAAGTAAGTTGGAAGTCTGGCAAAAATAATTCGAAAAAATTTCAAAAAATTCATAAATCAAATTTTTCGTTGAATCGAAAAGCTTTCCCATGGTTTAAAAGTAAGAAAAAATTTTCGGAGAAATTTATGAAGATTTTCTTCTCTAAGCGTAACTAAATTTATGTCACGACCTACATAATATTTAGATGCAGCTTCATGTTCAAAATCCATGCGAACTTTCAGTCCGCAAAAACGGAAATGGACCGAATCAGAGGACATTGCTATCTCTTTCGGTTGACCTCCTTCAGGGCCATTTTGCACTCCCGGAAGCTAATGATGTTATAGTGAAGAGATGAGTGCAGATCCAAGGTTAGTTTACGAGTTCCTAAGAGGTGAAAGAGAAAAACGAGAAGATTAGGAGGCAAAGTAATTGTGGAAAATATGATTTACAAATTTTTTAGTGAAATTAGCCCGTGAAGGAATGCGCTTCTGCGATGCAATATTTGCGATTTCTTTGATGGCTAGTTTTCTAAGAATTGTTAATTTTTTGGATACAAACAAAGCTGAGCAATTTATAAGTAGCAAATCTGCAAAAGTGTGAGTTTTTGCTGCTAAATTTATTATCATTTTTATCTATCTTCTAACAATCTATTAGCTCTATTATCTACCCTGCTTTGTGCTCACATACTGCACCATTTTTGTTCCCACAGCTAATGGAGTTGAACGAGCAAGGAATTAGTTCTGGAACTCAAGAATTCACATCAAATCAAAAGTGCTAAGCTAGTGCAAATTCTGTTTCCAAACAAGGTCCAAAATAGTAGCAGAAAGAATCAATGCATTGCTGCATTAAGCTCACTAGAGCATTTATTTTTTATTTTTAAACCAGTTGTAAGGGAGGGTAAAGAAGAAGGCAAGCTGCTGTGAATTTCTCTTAACATTTCAGTTAGATATTGAATAGTTACTGTATAGTTTTCAAGTACTTCCATGTAAAAAATATGCAAGAAAGTAAATCTATCAGAATTAAGACATTTGAAGATGTATATCAATTTTAGTATCTTGTATGTCCAGAAAAAGCAAAGAAGGTCCCACAATCTCAATATAGCTGCTGTACTTACTGTTTATCTGGACTTGGGCTATGGTTTAGTGTGACTTGAGCTTACGATACATCATCGCTTTGGATTTGTTTATAGATAAAGTCTAACTTTCGAACTACAATCTTCTGCACACCTCCCAAACTTGTTATTCCTTGCAAAAACGAAAATGAAATTTTGAGAACCTTGTAAATCTTGCAGGTGCCCTAATCAAGCTACAATGATAACTGCTAAAAAACGTAAAAAAAATATTACGAATAAAAACAATGATAAAAAATCTATAAAATCAAGCACTGATAATGCAATAATAGCTTTGCAATTTCAAAAGCTGTACTTTACCTTCAATTGCTATTGGATATTATCTAAATCTCCAGTTTCTGTTACGATTTTTGGTATCTATAATATTTCATTAACTTTTAAAAATTATTACTTTGGCTCAAATAATGATATAATAGAACTGAGCACTACTAGAAATTTGAAAAGTAGCAAGTTTTGAGCTGTTTTGAATACTACTAAAAAATCGCCATTTATTGTCGTTATGCAATCAACTGTCTAAATTTCCGCTTCAGTTAGATTTCACCCTTCATAATTATTTGATTGATTTTCCGCAGTTATTTTCTTGGCCCACAGTATAGAAATAATAGAAGAACTCTAAGCATTATTCAACAAGTTCGATAAGTTTGATAGCTGTGCTAATCGCAACTAAAAGCATTACATTTTCAATAGTGTATTTTTTCATTAATTTGAGATTTTGAAACTCAACAGAAATAGTTATTGGCAAGCTTTGGAATGATAGGTTCGGATTAAATATTCTAAGCATGAGAAAAAGGATGTTTGACCTCATTGCGGCTCGTAAATACTAATCAGATTATCAGGTTGTTTTGTTCGACTTTTCTGAAATTAGTTTATGAACGGAAGGGAGCCAAGCAACATAGTGGTCCCAAGACCGGGCGAGAACTGTGAGGATTCTTTTTGGATAGAGTTATGGATCTTGGAGAAACTAATGAGAAGCGGAATACTTCTCCAAGAACTTTCACAATTTAGGGCAGTCCTAAAAGAACTACTTACTTCTAATGTAACTTTGTCTGTTCGTTATTCGATTATGTCACTATTACTAATAAGTTTTGACGCTTGTTGTTCAGAATACAATCATTTGTTTTTGCAAAAATAGGGTACCTTGAGTAATATTTCATCTATCTCATTGAATTTTTGAGGTAATTTTCCTAACAAGGTGAGGTATTCAACTCGAAATGGGCTTTCCCAATGAGAATCATGTTAGTCGAAAGGCCTTTAAGGGCTGTTTTCAAAACATTCTTCCATATCTGCTTATCGGTTTACTGTACAAAGTTAGGGGCATTTTTCTGCTTTCAAATTGCATGGTCAAGTTGTGAATAAATGTCCTAAATTCGTCTGAGATAAATTTATTGTACTTAAAAAATTTGATGGGAATAGTTTTGAAGCAATTCTGCTACCTTAGTCCTGCAATACATAAGCTACCAAACGTATCATTGGAGACCAAACAAATGCATGTAACTTCGTTCAGTGAATCCCTAACCAGATAAGAAAAGCATAATCGTGATCAACATTTCAAGGCGTTCCTTATGGGTATACACTTTGCTGGGGTAAGCCACTTCGAGTCATATACCTTCCCTATTAAGCTCAAAGCTGCAATAACAACACCTGGCTTGCAAGAAGCCGATACCGAATTGATTTGTTTGCAGATGCAATGACATGAGAATCGGGGAGTCTATGAGCTTGGACACATATCCACACACTCAGCAAGCACGTTTCAGCGTGGGAACACGCACGTGCGATTGCGGTGACATCGTCGGCCGGGGGCTCGGGGCATTGAAAGGCCTTCGCTTAATGAGTGCCGGGGCAAATCCCGCCCCGTGTGTCGATTTCAGTTATGCGCTGAATGCGACGGGGGGACGGGGGCGGGGGCAGAGCTGTGCTGCTGTGACGACGTTCTGCAGGCATCACATTCGCCCCTGAGCTGTTATATGCACATTCGACACACTTCTTACATGACGAGCTGCGAATTCCGCTCGGGACAGCCTATGTAGAGAGTGACTTTGCTGAGAAGTGTGTGTGTGTGTGATGCTCGACAAATGATATGGTATTATGCTAATTGTCCTGCTACTGGCTCTACTTCACACAGCTCACTCATGTGATTTCGATGCGAATTTGTCAGTTGTGTCCTGCACAGATTTGGATGCATTCCAACTCGTCAATGATTCCGAAATAGCTGGTTATACCCTACTTCTGCAACAGTGCTCTCCTCCAGCAGAAGCAGCCACCTCCACCGCCATCGAGACTGTCGAACTCCTCTGCGACAAACCCTTGCCCCCTTTCGCTCTCGAGCACTTTTCAAACCTCCATAACCTCCAGCTTACCCAATGTAACCTAACCAACCTTCAATGGCAGCAATTCTATGTCGAAGGACAAACCCCACATGCTGATTTCACCACTTGTCCCCTTGACTGTAATTGCCGTAATGAATGGATCATTTCCACAAGAAATAATGTGGCTTTCTCAGTGGTACCCATTCTACCGCCATCGTACAGATGCTCGTTTCTACACTGCGATTGGGGAAATCTTCTAGCCCCAGCTTTTATTGAATGCGTACCTGGTGACAATGTTACTTTGATTGTCAATATTTCTGCTGCAACTGTTGAAGATTTTCCGGAAAGGTTTGTTTCTTTTGCTACACATGGGCACTAATTTTTTTTTGATTTGTTAGCGCCTTATCAAAATTATATAATAAATTTTACTAATGAAATACCAAATCTACACATTAAAATTTATGTATGATCTGACAGTGCCTTTTACCTTTGGGCTATCTATTGTTTTAATTATTTTCTTTCGAGTGAGTGTAGTTATTTCTACGGAAGGTTTGAGCGGAAATCGTAATTATCAGTGGTATTAAATTGATATATAAGTCTTGCACCAAAAATATAAAAAAATTCGTTCAAAAAATAAAAGTTGTATCTTACCGTAGATAATATCGCAGTAGTGTATTTTAGTTTAGTTATTTTGTGTGCAAGATTTTCTCTATTTAATACCAAAGATAGGAGCGTTTTTCGATCTGAGTTAAAAAGTCAAATAAAAAAATTCAAGAAATTCAGTAGCTTAAGCGAGCGAAATTCAAAAAAGCAAACTTTCTAAGATGTTCCTTTTTGCCAGCTTGCACCTTGTATATCGCAGTAGCGTATTTTATTCCAATTATTATTAGAATGTGCAAGATTTTTCTCTAATTGATATATAGCAAAGTAAGAGATGTCATCGAAGTCAGGAAAGAGTAAGAATTTTTAATTTTTTTGGTATAAGACTTATGTATCACCTAGTAGATTGACTCTAGTTTGGTGTGGTTCATTGTATTTTCAAAAATTCGCTTATTTATTACAATTTTCTGCGTAGTTCTATTTTTCTACTTTCTTCTATAAATCTAACATCTATACATTTCTCCATCATATATACCATATACAACACTACTAAAAATAAAAATTTGATTTCCTCCTAGCTTTGATGATTCTTTTCTATACGGTACTTTTGCAATTGAATCCTCTTCTTTAATTTCCGTGCGACGTCGAAAATAACTGTGACGAAGCAACTTTTTCGTTTTGGAGCGTTCTTTTTTTATCACATTGTACTTTAGCACAATTCTGCACTAGATCTGCCCTAGAATTAAATTTTTGGGGATCTGCAGCGAAGAGTAAGAATCTGCTCTGTCAAGAGAAAATCAGTGGTTAGGAATGGGGTAATCTAAATAAACATGAGAATTCACCTGTCTTTTCGTACAACTTGCAAACCTGCAGAAATCCTTCTTTCCAAGGAATATATTTGCATTAGAAAGCGGAAATGGCATGTTGGGATGATGGATTATTTCGGTAAATTATCTTATACAATTCATTCCAAAAATTTTGAAATTCCTTTATTTTCGAGTAGGGGAGAAATTCTCGCTTTCCAAATGTGCTTGAATCTGAATTATTTGTTGGCCTGATTAAGAGAATTACTCAAAAAGTGATTTTTCGTATTTTGGTCGCTAAAATTGCTAAAACGTCTACTAAAATCTGAATTTATTTTTGGTCTTGGCTCAATGACCTACCTTTATGAAAAAAATGTTAATAGTGACTGATTGTTTCTACGAATACTCACGAATTTTGATTTTTCTAACTTGATTTATCGATTTCATTCCGAATTGCTTTTTCCAAAATACATTATAAAATACTACCTTGATACGTACCAGAAAACATATTCCCTAAATCAGATACTTTGTTGAAGCATGTTTAAAACGAATTTCTTCACTTTTTTTGGTGCAAAAAGTGTGCTATCTAGTACAATCGAGCGAAAGCACAGCCATATGGATAGTTCTAATTTTGGTTATGTTTCTAAGATGATTTGTGGGAGAATGTTTGTTGAAATCATTCATAAAATTCTCACTGTGTGCAGTATTTTCAGCGCCATGGTCTGGTTTTCTTTAGGCAATACTTCTCATGGTTGCACACACCGGAACTCAGTCATAATTTCACCGAAGTAATTTCCAACACGAGCATGAAGTTGGTAATTGAACCTGTTGCGGAAGAACACCTCGGGACCATCAGGGTCATATGTTGGCATTGTGAACATCCTTTGATGGTTTCAGTCGAGGTCAGTTTACCTTTACTTATTTATGTGCGAAATATTTGAGTGCTGGTGAAACCCGAAAAGAAATCCTGGAAAAAATCTTTAATATTTTTTTCCAGCATAGTTGTGTGCAAAATTACGTAACGATAGTTGCAGCGTGACTTGTCACCTCTAATAAGCTATGTGATTGCCATAGCAACTCAGATTGCTGACTTCCTTATTCGGCTTTTTTACAGGTGTTGGAAGTGAAGCATCTGAAGATGTCTTTCACAAAGTGGGAAAACTTTTTGCTGAGTGGGGATTGTGCAAAATGAACTTTGAAATAGAACAGCGCGACGTTAAAGGATGGTGTAATACTGCTTTCGAAATCAGACTTTCAAATCACGATTGCTGAGCTTATTATTTTGCATAACCTTTCTGCAGAAATTAGCACCATCTAATCACTAATAGCCCTTTCTGGGATTAATGTTGTATTTTACTATATGTATCAGAGGTTTACTAAATTAAAAATTGGGTAAAACAAATTCGAGATTCGTAGCGATTCATAGAGGCTTCCGGTTGGCACAGAAAAGGCTCAGAAATTTCTAGAATTACTTTTTATTTGGGTTTTATAGTCTGCGCTTTTCAACTAACAAGGGAAGGATACTTGGTGACCCCGGCCATTTGGAATGCGATGTATACCATAAGGTGCACCTCAAAACGCTGGTTCTAAATTTCGCTCGAAATCCGCGAAACGATCATATGAAGTCAGTTAGAACCTTTTTTCGTCGAAAACTTGCGTATTTTTTGGTAAAATCATCGAATTTGATCTATTTCACCGTTTGAAGCTATCTTGGAGAGGAGAATCTTGTAAGGTGTAACGTTGTACTTATACCTATCTAAATCATATTTAGCACTTGAGGAGGAATGCAAAATTTTTTCCAATGATTGATTTTCACCCTCCACAATAGCGCAATTCATTTTTGAAAAAATAAATATAATTCCATCCAGGTTCTCGTTTCGCATACATGGAAAAGAGCATTTGAACCAGCATTAAAAGGCGTATTTTTTGATATACAAACCATTATGAATGGCAGGGGTCACCAAGTACCGTTCCCTGTTAAGATAAGTAGCGCTGATAGGGCATCTCTGAAGTTGTAATTTTCGAATTTATATATTCGAGATTTGTAATCGTTTGGATTATATAGGCTGCTGCTTGACAAAGGCGTAATATCTTTGGGCGCGAACGCGGCTTTATTGGTCGCAGAGCGCATGAGGCGCAAGATTTACAAAGGTGAAGATTCGCGCGCGTCGCATTCGCGCCCGCTCAGCTAAAACGGCTTCTGCGCCTTCGTCATGCAGTAGCCTTTAATCATTAATGTACACGGAAAAGACTACTTACAGATTGTATACAATGTGAAAATACTATGTAGACTGAAACTGCTTTGACCAACTTGAGTAGAATTTTTTGGAAATTTTGGTGCAAGACTTACGTTCCAACCCAATATAAATACTTTTCCAGCTTCGAGTACGGGTTCCTATTCGTGCTCGGCTTGAGGAACGAGATGATTCGATTCGAATGATCATCTCTGGATGGCCTATCTCACCTCTCAACCTCACAATCGAAGGGGATGATGGAAATCAAACCCATTTGTTATCTGAAGATGATTCTGTTGAATTTTTCGATAGCTTAGTAGTTCGGCCAGATAAATGGTGAGTTGTGAGTTGTTCGAAGATAAATGTTAGTGCTTTTGATTTCCAGGCATTCACTCTTCCATCGTAAAGTGTTTTCTATCTTTACGCTTGCGTGCTTCACCTGTCCAGTTGATCATCCTGCAGGAAACTACTCGTTTGAAGTTTGTTCTACGACAAATTGTTTCCGGACACATAATCATATCAACCATCCAGGAAATCACGTAGGCATTTGTTCTTTTGTTTTCAAAAAACTGTGACGTGAAGTTGTATGTAATTGATTAGTTCGTACAGTAATTGAATTTGTAAAGTCTTTTGTAAAATTTGTTATTTGTAATCCTGTAGAAAAGGCTATAAGCGATTGTAGAAGAATTCATGCGTCACATGTGTGCTTCCAGCGTCCACTTAGCACCTATTTTTTTGGGCGGGCGCATTGAGGGCCGGGGTTTCAGCCATTTGGGTACCCAGATTTTTTATGTGAATACTAATTGAGTGAGCCACTGTCCAAGCGGCACTTCGTATGAATCATCTGTGATCGAGAAACCTAACTCTAAATCTCAGCGTATACCGTACTCTTCGCGAACAGACCAATCAGCGTTCTTGGATACGGTATGGGTTAGAGTTCGGAGGTGAATGTCTTCGCCACGAATAATTTTTATGAAACGCCGATTTCTTGATGGGGCCTCCCAATCAGTACACACAGAAGTCGGATAACCAGTCCGGATATTGCCTGCAAAAAACGAAGCTTTGTTTGAAGGTGACCGCTTCGCAGAGGCATATGCGTAGCGACAGGCCCGGATGCGCTCGTCTTTGAAAATAACAAACTGCGGCTTATACATATGAATAGAGGATGGCAGATATAATCTAAATTCATTGATTACAGTCACATTTCTATCCTCCAATCACCAATTCGGCTTCGTTGTTTCTCCCAATACTGGTATTTCTCATATTCATCTTCTTGTTATCGATGCTGATATTCAGGATAAGAATCATGCACGATTGTTGTAAAAAGGTGATCAAAATGCATTGATTTGCTCCATTACTCTCCATATTCATTCTAGATTTCCTTCTTACGTGATAAAGCATCACTCCATCATGTCATATCCCGGCGGACTAGTCGAGTTACGGAAGAAACTTTGTTAAGACTGGGTAAGCCTTACGGAAAGAGGCTCACATTACTACTTTTATTATTACTAGCACTATTATTTTAGATATTTCAGAGGAACGCTCTTCCCTTTCATCATCGGACTATTCTGGCCAAATAATACCATTTATAGAACTGGGCACCATTCAAGTACACGAGAAGATAGGAAAGGTATTTAAATGAATTTTGTTGCAAATCTTCAATTATTTTCTACGTCTTCTGCAAAATCCATCTTCTTTTCTAATATTAGATTATGGAAAGTAGTGAACAAGCTTCAAAAAAGTATTTTATATTCATGGATGGTAAATGAAATTAAGAAACACCTAAATGGAGATGGCCTTCAATATCAGAATTTCGGCGGATGTGACCTTTTGCTGTTACGGTATTTCCATGCAAGACCACAGTTGCACGCGCAAAATGACCCCCTCCGCCTTGTCTCTTTACGTTTCATTTTCACATATGAGATTTGTGAACATTCGATATACTGATTTAGAACGATCCAAAATTTCTTAGTTATTTAACTGCACTGCGGCACTTTTGTTGATCGATGCTTTCTGCTCAGAACCACTCTGAAGAACACTCACGATTTAATGTATTTCGCTAATGAAGTATTGTTCGTAAAGTCTAATTCGATTAGGGTCTTTGAAGCTTTAGACCTACAATAGACAAAATAATGAGATGCAGCTATCATCAGTTGTTGATTAACGCCGTAGTGAAGAGAAACTAATCAAGCATTGACGTATATAGCCAACAATGATGGTAGTGATTAGCACAAACCTTCACAAGGGTAAACATAGACACGTACTAAGTCAAGCTTCAACCAAACAGCAGCACACTTCTTGAATAAAATAGCAAACAATTCCTGTTTTGGGGTTATTTACTCATTTTTCCAATTGTTCGTGATCAGTGAGGCGTCTAAAAGGGCAAAGCGGCTACAGCAAGAAACCAAAAATCCCTGAACGGCAGTGTCCAGCAAAATCTAAATATTTGAAATTTCTTATGTACGGATTGGGATGCCCTATGGGAGCCATTGCCCAAGCGGTGGCTTATAGAAATCACTCGTGGTTGAGGAACTTCACTGTAACTTTTTGGTCGGACCGTACTTTCTCCAAGAGGGTCCAGCTACCGTAATCGAGGGCGCTGATTGGTCCGCTTCGATTGGGCGATGGCTTAGTTGTGATACCTCATTCATTTAACGTAACTCAAATTTATTGCCTGGGCACTGCCTTCAGCCTTGAGGATGGAAGACTATGGAATGGAAATTTTTCTTTGTGAACGGCATGTTTGAACCTCCAATGCATAAATTCCTTGAGTTTGCTGGGGCGGTCAGTTGTTCATGAACTAGGAGGTCCTGACATCAACAGTTGGGACAAATTAGTTTGATAAATAAAGTAAGAACAAAAAAGCAGTAAGAGTGATTGTCACGTCAAAATTATACTTTGGTTTTTGTTAAAAGTAAAACCTTGTAGAAATACTTTATCCAATCTGTTAGACTGGTCTCAAGCCCGTGAACTGCGAAAAATTTATTTGCATTTAGGGTGCTTTCGGCGAAGTTTACTGTGGCTCTTGGGAGAAAACCGGTGAACGCACAGTTGCTATAAAAGCTATCGAAGCTGATGAAGATGTGGAAAAAGAGGTGGGCATCTATACACTAATATAGTTATTTACAAAACAAATATCTAATAATCCTACCAAATGCAGTGTCAAAAATAGATTTATTCACAGGCGGCTGTTTTGTCTCGTCTTGAACATCCGAATATTGTTCGTCTCTATGGTATGACTAGAGATGGTCCACGCTTGCTGTTGGTGTTTGAAAGAATGAATATGGGTACGGTCTTAAATTCATTAATGAATGCAGCTTCCAAAGTTGCCCGTGTGTCGGGCACTAATGTCGTGCCGCACGTCGACGCTACGCACTGATCCATCGGCGTTTCGGCGTGGCGCTGGAACTGCTATGAAACGGCGCCAGCATTTTAGTGGCACGGCGCTGGCACGGGCAGTTCTGGATGCAGGTTAACAACGGCTATGCCTAAAAAATGTATATAAAGTGCGAACACCTTTTGAAAAGGATTGATTTCATTTGAATCGTTTACACTTGCAAACTCCTCAGAAGCTAAAAATATGTACCATGATCAACGGCGGTCCCAGGATTTCCTTTCGGGGAACACTGGAAAATTTATGGGGATGCTTTCCGAAATTTTCGCGTGCCCATAGTTCCGAAGGTCCAGAAGAGGGGCGTGGCGACAACCAGGTCCCGAAGAAATTCTGTTACAGGCTAAATTAAGTTTTTAGAACATTTTGAATTATTCTGAACAAGTCTCTAGCACGAAGTGTTGTAAGTAACTTTCAAAAACCGCCCTCCGCTCCCACCACCCCCCCCCCCCCCCTCCCCCCATCGGTAAGACGCTGACCATCATTTTTATGTGTGAAAACATAATACGAAAAATCTAAATTTGAGTTATAAGAAATTGTCTCAGGTGATTTACGATCATATCTGCGAGCGCGAGCTCCGACTTCAGCAAGTTATTCGCAATTTCCGCCAGCGTTGACGGAAAATGAGCTCAAAGTGATAGTACGACAGGTAAATATCGTTATCACTGTGTATAATGCTTAAACCCCCATATATTTTCAGATAGTAACGGGTTTGTGCTACCTCAGCACGCAACAAATTGTTCACAGGGATCTAGCCGCAAGAAATTGTTTGGTTAGTGGCGAAAGCGACCTCCGATGCTTTCTAGCAACGCAGAGACCACCGATTACCATCAAGGTTTGTTCATTAGATATGATATATCAATTATGGTTTATATGTTAAGATCTCCGACTTTGGTATGTCGAGACGATTGTACGGGCAAACCGACTATTACCGTATGCAGAATCATTGCTTACTGCCTGTGCGATGGTTACCACCAGAAGCCATCAGCGATCACAGATTCAGCACAAGTAGTGATGTTTGGTAGGTTTTATGAAATATAAAGTTAGCCATGAGAAAAAAAGATCAGTTATTTGCTGCAATCCTCACAATCTCTTTCTCTTTATTATCTTTGAGACGAATTTTACATGCTCTGCTTGTGGATCTCAAAATGAATGTAGTCACTGTTTGCATGCCCTTTTGGCCTTATCCGGCCTCGTGGACCCTTTTGCGCGAACACCTTACTATAGTTTACGGTAAGGTGATTCGCTGCAGGACTTACATGAGCGGCGCAGAGTAGGCGGACGATTATCGCACGCCTTCTTTTGCATGGGACTTTAGGCTTCCTCATAAGGTGATGTGCACTTTTTTATATAATGGTGATGACCAGGGTTGAGCGTGGGGTCAGGCGTGCCCGACCTGGGGGGTCGTATTGAGGGTAAGACTGGGGGGGGGTCGTAATTAAGAATCGAATCTGTTAAGTTGGGGAGATACTGCAAGGTGAAGAAGAAATGCGTTAGTCTGGTGGATATCGCGATCACATGAAGGAATGACGGTCATAAACAGCATACTGATTGTTTCCACAATGGAATTTTTAGCCACAATTCAAATCTTCATCTCTTTTATCTTTACCTAAAAAGTGGTGCCAAAATTCTAACCGGCGCGTTTTTCACGCTGAGTGCTCCAACTCCTCGGATTAGCACAAGGCAGAAACAACTCGAATCAAGCTCAAACACTCACTGTGGAATCTTCGAGGGTTGAGCTAACGAATCACATAAAACTTGGGTAGAAAAGCATTTTCGGAAATAAAGTTATTGGGGTCAGGCGCAACCCCTCAAAAGGTCAAGCCGCCTGAGCCTTTGAGGGGTTGCGCCTGACCCTTTTAACTTGCGTTCAAAATTCAGAAATCGCCCCTTTTGTTGATATAAGTATTGAGCGTAGAGCCTCCTCTTGCTATATTGAAAATTTGGAACGAAACACTCCATCTCTGTGAAAATTATAGCTTTGAAAAAAGGACTATCCAGATCTAAAACTTACCGTCAAGCTGTGTGTGGTTGTATCGCAGAAAGTCGGGCCTACGGATTTCAAAAAATAGAAACCTGCATTGAAGGCTGGTCTTCTTCAAAATATAACACCCTGAGGACTTGGAGGTAAAGCGGAGGGTCTTTAGGGGTTTTCACAGGGGGGGGGGGGAGGTCGTTTATGAAGAGCTTCTGCCTGACCTCTTGCTCAACCCTTGTGATGACATGAACGAAGAGGGGATGCGACAAACTCGGCTATTTACTCCGCCTCGCAAGCGCAGGTCCCTCAGCGAACTGCTACCGTATTGTAGTCTAAAGTAAAGTGGCCAGTAAAGTAACCGTCTCCTCAGCCAGCTTTTTTGCCGAATTTACAAGTTTTTTCATACTAAAAGACATGAGAAATCCTTTCACAGTGAAATGGACATTTTTATAGTGCCGTAGTGCATTTATCTTCACTAATTTCATGAAAAGTGTGTTTACATCATCAGTGCTAGAGTTCTCAAAAAACCGAATATCACAATTAGCTCGTCGTGTAATAATTGCATGTTTCAGGGCTCTGGGCGTAACCATGTGGGAAGTATTCAGCTATGGAGAATTACCGTTTGCAGAACTAAACAACTTTGAGATGGTTTCTTACGCTATGGCAGGTTAGGATCCCAGCTTTTTTTTTGAATGTTTTTGAAAACCAATAATGTTGAAGGAATGCGACCCCCAATGCCAAAATCATGCCCAAAACCTATCTACGAACTAATGCAACGATGTTGGGCTACAGATCCGGACCAGCGCATAACTCCAGAAGAGCTGCTACTAGACCCGTGCCTCACTCCTACACTTACAGATTTTCTCTGTGCTGTACCTGTTTAGCACTTTTTTTTCACGAACGCTAAGGTTGCGACATATTGCTTTTATGCTATCAAACAATAGAACGTGTGGAAATTACGGTTGAAGCTTTATAGATGGTAGATATAAACCAAAAGCGTAGAATTTAAACAATATGTCTTGAGATGTGGAAAAGGTTCGGGTTTTTCCGCATGGTCTCCTTACTGTAGATTACGGTAGAGTAAGACCTGGTAAGTGGAAGAATTAGTGGCACCCCTCTGCTCTTTTACCACTGCAGTATCTAAAATACCCGGTACTATCCCTATTAGTTTATTTTATGTGAGTAATCGCGACACAGAGGGCGGGCATCTAATCCGTCTATCAACCCCGAATTCCTCGCATGGGTCCCGCAGCGAAGTGGTAGTTCGCCGTAACCCAAGCATAGCCGGCCATTTTTGCACGAAAAACTTGGAAGGGCATGGTTGATGGTGATCAGGGAATTTTTTGCAGGGATAAACTAAAGTCTAAGCAATTAAAAGCAGCATACAAGAAAAATGTATATCCATAGCTGCTTTTGCTTTTATTCTCGCTACCGTAATCTCGCGCGCTATTTTGTCAATTTTGTTTTTGCTGGTTTTATAATATCTGTGGAATTTTCTTGTTGTAATTGTAAGTTAGAATTGAAAGTAGTACTGCATTATAAATTACGGTGATTTTAATGAAAACTATAACTTTTTCCGCTCCAATTTGCACACATTGCGTATTTCTATTGCGTTGTGATTGTAGTTCTGTTTATACATATCGGTTCAAAAATCAATCAAGAATGCCATCTTACTTCTCGTAAACAATTGAAATCATTATTGTAAGACTAATTCACTTGTTAGTTAAACGATTTGTGAAACTGGCGTTGCACTTGTTTGAAGTGATCTCCAATGTTTGATACATGATTTACGGTTTCTTTCTGTTTTTTTCAAGATTTTGATAATAAAAAGATGTGTTCATTGTGTTTGGATATGTTGATAGACAAACTGTTCACTCAGATGTGCCTCCTCTTTCTCAATAATTCCAAACGAGCAGTTATTTTGAGTACGAGTACAAAAATTTGTGTTGGTTGTTATTAGAAAATTACTATTTGAACTTGAAGAACATTTTTCAGGCAGTGAAATTTGATTTGTACGCACTACTTGGACTACTTTTTGTTTACTGCAACGCCTATAAAAGTTGTTATATTCATTTATATGCTACACATCCACTTAATCAGTAAAAGTAATAATACATATCGAATCGATGATCACCCGAAAATTTGCACTTATGAGGAAAAGAATGTCCTTGCAAAGCAGTTATTCAAGAAAAGGTAAAAAAGTAGTTGTAAATTGAACACAAGTTGCATTAAACGGAATTCTCAACTTCAAACATTACACATCAGTCAATGAATTTCTTCATAATGCCATATCCAGCTGACATGAATTAACGGGAATGTCTCAAAGATAAACTACAAAAATTGCATTGTAGTATTACATTCGAATTCTATGGATATGAGTAGTAACTTGGATTGGTTGAGTATTGTGACAAGAAGAACGGAATAAAGGCAATACGTGATGGCAATCTGGGATTATCTCGATTTGTCAGCTATAATCAAACATAGTAGAGGAAGCTGAACAAAGATCAGTACATCTAATATCGGTATGGAAAATGGGATTCGTCACAGATAATCTCTTGGTAACTTAAATTCGTGAAAACAAAAGGCAAATCAAACGGTCTGCTTGCAGAAAATCGGACAGAAATTGTTCAAATCATTTAAAAAGAAAAATTCCTCGGAAAGCTTGGGGTAGTCGAAGTCAGTAATGAAACACTGCGAACACGATCATTGAGCACCATAGCGAGTTCTAAAAATATTTTTTAGTGAAGGTAATTGAATAAATCACTAAATTCTTTGAATGTTTCAACAGGCAGTCTTCTTGATTGCCATGCTTGAGCTCTAGGCTGACTCCGATTTCTTTCTAGATTTTCGACCTTTGGGCGACTTTAGGCCCAAAACGATTCTCAAAATCCAAAATTTCCTAAATAGTCGCAGAAGCAAAGACAATTCTTCTCAAGTTTCTAACGCTATGTTGGTTTTTAGATGCGCATAGAAAGGCGAATAGAACTTCTGCAAAATAGAAATGATGTTTAGCTGGAAAAAAAGAGCATAAAATAATATTTGGACCTTGAAAGTGCGAATCAAATGTTTGGTTTGAAGTGCGAATCAAATGTTTGATTTGAACACATTTGAATACTTTTACGCCATAAAATGTACAAAAAAGCATGAAAATTCAAGAGATACAAAGTGAAGCAGGTACACATGTGGTGAAAATAGGGTTTTTTTGTGAAGACACATGAAAACTATGAAAATACCACGGTCGAAAGACAAACAACGAATAGAAATTGACTTACATTTCTGTAGATGTATTGTGCATATCCATCACAATCGGTGTCCCAAACGCATTGTGAAGCGATGCTAAAACGCTTGAAGTAAAGAGCGACAATTTCTCAAAAAATCTATGCATTGTAATTTCTTAGAAAAGTATTGGAAGATTTCTACAAATCTGAGAAAACGATTAAATCAATTTATCCTTTGCAAAGATTGCCCATGAACCTGAACAAATATCACAGTGTCCAAACTGACCAGGGTATCGGTATATGGAGAAAGAAGAAAGTCAGGAAATGACAAACTGAGTTTTCTCATGGATGCTTGAAATTTACAAAAAAAAATACTAAAAGCTCACTTCATTCCTTGTCCTCGCTGCTCTCCAATGCTGACTTGTACAATATACTTGTAGTGTGGTAGTTGGAGAGCTGAAACATAAGGTTTCAAGAAAGGGCAGTCTGTATACATATACACTTTATTTTGTTATGAATATCACAAATTTTATTCGTAGCAGAAGGCCAAAAATTAATCTTTAGTGAGTTACAATCTGAACTAAATTGGTACTTATTCAACAACATTCGATATCGTTTATAGTAAAAAAGTGAAAAGAATGGCACTCGAAACTATTAGGAGAAGTAATTTTAATCTGAATGAAAGGATTCCAATCTTAGTACTGATCCTTTCTAATCCTAAATCTGTGCTACAAATTAGGAGAATCTGCGTGGCAGCTTATCACATTTGACGAAGTTGCGGTATATTTGATAGGCTGAAATAATTGTGCTAATCACGTCGAAGATCAAAATATGATTCAAAATCGAAACCTATAATTTTACAGAATTCAATTTCCGGATGAACTTATTTCCAGAGCATATACATATGTAAGAACATCAAAGAAAGCAGATCAAATCCATATCGAGTCGATCGTTCCCCATCGAACTGTCTCCCAAGGCACGAGCACATTTTCGTTCTTTTGCTTTCTTTGACTCTCTTTACTTCTGCCTATTCTTTTGAACAAGTTTCCAGTACAAACGAGGGACAAATGATTGCATAGGGTTTTACCAGGGTTTTTCTGGGTGCCAGTGTTTTTGGATAATGTCGTCCATTTTCGTCCATCTTTAATTTCATTGCTTTGTGTGGAAAAGGAGAAAGTTAGCAAGCCATGACATGACGCCGATAAAGGGATTTGTTATCCATCCGCGTGTCATAGCATCGTTTTGTGTTTTTCCTCGTTCTGAAAAACATTTTACGTCGTTCTGCAAATCTAGGTTTGCATTCGGGTATTTCTGTTTTAGGTGAACAAACGGCAAAAAAATTCAGCCAACTGGACGATAGACCGGAATGAAAGGTAAGCGCTTCTAGTTTCTAATCCATCATTTTTGCCACATGAAAAAAAATGCCGTTTGGTACCCTCAGCTCTCTAAACAGTCTTTGAGACTGTTCAGGACTGCATAAACCTTCAACGCGACCCAGTGACTCTGTGTATTATATTTGTGAGGATTTCAAATTTTGTAGCGAAAAGGGTAAAAAATTTGATTTGCAATATCCAAGATTTAAATATGCACGATATACTACGTCGGCACTCCGGCATTGCGCTGGCACGTGCAATACTGGGCTGCGCCCAGTGTTGCACGTGCCAGCGCAATGCCGGAGTGCCGACGGAGTCGTACGGTCAGCACGCACACTGCGCTGGCACGGCGCCGACACAACGAAGACTCCAGGCGCAATCATTGTGTTTTAATTACGATAAAAAGCTGAGTGGAGAAGTTATTTGAGAGCAAGCAACTGATATTAGTCTTTCAGATTCATTGCAAACTGCTCAGCGTCGTATCTTGAAGGTACTAGACTTTGGTCTAGCGAGCCAAAAGACATCTCTCCAGGTGCGTTTCTGTGTATGTTTTTCTAGCCATATCTACTGTCAAAATCTATCAAAGACGTGAGCTGGTGTGACTTGAAAGAGAAGGTTGTGAGCAAGCATCTTGGAGGCTGGCGGGGAGGGGGAGGGGGTGTATGCCGACAGAGCTGCCCGTTCGGCGCCGTGCACTAACGTCGGTCGATTGATACGGGGGACATACAAGGTGTCCCAAAAAATTGTGCACACTATTTTATCGCTAATAACTCCATTGCTTTGATATCTTTCAGCAAACTTTTGGTATTCTCTAGAGCGAGGCTTAGCTTAGATTTACAATATAGAGCACTTCAAGGATTTTAGGTTTTTGAGAGCGATATGTTGCTTCAAAAAAACCAAGCAAGCCAAAAACTCTTGTACCGGGCTAATCAAGGTTGCTGATTTCAGATATGAAATTTGCACTTTACTGTACCTATTGCACCTTTCATAAGGTATTCCGAATATCGTGACAAGTGTTTCTCCGATGTTCGTCAGAAATGTGTTCACAACCAGTGAAAAAGCTCAAAAAGTCTAAAAAGTTGTGTAGTGAAATCACCACGGGCGATAACCCTTCTATACAATATTGATTTTTTGAAAAAGAATTTTTAGACGGCCTTTTTTACAATGGTTTTATGTACCGATAGTTATTATCGTAATCTTACAGTAATGAAGAACAATCGCTGATTCTCTCTGTACTGTAAATCTAAGTTGAACCTCGCTCTACACAACGGTACCTTGAGGTTGCCGAAAGAAGCAGACCAAGAGAGTTATTGACGATAAAACGTGGGACATTGTGGTGTGGACAGGGTGGACATTTTTTGGGACACCTGTATATGGGATCGGCACGGTGCTAGCACGGTGCCGCTACGCCGGTATCTGAACACTCTAAACGTTGCCTGAGGGCGCTCTATATCGTTTCGAAAGCAGGTACGGCGGAAACCATACGAGTATAAAAATACGATATTAACAAATTAAGTCTAAATTGTAAAGCTTTTTTATAGTCATATCCGATCATAAAATCTTCTGTAAAACACTTCCTCTGAAGACTTCAAAAACTGTCGGCGTTTCTAATCGGGCTTCGAAAATCATGTCATAGAAATGATCAATAATTTCAACTGTTTGTACAAATTGTGAAGAAGTGAATACCTTTTAGTCGATCTCTTATTGTAATCGCAATCGTGTCTGTGAGGGAAGTTTCATATGTCATGCTGAATGTTTGGCTCGCCAACGCTTCTTCGGCAACTTCTTTCAGCAGCGCTTCTCCTTCTCGTTTACGGAATCTGGAAAACTCTAGCACTATATGATGCGGAAAATGTCACAAACACTGTCAGGACGAAAGCAGAAACTGACTTTTCACTTTGTTTTGGCCTGAGGACGAAATCGCGTTCCAGGTCGGCGGTTGACATTGTGCAAGTGCGGCCGGTTGCTACGGAGACGTTCATGGCATAAGCTACCGCAGCTTGAAATGGAAGGCTAGTACATAAAATGGATAACGTCAGTTCAATACAATAGATAATACTAGCAATAATAGTTATTACTATCTTAATAATGAAAATGGTAATAGCAGTTAATAGCATTGATCTAATATCAATGTAACTGATTGTCCTCTTTGCGGTCAGGGTCCAATCAATCCCTCACTTTCCAAAGACGTTATTCTCTATTAACCTTGAAAGTAAGAGTTTAGAAAAGTGTTTTTGAATTATCGTATATACAGAAGAGATGGCTCGGTTACGTATAAAAGGAGAGTCTTACATTTTTACTTGACTTTTTACTTACTTACTTATCAACCTATTCGAGCTCATGTTTACTGATGAAATTCAATAAACTAGTAGCTACTGGACTCTTTCTCGGATGACCATCTTGAACTCTCGAATGTACCCTTGCAAAAGTTTTCACTTCCGAAGTAGAAATTTTTGGCACCTATTTTGTAAACCTCCGACTACCTGCGCGAGACACACTAGAAGAAGTACGAGGAGGGTTTTGCAAATTTGATTAGTTATTTGTATTTGAAAGAAAACTAGAGATTAAAAGAGAGCATCTCGCACTGCTATTCTCGTGCTCTTGAAAATTATTCGAACATATGCGATTTTAGCGACAAATAAAAAGACTGGATATTGAATTCACAAGAGGAGTGTCTTATGGCAAGTTGGTCGCTCCAGATATATTTCGTATCAATAGGGCATCGGGCTGATTCCAAGTCGTCTGCGTATCTGCCATGGGCCTCTGCAAGATGAGTTGTGAGGCTTCTATTTGCAAAAAACGAGACTAGGATCTAGGTAGAATTAACTTCAAAGGACATTTAGTAGGGGTGTATGATATTATAAAACAATAGCTACCCATTTAAACGATTTCGAATTTTTCTTCCAGTTGTAAGTTCAACTTTTTAACTCGGCGTCTGGAGTCCATGAAATACAGGGTGTCCCAAAAGTAAGTACACACTTTTCAAACGGTGATAACTCTCTTCCCACAAAGTCTTTTGCTCAGCTTCAAGTACCAACCGATAGATTAGGATTCAACTTAGATTTACAGTATAGAGTGAATCACATAGTCTCTTCATTACTGTAGGATTACGATAGAAACTTTGAAGAGAGTTTTGAGCCATTTATGACTATATTTCGCCCCAGAATAGATTTTCAACGAGCCAAAAACTTCATCCTTAGGCTAAATTGTGTCGCTGCCTATGAATTTGAAAGTTGCACTTAACGTGAAACTTTTTTATAAGTTATGTCAGATAAACCGCAGTAAAGTTTTTTAAAAAAATATGTTTCAATAATGTGTTAAAAACCATTTGAGACGCTTGAAAAACTTGTAAAGAGTCGTTTGAAATCAGCATGTCTGAAAACATGGCTGCACAACTTTTCAGAATTTTTTGAAGCTTGTTTCTGTAACGGCCTATTCATAGTGTCGCTGTATGCTGAGATTTCCTACCGTAATTCTACAGTAACGAAGAGCGATGAGTGATTCTCTCCATGGTGTGAATCTAAGTTGAAGCCTACTCTACCGGTAATGGTACTTAATGCTAAGCGAAAGACTTTGTGGGAAAAGATTAAGTGACGATTAAAAAGTGTGCACTTACTTTTGGGACTCCCTGTATATCGAGGACAGACGTGGGATCAGGGATGATTTCTAAAATGGTATAGTTCATTTGAAATTCATTTTTTTTACCTAAAACAATTTGTATGTAAAATGGAACAAATTGATGGGAGAACTTCATAAAATTGCTTTTGCCTCAACTTTAATTGCTGTATGCGAATAGCCACATTATTTGCAATTAGTCTAATTATTGCTCTCTGACTGAACAATGCTCTTATTTATTTATTTATTTGTTTATATATTTTATTTACTCTTTGGGGCCTTACGAAAAAACAATGATGAAAATAAACGCAACAGACCAAAAACAATAACAACAACACAAAAACAACGGTAAGCAATAGATCTAATAAAATTTCACCTTGCACATGGCTTTTTAACAATTTTTTTCAAACAAAATCAATTTAGAAACAAATATTCGTTCAGTATCAATTTGTCCAAATATCACGTATGGCCAAAGAAGGCAATCTCTTATGTGAAGAAAACTCTCCGCACAGTAAGCATAAATCTTGGAATAACCAGTTTTTTGGTTCCATCGAAAAGCTTGATGGTAAAATAAAATTCATTCAATACGCAGTTACCATGGAATATTTTAGCCATCATAAGATCAAGTTTTCGCCTCCTTCGGCCAGAGTCATTAACACATGATTTCTATCATATATTCTAATTCTTGGAATCTGCTTGTGGACGAAACCAATAGTTTTGATCAATGACTTAAGAGTGGAACTTTTTTGATTTTTCTCCAAATAATCGCCACTTTTGCGCTTGGAAGGATTGTATATGACAATACCGTGTTCAAGCATCGGCCCTTTGTAACTTTTATAAACTTTTAGTAGGATCGCCGGATCTTTTGTTGGTAGCGTTGGTACTTGTGATACTTGAATTCAAAGGGTTGAGGTGTGACACTCACTAGGTCTCACATTCCACATTTATAGCTGACATCCCGAAAATAAGCCCTACACCAGAAAAGGAATTACTCCCATATGAATAATTGATTTTAAAGACAGGATGACATGACATCAGGAAATATAATAGCTCGCTCAATTTGTACATACTTTATACTTGAATGTTCTCCAGACTATTGCCGTGACATTATCCTATTCCGAGTGAACTTTAGTGGGTACAAGTTCAATACATATGGCACACTTCAGATCGTAGAATAAACCTCAACTCTGTTCTGTTCTCCCTGTTCTTATAGACCTGATGCCAGCAGTTTGTAATGATTTATCCTCTTCTGTTTATAAATGTTACGCTCGGAAAAGGAGAAGGATAAAGGACTTTCTCTTTGGGAATACTAATGGAGCGTACATCCGTTCGTGTTAGGTTTTGTAAACATGTGTCCTTCTGCATCTTCTCTCTTCACTAGATTGGAGCATGCTTACTTATAGAAAATGGCAAATGACGCTTGATGATTGTGATTTCACAAACCGGTGTGAAAATTTCTCTTAGCATTTGTTGTGGAGGATTTCGTTTTCTACCTTAATATTTTTCATTCATGTAATCGTCACATTCATGCCCTCCCCTTCCTATTTCTCCACTGTAGATGTGAAAAAAAGTTTCCACATCGTTTCACTTTCTAGAAGAGGGCTGATTTTGAGACATTACTGTATCTCTATGCATGTTAAATGATTAGTTACTTTTGTTGTTTGTTTATCAAATAGCCAACATTTAGCTGCTTATTTTATTAGGCTAATGCAAAAATTCTCTCGCACCATTTTTGAAAAAAATTAATCTCACGCAAAGTGTCTGCCCAGGCCCAATTTTACTAGTCAGAAAAAATCAATTCTTTCAGAATTACGTTTGCTTTCCTCTGATAAAAGGAAGTTTTTGAGATGGAAGCAGGAGAATAAAATCACTTCTGCTTTGGTCATACTAAGTTAGGCTACTAAAATCAAGATAAAAATCGGAGCAAGCAGAAAAGCAAGTCTTTTGACTCATCCCAACAGTGCATAGAGTATATCAAATGCGTCTTTGTGAAAAGTCGTAAATTTCGAGAAAAATGCCAAAAATTTCAAAATTGTTGTTTTGTATTGCTTACCCAAAATTATATCTCTTCAAAGAAATGCTTATTTAACAGAAATTTTGCACAGATGGAAAGCGTGGATCAAAAGACTTACCTTACTACTTGCTTCAATTTTTATCGCAAGTTTCAGTTTTGATAGCCTGACTTAGAATGACCGAAGCTGAAGTGATTTTATTTTCCTGCTTCTATCTCGAAAGCTACCACCTACCAGGAAAAAGCAAAGATGTTATCAGAAAATTTACGATTTTCTCTAACTGGAAAAATTAAGTTTCTGCAAATACGTTGAGCGAGCAAGAATTTATGATTTTTCAAAAATGTTGCGACAGAACTTTTGTAAAGACCTAATACTTGGATCTGCAATCTGTTCTTGAAGCAAGGAGAGCCACCGTTTATGGTAAACAAAAAAGGTTCGAACGGGTAAAGAGTTACAGAAGTCAGAAAATAAAATTTAATTACACTAAGGATAGCTAGTCCATCTTTTCATATAGATCAGAAGTGCAGTGACTGTTTCGAACCAGAAACTTTCCGCCCGAGCTTCTGCAGTTGTTTCAAGGCCAAAAGTATAAAAAAACTTCGACACTTGTCCGAGATATGCTAATCAATGCCTTTCAAGTGGTTGAAACGTAATACTTGACTACACTTGTTTTGTTATTGCTTTTCTGTGATGGTAATGGTGTTTTTTTCAAAAACTGACAGTCACCTTTTTTATTCGGCCAAGATTTTCTACGTCATCAGTGCTGTTGATCCCAAGATGTCTTTCCATAATCGTGTATGGTTAGCCACTTGATTTTTGGTCAGTGTTCTCGATTGCCTTATTCATTAATTCACAAACATACATATTTACGCCTGCCAACAAAATCATCGCCAATTGTTGGGTGTTTCTTGAGAAAGAACAGCTAGAAATCTTTCATTCGTCAGTGGGTCGAACCTAAAACAGGTTGGTAATTTTGCTTTTTGAATTGATGTCCTCATTAGTAATGGGTAGAATTGAAGTAATTGACTCAATTGTGAAGTGTTTGAAAGGATCCTACTTTGTTTTCACTTGTATGACTAAGCAATGGTTTTTTGAAATTTTGATATATGCAAGCCAACATCGTAGATTCTTCCAAAACTGTCGATGACCCTACGCCAGCTTTTTCTTGGCCAGGATTATATGTACCTTACTAAAGGAATGAATTCTGGAAAAAAATTTTTTAAAGTCATGGCTAGCCCATATCTCGAAGAAATTTTCTGTCACCACCCCCCCCCCCCTTCTCAAAAGTTTTTTCCCTCATCGCCCTAGTATTTTTATATTTATGTTCTGTAGAAAATTGACATGTGCGATTCTTCTCAAACTATGCAGTGATCATACCATAATCAACCTACAAAGACTCAAATTATGGTCGAATAAAACTGTTTATTTTGTCCTGCCATCTAAAAGACTGTGCAAAATAATACAGGCTCTTTTAAAAACTCATATTTGACCTTTCTCGTGCTTTTTCTTGCTTTTGCAATGACTCATTGAATCATTAAACTCTGCAGTAACTCCAAATCATGTTATAGCTGATTCCCATTGTCAGATAGGGATAACAGAATTTATATTTTTTACTGTATTTGTCTATCAGATAATTTCAATAAATGTTCACTGCGGAGTTATGGGCAGTTTTCGTGTCGCATTTTATGAGAACCACCCTAGCCCCCCTCAGTAAGGTGTTCTCCGATTCCTAGCCATTCTCTCAATCTCGCTAGTATTTGTAAAATCTGAAAATCAAATCGCTATACAGTACAGAAATCTGGTAGCGAGCTGATAGACTTGGGACTCCTTTTAGAAAAGCCCAAGCAAAAATTCACTGAGCTGCCTGAATTATTCCGTAGTGAACCCTGACTTAGAGAGTACTCAAACAGGATGATCCTTCTGTTTGTCTCTCTATGCTTTTATGGGCGTGGGTTTGGCTAGCTAAAGTCGTACTTTTTTCACTAATTCGTCTATGTGTATTTTTTCACATCGAGTTAGGTTGCAAAATTAGCAATGTAGACGAATTTCGGTTGCGTCACTACAGTAATCGCGTACTGCACACCACCGTAGTTCACTACCGTACTCGCGCATTGCCTACCGTACTTCAGTCTCCGTAGTTCAGTTGGAGCGCGGTTTCTTCTAGTTGCGTGGTCACTACTACTTACTTGATTTGATAAAGATCTACAGTTAATTTATTCTTCTGCTCAGAAAGGAAAACCATGGAAGAACTCTTTGTAGTTTTCTCTTCCAAAGCCTGGCTTTGCTTCTCATGTTTTTTTTGCTGTTGTTATAGTTTTCAGTCCAAAGTCATTGTTTCCACGTCTACTAGTGACCCGCTACAAACCCCTTTAAACGTTTTCAAAGTGCTCCTTACCCAATGTTGCAATTTTTCGGAAAGTTGCAAGTAGCAACAGTGAAAAAAACAATTTTTTACCACCAAGAAACATCGGAATGGGCGGCTGATTGCGTAGTCCGTAGGGATCCCGTCACTTAGGCCATTAACGGAATGAAATGCATTACTTGATATAACGAAGTCGCGCATTACTGAGAGACAATTTGACATATGTTTTTGATGAGATGTCAGTCGGCGATGCCGACGTTTGATCGTTGTGTTATTCTCACCATTACTATGCTCTCGTTCATTTAATTAAGTCAGCCTGTGTTGGTATGCGCTGCGGGACTCCACTGCACACTCCTGGGTTGATATTCTGCATTTGTCTTCTTTTTTTGCAGGATGCCTTAGGCACTGTCCATATTGTTCCTTCCTAACAGACGCTAAACAACAATTTTTCCCATCAAATATGCTCTATTCCCATGGGCTCAGAACACTAAATTGTTGTCGATGATCACTACCTGTGATCATTCGGTAAACATAGACACATAATTAAGGTATTGACCAAAAATCTACACTATATGAATAGCTGTTCATTAGACAAGTCACTAAGATCTTAGTGTTCACACAGACATTTTTCTTCTTCATCTCTGACTTTAATCACTGAATTTAGCTTGTTTTGATGTTTGTCCTACCAGAGTTTATTTGTTGCATACTGTGAGAGGCTGTCTGGTTGAATGATTAATGATGTCCCTTTTTATTCTAAGACATACTCAGGTAGCTGTCTGAGCTCTGGCTGCTTTCTACCTCGTCAAAACTCCACAGTGCTGAACTAATAGTCAAAATGGTAAGATTTTTTGAAAATTTTCTGTACATTTGAGAAAATAAGGTGAGAATCTTACAAGAACCACAGCTGTAAATCGATTTTCCTTATGTCTTAGTTATGTTACTGGACTACCAAGGAGTTAAACAAGTTTGCTGTATAGCTGAGGGTTACGGTGTAAGAATGCTATTGCACATTTGCATTACTGTACGAGTAATATTTTTTTGAATAATTGCACATTTTCTGGGATTTCGCGATGGGCACAGACTTTAAGGAAAAGAAGTACATGAAATATATCTACTCATTTTGATCCAAGTTAGTGCTTAATCAACAAACAAAGTGAAAAAAAGGTTAAAACAGGGTAGCTGAGTTTCTGTGGCCAATCCTATCCGTGTAAAATGTGCGATTGCACACAAATGCAAGTAAACCTCCTCAACTATACACAGACAGATTATGCAGTGAATACGTGAATTTCTTCAGCGGTCATTCAGTTTTTTGTGGAAATTAGTTCCTATATGTGTAACAAAGTCCCAAAATTACAATGTGATTTTTTTCAAATACTTCAGAAATTCACTTTTTATTTTTAGCATTTTTTCGGTTATTTTTTATCAGCGAGTTACACGAGCAATAGCAGTAAAAGTACAAGAGTCCTCGCCCTCTACACCCTAACGTGTACCTAAATTATTCTATCACGGAAAATGAATGATGCTCAACTTTATGGTAGGCGTAGAGCAACAATGAATAACTCATATAGACCACTTTCGTGTTTCGAATCTGACGCCTAAGAGGTTGTTGAGATGACGAGCAGCTCCGCAGCCGTCGATGTGCTTCTCACATTGAATTTGTTGATTCTTGGCAGTAGCATTTTTTCTAAAATTGTTTTTCACAAATTAGGTACACTATAGTTTCCGAAAATTTGTTGGCAGTTTCGCAAAGAAGTATAACTGAACTATTAAAAAAAATAAAAAAAGCGTTTTTGTTCTACGTTGCTTCCTAAACAGACAATATTTAGAAGAAACGGCTTTCCCTTCTTTATTTTCCAGTTTTCCAAAGTTTTAGAAGAATTCGAATAGCGAAAGATGTTTATAAAGAATTAGGCGTAATTCTCTCTAAAAACTTCCAGTTACATCATGCTTGACACTTTGTAAATCCTCAGCGTCTCTAAGCGAAAGCTACCATTCATTCCCTCTTTTCTCACTCTTTCATCTTCCCTTTTTCCTCTCTTCTCTCTATAATTTCACCGATCTATGATTTTACCTTCCTACATACGTCCATCCCTCAAAAAATCTTTGCATATGTATGATCTTTAGCAAAAATTTCTCAGACAGTGCAAAAGACATCTGCGTCATTGTGCTTCCATTCTCATCGTCTCGAACCCTAAACTCGTAACAAACAACACGGATTAATATTCAGTCCTATTTGCATAAACAAATGGAAAAATTCATGAAACCGATAGAGAAAAGAGACGAAAATACTGCAAAAATTGTGTAGTCGCCGCGGCTCTTATGTGGATTAAAAAATCTTACATTTGAATTTTTTTTTTCAACAATGATTCTGTCTTTCAGCCATTTTTCCAGCTGGATTTTGTAATATCAAATAATTTTGAAGTATAACTTGTGTCATTACTTCAATGCAATCTATTCGGCTTCAAAAATATGAATGGCTTAAAAATCCTGGAGCATTGTGTGTACTTTAATATGTACAGAGTAACAGTGGTGGTATGTAAAAAATAGTATTACGTCTTATTCATGCGTGTTTCGGATACAATATCTTGCTGAATCTATGCAATTCTTTATTTGAACATTGTTGTACGAATAGTTCATCACGTTTGACACAATCTCTGTGGTGTTCAATGGTCTATGATGCGAACTTGACCTGAAAATGTGATGTAGTTATGATGCACTTATACACTAAAATCTAACATCCGCTGGCATTAATTCTGTAGTTGAGGTTTTAGACCCATTTGAACATCTAAATGGCCACTGATTGGCTTGATTTTGCCTTTTGAACAAACGTCACAAAATGCGGTATTTTAGTTAGCTAAACTTGTTTTTGAAAAATTATCTCTAAACTAGTCTTCTCCTCAGTTGGTTAGGGTTGGGGAGTTTTTGTATTGGAAATTTCTGATGCTTTTCAATTCAACGAAATTGGGACATGGGCATGTATTTAAGCATATCTAGTCACGTTTTTTTTTTGAAGAATCGCTTGAAGGCATACATCACGCGATTTCATCGGCTCACGATTCTCCCAATAAGACAACTGTTACGAGTCCACTGCATGTCGATCAACCTGCATTTCGGTCACGATAGTTAGCCTCGATTGGTCGTGTCGGAAAACTATCATAATCGAGATGCAAAATGGACATACAATGAAGTGGTAGTAACAGTTGTCTTGATGGGACAATCGCGAGGCGATGAAGTCGCGTGATGTACGTCCGGCCCTTAAAGCCAGCGTCCAGGCAAATCTGGGCATACGGGGTTCTGATGTGGAAAGTGATCTTGGGGCCCTAAGTGAGACACTGCCCAAGCGGCAGCTCAAATGGTGACTCGCAATTGAGATATTCGCCTTCAAACTGAACCCCGGGATCGCATTCGCATGGATTCATGGCGCGACACGCGTAGATTCTCGCGCGAAACTGATGTGTAACGCCATGAATCCATGCGACGATCGCGGGGTCCGGGAAGGCGAATATCTCAATTGTGAGTTCACCATTTGAGTTGCCGCTTGGGGGGTGTTTTAGTTAAAGCTCCAAGATTACCCTCCATGTGAGATCCCCCATAGGCCCAGATTTGCCTGGAAGCTGCCTTCAAATCATATGAGGTGTTTATCGAAAGGCTTAGCTAAGGGAATTCCAATACTATAAACGTTAGAGGCTGAGGTACCCGAGCTTGCCTGGGCTTGCCTCCAAGAATAATGCATTAAAAAGAGGAGGAGAAGAAATTTTGTTACACCTATACCTAATCCAGTTACACTGTAGAAAAGCAAACATTCATGATCGATACATTCATTTGAGTCCAAATATTTCCGGAAACATTTGTTGCTACAATTTACTGTACTAGGGCAACTGTGACGTTACTGAGTGCTGAAACAAAACTTATAAGGACTAAGCAGTAAAAGAAACTTGCGAATGATATTTGAGCTTCCTTTTTCAACACAGCAGACATTTCCTTGCCTTCATTCATTCATCTTCACGTTTTCTTCACTTTCTACTCTTCTGAAGATTCATGAATTGCTCGTTCCTCTTACTCAGAGCTAAGGAGGACAACATTCGTCTGGGCGGTCTCTGTTCGTAAAGGTTTCAATACCATATTGCTTCTAAAGTACCGAGATTCTTCAGATGTTATATTACTTTTCTGTCAGGACGTTACTATTCTAGCATCTTTACTTCTAATGAGTGACATGATAGCTAGTGAGGAGAACTCGACTCCTCCTAGTGGCGTTATAAATCCCAAAATAACCATTGCATGCTGCAAACTTGCGTATTATATTAGGTTGGCACGAAAGTTCTTGCGTAATTCAAACAAAATTCAATAACTTTTCAAAGACTAAACCTAAATTCACAACCTTGTATGCTAAAAATATTAGAAGCCTTACGCTTCATGATGGATGTTTAGGCATTAGATTCCGTGAGCTGGACATCAAGAACGAAGCTCTCGAATATGGGGCTTCAAATTTTGCGATTTTGAGTTTGGTGGCAGAAAATCGCAGAATGCCGCTAGCTAGCTGAAAAAAATCTTTGAAATTTATTTACACAACAAAAGTTCATATGTTACTTTAAAGGGCTTTGCTCTAGCACGGTGAAGCAAAAACAAAAAATTCGTGAAATATGTCATTTTGCGGAAAAAAATCCCCTCATATCCGCAGTTTTCCGGCGAAAACACATTTTTACAATCGAGAAAACGTCGCAAGGCTCTAAATAAGCACTATGTCTAATCTCTGGTTGCAGACTGTGTTTCTGTGGAAAAATTAGAGCGATGAGGGGATTTGTCCTGTGAAATGGGAAATTTCACAAATTTTTTGTTTTCGCATTTCCATGCGAGATCAAAGCCTGCTAAAATAACGTATGGACTTTTGCTGCGTAAATAATTTTTACAGATTTTTTTCGGCTAACTACCGGTCCTCTGCGATTTTCTGCCACCGAACTCAAAATCGCAAAATTTGAAGCCCCACATTTGAGAGCTTTGTTCTCGATGGCTAGCTCATGAAATGTTGTGCTTGAATTTCCAACATGGAGCGTGAGACTTCTAATATTTTTGGCAAACAAGATTGTGAATTTAGGTTTAGTCTTTGAAAAGTTATTGAATTTTGTTTGAATTACGCAAGAACTTTCGTGCCAACCTAATATTTGTTCACGCATCTGATTGTAGTAATGGTGATGTTCAGAATCCATATTGTCAGTATATTTAGACCAATAGAATAGAAAAATTAATAGAAATTTTCTAGCATGAAGACCGACAACAAACGAAGAAGTCTTGTAATTCCTTTTCCACCCAAAAAAAACAAAGATTTCAGCTTGACCGTAAACCTTTGTATCTACCAAGCCATTAATACTCGTGTCTTCTCAAGACAGAGTATACAAAAACAGCTGATTATAACATTTGCAGTATATGAATGCCCGAGTAATTGCTGATTCATTATCGGTTTGTTCTGCAAATTTTCAGTCTACTGCATCGTATTTTTTATGTTATAAAAGATTCGCAGTAATTAGCAAGCAGTGTGAATGAGTGGAAGTTATGTATGTTATAATATGCTTACAGCTTCTTTTACTCGAGTAGATAAAGGCAGTAGGCTCCAGCGCTCTCACAGAGTCAAAATAATTTTATTTGTTTGGATCTTTGCAAGGGATATAAGCTCTTCCTTATGGTGAGCAGGTATTGTTTCTTCTTGGGAAATTTTATTATATATGAAGCAGACTTTGTATCAAAGTTTATTTGCCGTACTTATGATATGAATATGAGTATCCTATGCATTATGCATGAATCAAAACAGCTGATACATAGGCATCCAAAGGCCAACTCCACTTAGGTCTGTAATGAAATTTAGTGCCCTTTGGAGACTCACTCAGAAGCCCAGAAATGCCTTTCACCATCCTTACGATTGTAGTCGCTTTTTCCTTTTGGAACCATTTTGTATTATTTTGCCTGAAAGAAGCACTTATCGCGTCAAAATTTTGCAACTGATTTGCAAGATTTTCGGTTTTATATTCTTTTTCTTTACATGCTTTTAGGTGAGCTTTACCTTACAAAGACAGTATATTTACTGGTTTTGGTTAAAATCCAATTCAAGAAATGCGACGTTCTGTTCACGAGCAGCTTCGGCAAACAATTTAGGACCAGGGCTCGGCATGAGGTGGCTAGTTGAAAATGCAAAAAACGAAGTCCCCCTTGGCCCTAGACCATAATCCCTGAAAAATTGCCGAAAAACGAAACGTCGACCAAAAAAACGTTGCAAATTTCGTGTCTTTTGGGCCACAAAAACGAAACCCCCTTTGCCTTTTGTCCCAAAAACGATATCCAGCTTGCTTGTAAGTCACCTATGGCGAGCCCTGTTTAGGACCATAAGACATCTGTTGACTATGCCACATTTTTAAGCTGGGAAGGGCCCATACTGTAATAAGCAATGATAAGCCTCAAACCGATCAATCGATAAAATCAATAAAATGACGAGCTTTGAGTCATCACTCTTTTCTGCTACCTGAGTTTTTTTTGAACTCGAACAAACCCTGACATTTCCTTCAAAGCTCTAATCGCAAAGTCTTCGTCGAATCCTGTAATCTTACTAATTTTCTAGAATAGTTCCTCACCACCCGGAAGGACAGAAGGACAGCCATCCTTTTGAGACACTTTTCGACATGATTCGAACTATGTTAGGTTTCTATTTACTGAATTAAAGGAGAATTATGAGCTGTTTATAATATAAGTTCAATATGAAGCCATAAACGACATCTTTCGCATAATGGAATCCCAGAAGGGAGGATAAGAGGTCTGGAGGAATGCTGAAAAAATATCTTTTTGCTCTACTCAAACAAAATATGATAAAAAAAAGACTCCCCTAGTAGTGACTGACAGAGGATTCTAATATATAAAGGATCGTAAGCGCAGTTCAAAAATCAGATATCAGATAGCGGGAAACCGAGTGGGGTCCCGAAGCGAGCGCGTCTGCAGCTAGCACCTTTGAGATTACTGGTTCACTAGTCAAGTTAATTCTGCACAATAAAAGAGTGAGATGTAATCGAAATTCTTCTCCACTCTTTTTCTTTAATTTTTTAGACGAAGAGCTGTATTTTTTAATTGGAAGGACCTACATATAGCCATTCAAAAATTCAAAAAAAATTTCAAAGTCTTAATTCCAGTTATTTTATCTTGCCGTACTGGTCATAGATGTATCTAACTATCTGTTTTTGATAGAGTACAAAATCGAGAATTTTGAAAATCAAATTTGTTTATGATCATAATGCTTAGGCTTAAAGAAGAGGACTCACAGATCTACAAGATGGATATTTCTTTCTATAAAAGCTTATGAGTCTTCTTACCTTGTGTCTAAGTTAGTCTAAGGTCTTCCAGCACTAAGGTCTCTTACGCTCAACTCACTAATATCTTTACACTTTTGGAAGTGGGATGTTCACGTTTCTCACATTCATATGATGACGAAAAACCTTATTTTTGCTTTCACTAACCATCGTAACCTAAAGAAGTATACGTCAAGTTATCTACGCGATTTCGAATTAGTCAATTGGCTCAATCGAATAAAAATTAGCCTCGTCTCAATATGTGCGTTGCTCGCCTTGGTCTCTTACGTCTCAGTCTGTTCCACCAATGCTTTAGAGAGATGTAGTACGAATTGGCATATTCTGGTTTATGTTCACTAAGCGGCTGCACAATGAAGCCGTCGTTCCTGCAGCGAAATGAGAACACCCTATGAAGTCTGATGCTCATCTAATGAGTGCTAGTTTTGCTAAGGATCATATTCCTCCCACTCATTCTCATTCCCGTGTTCTCTGATGAGCCTACACTGTAACTTTCTTCTTCAAATTCATTCGCTTGCTTCAGTCTAATCATGGAATACCCATTACTCATAAGCAAGCCAACAAATATTTTTCTCTTCAAAAGCTCCTGTAAAGAGAGCTTAATTTCTAATCAGGCAACCTTCAAATGACAAGCAAAATCAGCAGCATTTTTTCTTGAACCCTACTACTTCGTCTGTCCCGACATCTTGGATGATTTCTAAAAAATTTCAACCAGTTAAAGTTTTTCAGATGATTTCTCGAGCTATGGCACCAATGACCATCTTTCTTGTTATATTGGCGACATCCTTAGCACAACAAGAGAGGAATATGGTGAGGAAAATTTTGATTTTACGGAAGAGTTTCAGCCACTTGGTCCACAATGTTTTTTTCATGGAAAATGTATCCTAGAGCGTTTGAACTTAGAAAATATTGTTTTTGCCAAGTAGTTGAAAAACGTTGGTATTTTTGCCTTACCAACCATGAGAAGAATTACTATTTACTAAGGTTCTTCGGAGAATGCAATTACAAACGTTTAGCAATTACCGAACATCTCATTAATAAGAATTTTTTATAAAAATTCCTTAGGTCAGAAAATTTGCTCATGATGTGCATACAGTAAAGGATCTCTCTGCATAAAATGTCCGTGAATTGGTCTTGCTAAAAAATTTACTTCGCTGAGGCTTTGAAAGTAATTTCAAAATAGATTATTTATATTGGAAATGCAGTGAGAGGAAGTAAAAAAACTCGAAGTAAATCAATTCAGTGAAGGAAGTAAATAAAAATAAAAAAAATAAAAAAATATGTTTCCTGTATGGCAGCTGAAGTATCTGACTATCACTTACCGAATTTCTCACCTTAAATTTACAGGGTGTGTTACCATCACGATACTCATTCTATCAGGATCGAGGATATGGTTATGCACCTCAACTGACGCTGTTCAAAACACTTGCAAGACCAGTAAGTGTGCTCTAATCATAATTTTTGAGAAACTGTGGCAGAAAACGGCGAAAGTTTTTTTTTTCAGGTTGCCAAGCGTAACAATGCAGAAGTGGTCAATCACATTCTGAAGAATTTTGGCACTTTAGATCGACTAGGTGACGTCGGAAGGTAGAAGACACACACTCACACCGCTCGCTTCCGTAAATTCACAACAAAGCAAATGACGTCTAATAGCGAGTAACCATCGACATAAAATACATAGAAATTTCCCTACTGAAGAGTTGTTGATTGCTGAGATCATCATAAGCTTATTTATACTATCCTCATGTAAGGTGCAGCTTCGTAATAAATATTGTGTACAGGTTTGCAATGGCATTGATTGTGAGTATAAACTGCTGTTTACTGTGCATTTGCGATGCCGACAGCACTTGCGCGTAAACATGACAGTGAAGCATACGGCAACTGTAGCGTTTTCGTCATAGCCATTTTATACGTTTAATTATTGCCGACACTGCGAAAACACTACTTCAATGTTCAAGCGATTGGTATTTTTTTTTCAAGCATTTTAATTTGAATTTATTAAAATTACAAAGAGTATTCTAATCTCTCACAAGTATAATCAAAGCACTTACACATTCTCGTGGCTCCTATGGACAGTCCTCAAAAATTTCATGACCCAGTCTTGGGGAAGGAGGGGGGGGGGATTTTACGAGCTCTTCAAGGCCTTATCGTTGTGATTGACAGAGGTCTAAAATATACCTAATGGAATCTTGATGCGCATTTATGTTCGGGACCTTTTGAAAATAAATTAGTATGCTTATTTTGGAAACAAAATGTCGAATGCTTTATGCAAGAGTGCAGTCGAATTGATAATTAATCGTTTATTAAAAGCATCTCGAGATCTTCGTAAAGACGATGTGGGAAAGTAAACACCACGACAAATTTGCCGAATTTAAGAATACCTTTTTAGTACGAATATGGAAAAGAATCGCACACGAAAAATTCAAGAACAAAATTTGCTGTAGGGTCGGGATACAGAATCATTTCTTACTGCAAGGAGAACTGAAAATATAACAGCGATTTCGCTGATTTTTCAATTGTCGAGTAAGGTTTGAGATTTGGTTTACTTTGATTTGGAAGAAACGTTTCGTAAGGATTAATACCACATCTAAGCTTTCAATAGAGTTCATTTAGAGCAGCATTTTATTACTGAAAGCAGTGACAGTGAAATATTAGGTTGATGCACAATTCTTGCACCAAAAAATGGAAGAAAATTATTTTAAAAATCTTAAAACGAATTAATCAACTTCCATGATGTGCTCTTTATTATACATATCAAAATTAGTATTTTATAGTACATTTTAGAAAATCTATATGAAACAAAATCGATAAGCCAATTTAGGAAAATTGGTATTCGTAACTATTTGCAAAGACATCCAATCACTACCAACTTCTTTTAGTCAAAAAGAGCATGCCATAAAAATTAGACCAGAAATAAATTTAAATTCTAGTAGACCTTTTAGCAACTTTAGTGACTAAAAATGGAAAAAGCTTTTTTTTAGTATATCTCCTATTCACCTTGTATCTTTGCCTCATGCCCTCAAGGAATTTTCGCTTAACGCCTTTAGAAAGCGCAAGATTTGTTCTCTTTACTAAGTATCAAACCAGAAGATTTCATCAAAGCTGGATGAAATAACAGAATTTTAAAAATTTGGTGCAAGAATTATGCATCAACCTAATAAAACTGCCAGTCTGATCCTACGAACTGCTCTTCAGATAGTTTACCATGGTAAGATACTGAATTTATCTGAAAGTGTACTTAAATATCATTTACAACCTCTTTCAAACTCAGTTTCTTAAGAGAATGCTTTTGCTTTATGCTTTGCTTGTCTTTCCACCAGTCTTCTAACCTGCATTTTCGCTTCAAATTTTCCCGTTTCTGTCAGCCTTCATAATACAACCACGGAGGGGTTTTCGATTTCTCTTTTTCAAGCTGTTGCGTATCATGCTACGACCTAATCGGAGATGAGGTTGTAACCTAATGCTCGGTTTCGAGCAATTCTTTATAGGTAAGAAACTGAAAAAGGGGGATACACCATCCAATGTAAAATTTAACTCATTATATGTTTCACTATTTCCAAATTTCTTCAGTCGTAACAGAAACATCCGCAGAGTTGTAAGTGATGTTTTTGCCCCATGTACACAAACATCACTTATTGGTAGAATTTATGTAACTACTTGTGAAAAGCGATTCCGAAAAAGATCTCCAAACACCTCAAACATTGATTAGGTCACAGCTAAAGCTCAGCAGGCCCCTCAAAGCTTGTAAACAATTATAAGCTCTATTGAGAAATTGTTACCATCCAACCTAGCTTTGTCTTAGCTTTCCCATCAACATTTTCAGACCCCAGTAAGGCTAATAGTTCCTTACATAGTTTAGAATACTTGCATAGATTCAGTATCTAGATCCATAATTCATACAAGTCTTGCGAATTTCGATTAAATTGTTTGTTAAATTCTTTGGTTATTACATATATCTAATTGATAAAGCTGCGAGAACAATAGCGCTGAACTTTACAAGTCCTACTTGTTACCAAACAACTAAGCTTGTCATTAAAATGCGTTTACAGATGAAACAATAAACAGAGTTTGAAAACCACAAGAAATAAAGAATTTACCGACCAAAGAATAAAAGATCTTGGACGAATAACATGAGAATTATTACTTCAAATTACAAGTTTTATCTGCATAGGTGGCAATCTGCAATACTGTAACAAATCATGCAAATTTCTACCGAAAAGAAAAAGATTTTGCTTCGGAGAATATACAGAACATTATATTTTCGAAGAGCGTGTACTCCTCACTTGCTTGATAAGTAACGAACAAGGATATGTTGAAAAACTACTGTAAGAACAAAGGTACATTAAATTTTCAACTAGGTACAGGCTAGCTGGAATATTGCTTGCATTTACTGATTGACTGTGTAAGTGCAATTTTCGCCAAAATAGCCCTTTATTACCTATCATTAACAAGAAAGATGAAGAGGTTGATCTACTACAATAGAAACATATCTTGCAAATAAGTTCTTTACTTTACTCTTAAACGTTTTTTAAAATTTTTGCTTTATCTTGAAGCTGGTGCAAGTTGAATGCGCTAATGCCGGGCACTAAATTTGACCTTCACTCCTTTTTTTTTGAATTTCCCAAATGTGCCATCAAGATACATGTCATAATTGCAGCACTGGGAAAAGAATTTCTATGGGGTTCATTTATTTCAAAAACTTCTCCATATCTCTTAAAATAATTTATCCACATTTTCAATTTGGTTTGATGCTGGTGAGTACGATCTAATAATCACGGAAGGCTTTGCTCAAGAGTTTCTTCAAATTTTTGAAACATTGTTCTTCAGTGGTGTGCTAGAAAAACTTATATTTACAAATTTGTGAGACTTCTGTTGGAGACAGTAACGCACTTCTTCTCGAATTGCTTCGCTGCAAAGTAAAAAAAAAGTTTTTTTTTCAATTTGCACGTATAGCTGGACTATTAGCAATTTAGCCATCTACTCAAAACTTTTTGGAAATTACTTCAGAAAAAGTCATTACATTCCGAAGTTATATCAATCCGTTTTTCCCTCAAGTTGGAACCGTATTGTACCTGTTTATTTCTTCGAAATTCATTGGTTTTTTTCGAAGGAAAGAGCTCCTTAGCCGAATATGGGAGAACAGTCAACATCTTCATAGCCTTTGAAGAGTTCCAACGTGAGAAAATTCACAATTACTGACTTACAGCTGAAAAATTAGATACAATACTAATTTATGAGTGTTTACGACACCTTTCACTTATTTCTTCAGTTCTAATCGTGATTTTTGCGATAAAGTAATGAGTTTCTGAGAGTGTTCCACAAGATGTCGACAATAAATTTTATTAGTCAAACGAAGAAAACAACGAAAAAACTGCTGCAAATGTTTATCACGTTTCACCATCTAGAACGCTAGCACGTGGGGCTTCAAAAAAAAAAACTGATCTTCGGGGAAACCCCCTAATACATCAATTTTGCAGTGTAATCCAAACTGATTTTTGGGGAAACCCCTTCAAACGTCAATTTTGCAGTGTGAATCTAAGATGTTGAGATATTTCTGCGTTTGTTCTATGGCCTGATAGTGAACATATCACATTTGTTACAAACTTATAATTTTAGAATCTTTTAGTGTATCAATGTATGCAGATACATCGTTGAAAAATACTGTGGTACACATATGGCACAACTTTCGGTATAGGCTTGGCCCAGATTTGCGGTACAGGCGTGGGCCAAATGAAGAAGGCGCCGAATTTCAGCGTAACGCAGCTGTGCTGATTGTCAAAATCGCTACAATCTTTTCGGAATAATCGCGCTTCGAAATTCATTCAAATCATAAATGTGGCGTGGTTTTCGTGTTCCGCAAAAGAGCAACACTTTTTTGGAAAGGTCAGCGGTTACGCTGACATTGGCTAGTGATATAGCGAATGATAACGAACCACAAATTGTTCATGTTTGATCGCCTTTGACGGACCAAACCGATCGAGATGATCGATCGGGTGCCGCTCATGGCCGTGGTCGGGTGGTTGGGACGGGTCATTGGCATTGACTTTTGGGCTCTCATCCATAAATGTGTGCTCTTTTTCATTGTATTTTTTACATTCTACTAGTTTGACATTTTTTTCTGAACTATTGTTGCTGAAAAATGTTTTCTTATTCTGCTAGTGCGCAAGAAAATCAACTAGTAACATTCATACGAGACAGCTGGTTATATTTACTGGCAATTATTGATCTTTGTTTTTTAAATTTCAATTATTCCTACTTTGGCTTTCCCTACAATCTCCAAATCAACATGACTCAGTAGACGGCTTCTTTGCGTAACAGTCTTGTGCCCAGGGAATCAAAACCTTTGTTTTACCGTAAGTTACTCCGAGGAGCTGTTATTAAATATTAGTTTATTCGACCACTACTTGGAGTATTAGATTTTTGACCATGAAAACTAAACCATGGATTGCCAATTTTCTGGTCAAAATATTAAGACTCTTACACCATATCCTGGGATTCAGTCTTTTCAATGGTTTTCTTTTATGCGTCGTCTCAAACTCGATACCACTACTTTCACTTGTTCTTTTATAATCCTTTAAAAAAATCAGATGGGAATTCAAGACACAAGTATCGCACAAAAAAGCTTTGTTAGTAATATAATTCCATAGAAAAAATTTGTATAGTGAATTTGAAATTTCGCTTTCAAAAGTATCCCGACCAGTGCAATTTTCCTCAATCGAAATGATTAGGTTTTAATCACAGCAGAATTACTAATAAATTTTCCATGATTTTTTATCTTTGACTGACGAATTTCTAAAAAATATACAATATTGAATGCCTTTTTTTATCAACTTCTATCGCTCAATACGTCAAAAAATTTCCTAAATGCACTACTAAATAACTTATATTTCGCAAACAAAATAATAAATCGAACGAAGCCGCCAAAACCGGGGAAAATAAAGATTTTTAGGGATTTTGTGCATTTATATTCGAATCTAACATCATTTTACGCAGCTCTGTTTGCCTGCACCTAGGATTTTACCTAATTTTTCTGATTTTTTAAGATTTGAACAAATTTGCTATCTATGCAAGGTTGATCCCGACGTTCTTTGTTCTTTTGCACTTATTTTCTGCTCTCGCAAGGTGAAAAGCGTTCAATGCTGTCCACTGTAGCATTCTTTCTATTCATTTTGAACATAGTTTAGTCCTACTTTTTTTGAACCCTGCTAACAATAGCTTCTATCCGCATCGATAAATCTTCACGATTCATGCTATGGTAGAACTAAAATTTCTCTACACACGTGCGAATAGAAAAATGCCAATGTGCAATGTTTTATCTCACTGCTGTAAACATGTTTGTAATTTTTTGTTACTTTGGCAATATATTCTTTTCTTATAAGACACAGTGTTATCGCTGCTAGAAATCGTAATTTCTACGCATGTCATTCTGGTCACTTATATAGTTTATTTCGCCTTTCGTTCGCATGACTTGAATTCATTAGGCTTTCTTTGCTTCGAGGAATTCTCTTGAGAGTTAAAATCATATTTTTGTAAAATTGTGAAAAGAAGTGCATCTTCTGAATTGACGTGAAGGCCATATGTAACTGCTTGAGATTTGAGGAACATATGCATAGCATAGCTGATTCTCCTTAGAATTTTTATTTCTCTAACATCAAATCTTATTTATTTGTAGGAGAGCCATTCTTTTTCAGAACAAGGGTGCGAGTTTTTATGTGTATATTTATTGGGTCATTCGCTATCTTTCCAAATTTTTATACCAACCCTCCGCAAACGTCCAAGTAACGGGTGAAAAGTGCAAACCCTTTAGGACACAGGACTCTTTTTTATCTTTAAATAGCTTGCTGAAAATTGTCATAAATATTTCTTTAAAGCTATCAAATTCCATGTTTGACATCTTAAGGCTCGTAGAAGGATAATCGTTGAACTCGCTCTTTGCATTGGAAAATTGATGTTTATTTATAACTCACTTTTGGAAGTTCCAAGTTTATGCCTGAGGTAGGCTTACCATTCGGTATTTTTATTTAAAAAATCACAAAGATTTTCTGGTGGATTCTGGAAAAGGAGAAAAAAATTCTGTGTTCCATAAGGTTCTTTCACTGTACTGCAATAAAAGTTTAACCATTTGATAGGGAATGAAAAGATGCATCGGTACCGAGAACTTCGATAAATCTTTGTTCTGCAAATTGTGGCAGCCGTTCAAAAAAAGCGAATATACTTTCGGGACAATCTAATATACAGGGTGTCCCAAAAAAATGTGCACACTGTTTGATTGTAAATAACTCTTTTGTAGTGAAATGTTTCGAGAAGCTTTAGGCACCATTTTGTAGAGCGAGGTTCAACTTAGGTTTACAGTGTAGAGCGAGTCGCCGATCTCTTATTCTTACTGTAGGAGTACGGTAGATCACTTCAAACATATGGTGTCACTGTGAAAAAAGCGGCCGTTTCAAAAATCTTCAGAAAAATGTGGAAATTTGTGTAATAGGGTTTTTATGGACCCTGAGTTCAACACCTAACTCTTTACGAGGTTGAGAAGCTTTCTGAGCGGTGTAACCGCACTTTTTAGGAACACTCAAAAAAACGTTCTGTTACTGCTTCCCTCGCATAATTTTTTAATGAAGCATTACGAAGAGTTGCGAAGTTCACATTTAGAATCAGCAGCTCTAGTTAGCCCAGTATGAGAGTTTTCAGGTTGTTTTGGTTTCTTTTTGGAACAAAATATGGCCTTTCATGGCTCAAAACTCTCTCCAAAGTTTCTACCGTAATCCTACAGTAAGAATGAGAGATCAGCGCGATCCGCTTTACACTGTAAACCTAAGTTGAACCTCGCTCTACAAAATGGTACCTAAAGCTTCTCGAAACACTTCACTACAAAAGAGTTATTTACAATCAAACAGTGTGCACATTTTTTGGGACACCCTGTATATTTATGCCAAAAGACTACCAGTAGGTGCGAGATTCCTTTTTCACCGCAAGAGTTCTTGAAAGTACAGGTGACAGCATTCTATCACTAGATAATACATTAACCCTCTTTCATAATTACTCATGTAGATTTTTGTATTTCGATTCACTAACGCAGACAATGTGCAATTACGAAGGGATTGACGACGCTACTTTATGCTGTCTGCGTACCCTCTCTCCACATTATCTTTCTCTACGACTCATAGGCATCCAAGTGCGCCACGTTGACGCAGCCTGTGCACTGCTTATCATTTGTCATTTGTCATCGTGCACTTGTCACTGCTCTATTCACTTCAAGTATTGATAGACTCAAGAAATGCCCCAGATCAGCCTGTTTGAGTGAAAAATCAGGGCTACTTTTATCAGTTTCAGATATCTAAGCACATAAAATTCGAAGGTACCCGTTTACCTCGTGTCCCTTAAGCTAGAATTACTTTGTCTGTAACGACAGAATTGTCGCATGGTTGTACAAACAGTTTACTCTGTATTCTAGAAAATGAACGGACAGTCCCAACAATACGGAATCCAGACAGATTCCATGACCCTGCAGCGATTTGTTCTCGCCGAACAGAAGATGCATCCCGAAGCTAGCGGTGACTTCACTAATCTGCTAACTTCGCTGCTTACCGCTGTCAAAGCCATCTCAAGTGCTACACAAAAAGCTGGTTTGGCTCAATTGTATGCAGGAAAAAACAATGGTTTCTCTGAACAAATGAATTAATAGATATTATTGTTTTAGGTATGGTATTGCTGGTCAAACAAATGTGCAAGGTGAAGAGGTGAAGAAATTGGATGTGCTCTCCAATGAGCTGATGATTAACATGCTAAAATCTAGCTACACTACATGTATGCTGGTTTCTGAGGAGAACGAAGATCTGATTGAGGTAAGGAAAAACTCTCGATATCATTTTTCCAAACCTTAGGTTGTGTTCGGAGTCGGCCGTGCCAGCGCAGTGCCTGCACGTTCTAGCGCCGTGCTAGCGCACTGTGTCGAAAGTCGATCACTCGATACGAGGCGACTCCGTACAGCTTTTGGCACGGCGGTGGTACGGCTTTGGTAAAGCGCTTGCACTTACTTAGGCAACCTCGAACAGCCTCAGTGAAAAAAAACTTTTTCGCTACTCTACTTTATAGTACAATTTTCTTGCAGAAAAGTTACCACATTTATGAAAATTTAGTTGGTTGGTTATCGAGAATTGTTGGTTATCGAGAATATTCGAAAATATAAAATGCTTAAGGTGGAAAAAAGCAAACGCGGAAATTACATCGTGACTTTTGATCCACTCGATGGTTCTTCTAATATCGACTGCTTGGTATCAATCGGGACAATTTTTGGCATCTATAGGAAGGTGAACTCAATCATTTCTGCTTTCAAACGTGTCCAATTCCGCCTTGAAGAAGACTTTTTCCTTATTACCTACACTTAAGAAATTCCTTTTCCTAACTTCACATCATCTTCTCCTTGACCTTGAACGCAAAAGTAACGATTGAATGACAGTCATTCATAAAAACTTCAGGTTAGCGATGGTGATGTCAAGTTGGCTGATGTGCTACGTCCTGGAAAAGAAATGGTCGCTGCCGGCTATGCACTCTATGGATCAGCTACGATGGTGGTTTTGACGACCGGCAATGGAGTAAACGGATTCACACTTGATCCTGTAAGTAAATTACGAAGGTGCGGGCCGTTTTGCACGACCAGTCAGGAGATTTCAACGCAGGAACGCAGTATACGCAACACATCCACTGTAAATTTTAGAAAGGCAACATCCAGAGTTGCCCGTGTGCTAGCGCTGTGCCAGCGCAGTGCCGGAACCAACGCGGATGCGCTCATCGATTAATGTTCCGGCACAGTGCTAGCACGACAATGGAACGGCGCTGGCGCGCGCAACTCTAGGCACAGCCTAAGCAGAGTGCGAGAGTTGCGCTCATCCAGCAAACTGTCTTCGGTTTTCGTGCAATACGGTCATTTTTCATCTCCCATCGCATTCTGCTTTCCTAAAAGTTCTCTATTTTTAGACCATTGGAGAATTTGTACTCACGCACCCACAGATGAAATGCAAAAGTAAAGGAGCCGTCTACTCAATCAATGAGGGTTATGCATCCGGATGGACTAAAGGAATTACTGAATATATCCGCACTAGAAAGTTCCCTGAACCTGGTAAAAAGGTATGTATAGTCTATGGTACATGTTCCATAAAGTAATAGATATGACGCACCATTAGTGCCCTTGCAATAGCGGCGAAATTTGCGTGTGGGCAAATGACCATAGAGCGCGAAATCTTGAAGAGTGCGCAGGCCATTCCGCACACGCAGATTGTCAGCATTAGAAGGGGAAATCGTTTACGCGCAAGCGCTGTCGGCACCGCAGGGACACTATAATCTACAACGACTGCGACTTTACTTGAATAAAAGGTTAAAAATCATTTACATGCATATACTTTCAGTCGATGGGTCAAAGATACGTTGGCTCGATGGTTGCAGATGTTCATCGTACCCTACTCAACGGTGGTATCTTCCTTTACCCTGCAACCGATAAATCACCCAATGGAAAGGTGACTAGGTTTATGGTCCGAAATTTCTTGAGACTTAACTAGAGCGTTACAGTTACGTCTTTTGTACGAATGCAATCCTATGGCAATGGTTCTGACACAGGCTGGTGGAATGGCTACAACGGGAAAAATGGACATTTTGGACATCGTGCCTAAAAAGGTACGTTATCTTTTTCGTTGTCAGTAACACAATGTAGGCAAGCACTGTTAAAAGTTCACCATTCTATCGCGTGTGGCGTGTACTTGTTACAAAGGCAAGATCTAGACTTGCCCACGTGCCGGTGCCGTGCCTGCATCGTTCCAACGCCGCGTCAGCGCCATGAGCGCCGTACCAACCACGTAGACGCGTCCCGAATAGATCGATCGACATCGTGGCACGGCGCTGGAACGGCGCTGGCACGCAGGCAGCTCTTAAGTTGCCTTGAGAATAAAATGTTGAATGGTTTATTACGAGGAGAAAGTTTTGCTGTCGACTAGAGAACTATGTACGTGATAATTTGTAGATCAACTCTATTTTCTTCAGAATACTAGTCAAAGACTATTAGGTATAAGATACGGTACTTATCATGTAGTCCATGTCATCCTGAGCAAACAAGAAAAAGCAAATTATCTGCGTTTTCAAAAAAAACATTTCAAAATTGTCGTTAGCCTCTCAATGGATCCAATTCAGATCCATGAACGTGCTCCAATAATACTTGGTTCAAAGGAGGATGTCGAGGAGGCAATGGAATACATCAAAAAATATGATTCATAAAACTGGTCTAGGTTCTCAACTTTCATTTTCAACGGATAAAATTATTTATTGTCGATAAATAATACACAGAACATCTTCAAATCTCTCTTATTTTGTAAAACAAACTAATGAGCACAACATTGAGCAAAATCGAACGAGTCACAACCTGTGAAATTACGGTATTAGAGGCACAACAGAGTTAGCCGAGCTAATTTGACTAGATTCTCGAGGAAATGAGTAGGGATCGGTATCTTCATCGCTTGTGTTATTAGTAGGTGGCGGCTCCTTGTCGCGAGGTGTTCGATCACTTTTTAGAAGATCTTCAACTCCATCTAGCCAGTATGTTAGCAACGTTCCGATGCCCTAAGTTCGATATTTTTTTGGATGAAGTCGCCATGTAGAAATTCATAAAACGCACATCTATTTTTACACTTCCTCGCGAACTGCATTTGAACTCCGGAAATCGTGCGGATAGCATTTGATGACTTTTCAGAGTCATCTGAATTTTGTCGGGTATGCCAGAATTCTCCATTTTCGCCGCTATTGTAACCTGAATTGTCAACAATAGAGAAAATCTCATGTAGAAAAAGCAATTTCCGTGGCGAGTGGCTAGTACCGTACACTTACCGTAGGACCAAATACTGAATAGCGAGGTGCGCGAATTCCTACAACTCCTGTGAATACAGGTCCAGTGTTGAAACCCCAACGGCAGTGAAGATATTGGCCTGGTCGATGGGGGATCATAAAGTCGTATAGAAACTAAAAACAATGAAATTAAATCGTATTAATCATACTGAAATCATCATTTTTTTCTTTAATTAGACTAATGCAATTATAATGCTCAATTTATCTTTTCGAATACAAGGACTAATTTTTCTACCGTAAGTTGAAATGAAATTTTCACTGAGATTATGGATCAGTTCATATCGAGAAAGAAACATGTACAGATACCGCCTTTTTCGTATTTCGTCAGTATCAATACCTGATTTTCAAAATTTGCCCCCCCCCTCTTCTCCCCTGAGAATGGGTACGAATCTTTTAAGTAACCTGTATGAGTTACAAAATGTGCATGCTTGCAACTACTCTTGAGAAATCAAAAAAAATTCAAAGATAAAATCCGAAAAAGCTTCCTTAATAATTTTTCGAGGTGTGCTTGCTGCCACGCACCCTAGAAAATCTCATGTGTCAATCTTGCAAAAATTTAAAAAGCATCTTGAAAATGTTTTGAAAGGTGTGGCTGACGTTACCTCCCTTTATTGAAAAAAATTTTTGCGGTCCCCTATTTTTTAGAAACAAAAATTTCGCAACTGCCACAGCAGTAAAGGCTACTGCAGAACGAAGGCGTAGAAGCGGTATTAGTTGAACGGGCGCGAACGAGGAGCGCGCGTATCCTCACTGTTGTAAATCCTGCGTCTCATGCGCTCCGCGGCTAATATAAAACCGCGTTCGCGCCCAAAGATATAGTGCCTTCGTCATGCGGCAGCCTATATATCTTTTTGCTTTGAATTCTTCTCGAAAAAGTTTCTTCTCTTCCAAAACTCAGTAAATTCAATAGAAATTGCTCATAGTGAGTCATACCTCTCTTTGCAAAAGTGCAATTGTTGCGATGTTCGAAACATGCTCGGTCTTGCTAGGATTTGGAACTCCAGAAGCAACACAATATGCATCACCGATAGTCTCCATCTGTAATAAACTCTGAATTTTTATTCTTTTCGATCATGTAATGGTATCCAAACCTTGTAACCATTGTGGACACTTATGATGTGATCGAATTTCTGGAACATTCCACTTAAAAGTGCCACCACCTGAAAAAACTCGCATTGCAAGAATTTTGACCCTAGCACCGAAAATAGGGCTAGTTCACCTCCATGGGTTCTGATTCGGAACAAAGGGATGTGAATCCGACAATGTCAGAATATAAGATCGAAGCAGATTTGTAATTTTTCGCATCAACTCGTCGTCCCACTTTGAGCTCTTCGGCTACAGATCTGGAACAAAGAAAACTTTCAGCATTGTTATATAAAGCAATATATACCGGCGCAAATCAAGGTGATCCAAAATGAAATAAGAAATATAAATATCTACTTACTTCGGCAATAATTCAGACAGAAGCTCATCAGATTTCTTCTGCGCTTCTTCCAGCAACCCCGTACGTCGTTTCACAAGCTCCTCAAGTCCATTCGTGTACTCTTCCATATTCTTTATCATTTGATCCACAAGAGATCCGGACCTAAGAATCGATCATGAGAAATTTGGGAGAGGGGTGTTACTCTACGCGAGGTTGGAAAGTTTAGTCTTCAGATCCGCAACGTAGAGTTTTCCCGCTATTTTGCTTTTCATTGTGAGCTGAACCCAAAATTCTGTCCACAGCTCTCACGTAATAACGGGAGATTGCTTTTCTGACCATGAAAATATGTAGAATTGGCGTGTTTGGTGGTACTTTTGAAGAGCGTTGTTGGTGGAATTATCAGCCAATCACCGTCAAGATGAGCTGGGACAATCGGTCATCGATTTCATGCGCCAGCCAATCGCTGCTCAGATTGACAGGCAAACACGCCGTTCCGCAAATTCCCGTGGATTAATGTGGCTTTTTTATTGCTTTTTTCAAGCTGTAGATTTATTACATTCAGAAGATTCAAAATATGGAAAAAAAGGCTCAAAATCTAAGGGGACATTTTCGAAGAGTATAAGTTTGCACTCTACTCGAAATTGTAATATTTGGGAACTTCTTAGACAGCAGATAAACCGCAAACAATTACAAATCACAAGGTTCACCAAAAAGATGTGCGGCGAGCAGAAGCTGTGGTTAGGACATTATACAGGGTGTCCCATAAGTAAGTACACACTTTTCAATCGTTAATATCTTTCTTCCCATTGTGTCTTTCCTGGCCATTTAAGTACCATTCTGTAGAGAAGGCTTCAACTTAAATTTGCGGTATTGAGCGAATCACCGACCGGTCTTCATTACTGTAGGGTAACTGTAGAATCTTCGACAAGGATTTCAGGCCATTGGAAGCCGTATTCTGCCTCGGAACAAAACCAAACAAGTTAAAACTCCTATACTAAGGTAAAGGTAGTTGCTGATTTCAAATATGAAATTTCCACTTTACTGTGATGCTTCTTTCTAAAGTTATCCCAGGTAAACCGTAATATTCAAATTCTCAACATTTGTCAGAAATGATATTACACCGTCAAAAAGGCTGAAAACACTCATGGAAAGTTGTGTAGTGGAATCAGCGTGCGCGAAAACCCTAGTACACTATTTTTCAGATTTTTTGAAAAAAAATTTGTTAGATGGCATATTTCACAATAGTTCTACTTGCTGGAAGTTCTTACCGTAATCCCACAGTGATGAAGAACGGTCGGTGATTCGCTCAATACTGTAAATCTAAGTTGAAGCCTTCTCTACAGAATGGTACTTAAACGGCAAAAAAGACTTATTGGGAAGAGAGATACTGGCGATTGAAAAGTGTGTACTTACTTTTGGGACACCCTGTATTTCAATTTTTTTCTTTGATTCGCCACCTCAGGACTCCATCTGAATGCATGAACTTACATTTTTAACGTTGCATCTGTAATCTTTCTTGCTTGCGTAACATCAGGTCGAGTATTCTGAAAATCAAGATTAGTCCTAATTAAACAGTTTACCATCAATTAGACGAACCGCTCCTTCCCAGCACTTTTGAATGAGTGCGCGAAGATCCGCGTGAATTTCACGGTCTTCGGGTATGGATGGTGGATTAGCTCGTAGTGTATCATCAGCCTTTTCACATATTAGCTCATCTTCACCCGCTAAAAAGCTTGGTCAATTGCATCGTTCAAGTTAAAATTATATTAAAACATGTGGAAATCGTCTAGACTAGTAATTATTATTGTTTTGTAAATTGTTAGCAGACATCGTTTATATTCGACACTGTTTATATAAGCTGTGGTGAACTTATTAAAACTATTTAAATGTTCAGGATAACTAATTAGATGGATCTAGGCCTATATTCTTTCGAGGTTCTGGCTTTTTTAGAGAAGCTGGGAGAAAGAAACAAAACAATTTGTAAGTTTTTGTGAACGTTTACAAGAAAGAAAGCTCTACAACGTTTGCTCTTGACTCCAATCTAGGATTCGTCTAGATAAATAAGAGAGGACACTATCTTAGTCAGCACTTCTTTGATATTTTTAACAAGGAAAACCCATTGAAAACAATTCAGTGAGGTTGGGAATGTTTTATCTGTAAATTTTTTTACTATACTTTTTTCTTCATGATTACACTAAAATTTTGTAGTAATATGATTTTTATGAGCTGTTTTCAATATTTTCTGTTTGTATCCGATTTGCTTACAATCATAGTAGTCTTCGAGATCAACGTATTTCCGTCGGAAAAGTATCTCGGACAGGATGGTGCCGAATGACCACATATCTCCAGCCTTAATACAAATCTATTGACAAAGTAGGCCTATCTTTTGCTCACAAACCTTTCCTATGACATTCGTGAGATTGAGGTTATCGGATTTGTTTGGGTAACTGTGCGATCGAAGTTCGGTTCGAATTTCGGGAGCAATATAGTGTAGATCTGAGAATAAATAGTAATATCTGGCTCGGACGAGTTTACCATTTACCTGCATTTGGAATGAGGGGACGTCCATCTTCAGTGCCTATAACTCCAGCATTCTTCATGCGAAAAAGCATTCTGGACAAGCCAAAACCAGAAATCTGAAAGAGACGCATTCCGCACCTTGTTGATTTTGAATCGCATGTAACTTGTATATTCCACATTGGGTAGAGGTACGAACGCCTCAATTAGGCGCCTCTTCTGCGGGCTGTAGTCCTTTCGTCTTACTGTTGTACATCGTGTTGGGACCAGTAGTCCGCGGAGGCGGTGTCAAATTGAGGCGTTCGTTCCTCCATCCTTCCACATTTATTCTCTCATGGGGAACTTTTGCGGTTATTTTCGAAGATTTTTCAAACTTTAAAATAAGCATCATGATGACTTGTCAAAACATGGTAACCACACATTGAAAATTTTTTTGATACTATGATTACCTTCAAAATCCAATGTGAGTCGATTAGACAGTGTCCCGTTGTCAATGCACCATGATAGCCTATAGAAGAGTTGTGTATGTAGTCCAAGCCCTAAACATTTGTATGATTATAACCAAATCAGTTGAGTGTAAAACTAATTTGAGATTTTTTCAAATTGTAGACATCGAAAACATTGATAAGTAAATTTCGTAAAGCCTTCTTCAGCTATTAAGATATACAGCATTAACAAAATTGCTTTGGGGTTAGTTGGAATACATATGATAATCAAATTCTCTTCTTATCTAGTCGATTGGTGACGAAGGCAGTAACCAGATGAACCAACGTTTTACGTCTGGCTAATTCGTCTAGCTAAGTAAAGTGGAAATAACTGTTACCTTTAGAATATCCCTAACAAACGCTCCTCGAAAATTGTTCTCAAATGTGGCTCTCTCGTCCTTTTTCCCAAAGATCTGCTCGGCGAGTGATCCGCTGTAAAAACAAGATGTTTTAGTGAATTGTTTGTTTCGACTAAATTTCAGTTCTCACCGAAAACAGTGAGTCCACAAAACATACAAATGTGCGCTGTCGTAAGAAAGTCCAATGAATGGATTGATATTTTCGTGATTGGAGTGCTTTATCTGCAAAACAAATCATTTCCCAAGAGAATGACTTACATCCATAAACTCAGAAGAAAACGTGCTATAAAGATAATTTGATAATAGCTTACTTTGAGCAATAGATCTACATCTTGCTTGAAGAACACTAAACGCTCTTTTAGACTAATTGTCTCTACCAGAACATAAGATTGATTTATTGTCGCCAATTGTCGAGTTCGCAGAAAGTCCCGCATTTTCACCTGAAAAGTGATGTTTTTTGAGCAGATAAGAGTAGAAAGAAAGATTGATCTACAGTTTAATAGGTCTGACGGTTGATAATGGAGTGTCAGTAACGACAACCTTTGCGCGAAAACAAACCCGATGCTAGTGAAATGCCGCTGGCTTGCTTGCGACAAGCGCGTAAAAAATGCCATAGACAACACATTGTTCATTTACGCGCAAATGTTGTTGGCAACGTAAGACCGCTATACAAACCGTTAAATTAAGAGTATACCTTTGTTTCCATATGCTCGTTTAAGCTCAGAATGGACAACTGCTGGCTCTGAAAAATTATTTCTTTGAGTTTTATTCTTTTGAAAACACAAAAATCTCACCCCATGTGTTGAGATATCTAAATCAATAAACTTCAAAGATGGATATGGTATGGCCCAAGGCATTTGCATAGATTCTATATGCTTGCTGCAATAAGAAAGTCTATATGGCAATATGGAAGCCCTTTTTACAGAAAGTTTTGAAGAAAACTAACATTTTACGCAAACTGACAAACAATCCGATACATAATGCGACTGCTGCCATTACGATGAAGATTACAAAAATGGTCCTGAAAAGAAATATTGGGTTGATTCATAATTAATGCACGTTTTCTATACTTAAACTTTCAACCGAGATAATTCTTTTTTGAAAAGACATTTCTGGGCGTAATAAAAACTATTGTAACCATCAGAACAGTGACTATAAAAAAGATACTTTTGCGTGACTGTATCTATCATAAGAAAGATTTTCTGGTCTGAAGATTGCCAACAACTTTTTTCAGAAGCCTCTACTTTGAGAGAGCATAACCTATGTTGAAATTAAGTAGGATAAAGCAGACTGCTCATCGTGTAGCCAAGGGTCTCTTGAGCAGTAATGCCAAGCTTGGATTTTATGGAAAATTTTTGAAAGAAAATATCGCGAAAAAGTCGAAAGTACTCACTTTTTTCTGGCATCTCGTCGAGTTCAAAAATCGGTCATTTTTGAATTATTTCATTTTTCTCCGCTGGAAAGTGAGAAAACCCTAGCGCTTTTCTACCATCGAATGTGTCGCGGATTCGCGACTTCCTTCAAAGGTCGCCGCCCTCCGCCTCGCAAAGGGTCCCAAAACGCCGTCCTCGCGCTGTCCCGCCTCTCACCTCTCTTACCTTCGCAGCGTTTAAATAAGTCACGTAGTCATTCTTCGCAGCTGCCGTCACAGTGAGCGGTCGGGTTTCCAATTCGTCTCAACTATCGATCGATCCAGCGCTACCCCAACTCTCGCGTGCTTCCATCTACGCCACAGAGGACTGGCTCCCACGCTACGAGGTAACCCCGAGCGCGATCGCACCTGGCACACGCCGGCGACACCGCCTCGGGGGGTTTCCGTTATTGCCGGCCCCTAGGTAACATCTGGCTGGTTGTTGCTCATCCTGTATGTTTGAGTGTAGGGATTTTATTGCGGATAAATGGTGGGCACTTTGCAGGTGTGATGTGTAGTGGAGCGGTGGCCACAGCACGACTGTGGCTCCGTTTATATTTCTGTCATTTGTGGTTATGTGTATTGCGTAATCATGCCTAGAGGGTAAGATTCGTAGGAAGGCTGGCACAATACTAGTTAAGTGCCACGGTTATGCATACGCGCCCCAATGGCCGATGGCTGGAGGCAGCCACGTCGCAGGTGTCGAGTCGCTACTAAGCAGGCTGGTGGCAAGGGCCCCTAAGAGCGTAAGGAGTACCCACGTGGCAGGCACAACGAGCGTCTCACAGGTAGCCACCACACATTGTATGGTTCACTTATTCACGGTGCGGACCCCTGGCTCCCCTCGCCGATGCAGGAGAGCAATTATACCACTGACGCTGGGAGCTGGGGGCCCAATCCGCGACAGAATGAACTAAGTCTACACTTGCTGAATAGTGCAAAAGACCTGCAATCGCCTTCTGCTTAAAAGTTTTATATGGCACGGAAGGGCCGCGACGAGTTCAAGTGCGCAGTCGAACTTCTCGGCTCAGAATTATAGAGAATTTTGTTCAAATAGCATCTTGTAGCACAAAGTTTACTAATCCTTATGCATATTTTTCAAAATTAATCCGGCTATTCCTCATGGATTTAGGGCAAAAAGAGTGGAAAGCAAAAATTTTGAGATTTAGTCTCTTTTATTTGGAGGCTCAGAACTTTGAAATGAACGGAGATGTACGAAAGCGAAGGCATGCATAAGAAACTAGAAGAACGCTCTTTTAGATAGCATGGAAAGATTTTGAGGGAGCTGAATACACATCAAATACCAGCTCTTGGAAGAAGAGGTGAGAAAAACGTGCATTAATTATGAATCAACCTAATGCATGTGCAAAGTGCAGAGATTGAAGCTTGAGGTGTAAATCCTTTTTGAATTTAATTTGTACTAACCCCGTCTGATCGCATAGCTCTCCCTTGAAACCGCAAGTCGGCATATCTTCTCGCATTTTCAAATTGGTATTGGCGAGATTCAAAGTCTAAATCGATAATTTTACTAAAAGAAGGGATATTTGCGAGAAAATAATGCAAATAACAATGCCTTGTTTTTATCTTTTTTTGAACATACCAAACATGGTGTTTGTTTACATCCGGTAACACCTTCAAGCTTGGAAATAAAACTATAACCAGAGTCGCTAATATAACCAAATGTAAATGGGGCAATCCTTTGCGTGTTCTCGTTAAACCTTATTTCTCCAAATGGACCTGTAAAAGAAAAGGAACCAATCATTTTCAAACAAAAGCTTTCCATAGAATCATCCACGTCACTATTTTTTTAAATGGCAATGCCAAATTCCAGCTTCCTTCTTTTCTCTAAGCCAGAATTTTTGTCACCTTGTATAGAAGTAATAAGTTTTCGTAGAGTCGTTGCATTGTAATAACCAGATGTGTCTGTTTGATATTGAGAGTGAAGAATATTGGCATATACAAAAAGTGTTTCGTATAATTCAAGGGTTTGCATAAAGCCCGCCTGAAATTAGGATTTATCGTAATGTAAAGGGACTTTGATATTTTCGCAATTCGTTCTATAATGCATGTAAAGTAGCTAATAGCGAGATTATGACTTGTTTAGAAATTGAAGACTGCTCTCTGAAGGACTAGCCAATGCACTTTACGTTCGAGTCATTTCTAATTCAACATGTGAATTTGCACAACTCACGCGCTATTCCATGACTCTTTGGCTGCAGACATTCACAGAAACCGTTCTACTGGAGTAGATTTTTAAGACATCACAGATTTTATTAATTTTTCCTACCCATTCTCAGAAAGAGAGGGAAAAAGAAAACGAATGTAGATGGCAACTTGCAATCACACAATTCGTGATATGTCGCGCCTGGTGTGCAGGTACACATATCAAGTTATAAATGACTCGACTAGTATGGAGCTTAAGCGCTCACTTACCTCATCAATGCTAAGAAGGCTGTTTTATATTGAATCAGATTACAAGTTCTGTTTACAGATAAGTAGTTTCCGGAAAAATCAAAGGCTCACCGAGCTTCCAAAATTATTCTTGCTAATGAATGGTTGCACCCGTGCATTGTCAAAGGCTTCGTTGAGCAACTGAAAAATTTACTGAGGTCAAACTTTGTAATAAGAGTTTAACAATTCTTACCATATATGTTCGATTGAAAAGAGGGAGGAGGGCCGGTTTGCTTTCCCAAGGAAATGAAGGAGCTGCGAGCTAAAGCGTGATATAACAACTGGTTACCAACAGAATATGACTGATAATAATGCTTATTGAAGGTGATAAATGAAAAGATATTATATTGTCTACAATTACTTTGATAAAATGAAGAAAATTTGTTTGGTTTACAAGTTCTATCTTAAATTCAGAATTATATGCACAATCAAATTTGAATCAAAATCAAACTTTACATAAAAACCAAAAAATACAGACTATAATTTTTAAAATGGTAAATTCAATCAACACTTTCACTCCTTTTGATACTGCAGATTTTGCATTAGAAGAAAAACTGACATTATGATTTACTTTTTCTTAATTTGATTGGTAAAGTTATCTTGAATCTCACAGTATTTGACTTTTGCAACTTTATCATACATTCCAGTCAACTTGACTCAGTATCGAGAAAATTAATTTTTTAATCTCTTTCGGATTCAAGCTCCTTCAAAAATTTTCTTTCGCTATCTTTAGAAAGTTTTTCGGTTAAGTTGACTTGTTTACAAGTCAATAGCAAAAGTAAGAAGATTATCCATGCATTTAGCATGTCTTATTCTCCACACCTGATAATCCCAGAACACAATGAGTATACTATATTCTGGAGTCAAATGTCCCGTCGTATTCATCGCCTCGAGAAATAATACATAATCAGATAGCTGATTACCCAGCAAAGGCAGAATGACTAAAATGTAGAAGTTGAGGGAAAGACAAATCAACACTTATTCTCTATATGTACCTCGACAAATTTTGCTGAGATTGTCGACTGAGTCAGCTAGAAAAGAGGCATTCCAGTATTTGGACATCTCAAGATTTCCTAAGATGGTGATTCCTCGATCGGCTAGGTAGCTTGTCACATTGTATTGTCTATAACCCCTGAAAATAGTAGCGATCATGAATAGTGTTACCAGCAGCTACTCTAAATGCACTAATTTGAAACCTTTGAATTTGGTCATAAAATGAGAATCGATTGTACTGACAATGAGTCAAGTTAGCTAATCAAGACAAATTTTTTTCCACTTCTGGTAGATATGTTCTATACATAAACTCTAAGGTGGTAAATTCTTTCAGTGTAGAAGAGGATAGATAACTTCTTAACCGATACTAACTAAATTTGGGAGGTTCAAGAAATTAAGAGCATACCTTGCTTCTGCATCGGATAGTCCATAGTAGCAATCAAGACAAGTGACAACTGCTATCTGAATAAAAGATTACTTCTCTTAAAATACACACTCAAGTACTTGGGTAGGAGAAAAAGACGTAACTTTTTTTGCATTTTTGGATAGAACTAATGTTGTTCGGGAATAAGCACATACAAGGCCGAATTTCAAGTTTTTGTGCGCAAATGCGTATATGGGAGGAACTTAAGGTTGGTGGTAAAGTTTGCCACTTTATTTTCATTTTTTGTGATTTCTAACTAGAAAATATAGCAAATTTGTTATATATGAATGAGTGCGAATGTCTGCTACACGTAGGAGCAAGTAAGATATTTTTAGGACTTTTCGGGCGAGAACCGATTTTTGACGCCACGATTTGTTCATGAATTTCTTCAAATTTTCTGTTGATCATCACTTATGCTATTACTGAAATTACCTTGCAGAGCGAGCTTTTCTCTATCATATCCTACCCCTCATACCTTTTTTCCTTTTTTCTTTTACCTTGATTTGCCATGAAAAACGACATCCTTTTTTCAACCTATCGTTGTATTACGGTGTTCTTGCATTGAATCATAGAGAACTTCTTTTTGAAAATGTTGAAACAACATTCTGATTTAGATCGTAAGTTTTCTGAATCATAACAAATATTCCATTTTACACGTTAAAGATTTCGATATGAAACAAAATCGATATATCGACCGTAAAATTCGCAAATTTTAGCTAATCGAAGGTTCGACCGATCAGTATGAACTTCTTCCAGTCAAAAAAGTAAGTCGTAAAGTCACCGTTCAGAGTAAAATCAAATTTTGTCGGGCTTAACGACAATGTTTAGAAAACCGATTTTACTTATTATGCTTCTCCGCGATATGACAACATGGTTTTTTAGTTGATTATTTCCCATTCCAAGCTACGTTGAAGTAAACGTCGATTAAATGTCTAAAATTAACGAGGTACAAAAGTCCGGGTGCATGACTCAAAAAGCAACTTTATATTTGGGTTTTACCAAAGTGTGTGATAAGACAAAGTCTGTTGACGTCCCTTTGTGTATCCCATACAGGGAGACTCGGGCAAAATTGATTTTTCTAATTTTAATTTCATTTTACCTCTATAGTACAGTATGTACCATGAGTGGACCCCTCCTGAATAACGTTCATGAATCCCCCTGAATACTATTCCTCAAAAGCCTTCTTCCTCACTGAATCTAACACATCCCAACATTTTCATGAGCATAAAAAGTGAAAAAAAGTATCTATATCTACTACGAAGTGACCAATCTATTATATTAGCATGCATGTGTTGCTGAAATCATGTTGTTAAAAAATTTTTACCTAAGAAAAATTCGCAAATTCGATGCGCACATACCTTGTTCCAATCTGCTGCTTTCAAAAGAGCTAATATGTTCTCTGCAATGTTGAAGGTTGATCTCGTGATCATCTGAAGGTTTTTAAAATTTTATTTTTTTCATATTTTTCTAGCTTGTACATCATCGCAGCATAGCGACCCTACCTGAACTATATTATTGACTTCATAATCCATAGTATGATCAGCCCACGGATTGAATTGCAATATGTCAAATTCCGCAGTCAATCCAGCAACTTGAGGGACATCTAAGAGTAAATAAAATTATTCTGGAAAAAAATCATTGTTCTTTTTCTACTTTGCGTCATTACCATTATAGCAGCTGGGGCCAAAAACTGCTTGTGTATTGTCCTTGTAATAATCCTGCGTAAGCACGGCTAATGACGACAATGAGTCGATACCAGGTGTGCATTTGCTGTTATCCTCTAGGAATCTAGAAAATAAGATATAAAACAACTTTTGAAATGTTAGCTGTAGAAAGAGCTGTGTGTTAAAATATTCAGGCGGGACCTACAATTTGCAAATATCAGTGTAAATCTTTTTAACACATTCGCCTTAAATAGCCAGAACCTACGATGTACACGAAACAACTAAAGTCAAATAGTATGATTTTTGCTTTGACCACAAAATGACATTCATGAATACCCTTTCCAGTGAAACTGAAAAGATCATTGAAGGGGAAAGGGAGTGGGTAGCTGTTAGCTCTAGGAAAAAGTGATTTATACCGCTGTATCTTGCTGATTACTTGAAAAAATGGGAACGTTCATGGAATTTGTGAACACGGATTGAGAGTATTTTTGCTTGGAGGGTAAGTACCCCTCAGCAGGAAATGGAGTGGATCTGACAAGGGATGGATACTTGGCCGGTGGCGTTTCCATAGAATATGTATATTATCTTGTAGAGCATGGAACGCTGAGTTCAAAACTACTTTCGGTACCTGCAAAGCGCTTCTGGGAGGGGAGTTAAGGAAGTTTTTTGGTGCAAAAAATTTGAAAGCACCGTTACAATAAAATCATTCGGAACCTTAGTCCGTGAGCTCAGATGGGGCCACGATTACTATGTACCAAGGCTTTTTTATGAAATAAAGGGCTTTAACCTAATAAACTCATCATGTCAGTCGTTACTCCTTTCAAGCGCCGAAAAGACCCAACACCTACTTTTCACAGCCAAATCATTGAATTTCCACCTCAAAAAATTCCCAGAACTCCCCTCCCAGAAAAGCTTTGCAGATACCGAAAGCAGATCTGGAATCAGTGTTCAATGTTCTATAAGATAATGTACATCTCATATGGAAACGCCACTTTGACCAAGCATCCCTTCCTTGTTTCCTTGTGAGAAAAACGACTGTGTTTTTCACTCGCTCCTTTCAATGGCGGTTCGAAGATTTTTTTCTGGGGGAGGGGGTAAGACAAATCCAGGAGTCCTCTTACAGCATTTGAATAATTCTAGAAAGTAATCTTGATTATTTACAAGTGGAACCATCCTGGTTTTCTTCCAGGCGTCGCAACATTACTTAGAATCGATAAAAAAATAGAATGATCAGCGCAATTTAGGGCTTACTAAAATACGAAAAAATAAACTGTACTGCCTTAAAAAAGCGCTAAGTGTAAATAGATGATATCTAATTGTATCTCTGGACATTTTTGGAATTGCTGTACACAAAACACACATTTGAGTTGGAGAACGTTTGTAATTTTTAGTAAATGTTAGTTTCTAACAAAGGCTTTATTACATTTGAAGAAAAAATCTTCATAATTTTCCTGGAATTTTCAGCTTCTTCAGCTGCTGGATTTTCAGCTTCAGCTTTTTCAAATCTAGCAGAGGGTTGTAGCTTCTCTATCTGTACATATCCTACATGACAAATCAACTTTTTGATTTTCTAAAAAAATTTCTATGTCTAATGAACTTGATTTTAAATAGCCTACACTTCGAAGATGCTTTCGTATTAGCAGTGATACTCCCCGGGATTCGTAAATATATTTGGATTATAATCCAAAAAGAAGAGAAGGAAAATGAAGTGAAGAAGGATAGGAAAAAAAGATGTTGAAGTGCCGTTAAAATTGTCTTCATGTTTGCCATAACTCATGTCTCCGAAAGTGAATTGTTGCCAATGGGTAGGCAGTTTGTTTCTTACTTGTGTATGCCTTTGCGGAACTTTGCGGAAGCTTTCAGTCTTTTCTAGGAAAGACGAGAAAAGTGTGAAAAACTGAATTAATTTAATAAATGCTACACCAGATTTTCGATAGATTTTTGAGACGCAATTTCCAAAATTTTGCAAAAACAAAATGCCTCCATTTCCCTGCATCAATTCGTCATCAAGAAAGTAATCTGCTCAAATCTTGACAGCTAGATTCTCCTCAAATAATTTTCTTCAACTACAATATGCATTCCTACAAAAATTTATAGGTAATGTTCCTACAAACTTCAAAAATGGCCGAAATCAATTTTTGCAAACTTAACAAACATTCAAGAGAATTGTCCAGTGAAGAAGACTTACTCAAAAGTGAATTCCGGAGCTATAGCCGAAGCTTTGATGTCTCGTCGAGCAGCTTCGAGTACGGACTGTGCGAAGGTGTGATCGGGATCGCTTAACACCGATATTTTAATGTCCACAGCATCCGAAAGCTGTCCAGTTATAGCCAGGAATACCATCAGTAGTCGGAATAAAGATCGCCGGATCGTCGAGTTTTTATCCATAGGGTCTCGCACATGGGCTCATACGTTGTGATTTAGAACGCTCGGTGAACAGAAGAGAAGAAGGCACAGATTACCCACAACTCTATACACAGAGACACATCTAATGAACACCCTTCACATGATATTCGCCATTAGTCTGTCACCTCCTCTTAGGTAATTCTACCTCACTGTGATGAGCATTCTCAGCTTAAGTGATGCCGGTGGCCATGACAACATTATCAATAGGTTTTTTGTTTGAACATTTTGCGCTTATGAGATGGCAGATGCTAAGCAATGCATCCGAATCAATTCTTTCACTATAAGCTATTACAGTTGAGCAATTTTCGAAACTGCTCTCACTCAGTTTCATCCGATTCACTTTCGGAGGGACAATTTTTAGAAAAAAGGACACATTGTGCTTTGGCAACAATATAGTTACTAGGTCTCCCAAAATTCGCTAATATCTCCCCTCCTAAGATGTCGTTTACCTAACATTAGATACAGTCCTGTAGGGCTGGCTTTAGCTTTCGTGGGTAGACGACTATATGCCGCTGAAAGTGGGAGGGTCCCGCGCGGACAATGCAGCAGATCAGCCTGTGCATCGATTGAAATGTATAGTCGTTGCAGATGTCGGCGGAACTTCCCACTTTCGGCGACATACAGTCCCCTACCCGATGTTCATTACGGTAGGGTTACGGTAGAAATTTCCGGCATTTGGCGTGACTGTGAAAAAGCTGCTGTTTCAAACTTTTCAAAAAAACTTAGAACTTGTGTAACAGGGTTTTCACGGACGCGAGATTCAATACTCAACTTTGTACAAGATTTGAAGCTCTCTAAACGATATGACCACATTTTCAAAAACATCAAAAAACGGCTGCTACCGCTTGCCTAGCGTAACATTTCAAAGAAGCGTTGCAACTTTAATTAGCCTAATGTAAGAATTCCAGGTCGTTTTCTTCCCTTTCTGGGGCAAAATATGAAATTCCATTCTCTCTTCAAACTTCTTACTGTAATCCTACAGTAATGAAGAGCGATAGGTGTTTCGCTTCCTACTGCAAATCTTGGATACATACTTTTGGGACACTAAGAATAGGTTGAACTGAGTGTTGTAACAAAAAAAATCTGCAAAAAGGTTCCAAAATTCAAAACTCAAATGAGCGTTCCACCTCGAAAATTTTATTCCACATACGAGATACAGTGACCGCCAAAAAGTTGCGGACAAGCCCCCTTCCTTTCTTCATCGCTTATTTCCGGATCGAAAACAAAGATGAAAATGATTGAATTGCATGAGATGATAGAGCTTTTCAAGAGCTACAACACATACATTGCGTTTTCTGGAAAATGTGTATTCTAAAAATCTTAAAAATCTCCAAAAAAAAGCCCAAAAATGGCCGCGTCATGTCGTGAGAATATTCTTCGAACGCGAAGATTTTCCTTTAGGTCTTTGTTTAAAACAAAAACAGAAGTTTTCCGGACAAATAAGCATACTATTTTGTAGAGCTCATCGAGAACAACAATCAGGGAGTGGTTACTTCCAAAAAAAACCCAAGCTTGAATATTATTTTGCTTCTTTTCAAAAACAACTTCTAATTAGCTCTTTGAAGCCAAATTTCTTCGCATGCAAACCTATTCAAAACATCCTAACAAAGCTGTTCAGATATAATGGATGATTCTTGCCATCCTCTATGCAACGGACGTGTGCTGGTGCGTTTCTTTGCTGAAAATGGCTCTTGACAGTGCGTGCACATGACCGACCTGCACCTCATCACTGACTTTCACCGCTTTGCAGGCTTGAAGCTCGGCCGGCAGTTATTCTACGAGCCTGCGCATAGGCTCATTCGAAAGAGCGTGAATTCCTCGACACGATGCTATGCTGCATTAAGAATTTATTGCTTCTTGAGCAGCAGTATTACTAAAGCCTGGTAGAGGCCAGTCATTTTGGAGAAGCAGCACTAGAAAATACTTCGGTAAAATCGCTATCTCTCTCTATTTTTTTTATTCCGAATATTATCGTTTAAAAAAATTATTTTGTTATTAGGTTGGTGCAAAAGTAATGCGCGTTTGCGAGTTCTCACTTTGACGTGCTATAACTTTCTAAAAAAATCCATATTTTTCAATGCGGTAAAAAAACATTGGAGGCACCAACCAAACCTTCTCAGTACAACGCACATCCCCCTATACTCATATCGCCAACCGGCAGAAAAATATGGATTGATAAGCAGAAAAGTTTTTTTTTCTGAAATTTCGTCTTTAACTGATCACAACTTTCTTCATTTGTTGATATAGGTAAGTAACCTATATTGTAGCCAGAAGCCAGTAGTACAAAAAAAAGTTGAAAAGGGCTCAAACAAAGAGGATTTGCGAATAGGAAAAAACTAAAATCCAGAATTGCCCGCTTTTTGGACATCTTTTCGCAGGCCTTAAAATCTCAAAATTGGAAGTTTTTTCTTGATTTTCTGCGTAATGAACAGCTAGACAATTCTGTAAAAAATGTAAGTAGAAGGCCCACCCTTACGCTTACAGAAATGAGCAAAGCTTTGGTGATTGCCCTCTTCAAAGGAAATTCATGGTTCACAGAATGATCAAAACAAGTGCCCATGCTGAGGCGCCGAAATCTCAGTCCATATGATTTCTGAGAAAATACTAGAATGTGCATAGTGTAGACAATTTCCATTAGATACAGTAGCTAGAGTTTCAAAAGTTCGCCTTTATTTGGGCTTGATTTCTGGCCAGAAAAGTAAATGCAACGAAATTCTGGTTTCGAGTGCAGTTGTGTGAACTCTATTATTTTTTGAGTAATGAAGCTAGAAGACCGTTTTAATCACCATTGGATGGAGGATGAAAGGAGCTTTTTGAACATTTGCTAAGTTTTCTTCCAAAGAAGAAAGTTTGAGGGGAAAAGTTGTCCCAAAACAAAAGCTAGAAAAACGCGCATTACTTTTGCACCAACCTAATATTTCCGAGTTTTCTTAAATAAAGTAAGCTTTTTGAAAACTAGAGGTTGTGTCTATTGAAAAAGGATCAGTACCCATTTAGGGACTGATCAAAAAAAATTGAAAAAAAAAACTTCAAAGACATCCTGACACTACTACCTAGTTGACTGCATTTTTCGCACATTTATTCCCGTTTCAACACGCCTATATAAGCGAGCTAAAATCAGACACATCGATTGTTCGGTAGTTGATCCTGCGATGGATGTGAGAACAAGATTGACTCAGTAAGATTCATTCCTGTTAATGAAAACAGTTAAAATCTTATTCTAGGCTGCTGACTCTAGGTCCCTCGTTTTATTCTCATTTTTAGTCCGAATTTGCTGCAGCTAAGACATATTTTATCCTTCATACAAGATACTATATGAAGTTTCTAATAAATCAACGAAGAAATAAAATCGAAAATTACAGCTTTTTGAGACATTCGAGCAGGACATATTAGTAGGAGCAAGTCACAAAAAATCAGAAGTTGCTGGATCTTTCAGTATTTTTATCGACCACAGTAATACAATCAGACAACAATAATTTTTTCTTTGAAAGCTTTTGAAAGTGCATAGTTTTTCCCCCTTTGAGCTGTGACTTACCAAACCTATGGATTTTCAAAAAAAATTTGAGGCATTACTTGTTTTCGAACTGATTTCCAATCGACATTTCCCAAACGATTAAATTATAACACGAATTTCAAGCGCATCAGTTGCCAGGAAAAAAGTTTAGCAGATTGTACTAAATGCAAAGCAATTTCAATATACTTCTGGAATGACACATTTATTGCGAACTATTTAAAACTTGAACTTATTTATCTAAATGCGCGATGCCTTAGCTGCAGCAAATCCGGACCAAAACTGAGGATAAAACGAGGGACCTAGAGTGCAGCAGCCTAGAATAAGATTTTACCTGTTTTCAGTAACAGGAATGGATCTTACTGAGTCAATCTTGTCCTCACACCCATCGCAGGATCACGCACATTGTACCAATCAATCGATGTGTCTGATTTTAGCTCGCTTATATAGGCGTGTTGAAACGGGAATAAATGTGCGAAAAATGCAGTCAACTAGGCAGTAGTGTCAGGTTGTCTTTGAAGTTTTTTTTTCAATTTTTTTTGATCAGTCCCTAAATGGGTACTGATTATTTCAGCATGACTATTATAGCTATGTCTATTTTTTAATAGACACAACCCCTAGTTTTCAAAAAGCTTACTTTGTTTTAGAAAACTCGGAAATATTAGGTTGGTGCAAAAGTAATGCGCGTTTTTCTAGCTTTTGTTTTGGGACAACTTTTCTCCTCAAACTTTCTTCTTTGGAAGAAAACTTAGCAACTGTTCAAAAAGCTACTTTCATCCTCTATCCAATGGTGATTGAAACGGTCTTCTAGCTTCATTAGTTAAAAATTAATAGAGTTTCACATAACGCAGTCGAAACCAGAATTTCATTGCATTTACTTTTCTGGCCAGAAATCAAGCCCATATGAAGACAAACTTTTAAAACTCTAGCTACTGTATTTGATGGAAAAGGCATTCTTTTGAAAATTTAACTACTGTGTGTAGTAGAAATTTTCTACTTTGTGCCGCTTTGCTGTTTTCTCAGAAATTACCTAGACTGAGATTTCAGCGCCTCAGCATGGTCACTCGTTTTGATCATTTTGTGAACCATGAATTTCCTTTGAAGAGGGCAATAGCCAAGGCTTCGCTCACTTCTGTAAGCGTAAGAGTGGGCCTTCTACTTACAGTTTTTCCTAATTGTGTAGCTGTTCATTACGCAGAAAATCAAAACAAACTTCATATTTTGAGATTTTTAGGCCTGCAGAAAAATGTCCAAAAAGACAATTTTGGGTTTTGATTTCTTTTCGCAAATACTCTTTGTATAAGCCCTTTTCAACTTTTTTTGTACTACTGGCTTCCGGCTACAATGTAGGCTACTTATCTATATCAACAAATGGAGAAAGTTGTGATCGGTTAAAGATGAAAATGTAGATTTTTTAGAAAATTATAACACGTCAAAGTGAGAACTCGCAAACGCGCATTACTTTTGCACCAACCTGATAACAAAATAATTTTTCTTCTAAAACGATAGTATTCAGAAGAAAAAAGTAGAGAGAGATAGCGATTTTGCCGAAGTATTTTCTAATGCTGCTTCTCCAAAATGACTGGCCTTTACCAGGCTTTGGGTATACTGCTGCTCAAAAAGCAATAAATTCTTACACCAGAGTGCCTTCATATTGACTATGAGTAAGCCCTATCTATCAGTGTTAGGCAGCCATTCCAAAAGAATACAAAAGGATTCACAGCAGTGATTTCAATCCACTAATACATTTCATGCTTACGCCTTTGAAGTTAGAACATCTGCTGAACTCGTGCTTTGACAGTAATAAATTCTTGATAATCGCCAAGAGCAAGTTTGGAATTTGACAGAGACTGGTAGTAGCACAAAATTAGTTTAGCGCATTTTCCAGAGCTGATCAGCAGAATTTCCGCTCAAATTACATGTATTTCTGCAAGTTAGGTGAAGATATGTAAAGTAGTGGTCATCAATTGAAACGCCAACGCTTTGACTGTATTAATCATATTTACCTATTTATGATCATATCAATCAGATCTGCTCTACAGTAATTACTTGTGGAGAAAGAATGTACAACTCTCTGTTAAGCTTTCAAATGCCTCGTCAGCTTTATATTGCACAATTATTCATTCACAACGAACACATGATAAACACCGGAACTACTCCGGCGAAAGACGGTACAGCAGTAAATGGATAATTTGGACCTTGTGCAGAAATGTTCTTCACAGAGAATAAAAATTCTTTGCATATGCTGTTATATTTGAACCTTCACTACACGTGATAAGCAAAACACTTCGAAAAAAAATGAAAATGGCCGCATTTCTTGTATCTTGGTTTTACACCGATTTTGATTTGAGATAGCCTCGTAGCTCCAATACTGGCATAGTGTTCCTGCGCTTCCGACATCAGTTATGCGCAAATAGTGGCAATGTCGCTCTATGGCCATTTTTACACCAATTGCAAGAGTGTGGCATTTACGAACATAACTTTTTTTCCGCGCTAACGTTTGTCGTCACCGCAGTAACACTACATTAATCTTCAAATCTACTAGATTGTATAGCTCATTCGTTGACCGCACGGACTGGAAATCACTAGAGCACGCGCCGCGAGGTAAAACGCTTGCCCCAGTAACAGAATTATAGAACGCAAAAGAAACCAGGGCTACCGTAATCCGAAAATTAGGCGTTAAAGAAATTCGAGGTCGGTAGCTGCACCGTAATTCAAATTTGACGCCTAATTTCCGGCGTCGGGTCCCTGCCTCTGGTGCTTAGCCTTCGTGGATCGCATTTTCGTGTGCGTTTCAAATAGATATGTTTCGGCCCGCGGTTATGGCTTTTGCTGCAATTCGGCAAAGTTGTTTTGGCAAAGTTCATAAAGTTTGAAGTTTGAGTTCAAATGTCGGATTTGCATGCGTTAAACTTGGAGAAACATCTTTGGAAACCTGGAAAATCAACGATTCCGTTTGCAAGGAGACCCCATATTGTGATCGGCAGAATAATTCTCTTTCATGTGTGGGTTGAGATTTGTGTGCAGTTAAGTTAATGCTTACATGCTGTTTCAACGACAGCACCGTTTACTCCAGCGACTCGCGCGGCCGCCTCTATTTAACCTTGTGCCGCGTGTGCGTTCAAGCGCCAGTCACCTCAGGCTCGGAATGCCAGGATACGTCTGAATGAATCAAGAATTCTTCCACTCTGAAGCGAGATATAGCCATGCTACAGTGATGTCTCATAAATCCTGACTGTGACTGCGCGTCATTTTTTCAATTATACGAGCGGTATTTTATAAGCCGCAGTTTTTCGAATAAGCGAGCTGCTCGGTCTCTTCACTGTTTTGGAAGCGGACATTCAATTCTCTTAGGCAATGCACAACACGTATAGGGTCCTTTGTTTGCGAAGTCCCTTGGCGTGTTTGGGCTGGTCTATTTCAAACAAAAAAGTCCCCCGCGCCTAATTAGGAAGTGAAACATATGGAAATGGCTTCGTAACATCGTGCCCAATCTTAAAAGGGATTAAATATTTTCCACTTTTCTTCGGTAGAACAGGAAATATTGTAGATATGAAGAGTAAAAATGGTTTTTTGATACAACTTGGATTGCCCGTAAGTGCCCTATTTCAATCTGATGTAAGTTTCTATAATCCCCTGTTATGGCAACACAATTCTAAAATCACAACAGGAAGATCAATATCTGCAGCAGCAGGCAATAAACAAAAGAAAAATGGATTGCAATCTTGTAATCACATATCTTCCCTCAGTTTACATATATAGAAGACTAGTTGGCTTTCCCGGTCCAGCCCGGGCCATGGTTCACCGCACTGCGAGCCGCCCCCCCCCCCCACCCCCGCCCTATACGGTAGGATGACTTACCCTGGGACATCCGCTGGAAACCGCATCCTCGTGATCCTGAGGTGAAAATGAGCTTCACCGCCCTTTTTTACATGAGTATGGAAAATGCTTGATTGAACATGATAACCCTTCAATTCCTTAGGAAAATGTAAACAAATCAATAAATCGATAGAAGGACCCAACGAATCGCCGCAAAAAGTAGCCTATCATCTGCGCAAGGGTCGAAAACATATGTGTGCAAAGTTTCAGCTGATTCGGTTGAGTGGCGCGCGTTTCTATAACGCACATACCCTCCAAACTGACAATTTTTGAGTTTTATATATATAGATAACTCTGGCTACAGTTTTTATAGAGAGTTTCGTATGGAACAATGGCTAGCACATGATTACCATCACAACACTTCTTAATAACTTTTGGAGGGATTTCCAGATCTACGAATAAAGAATGGCTTGTTACTCTCAACAACACATTCTCAGGTGATGAGAACATAGTGATTGAGAAGATGTAACAATTACTGCCCGCTAATGAACAACGATGAGCTAAATATGCTTTCATAGTCTACATTATTTACAAGTTCGATTACAGAAAAAGAAAACATGTAACTATTTGCTTTGACTACAAGTATTCCATCAGTAAGCGACGTGTGAGGTTCTCACGATTCTTCAATTCCAAAGCGGTGCGATGACGTTAGCACTGTTATCCAGCCATAGCCACAGGGCGTTTGCCGCGGCACAAAGTCCGAAGTAAATCATTCTATAACAGAAAAATAGCAACGTATTGATTAGCACTTTTTGAAGCGGCCTTTAAATTCGTTGCGTGAGCCCGAATACCGTACCCTGAACCCCATCTTCCTTCTTCAACATTTCTTGCTTCAGAATAGGAAAAGAAAAGCTTGTAGGGCGCCTTATCTCGATGTTGGAACGCGTCATTCATGGCTTAGTGGCTAGTGGGTGAGACTGTCGGCTGCCAGGCCCGGGTTCGATTCCTCGTCATGGGGGTCTTTTTTGCTGCTAACATTAGAAGCCTCCAAAAAACAGCTGACTTCTCCACATATCATTCTATAACAGAAAAATAGCAACGTATTGATTAGCACTTTTTAACATTCGCCGCAAACTTGATGCATCAAGATTCGAAGGTACCTCCACTTGAGAGCCGTATTTCGACCCTACAATGAAAATAATTCAAAAATCTAAGAGCACTTTTGCTTAAGAGCTTGTTGTCCTCTTTTTATTGGTACCGTTCCCCTCAACCAATCTTCAGTGGTGGTGAGTTATGAGCGCTCAAAGTTAGCATAGCAGTTGAAAGCGCTGCAGCTTTTTGTGATTTTGGTTCTGATGATAACATTTTCTGCAATTTTGAGTACTTACAAAACACTAAATACTTAATTCTTTCAACCTTTTTTTGGAACGATGTTACAAGTATTTAGTGTTTTGAAAGTAATCAAAGCACAGTCTAAAATTTTTTTCAAAGAGTTCCGGTAGTGGCCATATTAAAGAAACAAGTGTCGATGGATGAATTGTTAGCATGTATCATGGATGATTTGCATCACTCTAACTTGGCAAGCGAAGAAGGTTTTCTTCCCCTTCTTTCGCGCTTAGGCTGAATGCGCTGCAGAACGCGGCGTGCTCACGTATAGACTACATTCATTATATAGGACATTCGAAAAATGAAGATGGTGCGACCGCGCGCAACCGCACGCGTGTTCTGGTAACCGATTTTCTTTGTTTTCATCGTATTTGAAAGGTTTTTCTGTTCACGTAGATAGTATTTACACATTGGAAAGTGACTGAGTTGAGCTCTGAGGTGGTGCCTTTTTGAATAAGTGTTTTATGCTCCTGGGGCGCAAAGACCGCAGTCAAATCCGTCGTCACGATTTTAAAAATGAACTATATGTATGTTGCAGTAGCGTACCCTTTTTTTCGTTCGGGGTCTAGGGCTTTTGCACGGTTAAGTTGAAGGGTTACGCTGTGAGCATCCTTATCGGAGATACTCTGAAGGGGAGGAGCATACTGTGTCTTTCGCCAGTAAGCTTTTGAAAGAAGGGAATTTTGAACGGTCTCTTTGAGTAACGAAGAGAGAGAGAGAGTGGATGATTTGACTGCGAGGGTTTCAGGGGAGAGCGGATGGGGAAAGAAAAAAGGGCCACGAGAAAGATGCTTTACGAGAAAGAGAAGCATTATTTAAGTTATTTAATGCGCAGATCAAGTCCAGAGAAATCGAGGTGTAGTTTGTGCATGTTTACTTTCGAGAATGAGCTTTACTGAAAGCACATTCTCAATAATTTCCTATCGATAATTCTTTGTTAATCTAAGCGTCTTTCAAGCAGTTTATGTATTGAAAGAAAACGAGTTTTATTCGCAGTTTTGTTATTCAAGGTTAGATATTCGTTATGTGAAGATGCATTGAAGCCGCTTCAATACATACAGAAGTACTAAAAATACCTTCGTTCATATGTGTTTGCATTGCATTATTGCACTTAGCATATTTACTTTTGTAAATATCAATCTTGGCTCAAGGAAGCAATTTCTTACACCAGTATTCCACTGGGCCGCTAGTACGTCACAGAAATTCCGACGCCGGAAATTAGGCGTCAAATTTGAATTACGGTGCAGCTACGGACCTAGAATTTCTTTGACGCCTAATTTTCGGATTACGGTAGCCCTGGTTTCTTTTGCGTTCTATAATTCTGTGCCCCAGTACAAATTTGCCATTGTACAAATCAAGCTCCCGCAACATCTTAGCCGCGCCGCGCGTGGTCCGCAGCGTTGAAGCGGTCCGTGCGGTCAACGAATCAACGATATATGTCTTACATAACGTAGGACATCAGAGCAAAAATGATAACGGCTTCTTCTTTCCCGTACAAGTACCCGTTACTCCAAAACGAGATCACAAAGAGCATGTGGTTTTACGAACGACCCGGTCGCGGAAACCAATACATTGCATAGATTGCAAGTTCACAGAAAGCGACAGAAACTGTAATTATTGAATTAAGGTAGGGAAGAAGATAAGATAAAATGGAGGGAGCAAGAAATCCGTGCGGTTTTACTCACAATTTGCTATTGCTATAAACACCACAGCGACATCGATATCCGCAAAGACTTTTGCCCAGTTCTTATACTTCACTCCATCCGGTATGGGTTCCGGAGTGCTGACTGCGTGCCTGTACCAACTATAAATGCCAAAGTTGAGAACTAAAATTTATGGAAGATTTGGAACCTAGAAAAAAAACGTACTCCTCCGCCTCCAAACACGATACACTAAAGACCACGCAAAGCGAAAACATAGCTGTGACCAGAGTGACCACATGTACGAATGGAGGCCAATTCATGTGTAGTGCTCTAACGGCAACAAGCCCAGCAAATGATGAAACCTGAACGGGAAAATCAGCAATTTTACGCCAAATTCTTGAACCAAAGCGCGCTCTACGGTCGGATGCAAATTACTGCACACAGCGCGCAAGAGCGCGACGCGTATGCCAGCTTCAAACTCATTCATCGGAGCAAATTTTGGGCCTAGTCTGGGTCTACCTGTAATGTTGCAGAAGAATACGCGTTTCGAAATGGACGGAAATACAAAAAATAAGGTGCCAGCCTGCGGAAAAAATTCGAACAAGCTTTAATTAGATTTCTCTTCTCTTTTTTATATCGACGCACTGCCCTGCAATTTTTCCGCGAAGAACACAACATGTTAGAAATTGTGCGCAATCTGACAAGGGAACCGTGTCGAGTCGAAGTGGCCTTTCCAGATGAGACCCATACTGCCTTGAAGAGTATTAAGCGATGATTCCAAATCTGCCTTCCAAATCTGCCAAGCGCCTCTGGACGCCGAGTTATGACCGTTCTTCGGAACGATAAATAAATGCAGAATTTAGGTAAAATTGATTGTTACAATCTTTCCAGCGCTCAGATAAAGCAATGCTATGTATTAGCATAATAAATAAAATGTATCCATTGCACAAACAGCTCTGGTACTTGACATTGGACCATTTGAGCAAATTTGGGCGATTTTGCTTCAGTTTTGCGTCCAATTTTTTGACCTGAAGAACGAGCATAATTCAGCGTCAAGAGGCGCTTGGCAGATTTGAAAAGCAGATTTGGAATCATCGATTGATGCTCTTCAAAGCAGTATGGGTCCCATCTGGAAAGGCCACTTCGACTCGACACGGTTCCCTTGTGAGCTTCTAGCGCTTAAGTTACTGGTGAGGAGTTGATTATCTCAGTGGGCGGGCTCACCACAACTTTGGGCGATTTTTTTCATTCGTGAAAGTTTCTACATAAAGGCAAACGCTTATCGACTCGCTTATGACATATGATTTCGCTCACGTGTATCTGAGTTCAAACTGTTGCGAGATTTAAAAAAAAGTTTTGTTATTAAAGCAAAACAATCTCAAATTGAAACGAATTAGCTGCACTTACCACATTAATGAACGGTACAAAAAGATTCACACCGTTGCTGCAGCTGACTCGATCATAGAGTATAGAATTAACCATGCCAATACAAAAGCATGAAATGCCTAGAACCTGCAAATGCTAACTTTAATGCCTCCAAAGTTCCATTCTAAACGGGTCATAGTGGTTTTGCGGTGCCGACAGCACTAGCGCGTAAACGATTTGTTCGGCCTGCGAAGCGATAAAATGATCGTAACTAATACAGAACAAAGCATTTTTGAGTTTTCTATGGCATCGCAGGGGTTATCTGAATCATCCGAATCCAAATGTCCCGACAAACAGGCTTTTTGTGAAGCCACCCATCTTAATAAAATATATTGAAATTACAGACATGCACAAAAAAATGGGAAGCAAAAATTTTTGGAGGGGGCTACAGAACGCTGATTTTTGAATAGACATTTTGAATTTGCTCCACATAATTGCGAGCATCGATGTCACATTTCTTGATATGCGAGTTTTCACGACATATATACGATATATATACAGCATATCAATTCTTTACATGCATTTTCGCGGATGCAAAGCTTCGATAACGATTACATCAGCAGCAATTTTATGAATGTGAAATTCATTCTTTGGCGGAAATGACTCATGTTCAAATGAAGCCTAATCTGAGAGCGCTTGCATCGGGCACATGGAAGTGCAAACATTATAGATTTGTAGCTCCTTGATTACTTCAACTTTTTGAAATTTTGGAAGCAAGTGAATGGTCTCCCGCAACTGAGAACTGGAGCTTCAGAAAAAGTATAACAGTTGAGCTGTTAAGTCTAGAAAAGATAATACATGAAGTACCTTATGATCAAGCTAGTATTGAGAAGACAAGAAAGCTTTCTGTACCGAAATTTGGTTTAATTTATGAATTTGTGCTGGAATTTGATACCACACTTTCGAGGTGTTTTTACTTTGCACTCTATTGTTAGAAAAAATTATCAGAACTAGTTTTGAGCAAATATATGAAGCTCTGCAAATTGTAAAAATCGTGCTCACACCATTTTTTACTTGACTGTCACAGTATACTTGCTATCGATTCGGGACCTCAGTTAAACCACACCTAACAAAAAAATAAAAAATAAAATGAAAAAAATAAGATGAAACGCACACATAGACAAACGGATAGTAGTACGTGAATATATGCAAGCACAGAAAATACTCGCCACTGTTTTTCAGGCACGTTCAACAACGATCTGACTTCGATAAACTGAAAGAACTGTCAAATTAATTTTCCATGTCTTCGAAAATTTACTCTGAAAGTATTTACTTACCGCTGCTATATTAAGTGAGAACGTCGTAAATTTTCTATCAAGCTTCTCGTATAGTGAATACCAATATGTGATTCGTTGGGGCATCGATTATTTTCGATTCTGCACCATAGAATAGGACAGTGATGACTGTAGGCCACTCCTTCTAAAGATGGCGATTTTCCAATAACTCAGCGCAAATATAACAGACTGAAAGTGATCGTTCTTTATAGAAAGTACGCATTTCAGGAAAAGAACTAAAAGCTGCACATAGGAAGAAAAAATCAAATTTGAAGGGAGCTTCCGAATAATTCTTCGCCAAACATTGGCATTCTTCAATAAAATTCTTATCACGCTATCGCAAAAGCAAATTCTATATTGATAAGCGCCATTGAACACAATTCCCATCTATCATATGAGAAGTTTGATGTGATAAATCAGATTAGAGGAGTAAAGATTTCTAAAATTATTCGTTCAATGCTAGAAATGTCTAATGTAAGAGAGATGCGAAATGCATATGACGGTATTATACGTCATATATGAGTTGCTAAGAATTCGACAGCACCTCCTGTAACGGTGTTGATTCACTTGTCCTGGCTGTTTTTTTTTTGCTTTGCGTTTGTTCAAATTTGCAAATCGTTTCGTAGCTGCATGCATTCTATGTGATGTTCTCATAAATGTCAAATTACTCATCAATATTTCCAGAAAAAATATTTACGTTCAGCAATGTATGCGCTGGGAAGTTCTACATTACAAAGTTGCAAGTAAGTGCATTCCCGACATATCAAAAATTAGCTAAGGTCAATTTTTCTTAGGGAGCCTTCAGAAATCCCATTTTGAACGCTAGCAAATAGATATTCTATCTATTTTGGCATTGGCAATATCGGAGATTGGGGGAAAAGGGGGAGAGTACGTAGATACTTTTCTTATACATCAGTCACACTTGACTCAAAAATTTTTTATGACCTACAAAGAACTGACCACCCCCCCCCTCCCTCCCTCCCCCCTCTTCCCCTGCAAAACATATTGGAGATCAAATAATGCTCTTCTCAGACAAATACACCTAATCCTGTGGAACCAACACAACTTACCAATATAAGACAAACTAAATGAATCTTGGCAATTTTTTTTCTATTCTTTGTGCAGTCCAGTCTCATCTTCTCCTAATGTTTTCCGCACTGGAAACAAGTTCTCGATTGGTGTTTTCTTTCTAGATCTGTGCGTTGCGAGTTAACCTGTTCGTTACTGATTAATCGTTCGTTGGTTTTATGTTTTTTCGATGATTCTCCGTGAAATACACGATCGACATAGCAGTCGGTAAGTGGAAAATGTGTCTATTTTGACTCCTGCTCTTATCTATCACGCATCACACATCCTTTAGAAGAGTTCAGAAGACTTCTTTTGCCAAGCAGTCAAGTGACTGGTACTCATATGATGATTTCAGCCTAAATAATTTTGGTTGATTGATGTATATTCTTTTTGGTGAGGACCACCTTAAGATGTTTCCGAGTTATTGCGTTGGCAGTTGTGTTAATCAAATATGATTCATTCTTGAGCTGTCTCTACATGTTCTGAGTGAAAAAAAAAACACAACGTTCAAAGTTATTGAGATTAATCCCTTGATCCATTCATGAAATAAAATTTGCGTTAAGCTGCTAGTTTGTCATAAATGCCAAGTTTAATGAAAAAAAGCACAAGGTTTTCATATTATAAATATACTAGCTGGCTTACCCGGCTCCGCCGTATCCGGACCAAACTTGGCACACATACACTTCGGGCCCCGGCGGGTGTCACAGTCCACTTTTCGTTATCGATCGATGTCGATTTTACCGATTTTTATCGATTTTTTGCAGAGTTCACCTACAGGGCTAGGAGTTGGCACAGGGGGGTAATCGAGCATGGGGATTCCGAATACAACATTAGTTTTCAGGATCGTCCATTACTTTTATCGATTTTATCGATTTTTTTTGTAAAGTTTGACCTGCGGGGCTGGGAGTTTGCACAGGGGGGTAATCGAGCATGCTGTTTACGAACACAATATTAGTTTTCAGGATCGTCCATTACTTTTATCGATTTTATCGATTTTTTTTGTAAAGTTTGACCTGCGGGGCTGGGAGTTTGCACAGGGGGATAATCGAGCATGCAGATTACGAACACAATATTAGTTTTCAGGATCGTCCATTACTTTTTCGATTTTATCGATTTTTTGAAAATTTGAGCTAGGGGGCTGGAATTTGGCACAGGAGTGTAATCGAGCATGCTGATCACCCCCCTGGGGGTGATCAGCATGCTCGATTACCCCCCTGTGCGAACTCCCAGCCCCGTAGCTCAAACTTTGCAAAAAAATCGATAAAATCGATAAAAGTAATCGATAATCCTGAAAACCAATATTGTATTCGGAATCCCCATGCTCGATTACCCCCCTGTGCCAACTCCCAGCCCCCTAGCTCAAACTTTGCAAAAAAATCGATAAAATCGATAAAAGTAATCGATAATCCTGAAAACCAATATTGTATTCGGAATCCCCATGCTCGATTACCCCCCTGTGCCAACTCCCAGCCCCGTAGGTGAACTCAGCAAAAAAATCGATAAAAATCGATAAAATCGATATCGATCGATGACGAAAAGTAGCCTATGACACCCGCCGGGGCCCGTAGTGTATGTGTGCCAAGTTTGGTCCGGATCGGTTCAGAAATGGAATTTTCTATTCGGAACATACGTACATACATATATACATACATACAGACAGACATACAAACAGACATTCAGCTTTATATATAAGATTTAGCAACCGACCCAACAAGAATGATAAATCTTTCTAATGATGCTATGCAAAAGTAGCTTAAAATTGTCTTATGACTTCTTTTGTCAGACAGACACGCGCCTTAAATTTCGGCTGCATGTGACCAGGTTTTCTCTATTTTCAGCTGGTAAAAGAAGGATAATATTGAGCCCATTTCTGCATCTGTGGGCTAAAAAAAGGGGGGGGGGGATTGTTTATGTCAGCAGTAAAAAATGGTCGGCCAGTTTATAGATGGTTGCTACTAGAGCTTGAACAAAATAGACGAACAGCTACTCTTTGATTCAACTGGATTACTGAACCAGTAGTCTAAAGGTGCTAGATTTGCAAGAGCGTTCGCTGCAGGAGTCGCGCGGTTTCGCGCAATTTCACTTTTTTGAATGGGCATAACGATTCTCTATACAGTGACCGCCAAAAAGTTGCGGACAAGCCTCCCTCCCTTTTTCATCGCTCTTTTTCAGAGGGAAAACAAGGATGAAAAAATGTAATAATTGCATGAGCTGATAGAGCACTTCAAGATCTACAATCTACACGTTGAGTTTTTTGAGAAACATGTGTTCTGAAAATTTTAAGAATCTTTTTCTAGAAAAAGTCCGAAAATGGCCGCGTCACAATGTCGCGGACAGTAATTCTTCGAACGCAAAAATTTTCTTTTGAGTCCTATTCTGAAGTGGAAACACAAGTAATCCAAACGGGTAAGCATACTACTATACAGGACTCGTCAAGAACTACACACTGGTTATGGTTGCTTCCCAGAAAACACAAGCTTGAATTTTATTTTGCTTCTTTTCAAAAAACAACTTCTAATTCCCTGCTTCAAGCCAAATTTCTTCACATAGAAAACCATGCAAGACATTCAAACAAAGCTATTCGGATAAAATGGATGCCCTTTGCCATCTTCTATGCATCGGACGTGTGCTGGTGAGTTTCTTTGCTGAAAATGGCTCTTGACAGTGCGTGCACATGACCCCACCTGCACCTCACCACTGACTTGTACCGCTTTGCAGGCTTGTAACTCGGCTTGTACTCAATTTGTGAGCCTGCAATTTTAGGCTCACAAATTGAGTACAAGCCGAGTTACAAGCCTGCAAAAGCGGTACAAGTCAGTGGTGAGGTGCAGGTGGGGACATGTGCACGCACTGTCAAGAGCCTCAGTGGTGGTTGGAGTGAAGGCTCTTATCAACACCAAAACAGTTCTAGAGCTTCAAAATGGATCTATTACAAGAACATTGACAGTTTTAGGCTTCCAGGATTGAACTGGTAGCGAAAGAAGCTCTATTCAACTTTATCTGGATATCCTCACCCTACCACTGAGGCCGCGTTTTTCCACCCCATCCGCCAAATCTCCGCTGTTTCTTATACCCATCTCTTTTGCATACCATCGTGTAGAGGATGTCTCGTTCTTTCGAATGAGCCTAATGGCAGGCTCACAAATTGAGTACAAGCCGAGTTACAAGCCTGCAAAGCGGTACAAGTCAGTGGTGAGGTGCAGGTGGGGTCATGTACACGCACTGTCAGAAGCCAATTTTCAGCAAAGAAACTTACCAGCACACGTCCGATGCATAGAAGATGGCAAAGGGCATCCATTTTATCCGAATAGCTTTGTTTGAATGTCTTGCATGGTTTTCTATGTGAAGAAATTTGGCTTAAAGCAGGGAATTAGAAGTTGTTTTTTGAAAAGAAGCAAAATAAAATTCAAGCTTGTGTTTTCTGGGAAGCAACCATAACCAGTGTGTAGTTCTTGACGAGTCCTGTATAGTAGTATGCTTACCCGTTTGGATTACTTGTGTTTCCACTTCAGAATAGGACTCAAAAGAAAATTTTTGCGTTCGAAGAATTATTGTCCGCGACATTGTGACGCGGCCATTTTCGGACTTTTTTTAGAAAAAGTTTTTTAAAATTCTTAGAAGACACGTTTTTCGAAAAACGCAAAGTGTAGATTGTAGATCTTGAAGAGCTCTATCACCTCATGCAATTACTACATTTTTTATCCTTGTTTTCTTTCTCAAATAGAGCGATGAAAAAGAGAGGGAGGCTTGTCCGCAACTTTTTGGCGGTCACTGTATATAGAGAATTGGCGGCTGGAAGGCGGGGCTTCGTGACCTAATTATGGCTAGAGAATGATCAGAGAGCACTTTCGCAAGAGAGACGCAGACTGCGTCGCGGGTGCGAGCGGTCGCCTTCCAGCCGCCTATCTCGTTGAATCAAAGAGTAGATACTATTTTGCGCTTGCATTACACTTTCTAGTATGGTACTCAGACAATTGCATCGGAAAGTTCGCGGCCTCAAAGCGTGTTACATGGCGCATCGCGGCCCTTAAAATTTCAGCCGCACACGCCGCGGCCCATGTATATTTTACCGGAACGCCGCGGCCAAAGTTGAAATCGGGAAAAGATTACCGGGAAGGTCGCGGCCCAACCACCTCACTCGGCGGGCCGCGGGCCCTATCAAAGGCCGCACTTCTTACACGCTGTAGTTTAAGGCGCAACCCTCGTGAGGTACGTCGCAGCGATGGGGCTACCCTAAGTCTTTATGAGGCTAGGTATCGCTTCTCGGATTTGGTCCTATCTGACAGAGTTGAGTTATTATGGTGATAAAATAAACATCAGCAGTCGGATGAGTAATATCGACGAAACTAGATGATGTCGACAGATGAGCTAAAAAGTTGCTCAATTTGTGCTCAAGTCGTTGTCATGAAAGACACGCCAAAAGATTTTTCACTCTTCTCTAGGCCTCACAAGCATGCTAATCGGGTCAACTATCGGGCGCTTACAGGGTGCACCGCGGTCACTTATCGGGTTCAATATCGTTCATACCGGGCAGCTCGCGGCATGGATGATTGGTGGTCGAGCAAGCACCCGCGAAGTTCCCGATGCGATTGTCTGAGGTAGGAAACTTCCGGGATTCATTATGGTTGTATATCGGGTTACAATACATTCAACAAAATCACCAATCTTTTTCCTTGAAAACGCCTGAGAGCATTTCTCCTTAATCTGCATGTATTCCTGCTCAGCAAACCTACACTTTTTTAACTCTATGGGGCAGCATCAAGAACCAAACAACTTGTGACCTTTGAGTTTCCAGGTTTTCCCATCTGAATAAAAAAAACAGATTCCCAAAGACGCATTACCATGACAAAAGAACTTTGCTAAGGCCACACCCTTGTACTGTAGACTCTTCACATTCTGAGCTTCGAGTTCCTTTTCCACATCTTGCATAAAGCAGTCAATGTTGTATGGTGTCTGCTTCCTTCAACTCGCATTCCTCTGTCTCCATTTCTTTCAATTACACTAATATCGCGACTGTTGCACCAACGTGACCTAAAAGATTAAAAACTCGTGATGTAAAAAAAAACTTTTTTGAATCATTGTAAGGCTCGCCTACCGTGATTTTTATAGTGCAAGAGCAGTATGCCAAGATAACTCATTTTTTTTTGAATGCCGTTTCTTACAAAAACATTTAGTCCTACAGTGCACCATGCTCAAGCAAGGTCTACACTTCGAATTAGATGTCCCCACATGCTTCCGTCTCACACCACTATTCCTTTCATCTCAAACTGCAGACGTGCCTCCATTTTTGTTGCGCTTCGTCGTCAGGAGCAGGCTTATAATGCGGCTATTATTTCTTAAGGCCTCGCTTATATATACCTCGCGATTCGGCCAAATCGCGGTTGTCATGCGATTTGGCAGTGCCACATGTCTACAATCCACCCGCGTGGATTCATGCATAGACGCATAGCTTTTGTTTGATGCAAGGATGCTGTCCTTCTTGTACAAACTGTTTACCATGCCATCGCAGGCTCTATTTCTACAACTTCTGGACAATCGAAGAAACTTTCATATGGGCTCGTACAGCCATCACTACAGACGTGGTGTTACCGTGTTTCATAAAGACGTTAAACAAGCGCTCCTCGTTCCTCCTGCAGAATTAACATTTACCTCCATGAAGCGCCGATGGCGTACCGATCCAGTATAGTACTACGTTCTTCGACTGTTGTAAAGAAACTCCGCTAAGCCCCCCCCCATTCCATTTATACTGTGATTATACTGCCTCCTCTTCTAGTAGGCATCCATCCGCTGAAATGTCATCCTAGGTGATCGTATGCATTTGCTTTCTCCAGATCTTTGTTGTAGATACACACGGCTTCTGGCAACTGTCTCCGCACTTTTTACATATTCTGTCTCCTTTGTTGTGCTTCACCCGAATGCCTCCAATTTTGTCGCCAAAAACTCATTCTGTAGAAGCTTCCTGCTACTACCTACCAATGCCAAATCATCTGTGCATAGAGATGGCCATGGACACTCACCTAGGAGAGGTCTACTTTGGCATTCAATATGAAAAGAGAGAACCGAACCCTAATTCACTTTAACCTTGAATGGATTTGTTTTGATAGTCCCAACCGTTTGTTGCACTGCTCTGGCCCCGTGTGTTTTCGTCAAGCTCACCATATAACTTCGTGAAACACCTTGTCGAAAAAGTTCTTTTCCAGTTCCAAAAAGGCTGCATGCAACTCCCCTCTCTCTCCATTTCTCTTTTACAATTAGGGTGAAATGAATAGCATTGGTAGTAGCTAGTTTTTTCACTGGTTTGGTATTAAAGGCAGCAGCTCGGCAGAATGACAACTTTGGGATATTCAGCGTTTTGGGTTCCCCTGAACGAGCTAAGTCCAAGACTGCGCTTTGTAGCTTCAAGAGATATCAATAACCCGCTTTTCCAAATGTGAAAAGTGGTATTTGGGCGGACCGCGTATCCTGCTCTCTAGAGCGCGAATGGTCGTGGGTACGATAGGTATGGTGTCTCCACTCACAAGCTAATCACGCTCTAAAGAGCAGGATACGCTATCCGCCCAAATACCACTTTTCACTTCTGGAAAAGCGGGTTATTGATATCCTTTGGAGCTGCAAAGCACAGCCTGGACTTAGCTCATCCGGGGATCCGAGAACGATGATTATCCCAAATTCGTTATTCTGCAGAGCCCGCTGCCTTTCAGTCTATGTATGATGTTTGCTCTCGTTATCACAAACCCAAGTGAAAAGTGCGCTCAATCATAGATGCGATAGGTGGAGAAATTTCTCTGCCCCCTTCACTTTAGGGCCGGCATCTGGCTGACCCCTTTTACCTGAGGTTGAGACTAATCAAGGCAAACAGCTATTACAACGGAACTTTTTGTTTGGGAAGGAAACGCCAGCTGCTCTTCTCCTCAGACATCAAGACTGCAAGAGAGTATCAAATCAACAACGTTTCGTTTAAAAACGCATGCTTGAGACCTTCTGCCCGCTCAAAGGGCGTTGATAACGAGACGTAATCAAAAAGTGAAGGTGATTTTTGAATAATTAACATTGTATCAATGAATACATACTTTGCAAAAAAGAGTTGAGCAAGAGTAGAAAAATCTGAACCGACTAGCGATGGATGCATGTTTACTGACAAGAAATCATGCCATATCTCTTTCCACTAGAGAGAATAGTAACAAACAAAACAACAATTAAATTACTCGTTTTTCATGCTTTCGACACATGTATAAAAGTTCGAAAAGACCTTCTTAGTTTGAAAATATAATTATCCAAAATTGGCTGATATTGTAGCTAGATAAAACTGCTCGTATCTCGCTTCACAGAAAAGCTACAAAAAAAGAGACGGTCTAAGTCGATTCCTCATGTTCTTAGCTATCGAACGGTATATAAGGTGTTGGTGCTTTCCCAATCCAAAAAAGTCTTGCTCCGGCAGCCCATAGAAAGCCGGAGCGGGGTGGAGCAAGTTACTATTGAATATCTCCACCTCATTTTTGAGAAACCACAAGTCTTTTCACCCGAAAACCTGTATACCCCCACAAAAGAAGGATTCGACGTAGACCGTCTCTTTTTCTCTAGCTCCCCTCTACTTAGAGTTACACGGGTTTTTAGCCAAAAAGATGTGTGTTTTTGTCGAGAAATTTCTGCGTGAAGAATAGATAAAGGTGCCTGATTTTCTAACAGCATCACAGAGCAAGACCTTGCCAGTAAATGTAGACCGTCTCTTTTTTTTACCTTTGTTCTTTCTTTCAGAAATAAATTACAAAATAATTACACAAAATTAGGTGGTGAGTAGGCGTATAAAATTCCTCGTATCTCGCTCTACAGAGAAGCTATGGAAAAAGAGACGGTTTACGTCGATTCTCCATAATCTCAGCTTTCGAATGGTGTAAAGCATGTTAGGGCTTTTTCGCTTCCCGGCTCTAAAAAGCACTTGCTTTGGTGACCGATAAAAGCCAATACATCGGGGGAGCTGGGTGGAGCAAGCTAATAGTAAATACCTCAACACCATTTTTGAAAACTGGCAAGTTTTTTCGCTCAGCAGTTTATATACCATTCGAAAGCTCAGGAAAAGAAGACTCGACGTAGACCGTCGAATTCTTTCTAGCCGCCCTTTACCGAGAGATACACTGCATTTTATCTGAATCATGTTTATTTTCAACAGCAGATTTCTGCCAAACGAAGACGTAATCACTGCTGTTTATCTATCTGCGTTACAGAGCAAGTCTTCATTAGCAAACGTAGACCGTCGACGACCTAGAAAAAAGCCGACGGTCTATGTCGATTCTATATGACCTCAGCTTTCGAATGGTTTGTTACTTGTTGGGGCATTTTGCTTTCAGGGCTCACTTACCCCCTTCACCTTACAAGGATGGGAGTAGCAGAGACCCCCTTCACCTGGAGAGGGCCCGGCTCCCCCTATCGCACCTATGCGCTCAACAGTCGAATTAGCCTGGATGTACATTCTGTGATGCCCTCTTTTCCTTATCGGGATTTTCGTGCTTGTATACAGCTCACGAGGCATATGCTTCTCCAGTTACTGGAAGGAGAAGCAAGAGCCAGCAGACTCCGGATTGTCCGCATTTTTTGTGGAGCTCACTTGATATATCGTCAGGACCGGTTGCCTTACCGTATCATTCCTTTGGCTACTGCCAGACATAGATAGTTCTTCCGTCATTTTTTGTGAAATATCTGAGCCTTCACCAAGATCGATATAACGTTTGTTAGGCTAACTACGGCCAACTCCCTTCGTCAGAGCCTGTAAGTGTAAAACATATGAGATGTACTCGCCCAAACGCCCTATCATCCTGCAGAAAAAGATAAAAAGTCGTACGAAACGATATCTAGGCCGAACAGCTCACCTTAACTTGGGGCCAAGACCACCCATCACCGAGTGATATGCAATGAATGAGTGAGTGGCTCAATCGGAGGTTGTATGAACCACCATAAGCCAAGGAACGGCGCCAGCTCATTAGTTATGGCAACGCACTCGTCTTTTCTGTTCAATTGTGGATTTATATTCGAAATGCAGCAGGTTTCTAATGTTTTGCCCGCCGCAACCTCTGTTTCCCTACACAAAATTGGCAATGGACGTCGAATTCTGGGTTGTAATGCTGCAGCTTACGATGCGTGCCTAAGGTGCTGATAGCCTTAAATTGCGCAACCCGTCTTCCGTTATTGATGGCACGAATATGGAACATGATGTGGTAGTAGATGTTATCGGTTTGCTTCGGCCATCCCCGTGAAGCAGCTTCTCCATCCTTCAATTATGTCTCGCAATTCAAAGTTACACATCTTTGTTTTTATATGAAGGAAGTGCCCCATATCTTTTGCGGACTTCGCTCTCTTTTTAACTACCCGATATGTGACTTGTTGAGTCGTGGGGTTCCAGTAATGTAATGCAATTTCACTTTACCTGTTTGGCCTCCTCTGAAGC